>CM040930.1:14744405-15966905 GCA_023029165.1 Gobiocypris rarus | reverse complement strand
GGGAAAGCAGACGGATCAGTCATTTTGCCCCCCGTTGAAAGATTAGTTTAATATAAATGAGGAATACTACAGGGTTTGATACGGAGAAGATTTGGATAAGATTAAATTTGTGTTTAAATGTAATATCAATATGAAATATCCAAAAGCTCATTTTTTCCCTTGCTATTTGCTGAATTATCATAGGTCAGAGGTGATCACCTGATGAACCAGATTGCTGGAGTGGATAATACAGACTCCTTTGGAAGATCAAATCCAGATGACCTGCTTACGGTCATCAGCAGGCCAGTTCCCATAATTCCTCCATGAGCTCCTGCCATTAGCTAATAGAAATGGAGGATAGTTTATCAAGGAGGCTGTTCAATGCAGCTTGGAGTTCTCGTTTAGTGGACTATAACCCTATTCCGGCGGTAATTGTTTCTCATGAGGATGTCTGTAAAAAATACATTTGCATTGCTCCTCAGTGATAAAACTACAGCATTCAGATGACGATTTATTCACGTTGAGGGAGCGAGCCTGAAAATGCACTTCTCACATGGTCAGTAACTTTTAACATTTTAATATCCTATTTAAAAATAGGAGAAAATTGCTATGGTTTAAATGGTTTTCTGTCCTGGATTTTATCTCTACGAATGATGGGTCAATTTAAATGTGTGAAAATCTGCAGAAATAAGTAAAACAAAGAAAACGTCCAATCCGGCTACTTGCTTTACAAGTAAAATGCATAGCAAGCAAGCTATAATTTGTATATGTGTACAATACAGACTTTAAAATAATTGTATTGCGTACTTGTTGCTGATGTACTAACAGCCCATTTCAAAAGTTTACATGAGCTTGTACACGGACACGCCGACATCCTGCTCTCTGTGCGCATGCGTCGGGTGTGTGTGCTCAAGTTGAGAGAGATAAGGCTTTAAACCGCATGCAGATATTTCATGATGATAAAGAACTGCAATGTCACATGAGCGTGCCGCGATAGAGATGATCATCAAAACAAAGAGATGTATCATGTTTCAGTTTTCATATGTGTTCAAAAGCTGTGAAAGCTCCGGCCTCTGGGGCCGGGGAGCAGCAGCTCGTTTGCATTTAAAGGAGACACACACAAAACAGCAAATTTTTCTCAAACTCAAAAATTGGCTTTTTCAAAATGTTATATGAAATTATCTGTTCGGAATTGTACACAGGAAAGACACATTCTGAGGACACCTGAGACTTATATTACATCTTGTAAAAAGGAGCATAATAGGTACCCTTTAAATACAGTAAAGCTGCTCGGTTTTAAGCAATATATTGTATAAAGTGCTATATAAATAACCGTGACTTGACTTTATTAGACTGCCAATTTGCAGAGCTCATGCAAACATCCACGTCGCTATGATCAGATGCTTTATTAAAAAAAATGCTTGCTGTTTTCTTAATTTTGTTGTGTATGTTTTGTTATTGAAAGGAAACCGTGCAGCACATATTTACATATCCTTCGCAATGTTGCTCTCAGCAGTGGGCGGTGTCGGATGTTGGCTGTACCACTGCTCACGTAGTTCATATTCCTAAATGAAGAACAAAAACTTCTCTGTGAATATATCGTGGCCTTACCATACGGTGCTTGGCATAAATTGTTTACAAATTAACTTTTAAATGGATTTTTAGTAAACTCGGAGATGTGAATTAGAAAGGCAGCAAATATAATCTAAATGTAAAAATAGGGGAAATGAACATTGGCAATTAAATATCCAATACCAACCGATATAGATAATTTAATAAAATCTCTGATAACAGATGTGATATTGATGTATCATGCATCCCTAGACTATACTTGTGTGCAAAGTTAAACAGGCATGTGTGCTGCATATTTATCTATGTATGCATAAATGCATGTCTCAGAAATCCTGATGGAACTCGTGCTCTTCAAATATGCTTTGAGAAGCTGTGGTTTGAAGTTCACGCCATCGCTGGGCAGCTATGCATTACTGTCTGGTGAGCAATTGATTAAAATCTGTTGGGCTATTATCATCACGCCATTTAGGATGCATGAGGGGAACGTAACGGAGCCAGGCATTTACTGTTATAGCTTTATTTTTTTTCACCACCCACTAGTCAGGTGCCTGCTGTTTGTGAATGCCAGCAATGATGGGGATTCTTGAGAGCTTTCGCCAGTACTTCTGGCAAAAAAGACTTGTGACTCTCAAAAGCCTTTGTAGTTTATATAAAAAAAAGTCCAAATTGAGGGGCGATCTGTGAAAGAAAGAAAAAAGCAAGCATTGGTGTACCCCTTTTAGTCTGGGGAGGTTTTATTCATGGCATTCTGGAGGTGGTTCTTCAGTTGAATTCCTCTCCAGAGATGTGCACCTACCTACACAAAACCCTCCCACTGAGAAGCTGGTATTGGGGGATGATAATCAAGGAGCATATTTAGCCTTGATTCTCATGTATGGGACCCAGCAGAGAGTCCTGCTTGTCTTTTATTGTCTATTACTCGGTCCAGCTGAACTCATTCTACATGTTTTGATCATGTGGAACCACGGTACATGACTGAATCAAGCCAAAGAGATAAATATAACTTTCCTTTACATGTTATATAGTGGCAGCCAGAGGATGGTAGTGGTACTTGTTACATCCATGAAATAACCATAGTAGTTTTTTTTAATTAAAGCTGCTTGACTTCTTGTTAGCAGGTCCTCAAATCAAGCACACACTCGACACTTCACCACAATGGTATTATAAATAGCAACATAATAGAACATTGCATCCTCCCATTTTCTTATCTTGTTAATAATGCATAAAATAACATTTTACTCTCCCTATCAATCCCCATGCAAAGCATAATGTTAAATGGAATCATCATGTTATTGTGTTTGAATGAGAAACCAGGTGTAATTTAAATAAAAGTGAACAGCATCAAAATCTTGTTTTGTGTGTGTATGTCCTCTATATCTACTGTATATATCAAAGTAGGGGAAATTAACATCACAGTTTGTTTCTTGGCTTGTTTCTCTGCCTTTGATCTCTAATTAAAATTCATCTGCATGTGGTAATTTAATCTCTTGATATAAATACAAAGCATGGCTCTGGTTTTGAACAATAATCTAATCAGAAAAACTTTCCAGATGTGTTAAACGGATTGAAGTTTAAAATCCTCTTGCTTTCATTCTTGGTAAATAAAAAGGGAAAAAATTTGGTAATGTCAAACCTCTCAAGTCTCATATGACTTGCTCCATATTTTCTACATCTGTACGATTGCTTTGTGTAAGAAATACAGGTCCTTCTAAAAAAATTAGCATATTGTGATAAAAGTTCATTATTTTCCATAATGTAATGATAAAAATTAAACTTTCATATATTTTAGATTCATTGCACACCAACTGAAATATTTCAGGTCTTTTATTGTTTTAATACTGATGATTTTGGCATACAGCTCATGAAAACCCAAAATTCCAAAAAATAAGCATATCATGAAAAGGTTCTCTAAACGAGCTATTAACCTAATCATCTGAATCAACTAATTAACTCTAAACACCTGCAAAAGATTCCTGAGGCTTTTAAAAACTCCCAGCCTGGTTCATTACTCAAAACCGCAATCATGGGTAAGACTGCCGACCTGACTGCTGTCCACAAGGCCATCATTGACACCCTCAAGCGAGAGGGTAAGACACAGAAAGACATTTCTGAATGAATAGGCTGTTCCCAGAGTGCTGTATCAAGGCACCTCAGTGGGAAGTCTGTGGAGGAGAAGGGAAAAGTGTGGCAAAAACGCAGCACAACGAGAAGAGGTGACCGGACCCTGAGGAAGATTGTGGAGAAGGACCGATTCCAGACCTTGGGGACCTGCGGAAGCAGTGGACTGAGTCTGGAGAAACATCCAGAGCCACCGTGCACAGGCGTGTGCAGGAAATGGGCTACAGGTGCCGCATTCCCCAGGTCAAGCCACTTTTGAACCAGAAACAGCGGCAGAAGCGCCTGACCTGGGCTACAGAGAAGCAGCACTGGACTGTCGCTCAAATTTTGCATGTCATTCAGAAATCAAGGTGCCAGAGTCTGGAGGAAAACTGGGGAGAAGGAAATGCCAAAATGCCTGAAGTCCAGTGTCAAGTACCCACAGTCAGTGATGGTCTGGGGTGCCATGTCAGCTGCTGGTGTTGGTCCACTGTGTTTTATCAAGGGCAGAGCGCTATCAAAGGATCCTGGGCCTCCATAACACCTCAGCAGTGCCACAGGCTGATTGCCTCCATGCCACGCCGCATTGAAGCAGTCATTTCTGCAAAAGGATTCCCGACCAAGTATTGAGTGCATAACTGAACAATTATTTGAAGGTTGACTTTTTTTGTATTAAAAACACTTTTCTTTTATTGGTCGGATGAAATATGCAAATTTTTTAAAATAGGAATTTTGGGTTTTCATGAGCTGTATGCCAAAATCATCAGTATTAAAACAATAAAAGACCTGAAATATTTCAGTTGGTGTGCAATGAATCTAAAACGTTTACTTTTTATCATTACATTATGGAATATAATGAACTTTTATCACAATATGCTAATTTTTTGAGAAGGACCTGTAGAACAAAAATCTGAATATTATATAAGGTATCATCGCCATTACATGACACATCAATGTAATTCACCATTGTCATTGTCACACTTGGCACAATGCGTCTTCTCATGACATATTTGAATACACACACAATTCCACACTAATGACAATTGTATTTCAATCTGTTCGGCCCACAAAGCTGTGGCATGGAATCAGAAGACTTACTGTATATCGCAAGTTATTAAATGTTAGATATTTAGTGTAGAGGACTTGGAATGACACTATAAATTAAATTTTACAAAAATAAAGAAATCAATAATCAATGAGTATTATCAATAAAAATGTAAAATAAGTGAATTGTTTCAAATGGTATATTTAGAACTCTTTAACTCATGTTAAAAATCTAGTAATACATATATAAATGCAAGCATTTTAAGTTTATTGTAAAATGTAAACATTATTTTTTTATTTCAATTTATATAGCATTTTCTTGCTTTTCTTTATGCTTTTGCCAAATTGTTTAAAAAAATACCATTGTTTTTATGTTTATAATTTTGTTAATAATTGTAATTTATAAAAATAATTGATTCCATAATTTTAACTCTTTCCCCACCAGTTTTTAAAAAAGTTGCCAGTCACCGCCAGGGTTTTTGACCATTTTCAAAAATTGTTCTAGCTTCATGCATTCTTTTTTTTCAACACTTGAATATGGGTAAGTTTCACAAAAAAGCAATATTTTGAACAAGACTACATTTAGATCAGATTCAGAGCGATGATCACACACAGATGGAGGATATCGAGCCCATCAACACCCTTAATGCTTGCACCGTCCTGTTGCTCGTCCTGGGTTCACATTTCATTCAGTAACATTAGATAGTTTTGATTTATATGCTGTTTAATGTTGACAATCATGTTATTTTAAATATGCATCTGCTTACATGCAATCGCTTGTTTTACTGCGTCTGCCTGCGTGTTTTGATCTGGAGATTCAGTAATCATTCAGAAGATGCGTAATAGCGCTAGCGTCTAACAGTGAAAACACGGAAACCTGGAAAATTCCGTGTTTGGCCTGGAAGCGTTGTCTCACAAATAACGGAAAATTACGTGTTTGGCGGGAAAGTGTTAAAGGGATAGTTCACCCAAAAATTTAAATTGTCCTCATTACTCAAGTTGTTTCAAATCTGTATGAGTTTCTTTCTTCTGTTGAACACAAAAGATATTTTGAAGAATGTTGGTAACCAGACAGCTAACGGCATCCATTTACTTCCATAATATTTTTTTCCTATGAAAGTCAGTGGCTACCATCAACTGTTTGATTACCAACATTCTTTCAAATATTTGTTCAACAGAAGAAAGAAACTCAGACAGGTTTGAAACGGCTTGAGGGTGAGTAAATGACGACAGAATTTTTAATTTCGGGGTGAACTATCCCTTTAAGTGGCACTTCTAATCCATGCGCTTTATGGAACAGCTCAAACATTATACCTGATGCAGACTCATGACTGAACATTAATACTTGAGTGATGAGTAAGGGTGTCCCCATGGCCCGGATCCGGTGTGAAAGTGTGACGGGTTATCAGACAGTCTGTCACTTTCAGGATACACTTAACTACACCTTGCATTCATTGATCATGCACATGTTTTATTTTATAGTTGTGAATTTTGTTATCCAGCCAGCTAACATAGATAAGATTTGGCAAAGTTGCAAGTATGACTTGTGATGGTCTTGAATGAAATGAGAATAGATGGAACATAATTGATATCATCATGCAGAGATTTTCCTTAGGGTGGGTTTCTTTGCTTAGGCAGGGTCCTGTCTCGGTGTGCTCATAAGCCACCACCTGGGTTTGGGAAAGGACCTGGAGTCGTGCCAGGGTCCGCTGTGGAGAAGGCCAAGCCAGCGACGCATGGATCTAGAGCTGTCAAGGCTCCAGCTCCTCCTGCTCTGTCAGCCTCTTCAGCTGCTGATCCAGCCAGACAGCTGTGAGCTGCATTCCACCCCGGATCTGGGGGGTGAAAACCATTACTTCACTGATATCTAAGATGGGTATCTTGCAACGGGAATGATTGGACCAGCTCTGTGCAGTGACCCAAGGCATACTGTTTACAAAATGTATTAATTCCGTCCGTTCGCACAGCTGGGAATGAACGTGAAACGGTTATTACCACATGCTGCTGGGTGAGAGATACCTCATCAAATCAAAGTTTTGGGGCTTATAGTCCATAGTCGCTTTTCCCCCTGTCGGACTGAACAGTGATATCTGACTAAAAGTGATATCTGATTATCCTCCCATAACGTGGTCTCTATTTGCATCTCATATCGTCTGTAAACTCTCGCGTTACCAAGGCAATAACTGAAGCATTTGTATTACATTCCAAAGAGCTCTGTTATCAGCCTCACAGTGGAAAATGAAACTATAGCCGTACCGGCTGGCCTGGGTCGGCACAGAATGGAAGTGTTGAAGGGGTCCCCAGGGGTCTCTGATGCCCCCAGAGTGTGCATGTGAAGTTTTAGCTCAAAATACCCCACAGATCATTTATAGCATGGTCGTCACTTTTTTGAAGGTGATCAAAAAGTTGTTTTTGTGTGTCCCTTTAAATGCAAATGCGCTGTTGCTCCTCCCAGCCCCCATTCAGGAAGAGGGCGGAGCTTCAAGAGCTTGTGTTAGCAGCTCCGATTACCTCACGCAGACACCACTGAAAATGTCCGAAACTGTTCAGCCTTTTATGTTCAAACCGGTGTCGGACAATGATGGAGATACTCAGGAATAAGTGAAAACATGTAGAATGCAACAGGATGTTTCTGAATGGTTTGTTGTATGAATTTAGATACCTGATATGGGGTTAACTATCAGTCATTGATTAGCATATTATGTCATGATAATCATGATAATCTATAAATCGCTCTTGTGTGAACTGTTGTAAGATGCCTTCAGAGCCAGAGAATATATGCTGCGTAAAGATAGAACAGGTATAGTTTAGTTTAACAATTATAACTATTAATGTTGTCATCTTGCTTTTGACATGCTATTGCATTTGTGTTACATACTGTGGTGCAATAAATGTGACATCTTGAGCAGACTGCCAAATGTGCTTTACAACATCAATTCTCTTCTCTCAAGCAGTCCAACATGGCCTCACCCACTTTGTTGCATTTTCCTGGGTTTTTGATGTCACCGAACTGGGAAGAAGCTCATTGTAGCCCTACAAGTCGTTTGTTGTAGTCCATAAAGTCCTTGTAAAGTTATAATTAAACATGTGTTCTGAGTTTCTCACACCACAGATAAATGTGTTTTAACCACACAGCCAAATTTGAATCATAAAAAAATCCGGCAAGTATAAAAAATAGTTTATCAAAATCTTGAAAAAATAAGCAGCATTCTCCGCTCTCAAACGCTTGGGGGGTGTCCGCTATCGGCGCAGAAGCCACGCCCACTCGTGGGAAAGCTGCCGTAAACAACGCTCACGTACAGCTCAGGGTGGCACCAGATGTCGACGGGACGGGAGGATGAAGGTCGGGCGGGAGATAGTCGGTTTGGACCCATTCTGAAGCGGATTATCAGTGAATCCCAGTTGACTAAATAAATGTGTATCAGATATACCAGGGGTGGCAAACTCCAGTCCTGGAAAGCCACAGTCCTGCATAGTTTTGCTTCAACCCTAATCAAACACACATGAACAAACTAATCAAGGTCTGAAGGGTTACTAGGAAGCTACAGGCAGGAATTTTTTTTATAAGGGTTGGAGCTGAACTCTGCAGGACCGGAGTTCGCCACCCCTGAGATCTACTGTGCATTTAAAAGGTGTCGTTTTTCTCTTTTCGGAAATGGACGTTCATTTTACTTGTCTTGTTTATTTTATGGGATCTTTAACATGAACATAATTTTTTTTTGTTTGGGTTTTGTTTTGTTGTGCTATTTTGGATGCAGCCTTTGTATCTTGTGTTAGTTTATTAAATTCCACTTAGTCTATTATGTCACGGTTTTCAACCAAACACAGTTATAATTTAGAGGTAAACAAGAGATTTTTGCTGTATAAATCCCTCTCTTATGATAGTGTTGGCTAACCTCTCTGCATGGTAAATTCGGTATTGCTGCCTGCATACCTCAGACTCTTTAAACATCCCTCAAACTGGCTTCAAACACTTATGTTTTCTATGACACAAACCTTTTGAATGCAAAGTATTGAATGGTATATAGAAACCCAATGCCTGGAGTTCCTGTCAACTGTCCCTTGGTCACAGAATAATGAAGCGTAATGGAAATCTTGCCGCGCTGTTGATGGAATATTGAAGTCATAGCCCAGGGACAATGTTTGTGACATTTTGTCAGTTTTTAAATGATTTTCTGTCGGAAGCAAAAAAGCATAAATGCCTTTTGCAGAAGGTAATACTTCATTGTTGTCATTGTAACGAAAGAGCTCTAGAAAACAAAAACCACCCCAAAAGTTTTGAGCAGCTGTTTAGTGAATGCTTTTTCTCTAATATCTCAGCTTGGCATTTGTGCGCGTGGGGGAGCAGGGGAAATAGCTACGTTGTGGTATGTGGTTCTGTAGTGATATTCTGGCTTCAGGGATATGAACTGTGATAAAGAGCAAAGCAACTTCTGTTTTGGCGAGAGGCACAGGAAAAGAGATGACAGGCCGACGGCATGAATTTGATCAATTTACCTTAAATGTGCAGCCATTTTAAGAAAGTTTTGTACTCCGCTCCCGGTCCTAATCTCAGTTCTGTCTAAACTAAATGACAACAAATAATGTTTGGAAAATGAGGAGATTATCGGTGTAGTACTTTGAGAGGAATTTTATGCTGGCTGGGTCAATGACAAACAATAAAGATGATGATTAAACGATAAAGTTTAAATCCATGTTCTTAGTAATGTAATACTTGCATACATGTCATTTTTTTTATACAATTTTCATAAAAAAGTCAGTTTACCAGAAAGTAATATTTATGAATGATTAACTATTTATTTTAGAGAATAATGATTAAGATGATACAGGAGTCAAATATATTCAAGGTCTATGGAAAATGTTATTTGTCATTTTCCTTACTCCTTTAATGAATACACGTGACCGTACATAAATCTTTAATCTTTTTAAATATAGTTTTTGGAGAGGCACACCACAGGGCATTTTTGCAACCTGAACTTACCTTGCATTGTCATAAAAAAGGTTTGATATTTTAAGAGACTGTCTGGGGTCAACGGTCACTCTGTACTGTAATATTTCCTGTTTTGTTTTTTTTCCTACATGCATCTGCACAATGGTCACACTGCATGACTGATTTTTTTTAAAATACTTGTATCATTTGAACTAAACTATTTCTTAATTATTTTCCCTAATGATGATAGTTACGGCAAACTAGATACTAAGTAGTTAGTAATTTTTGCTTTTTTCTGCATGATACTATATTCATAATCGTTACCACTTTGCTGACGTAACAAAAAATGCCAGAAATCTCTGTTGAGGTGATGTAGCTTCATGTAAAGTTTTCTTATTGTGAACTTTGAATGATGTTTTAGTGATGTTGCCTGCAATAATACTTCATCAAGTTTATTGTTCAGTCTGTAAGGATTCAGGAACTCGTGAGCGCCCTTAATAACCCGCAGATTTGCATTTGTCCAGAAAGCGAGCGTGCAGCAGTCGTGTGAGCCGGTGAGGAACGGCCTCAGCTGTTCAGACAGGCACCAGTGAAGTGTGAAGTTGTTATTTTTGGCTCCATTCCTTGTGCTCACCTACACTGTGTTTTGATGCTCTTTTGTGAGTGGCTCTTGCCAGCCGGATATATAAGGGGTCTTGGCCCCGAGCAGCTGCAATAAACATTCTTTCTGTCTGTCACTCCTCAGGACTGATGACGGCACCCGGTGCTGATTTCATGCACCTCTGATTGTAATCCGCCACTCAAGTCCTCTCCATGCAAGGCTCTTGATTAGAGAGCAGTCATTAGAGCAGAGAACGATACCCTTCGCTTGAGCACTTGCGCGTCAGCATTTATGGCGTTCTACTGGATATCTTGCGTCCTGCTTGGACTGATCGCCATTACATTAACCCTTTGGAGCTTATCTGGAAGAGCGTGTTGGTTCTCTTGCCTCTTTGCCAGAATGACAGACTGTAAGATATGACTTTTTTTTTTGGAGGAACCAGTTGGCGGTGATCCAGAGCTGCCACAGTGTCATTGCCAATCCCTCAGTGGCTTCAATCCAACTTCTCGGATTCAGCACTTTTCCACTCCCACTGCTGTAATATGGCCTTGCTACGATAATGTATCTTTTTGGAGATAAAATGCACATCTCAGCATTGATATTGATGTGGAATTTACTCCATTTGCGAGAGCTCCTTGTTCTCGTTTTCTCCTGTCAGGGATTACAATACGTACTGTAGCTCATGCATGAAAGCTCAATTTAAAGGGTTTTTGCAGGCCGCGAGTTCCCTGGGTGCTCCGGTAGGAACCGGATAAATTGACCTGTGGTTGCCGGAGCCATGGCGCATCAAAACAGGGCAAATTCTGCTTGAATTATTCATATAATATATCTTGCAGCACACTGGCTTGCTTTTGGGGGCAGTAAATGGATTTAGATACTCCAAATGATCTATTGATGCTTCAGCCAGCTATTGAACAGTAGTGACTCACCCTTGCTGTTATTTAGTTAGTTAGTTAATCTTCTTATATTTAAAGGGATAGTTGAGCCCCAAAATGAAAATGTTCAACATTTAATCACCCGGATGTTGTCCCAAACTTGTGGCTTTCTTTCTTCTGTGGAACATTAAAGAATTTATTTTGAATAATGTCGGCTACCTTAACTTTCATTGTAAAAAACAAAACAAAACCTGAACTATCTATCGATTATTTTTCCATTTAGTAGTTTAACGATTATTTTTCCCCGGTTATCTATTGTTTGTTTACTGAATAATCAAATAATCCTTTGGTTAATTTACCAATAAATATTAACCAATAGTTTACCAAAATAAATAATAACTGTAACTAATCTATGTACGAACTTTAATCTAATGATATTATATGTCACAAAAGATAAGATTTATGCAGTGTAGGTCTAATTATAAAACAGTTCGTTAGAACTCATTTCACACAGCAGGAGTTTGAATCGCCAACAGGTCCAGATATTTAGCATGCCAAATATCTCGCGGGCGTCGGCGGTTTTCTCTGATCGTGTCTTTGATCATTCACACTGCGTGATTGTCACTCGTGTGCACAGATTTGCCTATGATTTCGGGCATTTGTCGGCGATCCAGCAAAAATCGAGTCAAAATCGGGGCTAAAATCGGGCAGTGTGAACTAGGCCTTAAGCGATTCAACCTCTCTCACAAGCATACAGTTTAAAGCGGCTTTCCCTCATGTCAGATGCATGTGCTGTTTAATGCTTTTGAGACTTGCTTTCTTCAGTGCCTATCTTATATTTTATGGTTGTATTCTTATCTGTAAGTGTTCGAAAGTCAATAGACGGCACGCAGTTGAAGGGGAGTGCAAAAATTCTGATCAAAATATTATTTTTTTCAAAATATTATTAGACTTTTTTTGTTTAAAGCCATAGTTTGTTCAGTAAACCACTGCTTAATTAAAAAAAGGACAGAAGCCATGTTATTCCACCAAAAACTGATCCCTTACTTCAAAACCGACATGCATACCAAACCGTAATTTTTGTGTACCTTTACACACCATTTAATACACTTTAAATCCATCCAACTACTTTAATTTAATCTTTCTAAGCAAGGCCTGTTTTTCCACGTAAAACCTTGTGGTAATTCTGTCTGAAGCCCACCAGCGTGTCCCTGATATTCTCCCCCGCTTGCTCCTGTTATTGCTTTTGTTAATCGATGCACTCTGATTCGTTTGCAGGAATGCCTGCAGTGTCTCGGAAGACTCACCTGCAGATCCCGAGCTCAGGCGAGCAGAGCCACTTTTGATGAGATTCTGGGAGGACCACACTGTCAACCAGAGGTAAGAAGACAGCCGGTCAAGGTTTATTGCTTTACC
Organism: Gobiocypris rarus; assembly: GCA_023029165.1. Taxonomy (NCBI): domain Eukaryota; kingdom Metazoa; phylum Chordata; class Actinopteri; order Cypriniformes; family Gobionidae; genus Gobiocypris; species Gobiocypris rarus. The sequence goes on along the minus strand of CM040930.1, from coordinate 15,954,391 downwards.
AGTTGGAACGTTGTTGTGTGGCCTTGCTGTTTCTTGTAATGTGCTTGCACCAGCTGTATGTCTGTCAAAGGACAGACCACGGAGTAAACAGAATTGACAAAGTCCTTAAATGGTCACATTGTTGCCGTAGTCACATGTAGTCATAGCATTTACTTCTGACGATAGGGTGTTAATATACTCCTAAATAGCCAGAAACTTTCTTCCATTCCTAACCGAGTCCTAACCGTGTAGCAGGGATGATGTATTTTTGAAGGCCAAAACCTGGAAACTATCATTTTAGCACTTCATCGACTGAAATGCTTCATCGACTAGCATTTTAGCACTTCATCGACCCAAAGTCCATTTTTTTATGGGGGTGGTTAACACAAGCTCAAGATATTTTTATGTTATATTCCATGACCTTAAAAAGGAAGAGTTTACTGTGGACATACATCATCACAACAAACTCTTGTAAGCTATTCTAACTTCATGCAATAATCCAAATTCCAGTGGAAAAATCTTTTTGGGTTTTACAAAAATACATAATCATTGCAACTTATTTGACAACTTTTATGGTGCAAAGTGTAGTTTTAGTTCACTCAAAATAAAAAAGAATTGTCATTATTTTCCTCACGTCTTACTTCTGTGGAACAAAAAACAAGATATTTTGACGAATGTTTTAACAGCTTTGTCCCTTGAATGAAAGTCAGTGTGGTCTAAAACAACATCTGAACTTAGATGGTACGCCTAATACTGTAGAAAGACTTCTTAATCATAGCAGGGCTCGACAGTGCAAATGTTTCACTCGCATTTGCGAGTGAAAAATAGATGTTTGTGCGAACTGTACAATGTATTTTGGATCACGTGTGTGAAAAAAAAGAAAGCGACTCTGGATTAGTTTTCTTAAATGTAAGATCTTGTAAGTCTTCAATTCCTTAAATGGTTTAACAGTCATCTTAATGATCATTTTAAGGCATCTTATATTTTGGGGATGGAAAAAAAAATATATGTGATTATTAAACTTCAAAAGGCTATGATTTTATTAAATAAATGTGATTGTGTCACGTTTAAAGCCTGAAAGCTTCAGCAGTTCGCAGTCAATGAATAGAGCACATTTATGCCAAGCGATTGCTTATAAACTAATGCTGATCAATTATGACAATGTTTACTTTACGGTGTTTATATTGTAATATCTTGTTTATGATTGTAAGAATACATATTTTGTCTCCTTCATCTGAATTTAAGCAGCCTGCAGTAATAGAGCATAAACATTTCAAAATAAGAGTCCCAGAGTATTTCAGGCTTGTTTATACATAAAAGTCACACAGTGTGTTCAATTTCCAGTTATTATTTGGTTACACAAACTTCCATTTAATCCTTTTAAAGTATATTATTGTAGCTTCTGACTGGGATGCCCCGTCACAGGAAGGAAAGACTAAGAACGTTATTAAATGTATAGATTTTTACTAGCATTAGTGTTAAGCTAAAACCATTAAAGAAAAACATTTACTTGAAATTAATAAATGTCAATTGACATAAAATAAAATATTACAAGTTTCCATTTAGTTGAAATAACCTGATGTACCAAACCAAAACTGAAATAAGCATTTATTAAAAACTATTCACACATCTTTAAAAACAACAAAAACTACAAAACATCATACATTACTTTCAACTAAAATTCAAATGAAAGCAGAAAGTATAAAAATTGTATTGAATTCAAATTTTAATAGAATCTAGGGCTGGCACAAGAAAAAACATCCGAACCGCTGGTTCGCTTGTCTCGGTTCGGAGGCAGAACGTGTGTGCATTGCACGGTTCGACGCATGCGCAATGTTGCCTCGTGCTGTAAAAGACAGTAAAAGTGGAGTGCTGCAGCCAGGTCACGTCACGTGTAGAAATGGCAGGTGAGAGGAGAGATAAGGAAGGCTGCCCGGAGTTGGTGGACGTGTGTAACGAGTCGTATAACGCCATCTTCACACCGCACGCCCAAGCAATGCATTGGCAGGGCAGAAGGGAGGCTCGTGTTTTGCAAATACAGACGAATATTGTCCATTCTGTCACATTTTCTGGTGTTCTTCTCAGACGACCCCTGTCTGTCTCATGCTTTGATTTATGTGGGGCAGCATATATCGGCTGCAAATGCGACCGTGTTCCCCTCTGTCCCAAACATAAACATTAACATAACATAACATTGTATATAAGTAGTTCACATGATAAATGTAACATTAAAGTTCAGATATGCTTCTAGTTTTAATAATTTAAACAGGCCTTTAAGTTAGGGCAAAAAGCTGCTCACGCTGAATTAAAGCCGCAGTACATTGTTCTGATCAAAATTGACATGATTAACTTGAAAAATTATACACCAATGTGTCGTATTTGGTAGAAAGTGTAAGCTGTAGACACATGATATAACAGTTTTTTTTAATACTGTATCCTAAATTGTGGATAATTAAGCTCTTTATCATATGCTGTAGTAACTTTCTGAAGTGTTAACGATTAAAAAAAAAAAACAACAAGAACTGTACAAAACCGAAAACCGTGACCCCTAAAACCATGATACGAAACGAACCGTGGGTTTTGTGAACCGTGCCACCCCTAATAGTATCTCTGTAATGCCAAAATAACACTAGTATGGCTACGTCTGTTTATTACTGCGCAACGAACTAAATAGCCCCTAAAGTTTCTAAATGCGCTCCTGGGGCGCTCACTCAATGTCCTCCACAGGTGCTCCTTGGGAAAAAAGTAAGTGTCGAGCCCTGCATAGTAGCGACTTTGTACTCCCTAAACATCCTTAGTTTGCAGGTATGATTTCTTGGCTCCTCTCTATTGTTCTATTAGTAATAATGTATTTAAAAAATGCCACATTCTGTCTACAATTTGTTTACACCTGAGTATGAGTATGTAGAGCCCTGTATCAAAGTTCATCGTTGGATTTGGGATTCGTCTGGGTTTGAAGCACCATGTATAAAACATTTCCCTTCTGGTTTCAGAGACAGAAAGGCACATGAGTCACACTTGATGGCAGGTACCAGTGTTTCTGATCTGCCAAAATCTAGAGCTCGACTGTCTCTCTCACTCGGTTCACATTCCAGCCCGTGGGAATGCATGAAAAATGAAACCTTGGATTCCTTAACAAATTGAAATTCTGCCCGTCTGTTGTTTTGTTGCGAGCTGTATTTGATCATTTAGGTTAAAATGCCTCAAATAGTCACTACTAAACATTTGCAGATATTTATTATGTTGTAACACCTTCACGTTCATGTCATATACAGCCGGATACAGGCCTGTTGATGATGCGGTACTCACAGGCATCATTGATCTTTACATCAACTCCTCTTTTGTTTTTCACCTTATGGAAGTGAAGGTGGAAGATGAATTATAAACTTTCATAAATAATTGAGAGCCATCGGCACAAGTGAATTATTAATAGGTGAAAAAGGCATCTCTCTTGATGCGTAGAGATGGGCTAACATGAGCGTGTCTTAGATTTACAAAGCAAAGACGTGTTTTTCTTTTCATTAAGGAAAAGCGTGATTCTGCTAGGTAGATAACTGGAGGATTTGTGTGGGGTTTTTTTTTGGTGCTCTATCCTCTTTTATGTTTAAAATTATGATCTAAAATCTGATGTTCAATCTTAAAAGAAAAGTCAACTAATTTGGTGTTAAATTAGTTTAGTTTATCCTTTATTATCTCCCTTAGGAGGAGGTCCTCTCTGGCAACCGATGCATTAAATAGCGTAATGCACACATAGAGAGGTGTATGTTTTGGCTGCATTTATACTTCAAGGCATGATGTACAGATTTTTTACCCCCATTCCATTCCATGCACTTCCAATTCCATTCACATAATTCGTGAACCGTTTTCAAAGAGTTTTCCTGGAGTCTGCCTTACATTGGATGATCAGCCAGATAGTCCCACATCCAAAGAAACGCTATTGGTTCAGCCAATGTCGATTTAGAGTGTGTACATTTTTCAGGGGAATCAGCCTACAAATGTCTTACTACACATTAAACTCAAACACAAAAGTATTTCACCCCAAAAATTACACACTTTAGCTTTAAAACCATAACTTGATTATTTTACATAATAATCCCCTGCCAGACATGGAAGCGCCTCATTGTTGAAACTGGTCTGCAGAGTGCAAGTAGTCATTTCCAATTGCCACTGTCCAGTGGGTTGCAAGAATATTGGTGTGTGTGTTGAGTAGCATAATCTTGTCCCTGTTTTAGAGTATTTGGCTTCCCAAAAGGCTTATAATTAAATAAAACAAGCTCGGTGACTGCAAGGTAATAGGCAATTTGACATAAGTTAGGGATATACGTATATGTCAACATTTCATGATAAACTACATTGCATAAAATGAATAGATGTTACACTCGCATGCCAATGGTGGCACAGGTGTACTCCCTCTATGATTCATTTATAGGAAATCCCATATGTGCCCAGTGGTGATTTCACATCGCACCTATCTTATCTAGCCTAAGAGGAGAATCGAATATGAATGTTGAAATATAGGTCAAATGAGCAGATATTAGATTTAGACCCACACTTGAAAGCAGAATGCTGTGTTTTGCTGTTTACACGCACGCATCAAGATCTAGGCTGCGTTTCCCTAAAGCATCGTAAGCCTAAGTAGACCATAGAAACCGTTGGCACCAATGGTCTCTGATCTACTTAGGCCTACAATGCTTTTGGGAAATGCAGCCCTGGTCTGTGCCAGATACAGATGGCTTGACTTTGACTCGAAGTGAAATGACTCTGGAATAGAAGTGAATGACTTGGCAAGGTCTGGAGATTTTCTTTGTGGGACCTTATTTTACCTAATGAAAACGTATTTATGAATCCGCTCTGGTCTTTTCTGACCTGTGACTAAACACATGATCCAGCTGGAGCTCTACTCGACTGGCTTGACGTGAAACACTGACTTCATTTGTGTCTGGATTATGTGCTCCGTTACACTTGTGCTTATTTTCCTTGTTTGGCAAGTAAAAAAATACAATAATGAAAAAATTGATTTTTTGCATGCATTCATTTAGCATACGCTTTTATCCAATATCCTGTTCTTTTGATCTTTCTATTCATCAAAGAATCCTGAAATTCAGATTTGTCATCTCAAGAATAAATTCTGTGTTAAAATATATTCTAATAGAGAAGTCATTTTAAATTGTAATATAATTTTACTATTTTACTGTATTTTTGATCGAATAAATGCAGCCTTTGTTGAGCATAAGAGATTCAACATTAAAAAATGCCGAACTTATGAACAGTAGTGTGTGTATATACTGTAATATTAGTGCATCAACAAGATTCAGTCAAGTGCTCGTGATGTTTCTTGAATATTTTTCTGGTAGGGTTGGGAAATTTGTATATACAAGTATAAATATAGAGTATAAAACTGCATAAATTGTGTTATTCCAAATGATTTGCACCTAGAGCTATTGCAAATAAACAATTGGCATAGTGCAGAGAACCTGCACTAATAGATGTATTCCATACTGTGTTGGCGGTGCTTTTGACTATATATGTGCATGAATACTTGAGTATTAGAGTACTCAGAGGTGGCAGTGAACATTGATCATGAAAATGATGAGGTCTGATTGTTTATCGTTAGGATGGCATGCCATCCAGAGACTACAGACCAGAAAACTAAAGTGAACCTATGCCTTTTAAAAAGTGCAAAATAATGCCTGGACTCAATTTGATAAATGAAAATACAGTTGCAGTGCAAGATGTGCAGTGCCAAAATGCCATATACATAACATTATAATGAGAACACTATTGTAATAGTTCACTTGCGAATTCACATCCTTTTGTTCAGAAGTCAGTGTTTTTTTTGTTGGGTTTTTTTGTCTGATTAATCTGATGTAGATGGCGTTTGGTTGAGTTTATTAATCCTCTAGCAAAGCATTTGAGTTTACCGGTGTTCAATCACTCTTCAGCTTCAACTCACATGGCAATGCCTGACATTATAGACTATGATTAGGTTATTTGAGAGAGTCATATTCCTTTTAGATGTTTCTTTTTCATAAATATTGCTGATATTATTAATAATCGATCTATGTTGTTTTTTCTTGTCTTGGCTTCAAAAACATGTTTATGTCTGGAATTGTCGTTACAAAAGAGATCATGAAATTCCCGAAATTAGGTGCTTTGTCCCACATCCTGCAAAATTAAGCAATGTGTGGCATTTCAATTATGTCTGTATTGGGTTTTTTTCTTCCATGAAATTACAGTACCACATTTATAAATATGGCATTTAAACATCCATTTGCGCAGCTGACATATTCTAGCTAGAGTGGGGAAAATAACCAACGCAATCGTATTTCCACTGATGACGACTGAACGGAGCAAAGGAATCAGTGTGGACCTCATCAAAAGTTACTTAAATACAGGGAGTGCAGAATTATTAGGCAAGTTGTATTTTTGAGGATTAATTTTATTATTGAACACAAAAAACTCATTAATATCAAAGCTGAATATTTTTGTAGTTTATTAGGAAGTAGTTTTTAGTTTTAGCTATTTTAGGGGGATATCTGTGTGTGCAGGTGACTATTACTGTGCATAATTATTAGGCAACTTAACAAAAAACAAATTTATACCCATTTCAATTATTTATTTTTACCAGTGAAACCAATATAACATCTCAACATTCACAAATATACATTTCTGACATTCAAAAACCAAACAAAAACAAATCAGTGACCAATATAGCCAACTTTCTTTGCAAGGACACTCAAAAGCCTGCCATCCATGGATTCTGTCAGTGTTTTGATCTGTTCACCATCAACATTGCGTGCAGCAGCAACCACAGCCTCCCAGACACTGTTCAGAGAGGTGTACTGTTTTCCTCCTTGTAAATCGCACATTTGATGATGGACCACAGGTTCTCAATGGGGTTCAGATCAGGTGAACAAGGAGGCCATATCATTAGATTTTCTTCTTTTATACCCTTTCTTGCCAGCCACGCTGTGGAGTACTTGGACGCGTGTGATGGAGCATTGTCCTGCATGAAAATCATGTTTTTCTTGAAGGATGCAGACTTCTTCCTGTACCACTGCTTGAAGAAGGTGTCTTCCAGAAACTGGCAGTAGGACTGGGAGTTGAGCTTGACTCCATCCTCAACCCGAAAAGGCCCCACAAGCTCATCTTTGATGATACCAGCCCAAACCAGTACTCCACCTCCACCTTGCTGGCGTCTGAGTCGGACTGGAGCTCTCTGCCCTTTACCAATCCAGCCACGGGCCCATCCATCTGGCCCATCAAGACTCACTCTCATTTCATCAGTCCATAAAACCTTAGAAAAATCAGTCTTGAGATATTTCTTGGCCCAGTCTTGACGTTTCAGCTTGTATGTCTTGTTCAGTGGTGGTCGACTTTCTGCCTTTCTTACCTTGGCCATGTCTCTGAGTATTGCACACCTTGTGCTTTTGGGCACTCCAGTGATGTTGCAGCTCTGAAATATGGCCAAACTGGTGGCAAGTGGCATCTTGGCAGCTGCGCTTGACTTTTCTCAGTTCACGGGCAGTTATTTTGCGCCTTGGTTTTTCCACATGCTTCTTGCGACCCTGTTGACTATTTTGAATGAAACGCTTGATTGTTCGATGATCACGCTTCAGAAGCTTGGCTATTTTAAGACTGCTGCATCCCTCTGCAATATATCTCACTATTTTTGACTTTTCTGAGCCTGTCAAGTCCTTCTTTTGACCCATTTTGCCAAAGGAAAGGAAGTTGCCTAACAATTATGCACACCTGATATAGGGTGTTGATGTCATTAGACCACACCCCTTCTCATTACAGAGATGCACATCACCTAATATGCTTAATTGGTAGTAGGCTTTCCAGTAGACACATACTGGATAAGAATATCCTGATAAAAACCCGACCAGATCCAACAAGAAATACTAGTTCAAGATGCACTTATCTTCATAACGAGCAACTAGGCATCAGTGTGGTTCCCCAAGAACTAAATGTAGGGTCATTTTCCAGGTTGCATTCAAACTGCCAGTAGGAACTCTGAAGTGACGTAAGCCACGCTTACAGGGCGCTCACATTCTCCGTCTTGATTAGCTTACGATCTTTTTAACAGTCCTGTCTAATATGTTATTAGGTAGAACCGTTATACAAAGAAACCAGACATATGAATAAACATACTATATGAAAAAATATTAGCTTTTGCTGTGTGGTTGTTGTCCAGTCTCAGAAATACATAATCATGTTTTGCTCTCTTCCCTCAAAAGGGATTGAGAGGTCCATATACTGTTTTCCATGTTAGTAAGTTCGTATTGGCTGTGTGCACGGCTTTTTAAAAATGCCGGGTGCTATTTCACGTGCATTCTTCCAGTCAGCGTACACTTTCGTCACTGGTAGTTCCTATTGTGCTGGGTTAGACCCTTCTCTGAAGTAGTCGAGATTCGCTTCTCACAACATATCATGCTCTAAACACACCTCTTAAGCTTGCAGATTAATATAAGTGGATTATAAAAACTTGTATCGCCTTCCGTAATCGTAATCACAATTAGAAATTTGATTAATTGTGCAGCCCTAGTTATACCAGTGTAGTCACATTGACTTTTTTAAAGATGTCTTTGCAGCTTTCAAGGCCCAGAAAGGTAGTAATGACGTTGCTGCCTACAGGTTGTTCAGAAACCTCTCGGAATACTTCAAAAATATCTTAATTTGTGTTCCGAAGATGAACAAAGGTCTTACGGGTTTGGAACGACATGAGGGTGAGTAGTTCATGACAGAAATTTCATTTTTGGGTGAAAAATTAAATTTAAGCTATCCAGTACTCTAAAGGAAGAACTGACACAAAATTTCCATCCTTAGTTTCAACAACAGTAGTTTCAGTCGATCTAAACAACCACAAGGAGTTCTTTTACACTCATTATTTTGCACTCATGTAAATACGGTTAATTATGCATCCAAGATCATTTGCTCTAGACAATGGCAATGCCAAGTGCTCTAGACTTGTGTTCTTCTTTTGTGCGAGTGTTTTTTAAATGTAAATGCAACTGTTGCGGAGGGCTCCTGGATCATGTCTATGAATACTAATGAAACACACTTTTGAGCAAATTCACCAGATTACTCTTGTTTTCGCGCTCTCCGCTACACTTTCTCTCCTGTTTTATCTTTCTGTGTAGTGATTGTCTCAGCAGTGGTCAAGGTGAAGTTTGTGTCTCTTCCCATTTTTTTTTTTTTTTCTCTGTGGATGTAACACTGTCTGGACTCAGTATACGGCCTGTGCTGCACTGTCAAAGGAAATGAAGGCGAGATTTCCAACAGCTGACAGCTGCATATTGGCCGGGACCTCTGATGACTGTACCCGACACACTCCAGAGTCATCCTGCCCTGCAAAATCATCACAATTCCACACTTGAAAGAGATTTTTCTGACAAAGCAGTGTCCGCACATGGCCCAGGTGGTCACGGGTCCTGCGCTTAGTTGAGTTTCGGAGTGCAGCAACCAGTGGGATCGCTCACGCCGGCAGCTTGTCGTCTGGCATAAACATTCACACTGAGCCATATGGAAAAGTGAGATAGCCAACCATGCTTTTGTTGTCTTTTTATCTGGGTGTAACAATAATCTTACACAAACTTCGTTACTAAAGAGAGTCTACCTACAGAAATGAGTATTTGAACACTCCACCTTGTCGCCAGCTTTTTCAGCGTGTCGCTCTCGAGACCCTGCCTACTTTTTCATTCATCTGCACTGCGGCTCTACAGTTGGATACGATTATGTGCATCTCGTGTTTTAAGAGCAAAAATACATTCTGTTTGATCATCCCCTTACACCTGTCACTCAGAAGTCAAATGTTGTCAAATTGAACAGGTAGTGAAACTAAAGTCCTTCTCCTCATGCGGGCGATTGAGGACAACGGTGCAGCGTTTAAAGGTCATTTCGGGTGACTGACATCACAGAATTTACTGGTATTTTGATGCTGATGTCAGATTGGTCTCTTAACGGTAAAAACACGGAAAGCCATTGCTTTTGTGAACAGCATATTTGTGTATTTACCAGTAAAGTCATTCTGGTAATTTTATGGTAATTTACTGGGAATACTAGGGATGTCTAGCCTGGATGCCAGCCGAATTTAGCCCCGCCCACACATTTTTTTGCTCGGGCATTTCGGTCTGGATTTGCTCCATAGAGGAGTAATTATGCTCAAACAGAAACAGTTCGGACCAATGAAATTGTCAGGGCGGGCTTTAGACGATGATGGACAGATGATCAACAGTAACATAATCATCCACGTCATCGAAGGCGCTTGGGTTGAATTTGCTCTTATCCTAAACGGAGAACTTATTCGAATATGCATTCACCTTCACTATTTCTCTTAGAAACAATGATCGTGTTGGTAAGTACTCTGTGTATCCTTAAATTCTTTTTTTACAAAACTGGCAAAGATTGTTTACACTCATCTTTTTCTTCTAACATTACTTAATCCAGCGTGCACGTTTGCCAGACAGCGTTGCCACGTTTTTTTTGCAATGTCGCGCACAATTGCTACTCAAAACTGGGGGGTTCTCCAGAAAAAAAATGCGTTTGGTTGGCAAAATACGTTATTTTGGCACGGTTGCCTGCTAAAATTCGCATTCCTAGGTCTATGTATCACATAATTGGGGTCGCTTCAACCCGCGGGAAAAACACGAACTTGGCAACAGTGCAGTTGAGTTCTGTTGACATTTCCTGGTTAGGTTGAAAGACGCCCCATAAACAAAGCCCAATGGAGCGGTATCAGACTCATATTCTAACTAGAATTGAGTATGACCACGTCAGGCTAAGGGATGTCACAAGTACCGGTACTTCAGTACCAAGTCGGTACTGAAATTTTAAAAATGTGACGATACCAGCATTTCTGTAGTACCGACTCCCGAGTATTTCCGGTACCCGCAGCTGCGTTCAGTCGCTTTTGTGTTTATGTTTATATATTTATAAATATATATATATACACTAGTGTCTGTGAATATTAAACTGCAAAATACTATTTAAATATTACTTCTGCATGTTTCCTTATGTACTCCTGCATTTTGCGTCTCTGTGTGAATGAGGTTAATAAATGTGCCTCCAATGCGTGGGTGCGCGCGCACGCGCTATATTTGTAGTCTCTGCCGTGTCACTATATGAGGACACAAACGCATAAACCGTCACTTCATGAGCATTTACTGTTTCATTTGAGAAAACTGTCATATCATGAACACAGACACTCAAAGGTCTTCACGGCACCCCGTCAAAATAAAAGCTTGGTTTAACGTGAAGAAATTGACAGAATATCTTAGGCTACTGTTGTACAGTAGATTTAGCTACGTCTCTGTTATAATAATAATTATGCCTAGATCGTTGCTTATTTTTCACTATGATCTTTTTTATAAACAATGTTTACTTTTAAACAGCATACAGCCTTTAAATGTTTATGTATTCTTTACTTTTACTGATTATCATCATAAACAAAAAACTCATTGATTTTAATTAAAAAAAAAAGTTAAATAAAATAACCAAATTGGTACAGAGTACCATAACTTTTATGTTATTTGGTACCAACTACTGGAATTGTGGTACTGTGACATCCCTAGGGAATACTGTGTGAAAGTTATCATCATCATTTAATATGACTACCACAACAATGATTTTTATTTTTACATATATTATCATCATCAAAATAATATTTTTTCATAAATGTAATAAATAACTACAAGTAATAATTATGATTTTAATTTTGCCGACTGTGGGTGTCATTATTAGGTGGTGGTGGTTAACTTGGTTGCACATTATTTCTTTGGTTATGACATCAAATTTGATTTAATAAAGAGCAGTGAGGCTTGATATGTCAAGTTAGGAATATAATGTTTTATTCCTTATTTTGGGCAAACATCTTGATTTCTATGTGCAGATGAACTCTTATGATATGCACTAGCGTTGTTCACATTGTTGACATCAGCATTCTCCATATCCTACTTCAGCTGACAGCCGTGTTTTCGTGTGTGTATATGTGTACACATGCCCGTCTTCGCTCAATCCTGTTCCCTACACACCCTCTGTGTGTCTCGCGCCACTGCCCTCTAACTGCTGATTGATCGAATCCGCCTGGAGACCAACACCCTTCCTTCATTTGCCAGCACCTTGGGAGACAAGAAGCAGGTTGCCTGCCAGCACCATACAGCCTCCTTTGACCTGCAGAGTCGGCACGGATGCAGCACAGCAACAGGAGTGGTACTTCGACCCACTTTAGAAGACACAGAAGTGCTTCAACTTTTGCTCATGTCCTTTTTGGGCGGCCTAAATGGAACAAGCACCTGGTATCGATCAGTCTCTCTCATGGGCTCCACATGCTTGTACTTCGTTTCTCGGTGCAGTCGTAATGCTACTAACATTCTCAGACATACGCACTCATTCACAATTAAACATCCCCCTGTTTTCCTGGCAGGCCCTCATGTTCTTTTTGCGGTCCCAGAACAATAAGCCGTCTCAACAATCTGAGTGCGCTCTCTTCCAAATCCAGGGCAATATCCAGCAGGCCACATGTGCTAGCATGCTTCAAGTGCTCGAATGTTCTCCAAGTAGGGTGGAGACAGAGAAAAGAGCTGTCGACTGGGATGCTGGGTGGAAATGTATTCCCCCCTGTAACGTTCTGTGGAGATGCTGCCGCATCTCTCTCACTCTTTTCCTCCCCAGCTGCTGTTCAACTCAATTATCTGATTCGCTGAGTAGTCTGTTCCGCTCTCTTAATGTGCGGTACTATTAGGAATTCTCTGCATGCTGTGGGGGAATGAGGCCTCCAGGCCTTGCCCCCAGGATCCATCATTCAACCGAGGGAGCTCAGAGCTAACGCAAAACAAAAAAAATCCCTGCTTTTTCCACGTAATCCTCTGTATTTTCTTCCATTGATTCACTCTACATGTAATTTCTTCCAGAGAATTATTGTTATGAGAGAAGAGCTTTAGGATTTCGGACTAACCTTATGAATCTTGCTTTACTTATCTTGTGCTTCATCAGCTTAAGGTTATTGGTGTTTGTCTAAGGAGGAACCTCTTAGTTATTTGGATAACTAACAATTGGGCCAATTGCTCTTGCTTTCACTCCAGAATATGGAACATTGCTTGGAACCTTTTTCCCTACTCTCCTGTTTTCTAAGGGAGTTGAAATGACCCTCAGCTGGAACCACATCCAATAAGTGTCCATCATCTCTCCCTCCCCACCATGTGAAACCTGGTCTGGTACATTTAGACCATTCCCAACCTGACTGCTCATGGGGTGATGGCTCCATTTAAACATGCTGTGCCAATGAAAGTGACAGTGACCGCTCCTGTGTGTATAGATTCCCCCTCGCAGAGAGAACGTTTCCTCCACAGTAGCCTGAAAGCTGGACTCGACTTAGCACCCTGACTGTGGAACCACTTAGTGGATTTTAGCCTCAAATGTCAGGCCGGTACCCCTGGGATGTTGCACTGATGGGATTTTATAAATAACATTATTCAGCACTTTATTCTGCCTAAGTAGAAATATGCACAGAAGAACTAGCACATACTCTACTGAAGAGGCAATAATGTGTGATCTCAGTAACGTCAGAAATTTGATGAAAGTTGAGTTGAAGACTGACCTTTCGCTCTAAAATTGTAGAGCTTATTATCGATCGGCGAGCCACATGCTCATCTGTCAACACGAGCGAGATTTTCTGCAGATTCCTGCAGTGATCCTTGAGCCAAGTCTCACTGATGACTTACTGTGTCACGGTGATTAAAACTAGCTGGACTTGAAGTCCTACTGTGCAAAGAGGCTATGACAATTCCAAAGTCTTTTTTCCTGACTTTTCAACTACAACAAAAAAGCATATGACTTATTTTTAAAATAATGTTTTGAGCCGTTCCAACGATGTTGACATTTTAAGATGCTCATCTCTGCAAGAGTTGCTCCCTGTGTCTGACAAATAGCGCTGCCAATTTCAGAAGAGATGCCAGCCAGAATTCCCCACTGAGAGCTTGGACACACACACTGATGATCAAGGCAGTGCAAATGCTACACCTCGCCTTCAAATGGCACCCAGCTCTCTGGCAGTTGGGAAGACAAGCAAAAGAGAATAACGCAGGATGGTTTCAGGGTGTTTCAGGTGGGTGGATGTGGATTGACGTGCGTCTTTGTTCCGACTCTAGTTATTCCAGCATGAGTCAATGCTCTGGCAGTCAAACTGGATATATTAGGGGCTGACCATTATAAGGTATATACGTCAACTGTTTAATTTTGAATGAAGTTTTCAGCTATAAAAATGCTTATTATATTATATTCATTATAATATATTATATATTAATTATATTTTTTTTATTTATATTATTAAAGATTCAAATCAAGTCCTGCTTTATTTTTCTAGTTAAATGTCCTGTTTCACAAATACGTAGCGTTGTTGATGTTAATCTAGCGCTGTGGTTTAGTAAAGCAAAGATGTATATATTAGCACACATCATTAGCACTATCCCACATTGCTCACACACAAAGCTTACCCTGTGGCCTGGCTTATACCTGTGACTTTCACCACCTGGCTTACTTAGCAGGATTTGGCGTCAGAAACGGGATGCAGAAGATGGCAGGTTCCTATGGAGTTGTGTGCTGTGCTGCCCTCCAAACTGATTGCTGCACCTGTGGTGAAAAGGAAGACCCGTGGGCTGAATGAACTTCAGAAGTCATTTGTTCAGTTCCAGGGTTAGGACGGGCTTCTCCTTGGAGTGTCTAAATGTAACTGGACCAACCCCAAGTGGAGATTTAATTTAGGCCATGAGACCTTTGATGTCAGAACTGCAGTTTTTGTCTAAAGACAAGGCTGAGTTTAAATAAGGCATTCATCGAAATTAAAACTTTTTAATTACAGAATTGTTTCTACTCCATTTGTTGGTGAAATATAAACATTTAAATTACAAAAAAAGTATTTATCTTCGTGACAGATTTATTCAAACATGCATTAATTAATACAACCATCACTAACATGTTAAGTAAAAATAGAATAAATACAGTGCATATACTGTATTTATTTAAATGGTCTTCTCTAAAAAAATAATTTCTAGATTGTTTCCCTCCTTCTGTCCCATCTATCATATGTTGTTGCCTCATTATAAAGCTGCGCTATACATTTAAAAGAAATGTCTTTTCATGTTATGGTAAATATAAATTTTTTTACTTGATTATCATCAATGTATTTTATAACAATACAAAGAGCAATGTGGAAAATTGTACCTTTTATTATTGTCCACTCATGATTTTTCTAGAATAACTTTCGCTGCTGAATTATCCACTAACCTTATTTAAAATAGTATTTTTGTAAAATATTATGAATATAGCCTTCTCTTACTTCTCTTACTTACTTCTCTTACTGTGGCAGTTTAAATCTTTGCAAATAAATATCTTCCGAAATTAGTTTTGACAGAGATGGTTGGTTGGAAATAGGCCTGCCACCACAGCTGGAAAATATATATAATATAATTCAATATAGTTTATATAAAATTAATATTACTTACATATTTGTACAGATTGTTCTCAAAACTAGTTGATTACTTGTTCAGACCCCGCCAACTAGTTAATTGTATAATTATTCATAATTATTCTTATCCCTAGTTTCTGTTTACAAACTGCTGATCACACACACCAAAATGGCGGCAGTTACACGGTGATTGAAGTTAGTTCAGGCAAAATACAACAAGGCCAATAACACAGACACGCACACAAAATCACACTCGCAAACACATATACTCCTCCTTTTTTCAACAGTTAATCTCAGCAGTGTGATTATACAGTTGTTTCTCTTTTTTGCAAGCTGCAGCCGCGCAAGCATCAATTAAGGTGTAACGTAAGGTTGACCTCTCGAAAATCGATGGCTGCTTCTGCTCTAGCCCGTCTAATTGGTAGTCAATGTGATGAATCTTGAGGGTGGCCAATCGTATTTGTTTCCACTGAAATCCAATAGAGTAAATTCACTCTCTCTGTTCCTCGTTCATGTCAGCATGATGCATTGCTTCTGGCTTTGCTATAACTTCTAAAGCAACATCCTCTCTCACTTTCTCCCTCCTCTCGCCTCTCTTAACCTAAATCCCTCCTTCTCTCTCTCAAAGTGAAAGAGGAAATCTTCTCGTTCCCTAAAGCCTTGGGGCATATAGAATATGCCAAAAAGATTAAGGCACTGGGTTTTTACCCTCCTGTTGCGAGGACCCTACACAATAGCATTTGCTCTCATTTCTGCTTATTACAAAGTAGATTCAGCCTGCAGTTTTATATAGGCTACACATTCGTCTTTGAGCCAGTGTCATGTTTGTCCTCATTGGAATGGTTTCTCACATTAATAGGGGCAAAGTTGTTTCAGTAAGGTGTTCCCTTATGCCTACTTTTTTTTCTATAAGAAATAGGAAGGTTGAGATGGTATAGTCGGTTACAGCCTTGATATAAGATGCATTATGTCTAAGCTTGCATATATCCTTATGGCTTTATCTTATTACTCTTTATGTACATGGATTATTGTACCAAAAGCACTTAACTGGGACTTTTTGCACTAGCTCTTGAGCACTGAGCCTTCCTCTCTACCACTCCGCATATAATTATGTGGCTGTTGTGTACTTTTGTTTGGATATGAATTATTGATATGATCAGTAAGTCATGGCAACATATTTTCCATTCCTCTTCAACTCATCAAAATAAATTAACCAATTTCAACTTAATTTTGTAAGTTAAATGAGATTCTTATTGACAAAAATGAGTTGAAATTACTTGTACTGCCAATTTGATTCAGAAAATTAGGTGGATTTTTTTCCCTTCATGCTGTGTAGATAATGTAGACAGAATACCCTACTAAAATACTATAATTTCTGAACAGTAATTTCTTTTTAATGAATCAATAAAATAAAGTTTAGGCAGTCTATTTTGTTTTCCACACTGAATAACTTCTGAGCTTATATTTTTAATGTGAATCGAGCTTATATTTTTAATGTGAATCAGCTTGCAACTATAACTTTTTATTGAGCATTTTTATTGAATCTGGTAGTCATTGGATTATATTCATCCTCTCTCTAAAAAGTCAGCATATCTTAATTTAGATAAAAATATTAAACTACTAGATGTTTTATATAATAAATATATATTTATTATCAAAATTACAGTACTGTTCAAATGTTTGGGGTAATATATATATATATAAATGATTCAGATTATACATATATATAATATTTGATATACATTTTTTAAGAAATCAGCTTTTATTCAGCAAGTATGCATTGAATTGATCAAACGTGGCCTTAAATGCATTTCTTCTTCTGTTGAACTTTTATATTCATCAAAGAATCCTGAAAAAAAACACAAAAATATAAAGCAGCTCAACTGTTCTCAACATTGATAATAAGACCAAATTAAAATATCAGAAATATTTCTTTCTAAGGTTTATGTGACACATTCATAGATATATTAAAATATATAGATATAAAATAGAAAACAGTTTTGTAGTTATATTACACAATAATTAATTACTATATTGATTCCATAATTTGATCAAATAAATGCAGTCTTTGTGAGCATAAGAGGCTACTTTTTGACTACTGTCAAAAACATTTTAAAATTCTTTTTAACCCCAAATTTTCGAGCAGTAATGTGTCAGCATTTGGTGCGAAAAGAATCAGGAATCTTTAGGTAGAATCAGAATATTTCTGAAATTCTGAACGATTCCTGATAATAAAAATAATTCTATAATATGTAGGACTTTTTCAGTTTTCAAGGCTCTTTACAAAACACAAACCTCTCATGTGGCCCAATCCAAACAATATACATATTAAAAACACAACAAAATGATGGGGCAAGAGTCAATGCTGTAGTCCAGTAGGGTGTTGTCTGTCCCGGTGGGATTAGATTGATATTGGAAGCAGATGATATCAGGATTTATTTTTCCAATTAAACAATGTACTCCATTTCTGTTCCACATTGTAGTTGCTAAACAGATTTTTTTTTTTAAGCATGTACATCAAGTGCTTTCCTTAATTGCAAGCGATCTAAATGATTATTTTTTGCAAATGCTTTTTAGAAGAATAGACCATTGCCATTGTTTGCAGTCATATCAGTCAAAATGTCGGTTTCTACCAGTAACCTGAAGTTTGTAAAAGAGAAAAAGAAAGGGCTGTGGCCTTATCAGAGACAGTTTCCCCCCCTCCTTTGGTGAAACCTGAAGCGTCTTTTGTCCTGCCTCGGCGCAAATGGAGCCTGGATAACAAGAGAAATGCTCGAACTGACACAGCCACTCCATTGTTGTTTGTCTCTTAAGAGGAGCTTTACATAGACGTCTCATTGTGTTTCAGACACTGGACTCCAATGCAGAACTGCACACCCGTGCTTATGGCAATCCATTATGCTCTATCATATTAAACCCGATCTAATCACAGCTAATAAAACCCAATGCTTTGCCACAGTTCTCTTTTAAACAACGGGTTAAAAAAAGATGTGTAAGCGGTTTGCGCAGCTGTCCTGGATCAATCGAGCGTGAGCCGTAGGAGATTAGACGGCCTGTTATAGCCTTCTTTATGGCATTGTGGTATTGTCTCCACTGAGTTTGATGGACAGAATAGGATATGGCATTGGCCTCAGGACAGCAGTCGAAGCTGAGAATTGAATCTTTTTGAAGATATTGAAGAAGCTGTTTTTTTACTATCCACAGTAGAGGCTGTATTATATCATGGCTGGAGGTGTTATACAATGTGAAGCACACCTTAACTCCTTTTAAAAATGTCTGTGAATTCAATTTTTTTACTGATTCTATCCTGTTCGTGCCTTGAAAATATAGCTCTAGATGGTGAGATGCATAAAGCAACCAAATAAATAAAAATAAATACAATGTGAAGCAGCTGTTTGCACTGATGTCAGACTTATTTATAATGAATATTTTCGTTTTTTTGTGGAAAAAATTATAATTAAATGTATTTAAGTTAGATTATAATTAAATATCATTTAGATTAAAATGATAATTACAACATGGGTATTCAGTGAACATTTTCATACTGGAATTTAGACTTGCCGGTATACGGTAATACGATATATCACGATAATGAACGTGCAAGATAATATGTATCCATCTAATGCTATTTAGGGTGCTTTCACTATCGGTTCGATTGCCTGGACCGAACCCGAGTTCGATTGCTCCCCCCTCCACCTGCCCCTGCTGGACTGTGTTCATATTATATTATTTGGGTCCGAACCGGGGTCCGTTTGCGTCATCAAAGCAGCAGCTGTTTACCCCATTGCTTGGTAACGACAGCGAGTGAGAAGGTGGCAAAACGAATAGCGTTGCTCACCTCACTTTTATATTTTTGTTTTTGAACCGCTGGTTTTGTTACCAAAGCTTTAGTAGGTAATGGCATTTGCGTCTTTCTGCCGCGAATGTAACTTAACGCAAATGCACTAAAGAACGCTGACGACGAGCAGAGATTTACAGCTCTCTGCTTACAGTATTTTCAGTCACGCTCGTCAGGAAAATGAGCGAAACACACATTTTTATCAAATCATACGTCATTCATAGCGGTTCACTTCCGCGATTTGGTATGATTGCGTTCCCATCAGCAGCGAACCGTACCGGAGTTCACATGAACCAAACCGATAACGGTTCGGAAGACAGCGTTCACATCATCCAAACGAACCAAACTCTGACGTCAATCATACCCGGGTGCGCACCAAAAGTGCTAGTGTGAAAGCACCCTTAATTTACAGTTAAATAGTTGGGTTCTCATACTAAACATGGCCTTCTTCAGGATTTGAACAAGTTTCAGAAAGTAATTTTCGAGCATGGCCCTGTATGACTTCATAAAGTGTGGAATTCCTTGCACTTCTCACATCATTTTGTTTCTTGTCGGCAACGCTGTCATTTTGTTTCTAGACCACAAAATCAACAATGTCACTGAAGAAGTGTGTTTCTGGTTGAGTGAAAGAGAACCTTGTACAGCTTCCCAAAATGTCATGATGTTGTGTGCGTGTGCGTTTTTATATGAACTAACCCTTTCAATTTCTGTAATGTGACCCATTTCTGAGTATGACAGGATATTCAGCAGGAAGTACTGTAGAGCGAGACTTGATTTATCCACTAGCACTAGATTAACTTGTAAAAAGTGGGCCGTGATATGATTATTAGCGATGCTTCCTAAGGCAGTCATAAACTGTGGGGTGCGACTCTCACCATTTGAGCCATCAACATGAATGACACCTACAATTGTGCTGTATGTTGCTATTACCTTTAACCACATGGACCTACAAATAAAGCAGATGAAACAAAATGAAGTGCCAGGTCAGTTTGCATTTAATGTCTTTGATTTTGTAAAACCTTTTATTAAAGGAACACTCCACCGTTTTTAGAAATAGGGCTTATTCAACTTCTTTCCTACATTTAGATATGTGGGCAAATGCATTTTTGTCTCAGTGCATGCATTGTTTTGTTCGGCAGGGTCGCTGCTAGCTTAGCTTAGCATTTTGAATGGAATCCTATGTTGCCAGCTAGCATGTCGTGAGTAAAAGAAAAAAAAACCCACCTAATTACTCTTCATGTGGCATGCGTATTTTTTTTTTAATCACTTTTACTCAGGACATGCTAGCTGGCAACATAAGATTCCATTCATTATGCTATGCTAAGCTAAGCTAGCGGCAACCCTGCCAAACTAAAACAATGCATGCACTGAGACAAAAATGCATTTGCCCACATATCTAAATGTAGGAAAGATGTTGAATAAGCCCTATTTCTAAAAACGGTGGAGTGCTCCTTTAAGGGAAACATTATAGTTTATGATAATATTCAATAATATTATGAAGGCAAGTGAGTTACAATGCAGGTGATATGCTTGATGTCGTGAACCAGAAGGACTGTGTATAAAATGGGATGTTTGATTTAGTTACTCGCTCTTTAAAATTGATTTTGTGTGATTGGCCTTCAGCGTAATCTCATTGGAAAACGGCTCCCAACATCCTGAAGATGAATTCACTGTTATCGTTGGAGGTAATTTCGGGGTCAAGTCACATTTTCTGACCGGAGATAACAAGCAGCACGTCTGATATTTATTTTCGTAACCTTTTGTGGCTCCAGTGTCTTCTGAAATAAAGGTGACATTTCTCTCTCTCTCCCTCTCTTTCTCTCTCTCTCTCTCTCTCTCTCTCTCTCTCTCTCTCTCTCTCTCTCTCTCTCTCTCTCTCTCTCTCTCTCTCTCTCTCTCTCTCTCTCTCTCGTTTGTTTCTACTCTCTCCTGGTCTTTGAGAGCCCTCGGTAGTTAAAGAGGCTAAAAATAGCCTAGTTCCCTTCGTGTTGTGCAACCTAATTAAGAGGAGAGGGACGGAGGTGCTTCCGAGCATCTGGGCTCAGCATGTAATGGCTGCCCTTGTTTTTATTTGCTAGTGGATGCGCACCGCTACCAATTATCCCCTGTAGCATGGCTAACCACCGAAGACATCCTTAAAGAAGCTGACGGGAGTCTTTCTGCACACGTTTCCCAGCGCGCTGTCACACAGGCTTCAGTGTAAGCAGTTTCCTTTAGCACAGAATGTCATTCTGAACAAGTCGAGTCACTTTATTTTGGGAATTCAAGATGTTTGGTTGTCGTTAGCGGTGTGCTGCTTCATTTGTAGATACCAGGTGGATACATACAAAGTGTCTGGTTGCTTCCACCCTGAAATTTCTTCAAGGCATCCCTGAGGTTAGCGTGGGCCTTGAAGGCTTCTTAAATCAAGATATCTCTTAATTCTGCTCTTTTAACCCTGCAGATTGTCATTTAAAGTGAAATCGAAGCATGGATGACTTTATAAGTGATGGGGTCAAGCTCGCACTGTCTTCTCTCGTCTGAGCCAAGGTGCACTGAGGGAAGAGATTGAGCTGACAGCTCATTGATTTCTTTCTGTGCCCGTGTCAAACATGTTTCTGAAATGCTTCTTTGTCTTTGCACCGTCTGAGAGGTATCAGCGGCTGATGGAGGGACACCGATCGGCTGCACGATGCTTCTCATGGTTAGCTTTGATCCATTGGCTCGTCTCACGTATAAGAGGACCCCCGTAGGCGCCGCTCCTCCTACTGCGATTCAGCCGTGTGCACAGTGTGTCTGATTGGTCTTGGAAAACATCCATCCTCCTAGTTGCTCTTTATATTCTGCGCACTCTCTCTTTTTTTTTTTTTTGCCACCAGGATTGGCTGTAATTAGCTAATTGTGTGTGATTGTAGGCTCATTTGGGTGACTCCTGCTAAATCATTGCTCATGGTATGTTAATGATGATGGTAATTTCTTTTTTTCATTTTCTTTTCCTTTTCTGTCACAGCAACATTTTAATCAACAGTCGAAGGATTAAAGTAATCAAAATAAAAATAAAATCAATAAATAAGTAATAATTTATATTGTTTTATTTTAATAATTGTATTAATTTGTATTATAATAATTTATAATATGTAGTATAATTATAGGAGAAATTAAACTTGTAAGGATGCATTAAATTAATCAAAAATCAAAAATGACAGTAGACATTTCAAGATGATAAATGTATCGAATCATTAATTTTTTATTAGAGTTTTCCATAGACTGTTTACAAATATGGATGTAGTGTCCGTGACGTCTTCCATTGGATTCTGCAGAGCAGTTTTGAAGCATAAAGTAGGGTTGAGCTGGCCGTTGCCATCTTAGCAGCGCGACATCTCACGTCGCTCCCGGATAACAGAAAATGGGCAAAGAGGCGGGACGTGGGCGGAGCTTTGGTGACGTGATGACTAACAGACTGCAGATAAATGGCTACCCACCTGCCACTCAAAGTGGCCACGCCCTTAATTATGCAGAACTTTAAGGCTTTATATAATGTAAACGAATGAGTTACAAAAAAAAAAAATTCACCCCCTCACAGTTGTCATGAAGGGCAAAATTAGCCGTTCAGGCCAAAACTAGAATTTGTACCAGACTGTAAGCATGCTTTTTTTTCTGCTATAAAGTTGGGCATTTTAACATGGGGCTCAATGAGATTCTGCTTCCTTCTGGAGTGACACTGGCCCTAGTGACCAGTCGATGAACTGCAGTTTAAGTCACTTCCGTTTTGGCTTAAAGAGAGACCGTGGGAGGTTGCTGCTTGGAGTTTTCACTAGGAAGTTGTTTAATGCGTTTAAGATGCATCTTCATTAGAACACAACTGTAATTTTTCGGTTGTATACTTGCCTTTTAATGTTACAAAACCACAATAAGTACGGTACCGGTATTTACATTTCACATAAAGTATTATCCTGACCGCAAGTGAGTCTACGTTTAACTACGACCAATTGCCAGCGCACATGTGCGCATCAAATACATGATGTGTAGAATTAATACATTGCATCCAAAAGTATAAGCACGTCAAATCTCTTCTATTATTTATAACAACAAAAATGAAAACAAACCCCTAGCCTTTACATAATAATAACTTTTCAATTGTGTTTACTTCATTTAATTCAGTGCTTTTTTGTCCTTTTATACAGTCAGTTTGTGTTTGTTTTGATACGTTTACAAGACAAGGATGTACTAAAATGAAATGTTTTTTTCTTTGTACAGATGACAACGTTATCAAAACGCGAAAACAACTAAAAGCGCTGTATTATGCATGTCAGACAAGTAGTTGTTGTCACTTTGTAAAGAAAAACTACACGACTGTTCACATGCATTCAAACATGCATGCCTATAGACTAAACGCATAATCCGCATGTGCATGCCGTCACCGTTTTCACTGACACGCTTTTTTGTAGTTTACACTGTGACGATAACGGTATCGTTTTCACAAACTTGCCCTTTGCCCCCTTGAGCCTCTTCCTCACCGAACCTCCTCCTCCCCATAATCCCATTTCCCCTGTGGTAAAGACAGTCAGTTGGGCACATGATCGCGTGTCTTTGTTGACCAGTTTCTCGGGGTCAGTGCGGTCCCAGTGAAACAGGAGATTACACCCACTGATTAGGACGGACATTAGATCAGCAGTGCGGTGGATGCACAGATACAGCAGCGGCCCATGTTGTGCGTAGGGTGGGGAAGGATCTTTTGGCAAGTCAGCCTGTCCTCGAGCTTGGCACCGGCAGCAGAACGGTGGCAGCACACTGTGTGCAGACAGACTGGAGTGTTTACCAGTACAGTTGCATCAAAAACTGGTGTGTGTGTATGTGTGTGTGTGGATGCCGGGTGTGAGAGCACACAGGATGGAGCTCGGCACACACACCGTCTGGCCTGGCAAGGGCAAATGCAGTCTTCTGATGGAGACTGAGTGCCCTTGAGATTGGAGCCGCCAGCAGGGAAGATTGATTTGTTGCTCTCTGCAGCTTCTACTGTGCCTTCATACATAATAGTGACTTTGAGTGTCCCCTCCGTTTTTGCCACAGAACAAGTCCTTACATCTCAAGTATTTCAGATCTGTCAAGACTTCTTGAGCTTCTCTCGTTTCTCAGACTTCACGCTTGTTTATTCATCAGTATCAACCCATTAAACAGGATTTTATTGGGGCAATTGCCTGTTAAACTGAAATTTGGCTATGGTGATATCTGTACTTGAGGTGTATCTGCATCGCTCGGCTGTGTAGCTTCCGTATTCTCACAATTTCGTGCCCTGCTTTGTAATGGCCTCTGATTGATTTGAGCTGTGAACTGATCTGCAGAGCCTTTTTTCGCTGTCGGCAATGAAGTTTCAGGTTGCACTTAGTCCACTCGATGTGCATTCATCTGCCATTTTCATCGGCACATTTGGTCCAGCCCAGATAAACAGGATTAGGGATTTAGGATTACACTTACCCGACCTTCTCCAGATTGTGCTGTGTCTAGGCCCTTTGGCTATCTAATGCTATTTGTCAGTTCAGTGTTTGAAGCCCTGAGGAGTTTACCAACCATTTGTCCCAGTGGCGTCTTTACCCTTTGAACCAAGCAATCTGCTCAATGGTGAAGCCTTTTTTTTGGAGCTCTTGTTTGCTCTCATCCTATCAGCATCTTTATCTTTTGCTCTGTTTCTCTGACTGTCCATTTTCTCTCTCTCTCTCCACCCTATCCAGTTTCATTCATTCTGACAAAGCGGTATTAGAAACTAATGACACATATATTTAAAGGGGACATACCCATTTTTTTAATTAAATCGTTGAATTTGATCAACATGGCCGCTTCATAACACAGATTTCAATGATATGGCCCCTTTAAATCTACCATTAATAAAATGTACTTTTTCTATAGGAATACTGCATGTTATGATTTCACTATTTAGACCAATATCGCATAATTTGAGACCTGAGACCCATGTCAGATGGGTTCACATCAAGCGAATAGCCTATAAAGGCAAAAATATGTCTTCTTCTGGTAGTGTGGCATCCCATATTCGTTATTATTAGCAATTTATTGACTATAAAAGCAAAAATGTGCTTTGAACACATTGGCAGTGGGAATCTCTGGCGCTGCCTTTCAGACAGATTTAGATATTGATCACTGAACATGGTCTTTGAACTTTTGTCTGCAGCCCTTTGCTTTTGAAAATTTGAGATTTCAGCAAATTGTCTCCTCACATCTTCAGTTTTGGGTTTGAGATTAGAGCACAACATCCAGCTGACGCTGAAAATAAGCGCTGCACTGACTTGTATGACTGTAGACTTTAACGTGTTACTTAATTGTGGTCAAGACTTCGGTAGCAAATGTTAAAAAATGTGACAATACTAGCATTTCTTCTGTATAGTACTGATTACCGGGTATATTCTGTAACCCCTGATAGGTGGCTGCTTTCAAACACTCCTGTGTGTATCTGAAAGACCGCAACACACAAAGCCGACATGAAAGAACCTCTGTCTGGGCCAAAACACACCACAAAGATTACAGCCGACTGTCAACCAGCATATGTTCTGCGCCTGCGTTTAAGAAAATAACTGTCTACATTAGCAGGTATCAGTAGTCTGTTTTTGTCATTCAAAAAGGGGAACCAAAACTAGGACTGCAGATACACAAACCGTAAACAAAGCAGCAATTTTGAATACCAATCATACTGATCACTTTCTTCATTCCAGGTGGCTCATGTTATGAACAGCATTCTGAATCGGACAAAACTCCTGCCAACGCGGACCAACTAGAGCCGATGTGTGAAACCACCGCAAAAACTAGCCATACTTTTAAACAGCCAATATATGATGTTTACGGGCACACTTTAGATTAAGGTCCAATTCTCGCTATTAACTATGACTTTTGCTTTAATAAACTCCTAATTACTGCTTATTAATGTTTAAGTAAGGTAGTTGTTAAGTTTAGATATTGGGTAGGATTAAGAATATAGTCATGTAGATTAATATGTGCTTTATAAGTATTAATAAGCCGTCAAGATCCTAGTAATATGAATGCTAATAATAAGCAACTAGTTAGTAGTGAGGATTGGACTCTAAACTAGTGTTCCCATGTTTACTTATAAACATTTGAAGGCTATATGCTGTTTAAATGCATTATTTACTTATAATTGTCGTCATCATAAATGATAAACATTTCATTTCATTCATATCTTTATTTTAAACTATTTAAAAATATTTCCAACTAAAACAAATAGTTTATTGTAAATTGTTGTGTTGATGGCTGTTTGTTGGGTTAGTAACCATCTCTGAGGAAACAAGTCTTTGGTGCCTTCCATATTAACACATGTTCTTAGATATGCGGCTGGCCGTCTGCAGGTCACGTTCATTTTGATAGCTGCGGTAGGGGTTGTTTTGGCTCCATGTTGAGAGACTTGAAAGGTGATCCTAAACAAAGAAGATGGAAACTTGAGCAGATGATTTGTTTATATAATGAAATCTTGGAAAGTCTTATCAGCCTTCCTAACAAAAGAAAACAATTCTTCTTTTTTCTTTTTTTTTAACAACCCTCCACTTTTTACAGAGGCTATCATCCTGAAGTCAACATTTTGAATGTTGCTCATCAACTGAGGCTGAGTTCATTCCCAGTGACCTGCAGCTGGTGATTTGTCTCTCTAACAAATTAGACTATTTAGCTTTTTCCCTTGGGTACATTTTTTCCTCTATTTTGTTTTTGCGCTGTACGACATCTTGAATTAACAGGCAGATATTACCAGCACATATTTCTTTTCAGCATCAGCTGAGTTTAATGACAGGTATTACATGCTATTATTTATTCTTTTGATAAAATACACAAATATTTCAGCTTTGGACTGTCCTAATTGTAGGCTTAGGCCGAGCTTGTAACAGAACAGGGGTGGTCAGTGCCAGCATTAGTCTCAGTCTGACTACTTCCATTCATGAGCGCGAACCGACCCCACAGCAGCCGCCGTCGTCATCATGTGCTATGAACAATGTCCAGCATTGTGAACGTTCAATGGCACTGTACCGATTTGGGTGGGGTTCTTTTGATTTTTAGATCTGCCTGCAGTTAAAGCTCGGTAGAAACTAGTCCTGCGAGGCAAGCTGTCCAGGGCGAGCGGCCAGCTATTGTCCTGCTGTCCTGGCACGCAGATGCACAGCACTTGCTCCAGGAAGTGTCCTGTGTCTCTGAGCCGCAGTGAATGTGCCTTCGGTTTTCAGAGCTGTTCGAGCATGCCATCCTTTTTATTGTCCCGTTTTTCCAGCAGCAAATCTATACCATCACTTTGCTTTGACAAAAAACAAGAAAGTGGAGACAAACATATCCATATCTCCGCTCCATATCTTTCACTTGACGGCAGATCCCTCAAAAACACCTGTGCATATTGATATCCTCTGCTTTTTCCACTCCAGACCTATTACTTTTATTTTTCTTCTTTTTGGCGCCATTTCCGAATATCATGTAGGTGTCACTGTTCTGGGCAGCATTCAGTAGCATTAAAATGTCTAATCTAACTTTTTTTTAAATTTTGTCTCTGGTTTTGAAATATAATAGTTGTCTAGCATTGTCTAGGGCTCATGATTCTACCAACACTCAAAGGGATTTGAAAGAGCCAGAGCAGACAATACAGTGTGAGCTGTTGGGAATGAAGGTACACTGTGCCCTTGAGATAGGGAGTGTTATGGAAGCTATCCTGCCATCAGAAAATGGCTTTTGTGACTCCGAGGCAGGGTGCATTTTTTCACACGTCTGTTGGGCTTTGAGACTGTGAAAAGGGAAGATTTGGGACAGAAGAAACTTGCTGGCGTGGGTGAGATGGTGACGGGTTTCTAAATGTCAAGGTCCTTATTTTTCCATGTCTTGACACTTTTCTTTCAACACATTTTTTTCATCCCATGTTCTTGCTTTAACCCATCAGCTTTTTGTTTATTTCTTTATTTTTGTTTTGCAAAAATGTGTGAAATATGTTAACGGCAGTGTTTAGACCTATAACGTAACTATAATCTAGATGTATCACATGTTCATCATGTCTTCATCTACAGTATGACCTTTGTCTAGCCTAAGTCACATAAAAAGTTCTCCCACAAAAAAATGACCCTCGTGTCTTTTTAAACCTGTATGACATTCATTCTTCTGTTGAATATTAAATATTTTTTAGGGAATATTTTGAAAATATTTTGAGTGTTTGTATTTTCCCGTACAATGTTTGGACCCTCAGTGTTC
Organism: Gobiocypris rarus; assembly: GCA_023029165.1. Classification (NCBI taxonomy): domain Eukaryota; kingdom Metazoa; phylum Chordata; class Actinopteri; order Cypriniformes; family Gobionidae; genus Gobiocypris; species Gobiocypris rarus. The sequence continues at coordinate 15,925,895 of CM040930.1, read as the reverse complement.
TTCAAAGATTCATAGAGATTTGAAACTATGCTTCCCTTGATATTATGACAGATTTTCATTAATCAAATTAATTTTTCGTGATCCCTTTTATATTCAAATTATATTAAGGTTAGGTAAACTTTAAACTTTATTGTCTGTTCAGTTTCCTGGACAGAAATTCTTCTTTGACTTTCACATAGTAAAAATACATTCACATAAAACACATTAATCACTGTAAAAAACAAGCAAACTCCATAAATTCCATACCATAACTTTATATTAACTACAATTAATAATATTTTTAATAATAATATTGCCATTTATTATTAATAAAGACTTAGTTTTATTTATTGAATATTTTGTTGCCACTCAAGGAAACCTTGATGTATAAATTCTATTGAAAATAAATAATTTAAATCAACCAATCTCTTATTAATACGCAACCTTGATTTTGTAAGTTTATGTGTGTAAAAGCATCTTTAATTTTCTATTGATGAAATCTAACTTTAACTGTATTTTAGTTTCACTCTCACACACAGTGTTTATTTTAAAGAGAACATTTTCATTACCTTCGCTAAAGTGAAACAATATTGTATGTCACAAAGCCATTTTTATGTCCTTAGAAATTTGTTCTGGGTGTGGGCTATTTTGCTTGATGTCATCCGTGTCATGTTCAGAACATGCAGTACACAATGAGCTGCTTCAGCCCACTCTAGTCAGAACTTTTGCATATTAAAGAACCAGGCTCTGAATAGGAAAGCTTCAAAGACTGTAATCCGACCTCTGACGACACGCTGATGGCAGTTCACGTTTCTCTTCTGGATACAATGAGAGCCCAGTGACCGGTATTGTGGCCTGAGAATAATCCTGGTGTAAAGGGAAGGAGATGTAAAGCTACTGGGTGCAAAAACATTACTCTTGAGTGTCCCTTGTGGAATGCAGCTTAGATTTGTCTTTTTGGTTTGTAAAACCCAATGCCTCCCCACTATTCAGCTCAAACACTTCATCATGTACTTCTCTTTACATCACCAGACCCTAAAATTCCTGATGAGGATTTTGGATCACACAAGCAGACAGTAGAATCAACAGCTGTGTTTCAGGATTGTGAATGTGAGAGGCTTTTTACGTGCTGTACTCCCAGCAACCTTTTGAAGTGATAAAATGGCCTTCTCTTAGGTTCTCTTATTTCTCTGGCAAGATTTTCTTTTTCCCTTCATCATCTTTTTGGAGGCGTACTCTTGTGCCTTTTGCCTTTTTTTTTACGGTATTCATGCGTTTTTATCCCAGAACCCCTGCAAGGCTTTGATTCTTTGTTCTGCTCTCCCTTTTCACATAGCCTATACATGAAGTAGGTCTCCGATGCCTTTGAAAATTGACCTGTATTGCTTCTCAGACATGTTGTGTCTTGTTGTCTTTCTTCAGATGCCCTGTGTGCCATTGTATGCTTCTCCCTCTAGTTAAACGACATATGGGCCAATGATAACGGCATGTGTATATAAACTGCATCATTTGAAAAGATGTTTTTGAAAGCGAACAAAAACCTAAAACCACTCTGTAAGAGACATCTGTAAAAGTCAGAGTTGTTTTGTTTGTTTAGGTGTCTAGCTAATGTGAATGGCTTTAAATCAGCTGCTGACGTCTAGCCTGTTTGCTGACTTTTCAAACTTTCTACCGTCCTTTTGTCTGAAACAAGATTTTATGCAGTTCAAAATGTATTTGAAAGTTACATAAGGGAATACTTGAAAGGTTTAGGTAACACCTGAAGTTACAGTTTTATGAATCCTCTTTCAAGATCCTTTCACACTTGCCAATATTTAAATGGATGCCCTCACCTTTTGCCTTCAATACTAGTTCCTGCAATCACCATTAGATCTGTTCGCATTCTGCAGAGGTCTTTACTTGGTTAGTGCTAATCTGAATCCTACTCGACTCATTCACCTGTCCCACACTTTGCACTAAACCCTTCATTTAAGATGAAAAGATTAAATGACTTTTGCCCTTTGAAGTGCATGAAGGATAGTGAGGATCACTTTTTAAAGCCCTCACTAATCAATACAAGCCACCTCCATTATCCCATAATCCTTGCATTGCCTTTGTAAATGCCTCTCTAGACGTTCTTGGTATTCAGTGAAAAGAAACCCAGGTTGTAGGGCTCCCACGGCATCATGTGGGCTTGGCATTTGCAGCCGACATTCAGTGAGGGGTAATGCAAGAGTTGCTCGTGTGGTCTAGTCAAAATTTGTTGCCCTTGAATACACAGTTGCACCTTTGAGTTAATTTAAAGAATTTTTCTGTCCAGAAGTAAAATAATTGATTTCTAAAATGGTGCAGAGTTGATATTTTAGTTAATGTGCTTTTGTTAAATTAACACTTTGTTTTCTTTTAAGGTAAACCTGAGGAGGCCAGAATGCTCTGGGCATGATCTGTCTAGAGCATCCAGTGACGAAAAACAAGAATCCACCTTCACCAACTCCGAAACCCAGAATATTCTCTACACAAGATCAGGAGATAAGGACTCAGAGAGGGTAGAGAAGGGGCATTGGGGTGTTGGGCAGGGGGCCGCTGGTGCATGTGGGGGCAGTGCACATCCCTTGCTGGAGAGTGGAAGCCCACCTCGCCCATGCCGTCCCCTGCCCAACCCAGTCTCGCCACCCTCTGCAATGGTGACATGAGCACTTGCATTAAGGAGAAGCCCAATTTTGACCTATCTTTTTTGTCTCTTTGGAAAAAGCATACAATAGATTTGTAAATAGAGGACTGCGTCTATCCTTATTGGTGTGGTTGCAAGGTGATGATGCTGATGTGTGGACGTGTAAGGCGGCTCTTCCGTCAGCTCACGCTGCAGACCAGCCTGCTGCTGCTCTTCCTTTTTTGCATGGTCAGTGTCCTCATCTCAGCCTATTTCCTGTATGGCGTCAAACGGGAGCTCGAACCAGCAGGAGTCGGAGGTATGGTGGTGCCAGAAGAAGGTACTGCCGATTGGGAAGATCCCCGGGCGACTCCTTCCCCTCCGTCGGCACGGGTGCTGCCTGCCAGAACCGCCAAACCTGCAGACATGTCTCGAACTGACCCTGTTGTACTGGTGTTCGTGGAGAGCTTGTATTCTCAGTTGGGCCAGGACATTGTGGCTATCTTGGAATCTGGGAGATTTCGATACCAGACTGAGATTGCACCTGGGAAGGGCGATATGCCCACACTCACAGACAAGAACCGGGGTCGATTCACACTGGTCATCTATGAGAACATCCTCAAATATGTCAACCTAGATGCCTGGAACAGAGAGTTGCTGGACAAATACTGTGTGGAGTATGGTGTTGGAATCATCGGCTTTTTCAAGGTGAGACTCTTATTTTTTTTGTACAGTGTGACCTTCCACAGCAAATCGTGTCACTAATGGATGTTAATGTGACTCCTAATTCCAGTGGGTCAATCACCTTGCACTAAACGATCTCAAGACTGACATTTCACAGTGTGATTCTGATGTTAGCTTGCAGAAATATTGCCAGCAGAGGGAGGTTGGGGCATTATGCTAAACATTGCAGTAATAGCCCTTTACTGAATGCAAATATCTTTGTTGATTGTCTTGGCTCTTGTTCTATAAGGGAACTGCTCTTCAAAATCAGTATGAGGAAATAATCAGCCCTAGAGTCACATTTGACTATTACTCATTGCTTTCTGTCATTACCATCTTGTAAACCTCCTCTCCGAGTTCTAATATATTGTTTGCCTAAGGCCAGGCCTGTTTTTATTACCCTCACAAGCTTAAGTGCTACACACTAATTGTTAGTGGAGGTTAAACCGGTTGATGAGATGTTTGAGTCTCGCTCGCCTGCAGCAGAAGGGCGAGGACATCAACACATCTTAAAAGGAACCGCACAAAATTTGCGCTCGTTAATTTTTATTGACTCAGGCTGCTCCGATTCTCCTCAAAGCTGTTTTTACCCCAGGCTTTGTGGTTTACACAATAACAGGAGCAGTTCGATCCCTGATTGGCTGGAAATGCTGTTTTCTTGTCCAGGCAGTTAACATCCTTTCCTTGCTGGATGTCATTGATTTAGAACCTTGAGCGTGTCTGATAACAGACCCTGTAGGTAAATGGATAAGCAGACCAAACCCTGCCACTAGTAATGGAACATGCATAATTACCTTCACATCAAGCCTTGACTTGTACCTGTCAATGCCAAATGCATTTATCTCTCAAGAGTTGGAGTATGTCTGAACGCATACAGAGTAACATCACAGTGGACACGAGCGCTTCTTTTAGTTACGCTTGCATGCATCAATGGGTTCAGGCTCTTGTTTGCTCTCCTATTAGTCTTCTGACCTAATCCCATGTCCATAGAGTCAATGTGTAATTGGAATAAAACCTTTTGGTTTCCTAACCAGCACTTGAGTTGGCTTAATCTCTAGGGGCCATATTAAGTCTCCGGCACAAACTGAACACACTGTTCTGAAACCTAGTGAGCTGCCTACCAAAACTACCTAACATTAAGTAAGATGCCAGACATGGGGGCTGTTACCTTTTTTTTTTTTGGTAAATGACGGTAAATTATACCTTCTTTTTACCTAATTTAAAGGCAGCATCACATAAATCCAATGTAGAAAAGCAAACCCCAGCTGTATGAAACCCCAAAGTATGCTTGTATTTCATTCAATTAAAAAAAAAAAAAAAATCTAAATTGTTCTAATTGACTGTTTACCCAATATGCGTTTACTGTGTTTTTGTTAGAGAAGTGTGTTGTTAGCGTAGCAACATGCTAACAATTGTAATCATTTTCTTTTGTTTGCTTCTTAGAGTTACTACATGCATAGTGTTTCAAATCAGTCACTTAGGAAATTCCAAGTGACTCCCTTAGAAAGGAGTTGCATGTTTTGGCAGTAGATAACAAGGTGGCTTACAAGTCTTTTAACAGCTTTTTGGAAATTGACTAATTATCTAACACGGTTCATGAATTGTTCAGTGTCAATGAAAGTTAAATGCTGATAAGCTTTGAAGGAGCCTTTGGCTTGGAAGTGTTGCCGTAACAATGGAGACAGGAATTTGGGATTAGGGAGAGAAGGAGAGGCTCAGGGAAGTTATTGATTAAGGCCGGCCGCTGGTATGTGGAAAATCTTCCATCCACCCTTATTCTCCTAGTGCTGAGTGACATTACCACCTCTTGCATTTTCATCTTGTTTCCGTGTGTTGCCACTAAAAGGAACAGATGAAAATGTACATGATTCATCAGACATGTCATGTGGACTGTGCCTCTCTCCAGAGGGTCCCGTTGCTACCTCTGGTGGGAGAATAATGACTGTGTTTGGAGATGAGCAGGATGCAGGCCTCTCTCCAAATTGTAAGGCTCATTGTGTTTGTTCCACTCAGTGTGCAGTTTATCACCAATTGATCCAGCTTCACAGGGTCAGCTGGCCCGAGAGGAGAGTGGGCTGCATACAGATGAGTGTGAATGGTGTTTAAACAAACTCTGGCACCCATAGTACCACAGGGCATCTAATTCATGAAAGGAAGTACATGCCCAATACATTCCTGATATATTAAAGTGGAACAAAAAAAAATCTGTTCACAAAACAAATGTCATTCATAGTACACCAAGACCAATTCTCGAATATGGTGTCTTTTTCTAACTACAGAAGCGCTGCATTGCTGGACGCTTACAATGTAGGAAAAAAATGTTTTTTTGCTTAGAAAAAAAATTTGCTTTGCAGGTGTTTGATTTCACAACCAAATTGACGATATGCTATGTTACACTACAGATTTCTGGGTTTGAACACATTTTTCCAAGTTGAAATCTCACTTCAAGTGGAGTTCCATTGCATTTTTCCTGAATGTCTAAAAATGGGTTATTTAAAAAATGGTTATGACATCACAGCTGTGAGTATATTAAATATGGATAATGGTCTTGTAAAATAAAATGATGACTGACTAAAAAAGTATGAATGGGTGAAGAATAAAATGCTAAAACCTGGATTTGAATATGACCCCTTTAAAGTGGATTATGATCATCTTCTGTTTTACTAATAATTTCTCATCTGCTCTCTCTTCTTCCAACACTTCATGAAAGGCTAATGAGAACAGTTTGCAGAGTGCCCAGCTCAAGGGCTTTCCTCTCTTCCTGCACTCCAATCTGGGTTTAAGGGACTGTAGCGTCAACCCCAAGTCTCCACTGTTGCTCATAACCAAGGCCCGGGAGGTGGAACATGGCCCCTTACCTGGAGACGACTGGACTGTCTTCCAGTCTAACCATACCACCTATGAGCCTGTGCTGTTAGCTCGGGGACGGAGTACAGAGGCTAGTGGAGCGCCCGGACCCCTTCATGCAGCCGTGGTTCAGGATTTGGGTCTTCATGATGGCATTCAGCGGGTACTCTTCGGCAACAACCTGAACTTTTGGCTGCACAAACTGGTGCTGGTGGACGCAGTGAGTTTCTTGACTGGCAAACGTCTCTCACTGGCTCTTGAGCGCTACATACTGGTGGATATCGATGACATCTTTGTTGGGAAGGAGGGCACACGGATGAAGGTGTCTGACGTCAAGGTGGGTGCTGTTTTGTTTGGAAATTCGGTTTGTGCCATTTTTCTTTAATAAATGCCAGTTGGTTTGCATTTATACATTTTAAATGTGACTCAAGTTTAACTATCCTAGATAGTTCACCCAAAAAGGAAAATTATGTCCTCATTTACTCACCCTCAAGTTAAGAGTTAGAAGATATTTTGAAGAATGTTTGTAACAAAGCAGATAGAGCAACCATTGACTACCATAGTATTTTTTCCTTACTATGGTAGTCAATGGTTGCTCTATCTGCTTTGTTACAAACATTCTTCAAAATATCTTTTGTAGTGTTCAGCAGAACAAAGAAACTCATACAGGTTTGGAACAACTTGAGGGTGAGTAAATGATAGAATTTTCCTTTTTTGGTCAACTATCCCTTTAAGCCTGCTCAATGTCTTGGATTATGGGCCATATAACCATGCCGTATACGTCCACTTAAAAATGATGCTCTCCTCCTATTTTCCTCATCTTATTACTTCTCTCTCTTACCCGCTCCTTGTCTGCTAATCCTTCCGTTGATCTAGACTTATGCATATAGCAAAAACAGGGCTCAACAGTAAGAATGAATAAGAACCCATGTGAGAGATTTTCGGACAAATTGACAGAATTGTCCTACCCTATTGGCCAATACGTACTGTTTTTTTTTTAAATCACATTTTTATTTGTATGCTTCGAGAGCTTTGTGATGTAATGAACATTGTGCTTGAATGCAACATTTCATGCTTACATGGATGATTTTTTTTTTGAAATAGCAAGAATGATCCAATCCAACTATTATGATTTAAAATTTTATAATAGTAATTCAATTATTCAACTATCTAATATACATCTAATTAGGGGTGTGACGAGATCTCGTGGCATGAGATCTCACAAGATTAAAATGTTTTGGGATTTCTCGTCAAGGTGAAAAGATGTCTCGTGTGATATGGCCATGATGGAGTGTGATGGTGAAGTTAGGGTAAAATATGCCAACGCTACGTTTACATTACGCCTCCACTGACATTTTACTTTTTCTAGAAATAAAACGATTTAATTCAGGGGGATAACGGTTGCTTCAGTTCCATCCAGCCCATCCAACTCTAGCTGTACGAGTCGTACGTAGAACACAGCACTGAGCACGTGACTAGAAAGGATGGATTCGTTGCTCAACAGAAGCGTCAGACAAATGTCTTATCTTGTAAAATGTGTGTTCAGCACAAACGCTCCCTATTCACAGAGTACGTGCGTTTGCTAAATTGACGAAAGTGAAAGTAAACGCAAACGTGCATTCAAACGCGATTTCAATACCACGCTTTTTTAAAGCGGCTCCCTGATGCATGGGAAAATCTATGAAAGCTAACTTTGGCTGGGCTGTGGCGTTGTAACCATTTCTTAGCTCTATATAATGCTTTAAAAAAAATGTGGCCTCTATTTGTACTTTGAAAATTGAGAGTACTTTGATTATGGTTGCACTCATTGTTTGCAAATTTTTATCTATGATCTTGTTGAGAGGAGTTCAGTTAAGAGGTCAAAAGTTGTAGAATCTTATAAATCATGTGCAGTTCTAAGCTCTGAAGAGACAATCATACCGGAGAGAAGCCAGTCAGTTGAGTTTGTGGCAAAACCTTTTGCAGTGCTGGAGTATTGTTGTCTTTTACTGCATATGATAATTCATACTCGTAGAGTAGAACTGAAATGACATTCATTACAAGATGATGAGTTAAAAAACTTCAAATGCACCTGCAGACTATTTTTCCAGTTATGTATTTCGTCATTGAGGATTTCTTAAATCTCGTCTCGTTCTTGTGAACCCAATCTCGTCTCGTGAGCTAAGTGTCTCATCACACCCCTAACCTCTAATATAATGTGTTTATATAAAATATTTTGCTTAAAATATAATCCTTTGGTGCTGGTAGCAAATGTATCATTTTTGTGCTGGGACCTGTGTAACTGTCGGCAGGACAAGTGCAATTTTGAACTACTGGCTGACTGGACCAGCAGAAAATAGATCCTTATTTGTGAGCCCAAGAAAGAGAGGACATAGAATGAAATATGTACAGAAGGGAACTAATTTAAACTGAGGGAAATATACATTGAGGAAAAGAAAAAGAGGCCATACAAAAGGTATGGATGAAGACTCCGAAGAGGAAGTTCATGTTTATATGATGCTAATCTGTGTAAAGCACCTCAGAAGGAAAACATGGTTTGGTAGTTCCATATAATTCACCAACTTTTCAAGGTATGGCAGCACTTTTCCTAAGATCAGTTGTTAATAATTATATTTTAAATACTCCAACCTCTGCTGTTCATTTTTCAAATACCTCCTCCTCTTTCCATTTCCTTTTTTTAATTTTATTATTTTTTTACGACTCTGTTCAAAGGGCATCCAAAGACCCGCCGCAAGCATGAATATTTCAAATGCAGTTTTCTGCATCCTTCTTGTGAATCTCTCATCTTCGGAGCGCCCCGATGCAGATGTTCAGCCGAGGGAAGGAATAGAAAGCAAACATAATCAAAGACGTCTTGTCTGTCTGTGGACCTCTGTGCAGTTAAATATGAATCAGGCTTTTGATTGAGTCACACTGGAGAGACAGGCAGTCAAAAACAAGCACAGTAAACAAATCAAATGAGAGGCAGATGCAGAACTAAATCTGAGAAGGGTAATGCAGCAAACGGAGGAGACGAACAGACAGTAGACATGCTTGCGCTGTCCCTCTAGCACTGTTACGGTTGTGCGTATATGTGCGTTGGCGTATGCTAGCTATGTATCTCTTCTGAATGCGTTTTGTGTGTTTACTGACCTAGGGGTGTTTTGGCAACTTTTTTTATTAAATTCCTAAACTCCTTGTTTTAAAGGCACTTCTAGAGACGCAGAATGAACTCCGAACGCATGTGCCCAATTTCACTTTCAACTTGGGATTCTCCGGAAAGTTCTTCCATGCTGGTAAGTAAATATCACACTGTTAGGTTAGCAAAATGCTAACAACATACTCTTTTAGTGTCCTTGAGTGTTAGTCTCCTATGCCAGAGTGTTCCTAATCATTGACTTAAGAGCTGGTTATGATGTTGTTGTTTTTATAAAGCAGCTTTTGGAATAGGTCAAGATCTTCATTGTTCGTGTCTGTATAATTATCTTCCAGGCACAGATGAGGAGGATCTTGGAGATGACCTGCTTCTGTCCTACAGTAAGGAGTTCTGGTGGTTCCCCCACATGTGGAGTCATATGCAGCCACACCTCTTCCACAACCAGTCCGTGCTGGCTGAACAAATGCTGCTCAACCGCAAGTTTGCGGAGGTAAGCTCTAGAATAGATGATATAATCAGAGAAATTAGTGTTTTTGAATATTAAAGGGATAGTTCATCCAAAAATAATTTACTCACCCTCAAGCCATCCTAGGTGTACATTGTTCTTTCACACGAATACAATAAAAAAAAATGTCCTGGCTAATCTAAGCTTTATAATAGCAGCCCAAAATCTGAAGACCAAAAAAAGTGCATCCATCCATTATAAAAGTAATCCATATGGCTCCAGGGGGAGCCATTTGAAGTGAATGGATGGGTTTGTGTACGAAAAACATCCATATTTAAAACTTTATAAAGTAAAATATCTTCTGCCAGACCGCCGTCCGTATTCAACTTACGAAGAAAATGTAACTCCTCTCGCAGTTCAAAACACTTGCGCTACGTCTGACGACTTTGTCGTGCCAGTTACACTTTTTTCCGTAAATTTAATATGGAATGCGGAAGCTAAATATTTTACCTTATAATGTGGGGATGCACTTTTTTGGGTTTCAAATTTTGGGCTGCCATAATGTTTGGAATGGCCAGGACATATTTTAATATAACTCCAGTTGTATTCATGTGAAAAAGAATGTCATATACACCTAGGATGGCTTGAGGGTGAGTAAATCATGGGCTAATTTTCATTTTTGGGTGAATTATCCCTTTAAATATGTATATAATTTGTTTTCAAATTTGGCTTTATATAGTGAGGAAAATAAGTATTTGAACACCCTGCTTTTTTTCCAAGTTCTCCCACTTGGAAATCATGGAGGGGGTCTGAAATTGTCACCGAAGGTGCATGTCCACTGTGAGAGACATAATAAAAAAAAAATCCAGAATTCACAATATATGATTTTTTAACTATTTATTTGTATGATACAGCTGCAAATAAGTATTTGAACACTTGTCTATCAGCTAGAATTCTGACCCTCAAAGACCTGTTAGTCTGCCTTTAAAATGTCCACCTCCACTCCATTTATTATCCTAAATTAGATGCACCTGTTTGAGGTCATTAGCTGCATAAAGACACCTGTCCACCCCATACAGTCAGTAAGAATTCAACTACTAACATGGCCAAGACCAAAGAGCTGTCCAAAGACACTAGAGACAAAATTGTACACCTCCACAAGGCTGGAAAGGGCTACTGGGAAATTGCCAAGCAGCTTGGTGAAAAAAGGTCCACTGTTGGAGCAATCATTAGAAAATGGAAGAAGCTAAACATGACTGTCAATCTCCTTCGGACTGGGGCTCAATGCAAGATCTCACCTCGTGGGGTCTCAATGATCCTAAGAAAGGTGAGAAATCAGCCCAGAAGTACACGGGAGGAGCTGGTCAATGATCTGAAAAGAGCTGGGACCACCGTTTCCATGGTTACTGTTGGTAATACACTAAGACGTCATGGTTTGAAATCATGCATGGCACGGAAGGTTCCCCTGCTTAAACCAGCACATGTCCAGGCCCGTCTTAAGTTTGCCAAATTACCATTTGCATGATCCAGAGGAGTCATGGGAGAAAGTCATGTGGTCAGATGAGACCAAAATAGAACTTTTTGGTCATAATTCCACAAACATTTTTGGAGGAAGAAGAATGATGAGTACCATCCCAAGAACACCATCCCTACTTTGAAGCATAAGGGTGGTAGCATCATGCTTTGAGGTGTTTTTCTGCACATGGGACAGGGCGACTGCACTGTATTAAGGAGAGGATGACCGGGGCCATGTATTGCGAGATTTTGGGTCGAGCATTGAAGATGGGTTGAGGCTAGGTCTTTCAACATGACAATGACCCGAAGCACACAGCCAGGATGACCAAGGAGTGGCTCTGTAAGAAGCATATCAAGGTTCTGGCGTGGCCTAGCCAGTCTCCAGACCTAAACCCAATAGAGAATCTTTGGAGGGAGCTCAAACTCCGTGTTTCTCAGTGACAGGCCAGAAACCTGACTGATCTAGAGAAGATCTATGTGGAGGAATGGGCCAAAATCCCTCCTGCAGTGTGTGCAAACCTGGTGAAAAACTACAGGAAACATTTGACCTCTGTAATTGCAAACAAAGGCTACTGTACCAAATATTAACATTGATTTTCTCAGGTATTCAAATACTTATTTGCAGCTGTATCGTACAAATAAATAGAAATCATACATTGTGATTTCTGGATTTTTTTTTTTAGATTATGTCTCTCACAGTGGACATGCACCTACGATGACAATTTCAGACCCCTCCATGATTTCTAAGTGGGAGAACTTGCAAAATAGCAGGGTGTTCAAATACTCATTTTCCTCACTGTATATTGCAAAACATTCTTCTCTTTTTTGGGGTTGGAAAACTACTTGAATTGGGATGAACAGGGTTCTTCTTTTAAACTACTACCTGTGAAAACATTATTTAATCACTATCTATGATTAAAAGGTACACCATAGACAACATTAAAAACACATTTTTATTACTTTTCTGACATGAAGAACTATTGGTTTCTTAAATTTATAAAAAGAGAATGCTGAAAATAACACATCTTAACAATACAATTTCAATGTTTATTTTAATTAAAATTTAATAGTGTCCATTTTTGTTTTACAAAGTTTTATGTTAATCTGTCTTTTTGCAGTAACACAGAACAAAGTAATGCGCATTCGTCGCACTTTGAAACAGGCTGAATGCACGATGACATGTAATGACATGTCTGGAGACAAATTCTGTGGAAAATCTGCAGCAATTTCGAAAAATGGCAAGCTGCGTAGTTTGCTTGCTTTTGCATTAAATTGTGCGCTCACAAAAAAATTGCAAAATCCTTGATGGACTGACTATATATGTAAGATTAGAATTAGTTTGCCTCAAATATATGATGGCTCACAGCACATTGTAAGTGCCTTGATGGAACGGTATACTTTTATTGTAATTTTGTTGTTAAGATTTGGTGCATCCAAGCATGCTGTTTGAGATAATGTTGCCTACAAGCCCTGTGGAGGAGTTTGTGACTTTTTTTCTCTTTTGTTTAGTGAGATATTGTTGGCAGTAGCTGTCTCAGCAATTTTAAAATGTGCAAACTTCAAAGTTAAGGTGTAATTCATTTTAAGTTAATCACATTCAAATGCACACAGATTGTGGCATCAAAGCACAATTTACAACATAAAATGATCAAAAACACTTACTTTCTCTTTACCAGAGATGTATACTTTTAGTGCATATGGCAGTTGCAATGAAGTCATGCACAGTTAGTAATGCTTATCCTGAAGCACAGTATTTTTGACCATTACGGTGTTGTTTCCTGTTCCCTTTTAGGAGCATGGCATTCCCACAAACATGGGTTATGCGGTGGCTCCCCATCACTCTGGAGTGTATCCCATCCATTTGCAGCTGTACGAGGCCTGGAAGAAAGTGTGGGGCATCAAAGTGACCAGTACGGAGGAGTATCCCCACCTCAAACCTGCACGCTTTCGCAGGGGCTTCGTACACAGTGGCATCAGTGTAAGAATGATACGCTTTTATGCATTTAATGGATAAAGTGAAGATGATAATGTGGGAAAAATAGGAAGAAATGGTTTAGGAAAATAACAAACTTGAACCTGCATCCCTGGGGCTAACATGTTGCAAAACATATGCACTTCCAATGCACCATGGCCCAAATTTTTGTAGATAAAAACAGATTGCGCATTTTTATTGAGCTGTAGCCTGTACAGCTGTATGTTGAATTCTTATTCTGGCTGGAATCAGTACAATAAACCCCAGGCTATTTTGTGTACGGTTTGAGCTTTGAATCCCAGACGGGGGTTAAGGGCAAACTGTTTGTGAAAGTACAATTTTATTTTTTTATTTATTTTATTTTTATCATTTGTGCATCGCTTCAGGGGACAACAGAGAAGAGAGTATGACAAAAGCTCGCTGAATCATGACAGAGCGGTTTCTGTGTGAGTGTAAGAATGCACTGGCCACGATGTGTAGAAAAAAAATCTTCTTTGGGAATCATAAACTGCAGCTTTATTCTCTAAAGACACACATCTGACATTTCCTCAAGCTGACATAGTTATTATCCAATGTTCATATCAGGGAACGATAAGCGAGCATGAGGAAACAGCCGTCTCATCGTACATGCATGATGTAAAGAATGCGTTCAGAATGGCGGAAGAATGACTAAAAAAGCACATTTAGTGTAAATCATCTCCATTCTACCATCACTGGCTGTCAAATAAGATCATGTATGCAGATGTGTGGGCCACGTCATTTGTCCTTTTGTTAGAGCAAAAACATTCCTTCTCAAACTCATTCAACTTTGGTAGAACGTCATCCAGTTATTGTACTTCACAAACACTGAGGTCATATAGTCATTCAGTCTAAAGTGGCTCTGGGTGACTAAATACAATGTTTCTCTATTTGCACATGTGGAGCACCACCGCTACATTTGCCGTATAACCAAAAACAAACATTTCTGCTTAGGTTTTGATATAGCAGTACGCCTACAAGAGTTCCAAAACCATTTAAAAATCTGTAATACACTTATTTTAGTGGAAAATTGCTTTTACAAAATTGTCAGATACACTATATTGCCAAAAGTATTGGGACACCCCTCCAAGTCATTGAATTTAGGTGTTCCAATCACTTCCATGGCCACAGGTGTATAAAATCAAGCACCAAGGCATGCAGACTGTTTCAGCAAACATTTGTAAAAATGGATCGCTCTCAGGAGCTCAGTGAATTTAAGCATGGTAATAAATCTGTGCAATAAATCTATTCGTGAAATAGCTGGAACTCTTAATGCTTAAGCATACCAAAACATTTTAGACAATTTCATGCTCCCAAATTTGTGGGAACAGTTTGGGGATTGCCCCTTCCTGTTCCAACATGACTGCACACCAGTGCATAAAGCAAGGCCATAAAGACATGGATGAGCGAGTTTGGTATGGAGGAATTTGACTGGCCTGACCTCAACCCGATAGAACACCTTTGGGATGATTTAGAGTTGAGACTGCGAGCTAGGCTTTCTCGTCCAATGTGCCTGACCTCACAAATGCGCTTCTAGAAGAATGGTCAAAAATTCCCATAAACACACTCCTAAACCTTGTGGAAATACTGTTATAGCTGCAACGGGTGGGCCAACTCTGTATTAAACCCTACGGATCAAGAATTAAATGTCATTAAAGTTCATGTAAAGGCAGGCGTCCAAAAACTTTTAGCAATTTAGTGTATGTGTAGAGTATACGATAAAAAGAAATTTCACATTTATATGTCACAGATTTTTATGTATGGCGCTTGTTGTAAATGCAATTGAAAATCAACCATATTAAATAAAGAGATTACATACTGAAAGAAAGATATTTGTTTTTCAGGTGTTACCCAGGCAGACCTGTGGTCTCTTTACTCACACCATCTTTTACAATGAGTATCCTGGAGGCTCGAAAGAGCTGGACAAACTCATAAATGGAGGAGAGCTTTTCCTCACTGTCCTCCTCAACCCAGTGAGTATTGATTGTATTCTTTATCATGTCTAAACCAATGTGGGAATCAAACAATGACTTTTGGGGTATATTACAAAAATCTTTAAAAAGTCATTATTCACTGAAAATCTTCCCTGTACACTGTAGCTCTTAGATCGCATTTGCATATGCACAACATGTTCAAACGTGCCGTATTTCCATGGAGGATTGTGAGTAGCATATGAATTATTAATCTTAAAAATAGTTTAAAATATTAACTCTGAAATGATTTTATTTATCGATGCTTTTAATGAAAGATTAATTGATTAATATAGAACTCACAATCTACAATAGATCGCAGTGTCTCGCAACCCAAATAAATTAATACTTTTATTCAGCAAGGATGCATTAAAGTGACAGTAAAGACATTTTATAATGTTATAAATGTTTTCTATTGCAAATAAATGCAGGTTTTTTTTTAGCTGTTATTAATCAAATAATCCTGAAAAACACGGTTTCCCTAAAAATATTTAGCAGCACAACTGTTTATAACATTGATAATAGGAAATGTTTCTTGAGCATCAAATCATCATATTTGAATGATTTCTGAAGGATCCTGTGACTAAAGACTGGAGTAATGATGCTGAAAATTCATCTTTGACATATACTGTATATTCCAATTGAAAACTGTATATAATTTTTTTTTTCTATAAATAGAAATTATTTTTTTTTCACAATAGAGTGGTGCAGGTATGATGTCACTTTGTAGGCAAATCGACAGTTAGCATCACACTGGTTCCCTCGAGAAAAACCCAATAGGATTTTCCCATAGGCTTTTGGATTATTGCTACAAACAAGCCCTGTGATCAACAAAAGTTTATGATACTTGCACTTTTTGTCCATCAAGATAATTATCACTGATGAACACACCTTTTATTAGTTTTGAAGCCTAAATGCAGTCGCCAGAAGTAAAAAGCTAAAGGTAGGCTATAAACGAACTACACCACGGTCCCTCGATTTCAACATCACCATCACTAAACTTCTGACAACGTTTGAGTTAAACTAAATGCACAATAATAAACATAATGAGGCTGTAAAAGTGGACTGAGTTTACCTCTTCGGCGTTATGTTTAATCCCCCGACAGCCTCTATAGTCCCATTTAGCCCCTTGTTAGCAATCACCTTTATCACGCAACAGCTTTTAAGCTTTACGAGTGGGGTAATACTGATGTATTTTTTGTCACAGAATAAAATGTGAAAGTGTCTTGAGCTTGTGTTCACCACAGACCTTATTTCAGCCATTCAAAAAAATCCATTTACTTTGGGACGAGGGAACCGGAAGTGCTCAATGCTAACTCGCTTCTGCGTTTTAGCCTACAAAGCGATGCCATACCTGCATCACTCTATATTAATGTTTCATACTGTATTTCTTTTTTTCCTTTTCTTTTCAAATAAATGCAGCATTGGTGAGCCCAAGAAAACAACTCATTTTTAAAAACATTAAACTATCTTACAGATCCCAGTCTTTTGAACCTTAATGTAGGTTTTAAGACCCTCGCCCAACATTTTAACTATCTTTTGGGGGTCAGTTCCAATGTCATTTGCACCCTGGCCTAACCCTCACATCAGATGTTCAATATGAGGATCCCAAATATCGTCCTTCAAAAGGAGCTCAATAAGAGGCTGAACTGTCGGATAGGACATTAATCTGTGGGCTGGGCCTTCATGACTTCTTACACTTGTTTTGTTTTTTTTAACCAGATCAGCATTTTCATGACCCACCTGTCCAACTACGGGAATGATCGTCTTGGCCTGTACACTTTCAAGAACCTGGTGAAGTTCATACAGATGTGGACCAACCTGAAACTGCAGACTCTCCCGCCTGTACAGCTGGCACAGAGATATTTCCAAATCTTCCCTGAAGAGAGGGACCCCATCTGGCAGGTAACAAAGGAGCTCTGTTGGGGGTCTGTTGTATCCTGGGATCATTATGGGAAACAAATACAACTTAATTTAGTGAGAGTGGATCAGCGGAGGTTGAGAGTGTTGAGCGCCTCTGCCGTAATATGCGGTGAAAGGTTTCGTATGGCTGTCTGCACATTTACTCTGATGTACAAAGAGTGAAAATGGTTTTCCGTGTAGCCTGCCAGGAAATCAGAGTATGCTATTTTTGAAATTGGTTCCTATAATTCAGTTGAAAGTTAGAGGCAATGCAGAAGATCTGTCTTTCTCTCTGTATCTCTTCCTCCTCTTACCCTCGCCTGCTCCCCCCATTTCAATTTATCCAGCTTCTTTATTTCTTGTCTCACTCTTTCCAGCTCTGTTGTTTTGTTTCACCCTTAGAGAAAGAGAAAGTGGGTGCCTGAAAGCTCTAAATCCCTCTTTTGATCTCTCTCGTTTCCTGTCAAGGTTGAGGTCCCATCTTTTCTGTCGGCTCTCCAGCGTTCCACAGCTTGCCCTGCTCTGAATAATCTTCTTTCTTCTGCAGTTGTTTTCCCAAGAAATCTGCAAAGCTGCTGTTACATGCAGAGGAAATATACAACTTGGAAAGAGTTTAGTTTTTTTATTTTAGACTTAATGCAACATGGCTCTGTTCTAAAAACTAGTGAGCTGCCTTGATGTCTATGTCCTACATGGGCAGCTATCTTCCAAGATAGTAACTAGGGTGGGAAATTAACATCTCGCTCTAAAGGTAATTTTGCCTGCAGCAGGTGATCTGTTTTGGTTTTAACATGATATACCGGGCGATTATACTGGTAGGAATGTGTCTACCGGTAGAGATTTTGGGCTGTCGTCTCTATTGCGGTTGCGCAAAAAAGGTGATTTTAAACCGTTCAAGCACAATTAGCTGCGAAAGTGAAATTCCAGTTAATGTCTGAGAAATGGTTTCTCAGCTCTGAGAGACGAGCTCATGTAAAGCTGCTACTAATAGAGTGTAATAGTGTAGTCTAGCAACTCTCGGTAGACCTGAGAGCTGGAAAAACCAAACTCTGGCCAGGCCAATCACAGCGTGTGTAGAGTCGGTGGGCGGACTTAACATAATGACGGTACATCACGGCAGAGTTGCAGAGGTTCTGCGTGCTACTCGTAAACAAAGAAGCTGACGAACAGGGTTTTTTTTAATCGGCTTTGGCCGCGACTCTGGAAGACTTGGAGTTAAGCTTTTCTTTGAGAAAAGAACAAAGAACGGCACTGAAGTCATTCTTAAGAAAAGATGATGTGATCGGAGTTTTGCCAACCGGATACGGCGAAAGTCTATCAACTAACGTTAGCTCGGCTTCACCTTCTTCTTCGCTCTGGTTGGTTGTGGCACTCATGGCGCTATCCAGTTGCATGCAGAGGGAATTTGAAAGACAACCGTTTATCTCGCCCCTCGGATTGAGCCCTGTCAATGGTGAGTTTCCAGACCCAACATCTTGATGTGGATCAGGCTAGATAATCGGGACATAGCTAGGATTTTCGGAAGGGGGGAAATCGACCCAAGATCAGCCCGATTATCTTTTGGTGTGTACCCAGCATTAAGTGAACGTTAACCATTGAGAGAGAAAAATGCACAAGTATATTGGATCCGTTCAGTCTGTCTTAAAGTGACAGTATCCAAATTGACCTGCTGTCATTATTAATGTTAATCAAACAACAAATAAAGAGATAAAATCTCTCTACTCTTGACTGAATCACTTTTGTAACTTTAATCAAAATAAATATATATTTAATTTACACAGTAAAGACTATGCATTGTTTTTTATACATTTGATTACTTTATACATTTTTATGTGGTATTTCTAGTGCATTTTAAATAGTGTTTTAAAAGTTTTTTAAATAGGTCTATTTCGTTTGTGTCTTTGTTCTATTGTAGTTTTTCTTTTCTCTTTATCAGTTTATTTGTCTTCAGTAAGCTTTATTTAGGCTAGTATGAGTAATAATAATGATTATAAAATTTCGATGGTATCAAAAATCATAAACTTATTTAAAGCAAAAATAACTATATTGTAATTATATGTTGTTGACATAAAATTACTCATATTGTGATATAAGATTTTGGTCATATCGCCCATCCCTACTTACAAATAATTCCAGTAGAGTTAGCATGTTTCTAAACTAAGTTAATATTGCTTTTTACTGCATTTTTATATTCAGTAATATTCTTCAAAATTAGATACTATTAACACATTACTGCCATGGATAGTCTGTATCACAGCAACCAAAGTATCTCAGCTAGAAAAAGCTGCGCTTGCCAAGCATTCGCATGAGCATGCATGCGCGTGATATTTACGAATGTTTGGAATTTATTAATATACGCACATTTAACTACTGAATCCATGGTATACGAAGTGTGAATCTGGAGGAGAGTTTTCATGAAAGTCCACTTAAATGAGTAATATGACAGAACTTAGAATTCATTGTTTTATAAATTAATTAAAAAAACTAAAAACTCACATGACCAGCGTGTCTAGTAAAATGTGGTATCGTGCCATCTTTATTAGCAGGGTACCGCTATACCTTTTTAGTACCGGTATATCGTGCAAAACTATTATTTATAATTCACAGTCCATAATGTCCGTAACATGTCGCAGTGCATTTTGGTATTTTGGAACAGCCTTTGCATTGTGCCTACAATGGCTCAAAGTGCCGTCTAGGAAGGCAGATCGCTAGGTTTCGGAACAGACCTTATGTTTACTGTTACCATAAACTGTGTTCCCATGAGTACATTAGTAATAAATTCACAAATGTCTTATTTCAGTGTAATACTCTTTTTAGCACTGGCGTGTACTCAAGCAAGACTCTTCGGTCATTAGTGCCGGGGCACTAGCTGTTAATCTCCTCATTAGGACAGACAGGTGTTGGATTGCTGGTGGTTTTTCAGTCTTGATTCACCGTTTGACCATCTTGCATTCGTGCAAGAGTTTAATTAAGAGGCAAGGGTTAAAACTATCAATTTATTTCCACCGTTGCTGCATCTTCAGCTGTGATGGATGAAGGGCTCAAAATGGCTGCTGCAGGACATCTTTCCCCTAAGATGCTTCAAAGCTCTTTACAGGGGTTGGTTTATGCCTCTGACTTTTATCTGGTGAATCCTATAAACGGCCACCTCTGGGATGTTGTGTTTAAAGGCTAAGTCTGAATTAATATAAAATCTGCTTGTTATTGGACTTCGCTGATGTGTTATAAGATATTTGACATGCTTGACTAGTTTGTTTTAGTTTAGCTGGATAACAGCCATCCCTCCATAATGCCCTTTTTTCCCCGTTTTTTGGGGTTTTCTTTTTGCTGATGTTAAATCCGAGTCCAAGCTCTCAGGCTGCATCCTAATTCCTATATTTCCTGAGCATGTCCTAAACCTTCGGACATCCTACTTAATTTTATAATTTTTTTGCAGGGAAGTATGCATATTGGGACATGGGTTACATCTTGCCTTGAGTAATTTGGTGAAACTCCAAGATTTTCATATTCATGCTGGCTGGAATGAGAAAAATTTCTCCAGTTTCTTCATAATTTCCTGCTGGTTATTGAGGCACAGTGATAGACTCGCTGCTGTGTTTTTTTATTGTGACTGTGCTCATTTCGATGATGTATGGGTAATACTTCACTTCAGCTTATTTCGTACCGTTACAGGACCCCTGTGAGGACAAAAGACATAAAGACATCTGGTCTAAGGAAAAGACCTGTGACCGTTTCCCCAAGCTGCTTATCATTGGACCTCAGAAGACTGGTGAGTGTTTTCTGCTCGCTACACATCCACACATGTATGCACTTGCAGATCTAGCTGTGTTAGCCAGATATGTTCGCTTATTAAAATCAACACAATGTTTACGTGTTATTCTAATAATAAGATACTTGCGCATTCCTTTATGTATGACTTAATGTATGACAGAAATTGTAAGTGCTAACCATGGCGATTTCAGTTTGGATCAACTGGCTAATGTTTTGTTGACCTTAAGATGAATTAAGTCAGATGAATTTACTTTATGAACAAATGCTTGGTGACAGCATCTCTGGGTTCTTCAGGCAGAACAGAGCTGTGTAATATGTGCTCCTATATTAATAAGTCTGGGGAACAATTTCTTAATTCATGGCCACGATGTATATAGACCTATTTCAAGTCAAGTCAAATGTATTTGTATAGCGCTTTTCACGATATGACGATATATGTTGCTGATATAAATGATCCACCGTTTGAGATTTAGCTATATTGTATTTTTTAATTTATTTTGCAAATAAATCGGTGCCAAAAGAGCATGAAGTTACTGGGGTTAGTGAGCACTGGAGAGATATTTTCTATAGGCTGATATAGTAGACTATATTTCCCGCATGTCAGCCAGGGCTCTGTCATATTAAACTAGCACTTAATTCGTTTAAGCATCTTCATATTTACATCAGGATTGGTGGATAAGCACAAACTTACACAAATGATGATAATTCACTTTTTTTCAGTGTGTATTTCATATGAATAAAAGCCAAATCTCTTTATGAATTTCTTGAAGCGAAGTGGTAGTTGCGTAGTCTGTCAATGGACGGACAGAAATATCTCAGATTTAATTTAATCTAACAATATGTAAGATTTTTGGAATAAAATATCCAAAACCCACAAGAACAATGTTATATATTTTGTTGACTTGTGCACTTGCATTATCCCAAATGTTTCCAAGAATGTTTAAATCCAGAGAAATAAGCAATTGTATTGCTCACATTGCAAATGCGTCACCTATCAATGACATCATACCCGTGGCCCGCTTTACCCTTGATTTCCGTTTTATTTTGTAGAAACCATGGAAACACCAAAGGCTTTAATATATTATGTGTTTTATTAGACAGTTAATCACAATAAAAAATATATATATATATATTTTACTCACCTTCTTAATTGCCCAGATTCACAGATCCAAGTGATTTTCTTTTTCTTTTCTTTTTTGCGCTAGTTATGCAGCTATATGGCTGAGTACAATGAGAGCTGATAATTGAAACTAATTAACAGATTATAACTCGCACACACCATGAGGGGGTGGACACACAAATGTATTTTTAATACCTGATGTCACAGATATGTGTGTTAACCCATCGACATGTATTTTTACTATAAAATAGGAACCTTTAAAAACTATAACATACAGAACCTTATATATATGCCAAATATATATATATATTTTTATAGAGGTAAACACGTTTGCCATGAAAACATTTTATTAGCATTTGGTACCATGTAATGCAAGTCAAACACTGGACAACAAATATTTTTTTTTTAAAGATTTAAAATGTAAAATCAGCTGCTTTGTGTTTGTTCGATGTCGTGTTTGTGAACTACAGTTTGTTCTGATCCACTGGTCCTGATGGAAATATGAAGCCAAATTAGTGAAGCGCTTCTGTAAAACAGCTCAGTTCAGCCTGAAGAACCTGGAGGTGCCCTCAGCCCGTCACCAAGCATTACCAAACAGATAAGATATGATTTTAGAGTTAGCACTTACTATTTCCCGCCCTATCATCCAGACTGCACTCTGGAGTACTAGTTTAATGGTTGACAAACCCACTTGAAGGTGGATACCGCCATCTACTGCGTGACCGATGACATGAAGTAAAGGATCGGGCTCAGAATAGCCGACACTGATCAGTTCATTCGCTTCTGATACCAATCCTTGAGATTGGCTTGGTATTTATTATATTTGTTAATGGCTACAACTTTGTAATGGTGTACTGAAAAGTCATTTTGAGTTTTGTTTAAAATGTTTTCTCAATTTATTACTCTATTATTAGGGGTGGACATGCAATAGGTATGCTTAATTTGTATATATATTTGAATGCCCAGTGCCCTTGATTTAAGTGCTGAGAGTTTTATATCCTGTACAGTCTCATAGCAGATGAATGCAGGCTTTCGTAAAGCTTTCTACTGCAACCCTGGCTGCTCCTCAGTAAATGTGAATTTCAGTTTTACAGCATTGACTAATTAAACTTCTAAAGATGTCTTCAGGGAGCAATAGCCCTCTCTTAGAGTGGGTAGTAAAACCGCTGTGTTAATCCTCTCAATAAAAGTTAGATTAGGGGGTTGGGCCTTAGAGTGACTTTATTTTATTTATTCAGTTATTATATTTATATATTTTTTTAGTACTGTTACAAAAATTACTTCACTTCTCAGGCTTGCATATTAGCTAACAGCATAATTTCAGTAAACTTTTAGTGAACCTTTATTATCACATCTTAGCCATTTCCTGCATTTGCTCAAGTTAACTTTGGGTTTATACTGCATATGAACTTAGAATTACTTCTATAGCTCAATAGCAGAATGAATGAGGTCCAAAAGACCACAAGTGAACCTGATCATGTGACAGTAAAACTGTTCACTCACTGCCGTCTTGTGTCTGTTCAGGAACTACTGCTCTCTATCTGTTTCTGGGCATGCATTCCGATTTGACCAGTAACTACCCCAGCAAGGAGACCTTTGAAGAAATCCAGTTCTTCAACGGCAGAAACTACCACAAAGGCATTGACTGGTATGTGGTGATATTATAAACCTAAAAGTTCCCACCATACTTTTAGTATCTTCTGCAGTTTCTTCGGGATCATGTATGATTTAAAGGCTCCATGAAACAATCCTTGGCTCCCTGTTTTGTTGTTTAGTCCATGTCTGTTGTTAGCTATGAGTACATGTAAAAGTTGACTAAGTAAACATTTATGAGATTGAAGGCCTGTTCACACCAAGGACTATAACTGTAAAGTTTTAATAATCATTCTAATTTTATGAGAATAGGGAAGTATACACCACAACTATAACGATAAAGACACACAGTCCCTGTTTACACCTGGTATTAAAGGAACACTCCACTTTTTTTCCAAGTCCCCTAGAGTTAAATAGTTGAGTTTTACCGTTTTTGAATCCATTCAGCCGATCTTTGTATCTGGCGGTAGCACTTTTAGCATAGCTTAGCATACATCATTGATTCTAATCAGTCCATTAGCATCTCATTCAAAAAATGACCAAAGACACTTTCAATATTTTTCCTATTTAAAACTTGACTCTTCTACAGTTACATCGTGTGCTAAGACCAACTGAAAATTAAAGTTGCGATTTTCTACACCTATATGGCTAGGAACTACTTTCTCATTCCTGCGTAATAGTCGCGGATCTTCGCGGCCGTACCATGGCTGCAGCAGCGCAATGATATTACGCAGCGCTGAAAGTAGCCCCCAGCTAGGTAGCTTTCAATGTGACTGGCACTAAGTTAATGTATTTGCAGAGAAAGTTTCAGGTTTGCAGCCGACAAATTGTGTTGTGGATTTACCTGTGTGATTAGCCATGGTTCTGTGTGTTGTAAAGGGCTGTGATAGTAAGTCGAAGGTGTATACTACGTTTCACAGAATACCAACGAATCATTGCGCCGCTGCAGCCATGGTACGGCCGCGAAGATCCGCGACTATTACGCAGAAATGAGAAAGTAGTTCCTAGCCATATAGGTGTAGAAAATCGCAACTTTTCATTTTCAGTTGGTCTTAGCACACGATGTAACTGTAGAAGAGTCAAGTTTTAAATAGGAAAAATATTGAAAGCGTCTTTGGTCATTTTTTGAATGAGATGCTAATAGACTGATTAGAATCAATGATGTATGCTAAGCTATACTAAACGTGTTACCGCCAGATACAAAGATCGGCTGAATGGATTCAAAAACGGTAAAATCAACTATTTAACTCTAGGGGACAACCAGGTCTGTTCTGATTTCTTTGAGGGGAGGGTCTATGGGCGGGTAAATGAATGGGCTTTTTCAGATCTTTCGATCAAATGCAGGTTTGCGTAATAAGACTAGCCTAATTTCTATTCAAAACCCGTCAATACTAGCATGGTGGGGGGTTCCCAGGTAAAAATAGCATTCCAGGTGGGGAAAATTGCATTCCAACGCACGGCAACAGTGTAAAAGTAGCCCAATTCCATGGGAAAACCACAGACTTGGCAACACCTATCTAATGGACGTTGCAATGTACATATGATCGTGACTGGAGACGACGGGAAAATACACGTAGACCAGCAGCTTTCGTTTCTGTTCTGACAGCCGATGAACCACGTCGTACGCGGTGAGTGTGTTAGAAATCAGGAATGGCGAAAGAACTTTGTTTTTGGTATTTTTTTCGTCTTCAAACCAAACTTGGGTCTTCAGCCGACAATAATTAAATCCTGTCTGGCTAGTTCAGTTCGCATCACATAATGTTTAAGCGTTAGGTCAGTAGGCGAAAAGTAGGTGGGCTGTTCGAACATATTTGACCACATGAGCGTTTACACTACCAAAGCAATCCGGTCAAATGCGGTCCACTAGTACTCCTGGAAGTAGTTGAAAGTGTATAAACGCAAAACGTTTAGACCCTGTTTACACCTGGGTGTATACTTTGGGTGGTACACTTGTGATCCGATTGACCAAAACGCATCTTAAATACCAGGTGTGAGCAGTGCCAGTGGAACGATATCAATGAAATTTACTTTCAGAATTAATTTTTTCCAGCTTTTCCACCATTCTTGTTGTGAACGGGCCTTGACACGTTTAGAATTTTAAAATTTAGATCCAGGTTTCAAATACTGAATCATATCCCCTTAAACCGACATTTTTTTGCTGCACCATAACTTCTTGTTTCTATAGGGAGTACATCAACAAAGGCAAGAAAACCACATGATTTCATGGGTTCTTTATAGTAAATAGCTCTTGTAAACTGCTGTGAAGTACATCGATTGTGAAGGTCTGGCATGCTTTGAAGTTAAGAGTATTAAGAGACATGGAGGCTAATGTTCCCATGAGAGGGAAGCGTTATGGGTCATTTCAAAACACAGCACTGCCTTCACCACCGGCTTTTTCTTTTCCTTTCAGTAGTCTGAAATGTAACTAATAGAAAGCAGGTGTCTGATGCACATCAAGTGCCTCTCTCTCTGTTCCTGCCTTTCTTTTTCTCTTTAATCAGTTTGTGAAAAAAATAATGGTTCATGTGCTGGTTTGATTTCAAAAACAAGAGCCAAACACAATGCTGATTATAAAGAGGGAGATTGATTTCACCAAACAGTGAAAAACATGGTGCAGCAATACTTAAACATGTTTTTTACAGGTGCTGACATGTCTCTCCCATCTGGTTCGTGGACTAGATTTAATGAAATGTTAAAAAAAAAATGTAATGTAAATTTTTTTGTTTTAATGATAGGTACATGGAGTATTTCCCTCTACCCTCCAACACTAGCTCAGATTTCTACTTTGAGAAAAGTGCCAACTACTTTGATTCAGAGGTCGCGGCCCGCCGAGCAGCCGCTCTTCTGCCCAAAGCTAAAATCATCACCATTCTTATCAACCCAGCTGACAGAGCCTATTCCTGGTATCAGGTCAGTATCTTAACTGCTCATGTTTCATCCAGTCACATCCAGGGTTAGTCAAGGCCACGATGCCTGCTCCGGACAGTAGATTAGATCTGCAAAAAATGGAAAAATATGTAATTCGGAAATGATTGCATCATTCTGCTGGGTTCTACAGGTCCCCATATTTAACACGTCTGTAGCTCATACATTTTTTCCCAGAAGTCCATCTATAATGTTAGACAAGGTTAACTATTTCTGCAGCAGATTTGATTGCATGCTTTGATTCATTGTCATGTTGAAATGTCCACTCAGTTCAGCTTTTTTTTTTTTACTAATGCTTCACTTCTTGATTTGTTATTCAGTTTCACTTATGATGGCAATCTGTAGAAATCATTACAGAATTTACATTGTGTCATTTGTTAAATTATACTGTCTTGTTAAAAAATACAGGGTCCTTAAAGTCTAAAAATGTGAGCTGCAAGTTTTAAATTAAAAACGTGGCACTATTGCTTTTTCTGCGGGCTCAGGGTTTCAGAACAGTTTGCAAGCAACAAATATCCTACATTTAGAAACTAAGAACATAAACACATTTAGTATATCGATTTAACTAGTATTGGCACAATAATTTGTTTTTGCCTTTCGTTAAACACATTATTATCGGATCAGCAAAATCCAATATCATTCTGAGATTAATTATTTATTTATTTGTTGTCCATATATAACAAACCCATAATATTTAAAATTGAAATGCATTCTTGGGATGTACTTACTTTTTCACAGCACTGTATTTGTATTATGAATTGGTACACTGCTCAAAAAAATTAAAGGAACATTTTGAAAACACATCAGATCTCAATGGGGAAAAATATCATGCTGGATATCTATACTAATATGGACTAGGTAATGTGTTATGAACGAAAGGATGCCACATCGTTTGATGAAAATGAATTCAGTCTTCTGTAGGTTGATCAAAGACAAAATAATTATGCAGCAGGCTAGTCCATTTTGCTGAAATTTCATTGCAGCAACTCAAAATGGTGCTCAGTAGTTTGAATGGCCCCCACATGCTTGTATGCATGCCTGACAACGTCGGGGCATGCTCCAAATGAGACAACAGATGGTTTCCTGGGGTATTTCCTCCCAGATCTGGACCAGGGCATCACTGAGCTCCTGGACAGTCTGAGGTGCAACCTAGAGCCGTCAGATGGACAGGAACACAATGTCCCATAGGTGTTCTCTTGGATTTAGGTCAGGTGAGTGTGGTGGCCATTCAATCCTATCAGTTCCTTCATCCTCCAGGAGCTGTTTGCATTCTGTCGCCACATGAGGCTGGGCATTGTTGTGCACCAGAAGGAACCCAGGAACCACTGCACCAGCATAGGTCTGACAATGGGTCCAAGGATTTCATCCCGTTACCTAATGGCTGTCAGGGTGCATTGTCTTGCCTGTAGAGGTCTGTGCATCCCACCATGGATATGCCTCCCCAGACCATCACTGACCCACCACCAAACCAGTCATACTGAACAATGTTACAACTCGCGTGTGCTCAGGGTGAACCTGCTCTCATCTGTGAAAAGCACAGGGCACCAGTGGTGGACCTGCCAATTCTGGTGTTCAATTGCAAATGGCAATCAAGCTCCACAGTGCTGGGCAGTGAGCACAAGGGCCCATTAGAGGACGTCGGGCCCTCAGGCCACCCTCATGAAGTCTGTTTCTGATTGTTTGGCCAGAGACATTCACACCAGTGGCCTGCTGGAGGTCATTTTGTAGGGCTCTGGCAGTGCTCATCCTGTTCCTCCTTGCACAAAGGAGCAGATACCGGTCCTGCTGATGGGTCAAGGACCTTCTACAGCCCTGTCCAGCTCTCCTAGAGTAACTGCATGTCTTCTGTAATCTTGAGACTGTGCTTGCAGATACAGCAAACCTTCTGGCAATGGCACGTATTGATGTGCCATCCAGGAGGGGTTGCACTGCCTGTGCATTCCTCTGTAGAGTCCAGGTATCGCTTCATGCTACCAGCAGTGCCACTGACCCTAGCCAAATGCAAAACTGGTGACAAACAGTCAGAAAAGATGAGTAGGGAAAGAAAATGTCAGTGGCCTCCACCTGTAAAACCATTCCTGTTTTGGGGATCTTCTCATTGTTGCCCATCTAGTGCACCTTGTTAGTTTCATTAACACCAAAGCAGCTGAAACTGATTAACAACCCCCTCTGCTGCTTAACTGACCAGATCAATATCCCGAGAGTTTAACTGACTCGATTCTATTCTCTGATTAAAAAGTGTTCCTTTAATTTTTTTTAAGCAGTGTATTTTCATTGCTGTTTTTTAGCACCAGAGGGCCCATGATGATCCTGTGGCTCAGAAATATACATTCCATGATGTCATCACTGCTGGCCGGGACGCGCCCATCAAACTGAGGGTCCTGCAGAGCCGATGTCTGGTTCCCGGACTTTACTCAACACACCTTCAGCATTGGCTCACACACTATCACCCCAGTCAGGTATTTTGCTAAGTGCACATATGTCCATCAGTGTGTTCTTCTTTTGAGAATGTTTCTATGACTTAAATTAACCTGTTTCTTTCTGCTCAGATCCTGGTCCTGGATGGACAGATGCTGAGGACAGAACCAGCTTCAGTAATGGACAAAATCCAGAAGTTTCTTGCCCTGACAAACGTGCTCAACTACCACAAGATCCTTGCGTAAGCAGCTTATCCTCAAAAGCTCCAAGTTTTTCGTTTCTCTTGTATGATTGACAATTAAGAGTCATTAATATGCTGTTCATTATTGAGCACCTGAAGTGTTTGGTTTGGAGCTGCTTTGAAGTGTTTCACAGCAGTCTCCTCATCCTGATGGATCCCATTAGTCTGACAGGATCATAAGAGTGCTTGTTAATTCCCAGCCTGCTCTACCACCTCATGTACTTTCTTTTTAGTCAGCCCCTTCCACTTGCCTCTCTTTCTCTCTCTATCTGTCCTCTGTCCTCTCATGCTGTATCACATAATCTCATAAGCACTAACATCTGTCAGCCACATCTCCCACTGGACAATGAAGATGGTTTGTCCTGTGGCAGCCTCTCGGGAGGCCTCGCTGTGCACCATCTGTCTGTTATGTTCCCTTCTGATTAGGCTGATGTTGAAACATCGCTCTGTTTTCCCGCCTGTCCTCCATTTTGTCCCTTCCTTCCTTCTGCAGGTTCGATCCGAAGAAGGGCTTCTGGTGCCAGCTGCTAGATGGAGGGAAGACCAAATGCCTGGGGAAGAGTAAAGGCAGAAGATATCCTGACATGGACGTTGATGTGAGATTATGCTTCTAGTTAATATTCCTGGTTTGGTTAAACCTTCTTGTCTTTTTGAGTTTGATTGAGATTGCAAAGAGTCTTGGTAGAGACAAAAGGAGAAAGAAGTCTGTTCATACAGGTGGTGACAAACATCTTTTGGCATATTCAACTTGATTAATCGCATCTGTGTATAATTATTATGTATATATAAATACACACTCATTCATGTATATATTTAAGAAACATTTACATGTATATACTGTATATATATTTATATAATTTATATGCACAGTACACACACATTATATTATGTAAACACAAACTTTTTGGGATGCGATTAATCAGTTTGACAGCACTCACAAATATGATTTTTTTAAATATACTATCGGTCAAAAGTTTGGGGTCAGTAAGAGCTTTTAATTCCTTTGAAAGAAGTCTCATGTTCACCAAGGGTGCATTTATTTGATCAAAAATAGTGAAAACAGTAATATAGTGGAATATTATTGCAGTTTTAAATAACTGTTGTCTATTTGAATATATTTTATAATGTAATTGTTTCTTTAAAATGTTTATACCTGTGATCAAAGCCGTATTTTCAGCATCATGTCACACAATCTTTTAGAAATCATTCTAATATGCCGATTTGGTGCTCAAGAAATATTTCTTATTATTATTTTTAAAAAACAGCGTTTATTTGAAATATAATATCTTTGGAACATTGTAAATACCTTAACTGTCACTTTAAATTATTTTTTGGTGTCCTTGATGAATAAAAGTATTAATTTCTTTTTATTATTATTATTATCAACCGGTAGTCTGAATGGTCATATCAGATTTTAAAATAAAACTAATAGAATAATAACCAATAAATTCCTATAGCTTAACATCCAGAGTCCAGTTAAATCCAGACAGATCAAATCTTCCCCCACAGTATTTCCTGTTGAATATTCCGTTTTATTCAGATATGTCACATTACAGAAATTAAATTAATTTTGAATGATGTTTGAATACATATTTTTAACTTTCAGTAAGACTTTGCAGCCACTGAATTCCTTTCTCATTACTTCAGGGTCATTCAGACTGGTGCATTTTCTAGAAGGGCGCAGCTTCAGTCAGTATCTTTTAACAGAGGATGATAAAGAGAGGCTCAGTCGAATGCCGAGGACCTTGATGTTACCTTGAGGCTTCTTGGCAGACACATCAAAGTTAATGAGGGGTGAAAGAACAGGCTGATGTGTCGTTGCTTTGCAGACGCAGTCGCAGTAGCAGCGCTAATGAAAAAAGAGCGGGACACTGTCATTTAACACACACAGCAGTGGCTAAAGGTTCATGACCTTTTCTAGGCCAGAGGCGTTTGGTCTAATATCCAGTCAAAAATTTTCAGCTGTTTAGCATGGGGGGTATAAGACATTTTAAAAATAGATGATGATAATATTTGAATGAATAAATTGAATGCTGTCGAAAAAAGTAAGTCCTGGTGGCCCAGTGGTTAGTGCACATGCTTTGTCCCTGCTAAGTTCAGCCTATATCAGTTCCTGCTCGTTTCACATTTACACCATCATTTCCTCTCCACTCCATATGGTTCCCATCAATAAGTGACAAAAGTCAACAATAAAATAAAGTGTGCTTTATTAATCAGTCCGTTCAAATATGTATTCATGTGGTCAGTAAATGATTTTGATTGAAAAATCTGTTCAATATAAAAATGATATACTGTTTAGGCTAAATAAACGTAAAATAATACACTAATAACTAAAAAAAGTGGAAAAAAGTGATTTTTAAAATCACAACATTACAATGTGCAGAATATGTATTTTGACATTTGCCAAAGAGTACATCAAATTATTAATTTTTAAAGATTAATTGTGTCAGATGATGGAAAAGCTCATCTAAATGTAAAAATTGCAGAAATGATAACGGACACACACACACTCAGACACACACATATGTGAGCCGTGCTGGCAAAATGAGTCACAATGAGCAAATTCTCAAAAATGTGTTATTTTTCTCTATTAAAAAAAAACATCAAAATGATGTATGATTTGTTGGAGTCAGACCAAAAAAAAACACTGCACCTTGAAGTCGATAGAGTCAGCAAAGTCAATTTTGAGAAAAATCGAGTTTTGTTCCAAAACAAAATCCCCTAGCAACCATAACTTACAGTCTCTGGTAATAACATCAAATCTGACACACACCAAGTCAAACCCATCTATAGGTCAATATATATTCAACTTTTTTTCCCATGATGCCACAATTGTTTGATTAACAATTAATGAAACAGACTGCCTATATATTAAGACCTACTGTAATGCACAGATCTTATATAATGTTACACATCAAATGTTTTTCTCTAACAGTTAACCAAACGTTCACTTAAAGGAACACTCCAGCGTTTTTAGAAATAGGGCTTATTCAACACCTTTCCTACATTTAGATATGTGGGCAAATGCATTTTTGTCTCAGTGCATGCATTGTTTTAGTTTGGCAGGGTCGCTGCTAGCTTAGATTAGCATAATGAATGGAATCCTATGTTGCCAGCTAGCATGTCCCGAGTAAAAGTGAAAAAAACCACCTATTACTTCTTGTGGCCTGCGTATTCACAACGAGTACAAATAGCGATGCAGATTAAGCCTAGGTGATTTCCTAGGCAGATATTAATTTAGGACTATATTATGGGGAAGCACAGGCGAAGCACTGCTACTTGGGCGCAGAGATATCACGCAACACATGAAATCCCCAAACTTCCGTCAACATACCGGCGTATGTTGTGCATGTGTTGCGTGATATCTCTGCGCCCAAGTAGCAGTGCTTCAGAACATAGGATTCCATTCATTATGCTAAGCTAAGCTAGCGGCGACCCTGCCAAACTAAAACAATGCATGCAGGAAAAAAAGCATATGCCCACATATCTAAATGTAGGAAAGATTTTGAATAAGCCCTATTTCTAAAAACGGTGGAGTGATCCTTTAAGACATAGCAGATTATGTTTGAGTGAATACTCGCCAAGACAGATATTTTGAAATACTGTAATTCTGTCTATGTGTGTATTTCGGGATTGCGCGCTGTCTTAGGATATGTCACTCAGCGCGAGTAAGATTGCTTTGTTTACATCAGCATATGTTTAAAAATCACATTTCATTGGTTCATAATAATGACATTGATAATTCAATATGAATATTCACAGTTGGAATGATGCGCTTTAAAACGATACCAGACTTGTACTAAGGGGAAGCGCCAGTCGTCAAAATGCGAGCAGAAAAGAAATGGCAATTTTTCATTGATTATTAAAACAAAGTAAAGATGGGAAGGTACACCTCTCAGAAAACATACAAATAATGATACTTTTAGATATTTAAATACTATCTGAAGTATTGGGATAGCCGGATAAGGGCTTCATGAACTAATTTTTGTGAACCTAAAATGAAATTTTTCGCTTGTTTTGCCTGTAGCTCATTATTGGCCTGTGCGCATTCCGAATCATTTTGCCAGCACGGGTCACACATGTAGACACGCAGACGTGTGTGTGTGTGTGTGTGTGTGTGTGTGTGTGTGTGTGTGTGTGTGTGTGTGTGTGTGTGTGTGTGTGTGTGTGTGTGTGTGTGTGTGTGTGTGTGTGTGTGTGTGTGTGTGTGTGTGTGTGTGTGTCAATTGACTTTTCAGATTAAAGGTCCCATGGCATGGCATTTTTCTATTATTTTATAATGTTTCCTGAGGTGTACTTATATTGTTAGTATGATTTTTACATTAAAAAAATGTCATAATTTAGAAATAAAACGCATATTTTCTATCCTGTTATTACCCCTCTGGCTGAATTCCCTGTTCCGTGTCTGCTGTGAGACTTCAGTGAAAACGCCCACTGTTGTGATTGGCTGACATCTTTGCATTTGAAATGAGTGTTAGATTATGTTGCGGAGGGGGCGTGGTTTAGCGAGGCACTGACTGCATGCATGAGAGAGAGAGGCTTACTGCTGGGCACTCATGAATCATGGAGAGCTGGAGGAAGTTTTATTGTACCGAGTTATTAAAGTAGCGCTGTGATGTTAGTGCGAGCTGATTTGTATCTGAGAGTTCTGATCGCTCTTTGTAGTTGAATCACTTAATAAAGGATTTGTTTCATGCTACTAACAGAAACAATCGTTTTAGTCACTGGCTTGATTCACTGATGCATTACACTTAGGGCATCAAGACGTTGATCGACGATCTAGAAAGAAAGTCTGAGTGAACTTGAATGATTAGCTACACATCAGAAATCACTGATCACAGATCAGGCATTAATGAACACTGTTACTCAACTGTTTGTCGCGGTGCTGTCGAATGGGAGGGCAAAGCAGAGGAAGGGGAGGTAACCTCTCCGGTTTTCACATCATAACCGGAGAGCTTTCAGATCATCTCATCTGGGGTGTCATTTTCTCAAAGGCAGAGAAAAACAGCCATAACTTGGTTTACACTGATCAAAATTTCTAGCCACTTGGGGACAATATTCAGGCTTGGGGAACTCATATTAATGTTGAAAAACCTCATAAAATGAAAATGTCATGCCATGGGACCTTTTTAAGCTCATGCTAGACACAATAAAAAAAGCCCACACATAGTTTTAGCATGAAATGTACATCATGTTGGCAAAGAAACTGACCCTATCCTCTTTCTCCGCAGTCCCGGACCTTCCTGAGAGAGTATTACCATGAGCACAACATTGAGCTCTCCAAGCTGCTGTACAAAATGGGCCAGCCATTGCCTAGCTGGCTCAGGGAGGAGCTGCTCCACAGCAGGTAACCTGAGGAGGGGGGTGGGGACACTCTGGTCAGACTCGGACACCCCTCCTTCTGCTATTAAGGGGACTCGCCCTCTTGTTCACCCCTGTCAGCCGCCGGCCGCGGTCGGTCGGTCAAGTCTTCTCCAGTGGCTTTGAGGACCTTCAGTTCAGAGAACTGAGCTTCTAGAGGACAAAACGGAGAGGTAGAGAAAGATGGGCTTGGATGCGCTAGTGGCTCTGTTCCGTTTTGGAGAACAGTGATGTGCCCAAGATAGAGCCTTGGGGTACACCTGCCACAAATCTAGGCTCAAACATGGAATCACAGCAGGAGGCTTCCAAAAGACATTCTGCTTCTCTGGTGTGTTGAAGTACCAGGGAGACGTAGTGTCAGAACAAATGAACATGCAATATGGGAGAGGAGGCACATATTTCTCTTTCGAGAGAGCTGTAGGACATACACAAGTCCGCAACAGATAAATAAGTGCCAGGGTGGTACCTTAAAGTCAGACTTTCTTTGTTCTCTTGGTTAAATCTTTTTTTAACACTCATTTCATGTGTTGTGTTGCACAACACAAGGCTATTCGCCTTGTAGTTTCATTCTTCTGTTTTAAACGTTTTTTATTTCATAGGATATTGAGCCCATTCATTATAGCTGCACCCTCCGGGCTTAAAATGTGACATTTAAAGGTGAAATTTCATTACGATGTATTTATGGCTATTAGTTGCGAATCCACAGGACAGCTTAATAATGCGTGATAAATTGTGGTACTAAAACAAAGATAAGCTACATCCATAATCAATGTGACTGTAAATATGAAACTGTAAAAAAATGTGGGTATGTTGTTGGCCCATTATATGTGCAGTAACTGCCTTAATGCAACTTTATCAAGCCAATTACGGTTAAATTCACTGACGTATACAAGCTGATGTGTTTTGACCGGCCTCAAGGGGCTGATCTTTTTAACCGTAATTCGAATGATGAACGTCCCTGTGAGAACTGGACCCATGTGTTGTTTTGGCATTATATCACAGATCTCACTGGAGCATTAAGGGTATTGCCATTTTAATAGTGATTCATAAAACCTGCCCGCCAATAATCTTTTATCACCGTTTTTTTTATCTTTTTTTAATGAATGTTTTACCCTTTTTTCCGTTTTTATGTGATTGTTTTAGCATATCACAACATCTAATCACTTTTCATTCAGGGTTGTCATCAGAATGTGTCCTGGAATGTATTTCCTCTGCCAAGAGACCGTTTTAAAAGGCCATTTCATGTGACTTGTGTTCTGTAGGAACTGTTGACTGCTACTGAACCATATGAATTACACCCATGAATGTAAGCAAGGAATCAGGATGCTATGTAATAGACACAATGCCTTTTCAATGGCAGGCAGGGCGATCCATGGAAAGCTCCACAAAGCCCCTTAACCCAGTCGCTGGGGCTGAATTAAACCACTGCGCTGATGGATTTCATTTCTCTCGCTGCTGAAATGAGAAGTCACGGAACAAACCCAAATCTCATTTTATGTGTAACATCAAATTAATTGGATTTAATTCTGTTCCCTTCTGTTTTTCATTCGTCTTTGAAAGGTTTTTGTGCACTTTCTTCCATACTTCCATGCACAAATACATCAGACTCACTTCCCGCAGCATATATCAGTCTCCTCTAACAGCTGTGTGCCTCTATAGACATTTAGTGTTTCGATTCAAGTGCATCCTCTGGTCAAACGTTTCATGATGAAAAGGCGCCAAAAAGTACAAATTGAACTATGTTCGATGATTCACCCCTGATATTCCCTGCTTTAGGATGGAAGGGGTCTGGCAATATAACAGTTGGAGAAGCGACAGTATCTCAAG
The DNA here is from genome assembly GCA_023029165.1 of Gobiocypris rarus. Lineage (NCBI taxonomy): Eukaryota > Metazoa > Chordata > Actinopteri > Cypriniformes > Gobionidae > Gobiocypris > Gobiocypris rarus. Next base: position 15,889,503 of record CM040930.1, on the reverse strand, counting down.
AGCTTTTATTTTCTATAATATAGATCTTATTTGTAAAAACTGTACAACCCTTCATTTTCTTCATTGACCTCAAAGTATGATGCTTGAGAAGCACAATATTTGTGTTGTTGACCAAGGAGTGGAAAAGCGGCAGGATATCTCTTCACACAAAGGTTTTGCGACAGTCCACAGGAAGACTTTTGGGTCCACAGAACATTTTTGTATTTCCAGTAACTTTTACTGGGTCTTGGTTCAAATATAAGTAGTTTACAACTGTCTGCGGTACAGAATCATGCACCTTACATGCTGCTCTCGGATTCTTCATAATCACACACGTAAAGTTAATTTTCTCTATATCATTTAGTGTTTCTGCTCCCAAGCCGACAACTGACGTCTAATAATGCAATATCGTGTTTCCTCGTAAAATGGGAAGTTTTGCACCAAGCACAAATTATGTTTATAATAAAATTTCTGTCGCAGTGTACAGAACCCGTTTATTTTGAGTGAATGGAACAGAGAGATTATAAAATATGAATGAACTAGTTATGATTTTTTTATACGTCGACCACACTCACAAAAAAACGTGCAGAGGGTCCCAATGACTTTCACACTGCCAATATTGTGCTTTCTGTATCATAATGTTAGGGTATCAATAGGTAGAATAAAATAACTGTAAGGAAATAATCATCTGGACTGTACAATCAAACCTACTGTTGTTAATATTTTTTATTGTTGGTAGCCAATATTTTTGTGATTAATTTGCAAATAAAGAAACCACTGTCTTTTTAATTCTTTGCCTTACTTTATTAAGTTTAATTATACAGTATTGTTCTGTATATATGGATACTGGGATAGGCTCCAGCCCTTGGACTCTTCAGAGGTTGTATAAGGAATACCTATCCTAAATATATGGAGGTTGGACAATGAAACAGAAATGTATTAGTATGGTGTAGGGCCTCCTGTTGTGGAAAATACAGCATCAATTTGTCTTGGGAATGACAGATACAAATCCTTCACAGTGGCCAGAGGGATTTTGAGCCATTCCTTTTCCAGAACAGTGGCTAGGTTACTATGTGATGCTGGTGGAGGAAAACATTTTCTGACTTGCTCCTCCAAAATACCCCAAAGTGGCTCAAAAATATGTATATGTGGTGACTGTGCAGGCCATGGGAGATGTTCAACTTCACTTCATGTTCGTCAAGCCATTCTGTCACAAATCTTGCTGTGTGTATTCAGGATATAATGTTTGAACCATTAGGTGCACATGGTCCTCCAGAATGGTTCAGTAATCCTTGGCAGTGACGTGTGCCCATCAAGCACAGAAGAGAATGCCATGATATTGCAGCCCAAACATCACTGATCCTGAATCAACCCTGTGCTTCACTCTGGACAGCAACAGTCCAGGTATCGAGCCTTTTTGTGGCTTCTCCACACCATAACTCTCATGGGTGTGAGGAAGACAGTGACGGTGCACAGCAAAAACCCTAGTGTTAAATTAACTCTCCTCAGAGTCCACACTAAAGAGTGTTAAAATTTACTCTTAGGCAGTGTTAATGTTAATGAGATAATTGATCATTAGAAAAGGAAAGAGTCATTATTCATTTTTTAGTCACCATTATGGTGATCAGTGTTTGCTTTAGTTGGGCCTTTGACTTTAAAAAAAAAAAAAATTCAGTCTTCTTTAACTGTGTTTATAAAGCACATTTGTTATGGTGAAGAAATCACAGAGAAATTATCTTCAGGGGTTGATTGTTTTGATAGTCACCATGTAGAGACTTATGAACTGATAATTCTGAGACCAATCTCTGATTAAATGGGTGATGTGTAATCTTACATAATTTTTTACAGAAGCCCTGTGATATTACAGCATGAGATTCTGCACAAAAAAAAGACATCAAGAATCAGCATTATCATGTAGACAAACTCTAAACATAACAAAACAAGCTATTAAAAAGTCACATAAAAACAGCAAAAAACTGAAAATAGTAAGAATGAAATTCATTCTTCTCATAATAGGCTTGTTCGACTTAATGCGGCGCCGCAAAGATCGGCTGCCGTCTGGAAAAAGCAATGCATTCTGGTTAGAAAATTTGTCTGACTTTGCAACCAGCTGATCTCACCAGCCGGTGGCAGGCTACTGTAGTTCGTCTCGAACAAGCCTAATGCAGCAATGCATGCTGGAAGCCATGGATGAGTTTTGATTGGTGGACCCAGAATGTTCTTTGTCTTGCTTTTTGATTTCCATCGTTGTTGAGATTATGCTAATTCCTGGTGACTAAATGATAGAGCAGTTCAAAGGTTTTTTTGATCAGAGCAACTTTTAAAAATCCCTCTAATTATATTGAAAATGGCAGTTCTTATCCTGTAAAATCAGATTCGATGATTATTTCAAAACATAACCAACAATATCTGATCACATTTCCTCTTATCTTGTCTGGCTGTTATAACTCAATTAAAGCAGCCAGACAAAAGTCAAGGGTCAAGATCGAGCCCAACTAAAGCAAACCCTGATCACCATAATGGTGACTTAAAAATGATGACTCTTTCCTTCAGTGAATCTGTTAACTAACTGGTGTTCAGGACTAATGCTCAATCATCACTCAATCACTTAATTATCTAACTTTAACTCTTGAGTGTGAACTCTGAGGAGGGTTAATATAACACTGGGTTTTTGCTGTGTGGACTCATTAGAGAACAATGCATGTTTCATTGTCCACAGCCCAAAATCTGCATTGTTGGCACCGATGAAAGCGAGTGTGAGTTTTACTTGCAGCTGATTGGTCCAGTTTGAGTTTGTGATCTCTAACCCAGAATAAAACCTGCTCCAGAGCAGGTTAGCTGTGTAGTGTAAGTTACCAGAGTTTGCTCAAACTAATCTCAAACTTACCTGGGTAGCAACTGAAACCAGCTTTGTGCAACAGGCCACAGGGCCCCGTACCATGATGGTAGTTGGAACAAACTCAGGGTTCAACTACTGAGGCTTTGATACTGAGTTTAGGTGTAACATCAGTAGCGAACAGCCAATCACATGCTGTGAAACCGAGATGCTGAGAAGCAGCGCGATTCACTTCTCTCCTGTGGAATTTACACCGCAAGAAGAAAAGAGCTGTCTATGGAAGAAAAACAATTGCTATATTAGTGCAAGTAAACGTTATGTAGTTGAGATTTGAACAATAAAGCTGCATGCAGTCATTTTTATAGCTTTATCTACTGATTACTTGTATAGCATATATTTATATTAATTTTTACCCAAGTGCTTAATATTAATTGATCAACTAAAACTGTACGTGTAATGGATTATGGGTATGATAATTACATAAATAATATCTTAATCCTACAAAATTATTATAAATAGGCTTTGCTAAAAGCCAGATGATGTTGTCTTTAAAAATCATTAGTAACCTTTCATTTGGAGAAACTCAGGGAGTGACTTTTAGTCAGAGATCTGTCACTTTGCTCACAGCTGGTCCAATTTCCATTTGCGATCTCTTATCCAGAACATAACCTGCCCTGGAGCAGGTTAGCCATGGAGCGTAAGTTACTATGGTGATGAACACTGCTAAAAGCCAAACCACTTTCAGGGTTCCTAAAACCCAGGGTTGGCGCAAACTGAAACATATGTAGCTAGCCAACTAAACCGGCTTCATGGTATAGGCCACTGGTCACAGATTAGCTGTGCACTAACAATTTGTCCTCTTGTGAACTTTGATATGTCTCTCATTATGTTGTGTGGATTGCAATATTTTATGTACAGCTCTGCTAATTCAACCTTAACACTCTGCTTTTTTAGAGTGTGTGTATATATATATATATATATATATATATATACACACACTCACATAAAGGATTATTAGGAACACCTGTTCAATTTCTCATTAATGCAATTATCTAATCAACCAATCACATGGCAGTTGCTTCAATGCATTTAGGGGTGTGGTCCTGGTCAAGACAATCTCCTGAACTCCAAACTGAATGTCATAATGGGAAAGAAAGGGGATTTGAGCGTGGTGTGGTTGTTGGTGCAAGACGGGCCGGTCTGAGTATTTCACAATCTGCTCAGTTACTGGGATTTTCACGCACAACCATTTCTAGGGTTTACAAAGAATGGTGTGAAAAGGGAAAAACATGCAGTATGCGGCAGTCCTGTGGGCGAAAATGCCTTGTTGATGCTAGAGGTCAGAGGAGAATGGGCCGACTGATTAAAGCTGATAGAAGAGCAACTTTGACTGAAATAACCACTCGTTACAACCGAGGTATGCAGCAAAGCATTTGTGAAGCCACAACATGCACAACCTTGAGGCGGATGGGCTACAACAGCAGAAGACCCCACCGGGTACCACTCATCTCCACTACAAATAGGAAAAAGAGGCTACAATTTGCACAAGCTCCCCAAAATTGGACCGTTGAAGACTGGAAAAATGTCTCGATTTCTGTTGAGACATTCAGATGGTAGAGTCAGAATTTGGCGTAAACAGAATGAGAACATGGATCCATCATGCCTTGTTACCACTGTGCAGGCTGGTGGTGGTGGTGTAATGGTGTGGGGGAGGTTTTCTTGGCACACTTTAGGCCCCTTAGTGCCAATTAGGCATTGTTTAAATGCCAGTTAATCCAGCGATTGGGTTGTCTTAAGCAAACATTTAACCCAACCGCAGGGTTAAAACAACCCAACAGCTGGGTTAGTCCATATTTGACCCAACATTGGGTTAAAACAACCCAGCATTTTAGAGTGTATATATTATTACATATGTTTTTAATTAATCACTGATTTGTAAACACCATTTTTTTACATTAAAGAATAGCTTTTATGTTAAGAATGAAGGTTATGAATAATTAACAATTACAGCTTGAAATATCTCTTTAAAACAGTGCAATTATATACTTTGAACGCCAAAATATCCTTTTGTACCTTGGATGTAATTTTATAGCACTGAAAATTTTGATCTACATTCCCAAAGGAACCCTCTTTCCATACGGATTTGCAGACTTACAGCTGATACTTGTCCCATGAAACATTTGTGTGTCACTGGTTGGTTTGATATTTATAACAAACATAAACTACAGCTGCATCTCAATCTGTCAGCAACAGGGCATCTGTGAGCATGGCGTGCTTCCACATCACACACTCCTCATCAAAGCAGAGTGCATATTGGCCAGAGCCGTACACTCCATCATTCTGACACTGCCAATGAGCCGCTACATTAACCACAGACTATTCATTTACATTTGGAAGGCTGAACACTCTTAGTATGGCAACAGTATATAGGCTATGGCCTGTGTGATTTGTTTTAGTACATGAACATGCAATAGAGATGCATGTACTGTACTAGAAGGCATTCGTCATTTTAATGTAGTCTCGACTTTTTGGAGTATTAAGCCGTACAGAAAAATGTCAGAAGATATTTTAAAGGCATCGCCTATGGATGGTGAAATTGTGTGGTTGTTAGATGTGATTTAATGTTGGGAAATGTTCAAGAACAGCATAATATATATCATATACACTTGTTGCGACATCACACTGGGACAAAATAAACTTTCTGCTGACAGTAATAGAAGATAACCAAAACAATCCAAGGTTTTTATTTAGTACAGTGGCTAGAATAACAAATAAACAGACGTCACCTGAACAAAATATTCCATTACAGTTTAGTAGTAATGACTTAAAGAATTCCCTCACTGAGAAAATCAAAAGCATCAGAAATACAATTGTAAATGTACAACCTTTGACAGCGTTTTATGATTCAGCCTCAGTTATCACCCCAATACAACTATAGGACAGGACGAGCTAAATAAACTTATTGCATCTACAACATGTTTATTAGATCCAATATCCACAAAACTGAAAGAGTTGTTACCTGTAGCAGAAGAGCCTCTTACCAATATTATTAAAGGGATAGTTCACACAAAAATGAATACTCTGTTATCAATACTATGGTAAATCAATACTATGGTAAAATTACTATGGTATAGTCAGTGGCTGCCGAAATCTGCTTGGGTACAAACATTCTTCCGAATATCTTCCTTTCAAGATTGTTCAAGCTGGCAGTTATTATTTTCATCCAAATGAATCAGCAAAATACAGACCAATTTCAAATCTTTCATTTGTCTAAAATACTAAAGAAAGTTGTGTCCGCTCAGCTGTGCTCTTTCTTACAAGAAAATATCTATGATAAATGTCATTCTGCATTCAGGCCCCATCGTGACACAAGATACTGCGCTCTTTCAAATAAAATTACAAATGACTTACATCCTTGGTCAGCAGCTAAGAGTATCTCAATAGTTTTACTTGATCTTAGTGCTGCGTTCAACACTAAAGATCAGGGTTCCTCAAATCCGGTTTGGAGGACCACGGCCCTGCAGAGTTTAGCTCAAACCCTGATCAAACTCGCCTACGATCCTGAAGACCTTGTTTAGCTTGCTCTTTGATCAGGGCTGGAGATAAACTCTACGGGGCAGTGGCCCTCTAGGGTAAGATTTGAGGAACCCTGCTATAGATCATAAAATACTCTTAGATCAACTACACAATTACACTGGTATACAGGGACAGGCATTAAAGTGGTTTAGATCGTATCTATCAGACCGCAACCATTTTGACGTGGAAAAACCTAAGATGATGTCAGAAATTATGGAGTGCCGCAAGGATCTGTGTTAGGCCCTCTATTATTTTTAATATACAGTCAAACCAAAAATTATTCAGACACCAGATATAATTGTTACTAGTAGGTGCAGGACACTAGTTCCTTTATGTAAAGGAGGATAAAGTAAACTGTGTAATATTATACCCAAAAATTCTTCACATAGTGGACTAGCAGTAAAATTGGTAAAAATCTGGGACCGAAATTATTCAGACATATTGACCTGACCATGTTTTGCTTAAGTGTTTTTAATTGCTAATGTGACCTTTTACACCACAGACTGAATTAAATGAAGCATTGCTTGGTCATTGGTTGACCTGAATTGGTATTATCTAATTGTGTACTTAAATTGAACAGCTGATTGGTTGATTGTTATTCATTACATACCTTTCTATATTTTATCTCTTAGAATATAATTTGAATGTAGAAGGATGTACTGTTACTTCATCCTGGGTGTTATATTACGGCAACTTGTCTTTTGAAAAGCATATTTCAAATGTTACAAAAACGGCCTTCTTCCACCTCAGAAACATCTCTAAACTACGGAACATGCTATCTGTCTCTGATGCAGAAAAAGTTAGTTTATGATCATATAACACCAATTTTATAATCTCTACACTGGTTACCTATTAAGTTCTGGATCAATTATAAAGTATTGCTACTGAACTATAAAGCTCCTGTGTATTTAACTGATCTTCTGTCACCCTACAATCCTTCACTCTTTAAGATCACTATTGTGGCTTCTGGTAGTGCTTAAGATATCTAAGACCACTAAAGGACCGAGAGCGTTTTTCACATTTGGCTCCTAAACTCTGGAATAGACTTCCTGAAAATGTCTCGGGCTCAGACCCGAATTATTCACATAATTCATCTAGTAACCTTGTACTCCAGTAATATAAGCTCAAATGCACATGATTATCTTTGCTTAATGTTATGAACAGCAGCTATGCTAATTCTTCTCCATTTGCTTTTTTGTTTTGTCTCGGGATGCTGAGAGTCTGTCAGCTCCAGTTTGGATCCAGCCTGCACGACTTCAGACCCTTCAACACGTGTGAATAGATGAGACGACTCCAACTCCTTCGAGGACTTCCGATGATGCAGCTCTGAATCTACATGCACAAATGCTACATTTTTTCAAATGTCCTAAGCAACATCTATTCATTACTTCAATGATTAATACATTGTTTAAATTAATACATTGTTAGCTAACTGTGATTTGTATTTGTACATTTGCATAACTTGGACACAGTCACCTCTGATAACAGATCACACTAAGTTGTAATGTAGACGCCTTTTCTGTAAAGCTGCTTTGAAACTATTTGTATTGTAAAAAGTGCTATAAAAATAAATGTGAAACAGTATTTTTGAAACAAAAAATAAACCATAAAACAGCAAATTAATAAATGTTTTACAAATAACTATATTTTATTAAATTATTAAAGTAATGGTTTTTACAGTATTACATGTGTGAACTGTTAGGATTGTCTGTCTATCTATATTGTCTATCTATCTATCTATCTATCTATCTATCTATCTATCTATCTATCTATCTATCTATCTATCTATCTATCTATCTATCTATCTATCTATCTATCTATCTATCTATCCATAAAGAAAACTGAAAAACAATAGGCCTGCATGTTTTAAAGTAACTGTGTAACAGAAATAACTTATATGATACTAACTAGTGGGAAAGGTTGTATATTTCAACTCGTAAATACGATATTTTCGACATGATTTGAAAGCACCATACTGGTCCACGGGACTTTTATTTATTTTTATATTCAACTTTCAGAAAAACATAAAATTACATTTTAACGTCAAACAGAAATCGGAGGACACATAACAGATTTTTATCAGAAATTCTACAAATGGCTTTTTTCCGCATGAGAGATGTTTTTATGCACTTCTTATTTAGTAATTTAATTCGATGAGTTATATAATATTTTAAGATTTTTACAGGAAAACTTAAAGGAAGGTGTAATGGACATTACTTTAGCTTTATGTATGTGAAACTTTCCAAGAAGAATTATTAACTTTAATGCGTTATTAATTACATCCAAAAATTACTTATCTGCTAGGGGACTTTTATTCTATATACTATTATTTCCGCTTGTGGAGGTTGAACTTTCAACCCGGCAGCGATTTTTCTTTCCTTTCCTGTTTCGGCCTCGATTAGAGACACACATAGGTAAGATAACACTGTTTCAATCCGTTCAAATCCTACCTTTATAAAAAGTGTGATATACAAAATCAAACGTTTGTAATGTCCCCTAACACCTCACGCACCAATAGAACGGGATATTACTCTCATAAGTAATGTTAAATGCAGTATTTTAAGCGGATTATCAGTGCTGCTCTAGCGGGGTCCTGCACCACACTGGTCTGACTAGCGCAGCTGCATGAGCCGCTTTAGTTGTCTGCATTAGGAGGAGATATACTCGGCTACTTAACGGTTTGTGTAGGGAAATGTACTTAGTTTCTTGTCCAAATCAATAAATGTCTTCGTTTAAAATGTCTTAAACGGTTTAATACTGGATGTGTTCTAATCGACTGTCGGTTTGTTAGCACCACTGTGGCGTCCGAAGGCATGTTGTCCATGCATCCCTTGGCCTTTCTGGAGGTTTTTCCTCAGTATTTCATGATTAGAGTTTGGCTGTAGTTAACGTTGAATTAAGTCTAGTTTATTATATTATTTAAACACGGCGCAGTCGCACACCAACAGGTATTTTCAAATGCAGAGAACTTAATTTGTTGACCTAAGGGTCTAAATCATCATGAGGCTGGATGGTTTTCATGTTAAGTTGATCTGACTTGATGTTTTTCAGCAATGGCACCTCGCAAGGGTAAGGAAAAGAAGGAAGAGCAGGTCATCAGTCTGGGACCTCAGGTTGCCGAAGGCGAGAATGTGTTTGGAGTCTGCCACATCTTTGCATCCTTCAACGACACTTTTGTGCATGTCACTGACCTCTCCGGCAAGTACGTAACCCAACAATGTGGAGTAAAATCTGTGTGCATATAAAGCACAAATACCAGCAAAACTATTGAAGTGGGACTTTTTTTCTTTAATGCACAGTGCATTAAACTGATATCAGTTTTTTTCATCCTTTATGATGCTGTATCCTAAATGAATGTTTTAACTTGGCCACTCTGTTATTCCAAACCTTTATGATTTTCGCTGCAAACACATATTTATTTTAAGTAAGTTAAAGTAGACAGTGATTGTTCAGTTCAGAATAAGGCATCATACTTGTAAGGAGTTCATACTTGTATTCATATCAAATGAATTTTGATTTGTTTGAAGAAACTAAAATGTAATTATTCCAGACAACTGTGCCTGTCCACTCTTTTTTAGCTGGTATTGGTTCCAGAAATGTGTTCTTTTCACCACTTTTATAGGAATTTTAAAAATGCAGCAGCTATTTGCACAGTGTAACTGGAATTTTATATCGCTTAGAGAATATACTATTTCACTTGATGTAAATAGAATCTAGTTGCTATTTACACCATGCCTTTAAAGTCTCTAGCAATGTAATTACTAATACATTTGTTATATTTATGGTAGGAAGTTTACCAAATCTTCATGAAACGTGATATTTACATAATATTCTAATAATTTTTGGCATAAGTTTTTAAATAATTTTGACCCATACAATGTATTGTTGCCTATTGCCACAAATATACCAGTGTGACTTATGACTTATGTTTTGTGCTCCAGGGTCACATCGTCTCAATATACCGCAATGTATCGTGTATAGTGACGATCTGTATGTGTATAGTTCACCCAAAATGAAAATTACTGAGAGAAATTCAATTTTAGAGTTTGTCAGTATTACATTAAACTACTATAATGTATAATAATGCAATAGGGGAATGTGTGTGGGTCCTCCTGAAGATGCAAAATGTCTTGTTACCAATAAAAGTGGCATACATTAACCTAACTGATAAATACTTTATAAATGCATGTTAAACACTAAATTTTCCACTTTTAGGATATTTTAATTTGTATTGAAAATTAAATGCCTTTCCGATGTGATGGGAAAAGAGAGAGCGAGTTAAGCAAACGGTGGATTTGAACTTGGGTCAATTTGCATCAACTTTCTGCCACATGCATTTTTTTTCCAGACCGTAAATGACTAATTTATTAGAGTATTTTTTGCAGAATATGCACATACAAATATTAAAGTATTTTGAGAGCATAGGGAGACTAGCTTACACGATTTGCAGTGGTTCATGTGAGTAAGAGGAGCTAAAGAGCTTGTTTTTTTGGCACATTTTGATTATGGTGACTGATTGGTGGATTTTCCTGAACTACATCATGGTTAATGTAGTTTTCACCACAAATTCAGCTGTTAAATGATTATTTTAAAAATGAGTTGAATATGCGTGCTAACGGCTTTAACAGAAACAGATTAACAGCCTTGTAGTTCACAGTAGGTCTCTCTATAACCCTTTTAAGTTGCCAGCATTTATCATTTTCACAACTTGAATGGCCCCCAGAGTATTTTGATATTGCATGTTCAGATATTCAAGCTTATAAGGCTTATATTCTGCTTAGTCTGTTTTGATCTGGGGATTCTGTACTCTTTCTGAATATGTGAAATAGCGCCCTCTACTGTATTCAGAGCATAACAGTGGACGCATGGATTGCCAAGCAGGGAAGCATTGTCATAAATTATGAAAAATTGTCAATGGTGGGGAAAGAGTTAAAGGGTTAAGTTATCATTTTAAAAATCAATTTTCTCATGGAGAATTAGTGTTTTGTCTTCCAGAACCTGACTTTTATCATCTGTTCGATTTTTGTTTTTTGCGCAGAATCATGGGTAATATAGTTTTCTACCAGGAATTGTGCTGTTGAACAAGATTTAAATAAGTTGAATTAATGCAGGCTGATGACTTCAGATACATATATTGCTAATAATCCCCCTGTGAAAATGAATGGGATGCACTCTAATGGGATCTCGCTAACAAGTTTTCCTTTTCCTTTAGTTCTTTTATTAAATAATTGAAATGGATGCATCACAATGTTTTATATCAATGACATGTAAGAATGAATTTTTCGCCACCGTAGCCTTCTATGACTAAGATTTTGGTCTTCCTCCCAAATAGACCCATTATATATGGTTTCTGATGAAATGCATGCCATGCCTCTTGTACAAGGGTTTTCCTAAATGAAAGTCTTACAACTTCAGAACCATGTTAGATTAACGTCATTTTTGGGTGAACAAAATCTTTTCAGGTTATTTTTGTTGCATTCCTGTGATTTATCTTCTGAATATTTTCCTTCCTCTTGATCTTCAGAGAAACAATCTGCCGTGTTACTGGTGGGATGAAGGTGAAGGCCGACAGAGACGAGTCCTCCCCTTATGCTGCTATGTTGGCGGCTCAGGATGTGGCTCAGAGATGCAAGGAGCTGGGCATTACCGCCCTGCACATCAAGCTGAGGGCCACTGGTGGAAACAGGTGAGACCCTGAATCAACAAGACATTTACAGACCGGGACTGACGAGGCATGTCATGTTGACTGTGTGTGGGTTTATGGGAAGGAAGTACATGGGCTTGCATCATGATTTACTTGCTCTCTTCCTCTTTAAGAACCAAGACCCCTGGACCAGGGGCACAGTCTGCCCTCAGGGCTCTGGCTCGTTCTGGCATGAAGATCGGCCGTATCGGTACGTTAATCTGATGAAGCTTGATCTCTGTTCAGTGGAATGAATAAATTTGTTTCTTTGAGGAAGTCTCATTCACTTTCATTTTCTCTTCCAGAGGACGTCACCCCCATTCCATCAGACAGCACCCGCAGAAAGGGAGGTCGTCGTGGACGTCGTCTGTAAACTATTGGATTTTTTTCAGAATAAAGAGTCAAACAATACTTTTGCCTCCTGTCTTCACTGAAGCACAAGTTGAGTTCTCATGATTCCTTTAAGCTCATTATACACGTCTAACCGGTTTAATGTATAATGTTCTGGTGTGTTTGAAACCAAACTAATGAATGTTTGGGGAATACCAAGAAAACATCCTTGTTCAAATTATGCCAGAACAATTAATTTCCTCATTGCAGAAAGTTTTTCAACCTGCACAAAGACTGAAGTTGTGATTCCAACTGCAAAAAGTTAGAACTAATAATTAAAGTGCCTGAAAGTAATAATATCAGACAGCAAAGTATGACCTGCAGACTATGCATAAAACGTATTGTATAGGGACTGGTTACTTTCGTTTTTATGCTTGTGTAAACTACTCCCAATATATTTGCTAGTACTTTAATATACTTTCAACTAATGCAGTTATAATGTATGGTCTAATTGAGCTGTTTTAAATGCTTGGGCATGTCTACCAAGTTTGGGGACAAACTATGTTAGCTGTTATTAATTGGTTTTACTTTTAAAATGTAAAGTAAGGGATTACAATAAAAAATTCTTCTGTGATATATTTATCCACTTCTGATGTAATTGCATTAAATGATGTATAGACTATAGAACAATTCGGTAACACTTTAGAATAATGGTCATTATTTAACATTAACTACACTAGTTAACATGAACTAATGAGTTGCACTTAAAGCATTTATCTTAATGTTAATTTCAACATTTACTAATGCATTATTAAAATCTTGTTAACATTAGTTAATGCACCGTGAACAAACCATGAACCGCTGTATTTTTATAAACTAATGTTAACAAAGGTGAACAAATACAGTAACGCATGTACTGCTCATGGTTAGTTCATATTAGTTAATACATTAACTAACGTTAACCAATGACCATTATTCTAAAGTGTTATCAACAATTCTATAAACTAGATTTAATGTCCAATTTTAAAATATATGTTTTTAACATAACCTCCCTTTTATATGCATTGGTCAGTTCAAGAATAGTATATGCAATTGTATATTGTTTATTTGAAAGAATTAAAAGTGCAGTTTCATGACTATCTTGTATTGTTCAACTGGCAGAGGTTGATATGGGATTTAGAAAGTAATTCGTAATAAGTAATCCAATATTTTTTTAGAGAGAGTACTTAGTACAGAAATAAATAACTTTTTTAGAGTAAGAATACTGGGGACAAACAAGATGACTGAAAGTGAAAGTTGCAGTTTAATATGTATTTTTAATATTAGTAATCCTTTAATATTAGAAAAATAAATATTTATATATAATATATTTTTTTTCCCTTGTATCAGTTTGAGATTCTTCGGAATGAAAAGTGGGTTATAAATAAAATCTATTATTATTATCTAATTATGTGTCAGGCATTAACAAAAGATAAGTACTGTCATTATTTATGACTTTATTGCACATTTATATTTGTCCTTAAGAGAAATCACACAACATCGATTGCGCCTCGAAAATTCTGAAAATCGCACTTCCTTAGTTCTCAAACTGAATGCATGAGAATAGTGTGAGACAAAAGTACATTCAAGTTCAGTTTTGTCTGACAACTGATGATGCAGCGCGTCTTATCCAATGAAATAAAGACCTCAATCTGCTCTAGGACAGACTCTTTCATCCGAGCGTCACTGCTGGACTCTCAGTTCTCACATTTTCATATTAGAGAGCTGTTACAAAAATCCCTTCAGCAAATTGACAACATTTTGGAAAGTTTCTGACTATTGCTCAGAAATGGCCTCCGAGGGAAGCGAGACACCACTGGTCAGAGCTCCGAGTGACCAAACTTCAATCAACATGGGACCTCAAGGAGGGTGAGGAAACCTTCTGTTTTTATTTAATTTAAGAATAAATATAGGTTTTTCTCAGTTATAAATGTTAAATGTAGGTCAACTAAATTTGGTGACTGAATAATCTTGGTCGTGTAAAGAGTTTTTTTGTGATTTTTAATTTTCAATAAATATGCAGAAAATGTGTGTAAAAATAGCCTAAAAACATTATACATCGCTATATATTTATTCCTCACTAGCAGTGCTTCGTTAAAAAAAAATGAATCTGTAAGAAAGTTTTTATTTGGTGTATTATTATTTTTTTTAGTCATCGCAGTGTTTTTGTTTCTGCGTATCACACACATCACTGCACACATTGCATATTCATAATTCAGTACATCTTAAAGAGAAAATCCTAGTTCATTTTGTCGTCATTTACTCACCCTCAAGTTGTTCCAAACCTAAAATACATTTCTTCTGTTGAACACAAAAGAAGATATTTTGAAGAATGTCTGTAACCAGACAGCTGACGGCAACCATTGACTATAGTATTTTCTTCCTGCTATGGAAGTCAATGGGGTCCATCAACTGCCTGGTTACCAACATTCTTCAAAATAACTTATTTTGTGTTCAATAAAAAAAAAACCTGAATACATTTCTTCTGTTGAACACAAAAGAAGATATTATATACACATCCCCACTTGACATGCAACAGTTTTCATCCGAGTGTCTTTGTTTTAATTTGTTAGTGTTGTAGATGCACTCATCCATTATTTCCTCACAGATCCAACAGTAAGGCCCTGAAGGTGGCAGGATTGACTCTGCTGGCTGGCATACTGATCGTAGGTCAGGCCTTCACCACCTACATGGTATACAGCCATAAGGAGCAGCTCAACACCCTAGAGAGACGCGGCGACCGCCTGCATGAGCTCAGCCGCAAGTTTGGTCAGAACTGCTTTTTATTTACCACTACCATTTAAATCACCATTAACCCATTAATATTCTCTATAGGAAGCATAATCATTCTGACTTTCTTCCTTTTTTTGTGCAGTCATGCGCAGTCAAGGGGCTCCAATGAAAATGCATCTCCCTATGAGCTCCCTTGCTCTGACACTTGAGGACACGCCCAAAGAGAAGGTAAGACTCATTTCCTCTGGTCTTGAGTGTGTTGTGATGTGGGCAGACGGCCTCATGGTGTCAGGATTGAGTCCGAAAATCATACAAGTTTTAAAGCTGCGTTTCTCAAACAAGTTTACTTTAGAAATTATGAATAAACACTATAGGCCAAAGGATTGAAATAATTAAGTTTGTAACACTTTATTTTACGGTGTCAGCATTTAAGTACTCTGTAATAATAATTAACTACATGTACTTACTATAGGGTTTATTAATAGTAAATACATGTACCAAGTCTAACAAGGATACTATAAAATACAGTAATATAGTAACATGTAATTAAAACATGTTAAAAATAATTTTCTATTTTAAAATGTAATTTATTCCTGTGTAGTTGCTATCAATTATTATTGCTACTAAATTAGGCTATTAATAATAGTTCTTATTATCAATGTTGAAATGTTTTTTGCTGATTAATATTTTTGTGGAAACCATGATATGAGGTTATTCCACACTTTTGACCGTTAGGGTAGAAACAGGAAATGATCGATGAAAATATAAAATCATAAATAAAAACACAATATAACTCCTGCAATCTGCATCTCTCTCATGTTTTATTATGCTCTGTATTTCAGGATTCCTCATCTTCCAAACCAGGTATCAAGATCTTGCCATTGTCAAACACCAAATTTAGCCCTCAGCATTTGTGTCCTTTGCTCACACACATGTATGTTCTGTTCATTTCTGTGCCACAGCGCCCAGTGTTCTCTCCCAGTGCCAGAAGGAGGCCGCTGGGGTGGTTAAGAGCCCCCTGCCATCCTTCGTCCCCCGGTGTGAAGAGAACGGAGACTACAAGCCTCAGCAGTGCTGGGATGATACTAACTGGTGCTGGTGTGTGGACAAGAACGGCGCTCATATTCCTCATTCTCTGACCAACGGTTCTGCTGAGTGTTGGGCTCTCGAATCCGGTATGAGCTGAAGTTCTACTGTGGCATACATGACCTACTTATATTAAAGGGATAGTTCACCCAAAAATGAAAATTCTATCATCATTTACTCACCCTCAAGTTGTTCCAAACCTGAATGAATTTCTGTCTTCTGCTGAACACAAAAGAAGATATTTTGAAGAATGTCGGGAACCAAACAGTTGATGGACCCCATTGACTTCCATAGTATGGGGGAAAATACTATGTAAGCCAATGGGTTTGTGAACTATCCCTTTAATGTAAGGCAATATTGGCAGTTTTAAAGAATTGATTTATTTACATCATTAGTTACTGCTTTCGTCCTCATGCATGCATATACGTACCCTGCGGTGTCATGATATGTAACTAATATGAGCATGCGTCACTGTTCTTTATTTTAGCTGATGGGAAGGTGATGGAGCCTCTGGTGGGGGCAGATGGCCAGTGAAGGAGAGCAGTGAAGACTTCATAAATATTATATTCTGGTGTCTTTATCTTTAAGTTTAACAGCTGAACTTTCACATTTAGCTACTTTAGATTCATAGCTTGGTTTGAGGTAAGCATTTTAGCCAGATATTTTGCTTTCAAGATAGTGAAAATCGAAAAGTTCATTGTGTTTCGTAATGTACTGGTAATAATTACAGACTTTAGTAGATTAACTGCAGCAGTGTTGACCTTATATGAAAAACTTTCACTTTGATAATAAAACTGAACTTTTGTTGTTGTTGTTTTTTTAACTAACTTTTAATTACCTTTTATTAAATATTCATAGACTGGTTGATGAGAGATAATATATAGAAGGATAGATGGCAATGAATGATGGATAACTAACAAAGATGGCCAATAAAATTAATAGCTAACCATTTGTGTGAGCTGTTTGTTTTGGACAAATTCTTGTATGACAAACGCTACGTTTGATGTGAATTACCATGACCCCAAAGATACTTGCAAATGTACAAATGACTGCATAATTTAAGGCTAGAGCACAGGTTTTCAGACCCACTTAAAAAAATGGGTCGCCAGAGGATTTAAGGAAAACGAGGTTACATTAAAAAGAACAAAATTTGCTTTAATAAAATCATAATCTACAGGCCTATATAAAAGGAATAAAAACGCAAAATACATTCGACTGAAATAGTTAATAGACAAACCAAAAGAAAGAAAAACGTGCGCTGAGTTTGGTGCGGCGCTCCTCAAACAAGTTAGCGGAAAGGAAACCCAGATGACAGAAAGCACGTCTTGTTTTCTTTATTTTACAGTAGCACAATGCAAGTAAACACTTTGCAGTTTTCAAGGATGTCCTACTCTTATTACCTGTATGACCAAAATGATGGAACAGGCGTATTTTATGTTTTCTCTGTTCGGTCGCGCCTCACGAAAATGCGTATCAATAGTACGAGTGTGCAATCTCGTAGAATGTATACGCCAAAATGAGTTTTGGCGTGCGTATGGTACGCCGTTTTTGGCGTGCATATGATACGAACTTTATGGCGTATTATATGTACGAACCCCCCACACCCCCACCCTCACCCTACCCAAAAGCGTGTCATACACACGCCATAAAGTGCGTATTATATGCACGCCAAAAACGGCGTACCATACGCACGCCAAAATGAGTTTTGGCTTATACATTCTATGAGATTGCACACTCGTACTATTGATACGCATTGTCATGAGATCGTGTTGGCGCTGGCGCCTCACATATTCAGCATTGCAAACTTGACATTGCAGCCTGTTCATTATCAAAATAAAATAGTCAACCTAACATATAAAAAGTTACACAGCTCAGTTTAAATAGTCAGTAGTAGCCTACAGTTCGTGCCATTCAGCTTGAGCGCCACCTCTGAAAAGTGAAGTAGGAAAGGGGAAACAGTATCGTCATGAGCAAGCAGCAAAAAATTGACAATGAAACTACTTGATTTCCCTTTTTCAATTCTTTATTTTTGTTTGCAATACTTTTTATTATTACTTATAATATTATTTTATTATATGACTTATTCTTTAACATAATATCTTTAGCAAATGTATGTGGCATGAGGCTATATAAGTAGTCTTATGCTTGGCTTGTGTAATGGGGCTCTACTGAAAATTTGTCACCAATATGGGGTGTCTAGTCAGGACACGGAAGGCAGGGATATTCATTGAAGGGTTTAATATATATAATTTAACATACAGATGCACAGGCACTATTCTCTTTGGTGCTTTACAGTGTAAGTATGGTTCTAAAGGAAGGAATAAACATAGATATTAACTATCATAAGCACAATTGAGGCTAATAACTCTCCCTAGCTACTTATATAAACAGTGTAAACTACAATAAGAATAGCATACAAGCTACACATACAGTACAACAGAGATAAAGGCTGTCAGTGACTGTATACTCAACCATAAATTACTTATATTAACTTATCTATATATGTATTATAATTATAACTTACTTGTGATCACTGACGCACACGAACACAACCTGAAGCTTAACTTATAAAGTGAAACTAAACTGACGCGTTCTCTGCAAGCCAGGACATGTTGCAACATGTCTGAAAAGGGCGTGGTCTGAGCGAACACTCGCTGTACATGCTCCGTACCAATTCACATCACTTGAGCCTTTTGCACAGCCCCTAATTCACGATGTGAATTATCTTCTAGAAAGGCTCAACTATCCACTGGAACTGTTGTCGAGGCATTATCCGGGATGGCCGGCAGCTCAATGAGCTTGGCCACTGGTCTGGTGTAGGTCCTCTTGTCCACCTGCACCTCAGCAGTCCTAACTTTACCATCAACACTCCTAATGGTCTTTGTGACTCGTCCCACGGGCCACAACGCACGAGGCAACCTTTGGTCAATTACCATCACCACTGTACCAACAGTGAGGTTCTCTGTATCCTTTACCCATTTCTGCCTTGACTGCAAGAAAGGTAAGTAGTTCCGTATAAAATGGGTCCAAAACTGGTCAGCTAACACCTGACTGTGCCGCCATCTTCTCCGACTGAGAATCTCAGATTCAGGGTACACCACTTGAGGAAGTGAAGAGTCGGGCCGCCCATGAGGAGGTAGTTAGGTTACGGGATCCACATCGGCTACATCTGTCGACACATAACCCAGCGGCTTGGAGTTGAGGATTCCCTCAACCTCAATCAGAACTGTCTGCAAGACTTCTTCGGTCACTGTCTGTGTTCCAAGAGTAACGAGAGTGCAGCCTTAATGGATCTAACTTCCCGCTCCCAGGCTCCACCAAAGTGAGGTGCATTCGGGGTTGAACCGAAACGGATCTGGTACTTAGACAACTTGGTCTGCAGCTCTTTGCACATGACCTCAAAACTTGCTTTGAGCTCACGCTCCCCTCCACGGAAGTTGGTCCCACAGTCAGAGAGAAGCTCGAAGGGAGTTCCACGTCTAGCCATGAACCTTCTGAGTGACATAAGGAACGAGTCGGTATCCATGTTGGGCAACACATCCAAGTGAATGCACCTGGTGGTCATACACTTAAAAACTATTCCCCATCTCTTTTCGATACTCCGACCTCGCTTGACCTGGAACGGACCAAAGCAATCTACTCCTGTTGAATAAAATGGAGGCTTCAGGAGGCGGAGACGACAAGGGGGCAGATCTGCCATCTTGGGAATAACAGGCTTTGCTCTCCATTTTTGGCACTCCGGGCAGGATCTCTGATGACGACGCACAGCCGCGGCGGCCTTGTAGGATCCAAAACTTGCGCCGAGCTCTGCAAAGACCCTCTCAGATCCAGAATGGAGTAACTTGTTGTCATACTGTCGTATGATAAGTTTGGTAATATGGTGCTTAGGTTCTAGCACAATTGGGTGTACGACATCTTCTTCCAGACTGGTAGAACGGCGCAACCTACCACCTACTCGTATAAGGCCCCTAGAGACGTCGTACTCTGGAGCAAGTGACAAGAGCCGACTGCTGGATGGAAGTGCTTTCCCTGTTTTTAAGCACTTGACTTCGTCTGGGAAGCTATCATACTGTGCTCTCTGAAGGATTCGGAGTTCTGCTTCTGCATAGTCATCTGCAGTGAGGGCGCTTGACTGGGAGGCCGCCCCATGCAGTGACCTACTCGTTGCCTCAAGGAGATCTTCAAAGGTAGAGTGGTCTTCAGCGGCTGGGATCTCTGAAGCCGTAATGACTGACATAATGCCACAGAACGCAGACCTCTTCATTTCTGTCTCATCTTGGACCTCCACGAAAAAAGTCGTGGCTGGCCATTTCTCACGTGGTAGTTGAAGGAAGGCAGGACCTTGGCTGAATTGATTTGGCTGGGCTAGGTTGGAGAGTGTCATCCCTCTGGTGATAGCGTCAGCAGGGTTATTCTGTGTGTCCACATACCTCCATGACCGGTGATCCGTCAGCTCCTGAATCTCAGATACACGAGTCCCTACAAACACCTTGTATCTGCAGGACTCTGACTGTATCCAGGTAAGTACTGTGGTGGAGTCAGACCACAACACTGTGTGGCTCAACTGAAGGGTGAGCTCTCTCTGGATCATCTGGGCAAGCTGAGCTCCGGTAAGGGCAGCACAGAGCTCAAGGCGTGGTATTGACTGTTGTTTCTTCGGTGCCACTCTTGAGCGTGCCAGCACAAAGGCTACTTGGACTTGTCCATGAGGATCCTCACCTCGTAGGTAAGCAACTGACCCATAAGCAGACTCTGATGCATCACAAAAGACGTGTAGCTCGAGGGTGATAGCACTTACATCCACGGCCAGTGGGAAGTAACTCCGGGAGAGACTGACCATCGGGAGCTGAGGGAGCTCTTCTTCCCATGTAGTCCAAGCTTGCAGGAGGTCGACCGGTAAGTTTGGGTCATCCCAGTCGGTCTTTGGTCCACAGTCTCTGGACCAAAACTTTGGCCCTTGTGGTGAAGGGCAGGATATGACCTAGGGGATCATACTGGCTTGCTAATATCTTATAGATATTTCGCATGGTCGTTTTGCTTGGGGCAACCGGGCGATGCCTGTAATGGAGTGTGTCCTGCATGAAGTGCCAACTGAGTCCTAGAGTCATCTCTTGAGCTTCACCATGCGTCTGAGAAACCCATCTTTCACTGCTGTCAGACTTGGCCTCCTTAGGAAGGTTGCGAATCACCTCTGGCTGGTTACTGGCCCACTGACGAATATCGAAGCCACCTGCAGCTAGAAGGGTTCTAAGTCTCGTCACAAGGTTCCTGGCTTCTACTACGGTGGGTAGACTCTGCAGGCAATTATCGACATAGAAACAATGTTCTACACTGTGGTGGACATTTTCCCCTGGTTGACTTGTCTCATTGATGTGTTTCTGAAGAGCAAAGATCGCGCAGCAGGGACTGCACGTCGTTCCGAATGGCAGGACCTCCCACTGGTAAACTGATGGTTGTTCGTCAGTCTTTAGATCTCTCCAAAGGAACCTCAACAAGGGCTTGTCTCTATCCAGCAGGCGGACCTGGTGAAACATCCCTTTAATGTCTCCACTTACTGCCACTCGATGCTCTCTGAAGCGCAAGAGGACTCCAAGGAGTGAGGGACCTAAGGCTGGACCAGGAAGTAGGTAATCATTCAGACTTTGTCTGCCAAGCTGGAAGCTGCAGTTGAAGACAATCCGTTCCTTCCCATTGTGTCTGACCATGTGGTGAGGCAGAAACCATGATTCCTCTGATGAATCCGCCTTGCAGGAGTCAATCTTGGTGACATACCCAGCAGCCTTCAGTTTCTTGATCTCCTCCTGGTAGGTAGATGCACGCAGTGGGTTTTGTACTAACCTCTTCTCTGTGTTTCGCAGGTTCTTCATCACAACTTCCTTTGAAACTTGCAGCTTGGGCATGTTTGGGACTCGTAGAAGGGGTGTAGCGTACCGATGCACTCCGTTTACCTCTACACGGATGGTCTCAGACTCTAAAAGGTCCACTGAGTACTTGTCCTGTCTGGATCTAGTCACCAATCTCTCACTTTTGAAAGGCAGTGTATCTAACTGCCACAACCGTTCACTCAACAGAAGGGGAGGAAACTGTGGTGTACAAGCACCGTGTGGAGGGAAACTGTTGCTGTAGGTATTTTGCTGGACCCTGAAGCGTCCATCCGAGCTTAGTCTTGACTGCTGCAGGACCACCAGGGGGACCGAGATGCACTGGCTCAATCGGAACGATCAGATGAGCATTATCCGATCCAATCAGGAGGGTTGGTTGAGCTCCATCGATAGCTGGGATTGCCAGACCGTAAATGACGATATCTTCTCTGGAGCTGGTTGACTGGGTAGCTGTACTGTGAGAGGCCTAGGTGTTCACCTGTGAATGCGCCTTGAATGGAGAACCTCTTTGTCGGTTGGGAAGCTGGTGTGATCGTAAAGGACACACGTGAGCCTGACAGTATCTTGATGTCTTGTCGGATAGTGGAGTGTAAGATCTTCTGCTTGACCCTGTACTCCCAGGTGGCGTGCGGCAGACGAAAGCAGGATGGTTCTCTCAGAACCATCATCCAGCACTGCATACGTGTCAAGCACTTTATCCTGGTATTGCAAATTGACTCTGACAATCTTTAACAGCACATGGCTATATCTATTTGGCTGATCCAGGTAGTGAGTCTCTGCTGTCGATGTGATGGTGGGCTCGTTCTCACTCCTCTGGTTAACCTCGTGAAGAATGGAAAGGTGTTTCAACTTACAAAGCGACACGGCTTCTTGAGGTCACAAGCAGAGGCTAGGTGAGATCGTCCGCATCTCCAGCACCTTCTCTTGACTTTAATCCAGTCCACCATCTCTCCTTTAGTAAGCTTAGCGAAAGTCTCACATTGGCTGAGGTAGTGTTCTGCCTCGCAGTAAGGGCAGTATATCTTACCCTTCCTTGGATTCGGTTAGAATGAGCTGCTTGGGAGGGTGTGTCGAATGGATGGTTACTGGAATTACCTGTCCCATGCATAACAGTAGTAATCTTAACCTTGGATTTCTGCTGCCTGAATTCTCTCTTATCCTTCTCACTGTAAGTTTGAATTGAAGGCTCAATGTCCAGGCATCTGACCTCTGCCTTCAGCCACTCTGAAAAGTCAGTGAGCGTTAGCTTCAGTTTATCCGGGTCCTTCCTATACTGTTGACGACAAATCTGTCTTGCTGGTGCTTGGGGAGCCTGCTTAGAAGGCGCTTCACATTGGATCCGCAGTGGAGTTCCTCATGGCCTTCACCTCTGAGAGCTTTCAGCATCCCAACAAGCGACTGCACTCTGATGGAGAACTCATCAAGAGCTCTATCATCACGGATGAGGGGTAGGCGTTCCATGTCCTCTATCTCCTTCAACACAAACTGATATGGTCGTCCATAGCGTTCATCCAGTGATTTCAGAGCTTCAGAGTAGGGCATATTAGATTCTGCATGAGCTAGCACAAGGCGATGTGCAGGTGGCACCTTGACATGCTTCAGCAAGATTGCATACTTGTAATGCTCAGACTGAGAAGGATGAAGGAGTGTGCTAAGGGAAAGGCGTAGCTCCACATATTGAGCTCTATCCTCCTTGGTGAAGTCAGGAAATGTTGGGCCTTCTATATTGGGGGGTGCATGCTGATACCCGTAGGAGGGATAATGGGCCAACATGGCTGGGTTCCCTTGGTAGAAGGGTTGGGGTACATAAGGAGGCTGATGTATTGACTGGTGCATAGGTGAAGGCCTAATCTGATCGAGAGATGGATTTACATGCAGCGATCTGGGAGTGGTGACATGTGGAAGATAGATTTGAGGCTCAGGTGGCACCAGATGTGGATTTCCCAACTGAGATTCCCTAACTTTCTCATGTTGGCTGCCGAGTGTGGCTGCGTTGGGCTTACAATGACCTGATATGAGGTAGGATGAGAGTGAACCATATAATGAGGCACCTGCTGACTGCTGTAGGCCCTGGGATGGCCCTTTGGGTTGTTCACGTTCAGTATCTTGCTTGATAGCTTGAACGTCATAGCGTGGATCGAGCGTGTGCGGAGGGGGTTGAGTGACTCGGCTGAGAGGTGGAGGAGGTGTCATTTGTTCTAGCTGGTGGGTTAACTCTGCAGCTACACTTGGGTGATCCTCAGTTCTATGGTGGTGAGGAGGAGTAAGGACTGGGAAAAGCTGTGGTTCACCTCCTCTGTCTGTATAGAGTTGGCGTACTGGGGTCTGATGCCGTGATGACCTCCTTGACCACTGAGCTGAGGTCTGAGGAATGGTGCTGCAGGAAAAGCTCCAAAAGCTCTGTTTGTTTCTTAGCCGTTTCACTCTGTTGCCGCGCTGTCTCCAAAGCCTGATGAACAATGGCTTCATTTGCATTCTGCATTGGTGGCATTGAGGATATGCTTTTAGCAGGACTGAGTAGCTCCTCTCCTCTTCGTGCCTGTGCATCTGCGTTAAGCTATTCTGATCTGTATATTCAACTAAAAATCATCCAGATATCTTGGCGTTGCACTGAGCGTTTCACAGGTGAAACAGGTAGGCTGATTCCTTCTTTTCTGGTTGCCATATCATTGACACTATCCGGCTCGAAGGACCATAAATTGTAATGGGGCTCTACTGGTTATGAAAATTTGTCACCAATATGGGGTGTCTAG
The DNA here is from genome assembly GCA_023029165.1 of Gobiocypris rarus. Taxonomy (NCBI): domain Eukaryota; kingdom Metazoa; phylum Chordata; class Actinopteri; order Cypriniformes; family Gobionidae; genus Gobiocypris; species Gobiocypris rarus. The sequence goes on along the minus strand of CM040930.1, from coordinate 15,864,606 downwards.
TCAGGACACGGAAGGCAGGGATATTCATTGAAGGGTTTAATATATATAATTTAACATACAGATGCACAGGCACTATTCTCTTTGGTGCTTTACAGTGTAAGTATGGTTCTAAAGGAAGGAATAAACATAGATATTAACTATCATAAGCACAATTGAGGCTAATAACTCTCCCTAGCTACTTATATAAACAGTGTAAACTACAATAAGAATAGCATACAAGCTACACATACAGTACAACAGAGATAAAGGCTGTCAGTGACTGTATACTCAACCATAAATTACTTATATTAACTTATCTATATATGTATTATAATTATAACTTACTTGTGATCACTGACGCACACGAACACAACCTGAAGCTTAACTTATAAAGTGAAACTAAACTGACGCGTTCTCTGCAAGCCAGGACATGTTGCAACATGTCTGAAAGGGGGCGTGGTCTGAGCGAACACTCGCTGTACATGCTCCGTACCAATTCAATTGTTGGAAAACCACTGAGCCAGATACACACGCATTTTTATGTTGCGGGTCAAAATGACCCTAATTGGATTCAATACAGTTTATGATTTTTTTGTTTTGTTGTAAAAACAGTAAACCTTTAGCCTAATATTAAACGCAATTTAATAAATTGGAATATCCAAAAACCACTAGAACAATGTAGAACATTTTGTTGACTTGTGTAGCCTACTTATCCCAAATGTTTCCAAGAATGTTTAAATCCAGAGAAATAAGCCATTTTAACCTGTAATACCTGCATATTACCCTCAATGTCCGGTTTCATTTGTAGAAACCATGGAAACACCAAAGACTCTTTAATATATTATGCGTTTTATTAGACAGGTGAGCAACTGTTTGGATACATTCATTGACAGAAAACGAATCGTTTTCTATAACAGTCTTATTATTTAAATCTTATGATTTCCCGCGAGTACCATGTTTTACCATGCCTAACATTGATCTGCAGTGTGCATGTGTCTTATAATAGCCGCAGAGCGAACTCACAGAGAAACATAACTTTCAACACACTCAAATAATGTAACTGTTGTGATAAAAGTAACAGCTCTGCGTGTGCATGACCAGAAACAGCGAAAGCGGTCGTCTACAGCATAAGAAACTGTTACAGATTTTCAAAAATATATATCCTAGGTTAACTAGTATTTCCGAATATGTGAAAATATATATATGCGTGTGGAACTTACCCGCATCATAATAAGGGTTAAACGGTGATTGAATTGTATACCGTGGCCTAAAATTGCAAAACGTTTAAAGATTTGTCTTTTTGTTGACCCTTTTTACACACACACGCACACACACACATATATATAGATTGCAATTTGAGATTGTATTCATTAAAACGGAACATTTTCAGAAATTCTCGGGAAAACTTGCTTGCATGCAAAGTGTGTATATAAATCTCCAAAAAGATTCACAAATTATGGGAATAAGCTCAAAGCCAAAACAAAAGAATAACATTATTGAAAACTATTGTTCCGAAATAATACTTTACATAGAAAAATGATGCATTGTAATATGGATTACACTTTTTAAAACCAGACCACTGAATTCAATACTCCATCTGAAAACGAATTGCATGTGCATTAGCTTTCACCCTCTAATTGGACTACTTCCCATTTTCTATTTCACTTCCAATGGCTGACTTTCATTATTTATTACAAGCAGAAGTGGTCGAGTTGAGTGGTAAAGTGCAACGTATATTTATCCAAAAACCCAGCAATAAGTCCAGCAATATTTGACAGGTAGAGGAAATGTTCAATGCCAGACATTATTTACAGAGTGTGTTGTGCCTTGATCCACTGCTTTAGTGTAAACTTCTATTTTTTGAAAAGAAAATATTTATGTAACAAAACACATGCATTAACACCAGAAGCATATGAAGGACTGATAACAGCTTTGGCCATTTGCATTATCATAAGGAATTTGGGTATATATAAAAACAAGCCGTTTGTAACAGCACAGCACTCACTTAAATAGAAAACAAACTAAAACTGCTAACCTGAGAAGCTCAATTATTTTATATACAAAGTGTCATTTAAATACATCCAGTTATTCTGTGGTCTGATGAGTGGCACCCTTAGTTGAGGAGGTGCATGGTGGAGTTTTGGAAAGAGGCACCATTTTTTCTGAGATTGTTTTATATGGCTCCATTTATCTCTTCTTGAATGAGCTGAAGTAGTTTTTAATGGTCTGCTCAATGTTAGGCACTTGATAGCTCTGAGCGGCGTAGATGCCGGTGCAGGTTCCTACAACCACTCCCAGGATCGCGGAGGAGCGGAGCTTTGCCACCACATACCCAGCCAAAAAGCCCTTGAGGAAGGGAGAACTGAGCACACTTCCACCCTAAATTGAGAAAGAGGGCAAGAGACGGTGAGTGAGCGAGAGAGAAAACAAAGAACTCCTTTAAGCCAAATTATCATAGACCCTTTTCACATTTACAGCTTTAATTTACATTTTCCAATCAACTTTCCAAAAGAGGAAATCTAGAAAATACAGCAGCTGTATATAATGCAAAAGTCGGGTTCCAGAAATAAAAAAAAGACATTAATTTTTTCCATATGGGAATTGATATTTAGCAATAACTCATAAACCTTTAAAGATAGACCAGCTGTAAACTATGAGGTTGTTAATTAAATGGTTTATGCTTTTATTTAAGCCGTAGGTCTCACTATTTCAACTTGACAGTGGGATTGAAAAACTACATTACCCATGATTCTGCAAAGAACTCTACAATCAGGGAATCGAATAAAGCAAATCATGCCAAACCATCTCTTTACACCAAAGATACATGATGTAATAGAATCATTTGACCCAAAAATCATTTAAAAGAAAAAAATAATAATAATTTGAGCGTTCATTGGAGTGGTCCAAGACCTCTCTAGATTAGAGGAGTTTATGTGGTCCTTCTCTCGTGGGTCAATTTGACACCCTTAGGAATTAATGGAATGCTTCAGTAAACATAGAAAACCCCAATAAAATGCTTAAAATTAATCTGAATGCATCCTGAAGAGAAACTGACTTTAGGACCCCATGGAACAGCTCATTTGCAGACATATAGAGCTAAGTCAATCTAGTGGCAAGAGTTATGAAATTAATATATATATACAGTATATATATATATTTTTTCCCACAAGAGGTCAGTAGAGACCCAATGCGAGATATTTTGAGCTGGTTATTGCATGTTTTGGATTTATTCTGCAAAAATTTAATGAATATGCTTACATTATATTATTTATTGAAAAAAATCTAGTAATTTAAAAGGTAAACAAGACCAAAAAAATCTCCCAAAAATTGCATTAAAAATAGAATATTATAAAAATGAAATTATATAAGTATCTCATAGATGTAGATAATTGTGAATTTACATTTGTATTAGTATAGTTTTAATCAAATATAACCATGCTAGATTTATGATGTTCATTGTTGTGTCAATTAGTGGTGACCCCGAATAGTCGAAGATTCGATGCATCTCTATGCGGAGCCTGATTCGACCACCGATCTCACAGTCGAATCTTCGCGGGTGTTATGAAACAAGGATCATACCATTTTGCCAATATGAGGGTGCTCAATGTCTAATTTCACACAGAACTACTGGTTTTGTATGGTTAGGCACTTGGAATAGGCACAAGTTAAATACAGCCTTTAATTATGATAATGCAATAAAAAAATATATAAAAAAAAGTGAAAAGAAAAAGAGGTTCAATAAATATTTTAACATGTGTGAATAAATCCAACAGACAGATTTAAGTTTTACTTTCCCTCCGTGACAGACAAGGCGCATCTTGGCAGCAGGGATTAATTTAACAATGTCTGGAATAAGAAAATATAAAGTGTGGATTTTGTTTTCGATCGGGTAGGGTACAAGTGTTTTCAAACATTTTAGCCATTTCTAACCTTAACCCTAACCCTTTCTGTGAACAAATTTAGCTAAAAAACTGCCAGTTTAGTGTTATCTCGGCAGTTAAAAAGAGAAAGTTCACAATTCTGTCTAAACTTTCGTTGGTTAAATAATTTATTTATTTTTATGTTATTTATTGATCACTCAGGGTTACCTAATTTAACTGTGGCTTGTGTTTTTATTTTTTTAATGTCCCCCTGCACTTTGGCATTTTGCGCACATTTATTATGCTCTGTGACTTGATTCTGACTTTATTTCGTTTTTATTATTAGAAATAATATTATAAATATTCTGTTCTAATTTAATTCTGCAAAGTAATGCTTTTTATTGGTTAAAACTGAATTAAAACTGAATGTGTCTGCTTAATAAAACATGTTCAGACGAGTGTCGCAACACAAACGCAGCAGGAGTCAGATCTCATTTATCAGAAAGATCAGATGATCGCGGAAGATTTAGTTTCAAAGCTAAATGTAAAGGCGCCTATTTAAGTGAGTTCGCCATTGTACTGTGTTGTTGTGTTTTTCATAAAGAATATTAGGCTAATGAACCCACAATTCAAGCAACCCTCTCCCGAATTAGGGCTAATTCAAAACCGAAACTAAAATGCCCAGCCGGGGATACCGGTGTTGTCACACGTCGATTAACCCCACAGTCACATCTCTAGTGCAGTGTGTAAAATAAAATAAAAATAGTTTTACCCTCCTGCTGACTAGCCTAGTACCTATTGTTTTGCCCCTCCCAACCCAGTCACATATGATTCGACTATCGGTCGACTACCTACAGAAAGATTCGACCATTCTGGTTCGAATGTGGGACACCCCTCGTCATCACAGTCTGTGAAAAGGGTCCTGAGTTAAACAAAAATATAAAGTCCTGCCTGTGGAATTCCAACCCCGACTTCATCCTCCATCCTACGCTGAATGTCTTCAAGCTGGTCTTTAAGCAGGGACAGATCTTTCAGCTGCCGGAATGGATCCTGTTCAAGAAACATAAAAACTGAAAAACACAACAAAACCACAACCAACAAACAAATCATATCTGTGGTTAATGTGACTGTCAGCTGAATGAGTCATCGCGGGTGTGCCAGCAGAAATGGATTGTAATTCGGCGCCATCTATACACGTTTCATTAAAAAATATTAAAAGAGGGATTTAGGGACACCGATAAATTATAGGTTATATCATAAAAGACAGTGAAAACATGTAACAAAGTGATGTCTGCTTAACTTTACAGAGTGACCAACTCAAACACTGTACGGAACTACATATTTTGTTTTCTTTCCGCTGTCTCGCGGCCACCAAATGATATGACAAACTAATTAAACAGTAATCGAGAGCCGTATCAAATATACAGAACTTAAAGTGACTTGAGAAGTGAGAAGTAAGTTCGGTAATGAGAAGTAAGTTCGGTAGCACACCAACCTTGTCCGCCATGACCGCTTGGGTTAGATCAGCGATTCTGCGCTCGATTGAGCAACCTGGAAAATTATATAAATCGCGCTCCTCAGTTTGATTACATTTGTCTGTCTCGTTCTTCTTCTTCTTTTGTGGTTTTAATCTCGGTTGACAAACAACGAAATGGCGCGTTACCGCCACCGACTGGTATGAAGTGTAATTTTACCCTTCCTTTTTATATCCTCTCCCACAAATTAAGATATTGAAAGGGAAAATAATAACACTGGTTTTGTAAAATATGTACTAGTTTAAATGGCTGTTATCTTTGCAAAATTTTGTGTCAGAATCTTCATTTCTGAAAGTAGAGCATAAACATATTTTTTTCTTTCCTGTATTCACTAATTTCTGTATTATGTTTCCCCATTTTATAAGGTGTATTGTTTAGTCTTGTGTATCCAAATCTTGACCTTGATATTATTATCTAATCTCCTCTGTTTATTTCTGCACATCTCATCTCTTTTGTCCTTTCCTCGCTTCTTGCCATTGCTTGTGCCACTTTTTTTGCTCAACCTTTTCTTAACAGTGCTCTTGATGAAAACACTATTTTAAAACTTTTTAAAAGTAATTCATGTCTGGCTTTTGACATTGTGAAAATTAAGTAGACCTATACACTTCAACATATACTTTTAAAAACAGTAGCTTATTTATTACACAAATAATATATTTGACAATAATATAGGCCTACTTATGTGCTACTTATATGCATGTAATGTTTCCAGACGCTTAATATTATCTTAATTATAATCAAATGTATTACAGAGCTACTTTCAATTGATTCATTATATTTTATTTTACAATAAATGCTAGCACTTGAATGTAATTTCTGCTGAAATTATGCCAGTATTTAAATATATTTTTGCAATTACACATTTGTAAGGAAGTTGTAATATAGTACATTAACAAAATATGAACTATTGTATTATCAAATAGATCAATAATCAAATATGTTAGTCTCCACATGGTTTATCATGTCCATGTCCACCAAAATAAGCATGACAAAAGATTGGGCCTATTAAAACATAATAATTTAATATTTTAAAGTAGGCCTAAAACTATTACATGATTACAAAGTGTACTTTTTCTTTTTAATAGTGTGCTGACGGTATTAAGAAACATGAAAGTGAGTGCTTTTATTTACAGTTTATGCAAGTTGGCCTAGCGTTTTAAAAAAATATATGCATTTAAAGGGATACCCCCTCCCATTTGACTTCCAATGTCCCATTGTAGGAAAACAAATACTATGGAATTCGTGTTCAGCAAAAGAAAAAAAAAAAAGAAAAAAAAACCGAAACGCATACAGTTTTGAAACAACATCATGGTGAGTAAATGAAGACGAAATATTCATTTTGGGTGAACTATCCCTTTAAGATATGAAGTACACTCGCCCACAAGTGCATTTAAACGCACTTCATATTCACAACAGAACAGACACTGGTACCGTTTAAGCTTTATTTTCAGAAAGTATGAAAATATTTTCATATATCAACAACAATGTAACCTATTTCATAACGTACATCAACTGTTGCTTAGACATAGGCCTACAATATCCATACAATATAATGATGGCATTATGGTATCGTAACAGCAGCCTATTTTACTGATTACAAACGCGCGAGCCCATCTCCATTTGTGACTGCAGAAGCAGACAGACGCTCGCGACAGAGAAGTCGTTGCCACGGCAACCAGAGGGATGATGCAAACGGAGGCTGGACGATGACGGACTTCGCTTGAATTTATGACGGAAGGAATTAAGGTGGACCAGCAAAACGCAAACCACAAACCTTTACACTCCCAAAGCTCTTTACTCACCACAAATATTTCCCAAAGAATATTGAATGTGCGACGATATGAGTCATATGTTTATTGTGTATACAACACCTCGGTATTTAATAACATTAGCTTGCTATTATGTTTCCCAGAAACGTTTTATGAAGTCGAATGAAGCTGTTTCGTTACAAATGATATATAATTCCTTGCATACCATAATAACATAAACTGTAACAATACAACTAAGTGCTTTTAAATGTAGTGAAAGTTGTGTCAAATGAGAATTTGTTTTATTCGTCACATTACAGATGGTGATCCTCTGCCTCATTGAGTGGAACAGATTGGAGACACTAATTCTTCTCAGGAATACGTCACAGTTTGTGCCCTGTTTGATTAATGGGGAAAAAATACTACAGCCCTTTTTTTGCTGTATATAGCCTATATTGTTGTATATATCTTCTCTGTTTAAAATATTTACACCTGCATTATTGTATCTGCTATGTTCAGCCATCCTTAAGGCACCACCATGAGCTCAGGGGGGCAAATAGAGCCAGTGAGAGAGGGCTGGGGGCGAAGGAGGGGGACTAGCTGCAGGCATTACTGAATTACAGAATCCACACACACACACACACACTGACAGAGAGAGAGAGAGAGAGAGAGAGAGAGAGAGAGAGAGAGAGAGAGAGAGAGAGAGAGAGAAGTGATCTCACAAACAGCATCACTCTCAGCTTGACGGAACGACAGTGAACAGAATAAGGAAGGGAACAGAACAGAGAGATCTCACAAGCATTAGGCAACGAGACAAAGATGAGGTTGATTAGACAGCAGTGAAATTACCTGAGGGAAAAATAAAAGAGGGGATAGACGGAGAGAGGAAAAGAGGAGTGCTGGTTTTAATCCTTTTGGCATGTGAGCGAGTGCAGTGGTCACCCTGTGTGTGAGTGTGTGCTGCAGAGTTTGTTGGTGGTGTTGGGACGCTTTGAACTGGAATGTATCTGAACTAACCTCAGGGGACTTTCGGGAAGACACCATGCTGGGCAAGGATTACATGCTCGCCATCATCATCGTCAACTATGACGGTAGGTACACAGATGCATCTGCACTTTCCCCTCCTCTTTGTTCTTTTTCACCTCCCTCTGCTTAGTGCATTGTACTACTTAGGTGTCGAAGTGAGTGGAAGAGTTTCCCTTCATCTGCAGACATTTTCTGTTGTTCACACGCTCCGCTGCTCACTCGTGGACTTTAACTACGGGTGCTGTGTCATACTAGACCCACCCGACTGGTTAGAGACCCTGTTTTTGAGACGTTTAGTCAGACGGACTCCTTGAATTAATTACAAGGAGTTTCGCTTTGATTGATTTTCACACTCGAGACCAACACAATCTAAAAAAGTTGAAATCGAGAGGTTTGCCTGTTGATATTGTTGAGGACCAGGTGCACAAGCGTTCGTGGATAATGTCTCCTGTGCGGTTTTGTTGGGATTATGCATCTGTTGGAAGATTAGATTATGGAAACACAGCAGCATCATTTTCCCACACAACATGATAAACCAGTAAACCCCTCCCCTTCATGAGTTTATGTGGTAAAAGCTTGATATTGTTACACTTTTCGAGTGCGATCAGTTTATAGTGATTTATACAAAGAGCGCCAACTGAAAATTCTTCACCTGAGATATAGTGTCAAAGGTGATACGTTTAACTATTATGATAAAACAACGCACCTAGTGAACTGTGATGCTAAAAGTTGCTTCCAAAAATGTTCGAATGAAACTTCCCAGATGATGAAGTGATAGTGGGTTGATATGTTGAGTTTTGCTTTCAGAAAATAATATCGACAGGATCTTAGGAGGTTGTTGACCAGTAAACCATCACGTTACAAGATTTAGTATTCATATTCTGTTCACATAATAGTGGAGTAATATGAAAAGTTTTCAGAAAGTTGACATCCTGTGGTGTGACATGCTAAAAACTCCATCTAAAACACATTTTAATTGGATACAAATATTATTGATATGTCAATAGAAAAATTATTAATTCAGAGACATTTGTCAAATCAAAACAACAACAAAATAATAATAATGTCACGCCACAGGACTATTTAAAATGAACTGCTGAAGGAAAAAAAGTCTTTGTCTTGTACATTCATATCAATTTGAACCTAAAACCATGATGTTTGTAATAAAAAGGACACGTTATGCGTCAAGTAGGATCTGTACAAAGGCAGAAACTGCCCTTCGCCGCGTCCTACCCACGTCATCACTCTTAAAATAACTTCTGTTAAACACACACGAGAGGAGGTGTGTGTGTGTGTGAGACAGAATGTATTTGTCTGTTGTCTCTGTACGAGAGACAGTGAATGATGGAATAGCTTCTCCAAAAGCAAAGGCATGGACGCTAATGCTGAAGGGTGCTGAGTGAACGCTGATGGCAGGAGCTCCTGTAGATGTACGGGAATTGATTGCATTTGAGGCTAATTTTCCTTGCTTAATCAGTTTGGTTGTACTTTCAGTTACTGAAATGCTGCCTGCCTTTATGTGACGATGTCTTCATAAGCGCGTCTGAAGTAAATTGCTGTCTTGCTTCTTGATCTATTAAAGGCCCAAGGATTAAGTCCCAGATGGATTTTTAGATCCACCTCTAGTCTTAATCTAGTCTTAATCTTCTCGGACTGACCTCACACGGACATAACTGAATTGGGATTATTTGACCACTGACATAATGCCATTGGGATTATTATTTTTTTCCAGATGTAGCTACAATTATCTCTTTCTGCTTCTCTCTTTCTCTCTTTTGTCCTGACATATTTCAAACCCAGTCATATTAGATCTTTTACTGCTTTTCACAACATCCCGCTTTTTCTTCCAATAGTGCCCCTTTTATTGTTATTGAACAGCTGTTTTTTGTGTAGCAATGCAACTGCTAATACATTGCTACAGTTTTAGCACTGTGCTTATTCACATTGAATATGTTTGGCACCACAAAAGCCGAGCTAAAGGTATAATACAAATTTTCATCAGTCATTTCAGTAGGAATCCATGCATTTGGGAACTTTGCATGCAGGGAAAAGATTTTGTAATGGGTGCAAGTTGTCCACATGGATTCACCGCATTGACCAACAGAGAGCTGCTTGGTTTGAAAGTGACTTTTGTGTGAGCGGTGCTTCACATTGCTATTAAAATTAGATAATGGACCTTTTTTGCCCGCAAAATTTCACTAATGTGTACATCACACACAATCTAATTGCAGCACTTTTATTACTAACCCAAAGAACAAAGAATATACTCCAAATAGCAGAAATCACAAGAGCTAACAACATGGCAAAAACAAACAAACTGAGGGCTATATATATAGAAGGTATGCACTGATGTCCCTTTCCCGCCGGAACATGCCTCCTAAGCCAGGACTGAGTGGCAGAAGAGCTTCTGCATGACTGGAGTTAACAGGGGAAAATGTGAGTGTAGCAAAGTTCTTAGATATGGGAAGAAGGTGGTGGGAACCAGTGAACGTTTACAAAGACTTTATTAAATAAGTTTAAAAAATGAAAGTAACGTTGGCAGCCCCTCACGGGCGGCTGACACGCACACATCGAAAAAAACATAAACAAAACACAATGTAAAGTCCAGGACTGGTCCTCTCTCTTCCTTCGCTCATCCTTATATGCCTCCGAGCTCCCTCATGAGAGGACTCAGTGTGCCTCGCAGTGGCGCTCATTCTCAATCATGCACCGGTCTCGCTTGCTCCTCCCACGTCTCTCGCTCGTCCACCTCGAGTAAAACAGTTTAAACTAAAGGTTAGACTCGATATAGTGTTCCTTACAACTTACCAAAGATCCACTGATCCATGGATATTGACATGCAGCCAGGAATCGTGTTTTCCTGACATTTATATGAGCCTTATTTCGATACATAAATACTTAAATATTTATCACTGTCAGTCATCACAATTTCGAGAGTGAATACCACATGTATATGCGGATGGGTCTATATGTTGAAGCGTGTATGTGGCTGCTTGTCAAGAATGGAAAACAAAAGTCTGAATATATTATAGCACTATTCATTTCTTTTTTATATCGCCTAGACAGCACGCATAATCACTAAAAGCTGTCACTCATTCATTGAACTTAATCTCACAAAGTTCTGTTATATTAATCAGTGAAGCTGACTACAGATAGAATTTTCTTTTTTGCACGTGTGCAGAATTCAGCACTGGACAAAAACTCGAGCGGTGAGTGGATTCTTACTTCAACACCTATGATTGGCCATTGCGTTCAAGAAATCAACAAATATGTCTGTGATTGGCTACATTACTCACCGAAGCGAAAACACGTTGGAAATTGAATCATTTGACGAGTGCAAACAGATACGCACTAGATATTTTGCCAACTCTTTTTTGCTAATAATATGCTATTATTACAGATCCTAAACCAGAAGTTTTGGGCAGCTTTTCCCTCTAAAAGCAATCAGTACGTCATGTGCATACCCTCTATACACAGGAAAAAACTAAGCAGACGAGAAACAGGTGTGCAACTAAATCAGTAACCATGGTTATAAATGAAGGGTGGGAAAGTGGGGAACAAAGGAAACAGGAATAGAACAGAACAGAAGAAAACAAAACTAAACAAAAATTCAAACATTGAACTGAAACAAGACTGAGCGTTACTTTACTGTTGTACCATTGCAAAATCCAGTCATTTAAATATGAATCCACACATTTGGGATATTTATGTTAGGGTGAAAAATTTCCCAATGCAGATTTCGTAAAAGGGTTCAAGTTGGTCACGTGAATTTGCCATGAAGACCAATACAAAAGCTGCTTGGTTTAAAAGTGACATCTTATGCCTGTGGAGAATGGTTAAAACCCAGGGTGACAGCAACCCAAACCAAAGGTTAAGGTTAAACACTTTTCTGTTCTCTCCCTCTCTCATTATCGTACATCCATCTCGGTGTTCTTTACCTCATACTTCACCTTTACTTTGAAAGTGGTTGAATTGGAAGGTGAAAAATCTATTGATTGCAATCAGTGCAGTAATGGTGTCTTTTATCACAGTTGTTTCAGTGGCTCATGGGAGTCAGGAGTGATCAGTTCTGATTGGCCACATGAGAGCTCTCTGGGAAAATGCTCAGTTCAGACAAACGTTTTTTTAGACTCCTTAGTTGCTTGTGGTTACTCTCAATGTGTCCTGTTTACTATTCAAGTAGTTTTCCAGATTAATTTAAATAATTTGTGGTGCTTGAATAGCAAGTGTCAGTGTTAATATTGCTAAAACAGGTTCAATGCCAACTCATATGTCTTGTTGAGGAGAGGTGCTATTATTTTTTAAGGGGAAATAAGACCATTTTTGTAAGCAGCCAATGGCCTGGCAACCATTGAAACTAGCATTTTGCGCAATCAATCACAACTTTTCAGGAAATCTACTCACACATTAAACTCTGAGATGCAGTCCTATAATATAATCCCTATATGGCAGTTTCTATAGGGACTGATCAGGCAGTGCAGGTTTTCTCAGGAGATCATCAATAATTCACAAACATCCTCTTCTCAACCCCTCCACCCCCCATGTTGTTTTCAGCATTCAATCTGTTGTTATCGCTTCATCCTCATGACATAGCCTTGAAGTTGTTAGTGGGTGCGTGATGGGAACTGCGGCACCACCTACGTGCGAAAAGCTGTGATACCACAATTACAGGAAGTGAGGCCATATCTCTCTGTAGCTGCTCCCCAATACCCTTAAGAGTATTTTACATAAGAGTAAATTAACCCACACTTTGTCTTGAAACCACAGACTAGCTTTTGAGATTTGTCTGTCTGCAGTATATTACATGATGTATCATGTAATATGTGTGTAAATTGGCATCAGAATAACAGATGTATTGCATATTAACAACCTATTTTCTTGTAATATTCATCAATATTCATCTACTGGCCCCTGAGCCTGAAACAAGTGATAACCAATGAGGTATCTGTGTTTCAGCATGCATCCACTCACTGCACTTTTATTAAAACTGCCTTCAGCTCCAAACACAGACAGTCAGCAGACATCATTTCAGGTGTACTCTGAATGGGGACCAGAATTAGACTGAGAATAGCCTTTCTTCATCCTTCAGCCGTTCCTTTTTCTGCCTGTTTTATTTCAGCCAGCTGACAGCGCAGCTAGCCAGCCCAAAACACAAAAAATGTCAAGGCAACACAGTGCGATTATTATGGCCTGTCAAGAGCCGAGGCGAGGGGCAGCTTGTGAAAAAGAGTGGAGTTCAATCTGGAGATGATTGATGATCTCTGGGGAGGGCCGGAGACACACAAACATTCACAAAGAAGCTCACACAGGTGACAGGTAAAGTGAATGACACTGATTATCTCTTCATCACGGCACCTGTTAGTGGGTGGGATATATTAGGCAGCAATTGGACATTTTGTCCTTAAAGTTAAAATGGGCAAGTGTAAGGATTTGAGCGAGTTTGACAAGGGCCATATTGTGATGGCTAGACGACAGGTAAAGTTAAACAATAACTTGACTCAATAAGTCCTGCACAGTGGTAAACCAGCAACAGGGTCATGGGAGGCCAAGGCTCATTGATGTACGTGGGGAGCGAAGGCTGGCCCGTGTGGTCCGATCAAACAGAAGAGCTACTGTAGCTCAAATTGCTCAAGAAGTTGATGCTGGTTCTGATAGAAAGGTGTCAGAATACACAGTGCATCACAGTTTGTTGCGTATGGGGCTGCATAGCCGCAGACAAGTCAGGGTGCCCATACTGACCCCTGTCCACCGCTGAAAGCTTTCATCTTGCCATCCATGTGGATGTTACTTTGATACGTACCACCTAAGCATTGTTGCAGACCATGTACACCCCTTTCATGGAAACGGTATTACCTGGTGACTGTGGCTTCTTTTTAGCAGGATAATGTGACAAAGCATTCTTGCCACAAAGCAAAAATGGTTCAGGAATGGTTTCAGGGAGCACAACAACGAGTTTGAGGGGTTGACTTGGCCTCCAAATTTCCCAGATCTCAATCCAATAGAGCATCTGTGGGATGTGCTGAAGAAACATGTCCGATCCATGGAAGCCCCACCTTGCACCTTAAAGGATTTAAAGGATCTGCTGCTAACATCGTGGTGCCAGATACCACAGCACACCTTCAGGGGTCTAGTGGAGTCCATGCCTCGATGGGTCAGGACTGTTTTGGCAGAAAACAGGGGGCCAACACAGTCATAATGTTATGCCTGATCGGTGTATATTATATATATATATATATATATATATATATATATATACAGCCACTGCTTGAAAGAGCTGGAAAAGTGCTTGAATTTCATTCTGAAAAATCTGAACAAACCCTGAACATTCCAAGCCATTAGACAAATCAGCTTAAGTTTTAAAATGGCCATATAGTAAGCCTCAAGACTGCGACAAGTTTAATTGGACTGAAGCAGATTTGAGGTGTTGGTTTAGAGGTTAAACCCACAGTCCTTTGTGTTGTAAGATTACTGTGGCTTTAACAGGACTCTTCAAGCTCTCAAATCTGTCAAAAGCAAAGCTGAGTAATACCAGCTCCTCTCCTCTCCACTTAGCAGTCCTGTTTATACCTCACTACATACTGCACACTCTTAGAAAATGTACACTACCTTTCAATTGTTTACAGTCAGTAATTTTTGGTTTATTAAGAATAAAAAAGGCATGCATACACATTACATTTTTGTAAGTTTATAAAGAAACTAGTTTGTACAGTATCAGTGTTTGAACTTCAAAGGTTCTAAAATGTAACCCTTTTTACATATACTGTATGTACAGCAAAACCATAACTGTACATTGTAAAAAGATAAGCTCTCAATATAACTACACAAATACAAACAAATCATTACACTAACTGTAATGATAAAAACAACAACAGCTGCATTAATGAAGTCAGCAAACAACAAAACAATAAGCCTGCAGCGCTATCCGCATAATTTATTCATGTCACAATGCATGCTGGGAGCTCACAGATCAGCTGTTCAGCATAATAATTAAACCCTGTTAAGGTGTTGGCAGAAAAAGGTCCAATATCGATTCTCGAGCACAGCTCACAAGAAATCATTGTAAAATGCATACTGATGTGTGTGTAAATATATTCTGACTAGTGTACATACATCACAATGGCTTCCTCAACAGATTGACAATTTATGTGCAAATGTCATTTGTGAATCACTGTGAGACTCTGTGCCAGTGGCAGCTCTTATACCCGTGCACAGGCAATCTCGTGTCACTATACTGACCCAGTTCTACGACCACACACACACACGTTTACAGTGTTGTTTTCACCCCAAACGTCCCCTTCAGCCTCTTGCATGTGTTATTTTTGAGAGTGGACAGGGCTCTCCAGATGCATTGTGCTAAATGATTCTCTCAGGCTAGAGATGAATTCAGGCAAATATAATTCAATAGACAGAGCTGCTCTTTCCTGCTTGCTGTTCTGCCAGTAGCCCTATGCCTTTGTCTGAGACACTAACTCATCAGGAGACGTGACAGGGTGACTTTGACACACACACGCTGTAAAAAATTTGTCATTTTACCAAGAAAAGAATATGAAAATGCTAAAGTTAAAACCTGCCAATTGGTTAACCATAACCATAAACTATGCTTTAAAATACTGTACAGTACTGTAACATTTTATGTTGATGAATAACTATATAATTTACAGTTTAAATATATGTAATATTCAACATGAAAATACTTTTACAGTAAAATATTGTTAAATTGATGTTTTGTTTGTAAAAGTCACCTTATAATTTACAGTGAAAAGCAACACAAGGACAGAGCTTCCCTGCATGATGCGTCACATCTGATTATATTTTATTTGCATAGTTTTGTTTTTGTAAATTTGTAAAACACTTTACATTCTTAACTGCATAAATTATACATTAAATATAGATGAATCCTTATTAAAGCAACAATTTTCTCTGTTACTTTTGTTCTTCGATTAACATTATTGACAGACTTCATAGCCACTGGTTTATTAGGCTGCTGTCACTTTAAGATCTGCAGCTGCTGCACATGACGCATCTCATTTTCTCACAACTCTTTGAGTTCATTTAAGATGTTATTTGCTCTTATGAGAATACTTGACAAAACAGGCACTTTGGCGTATTTTTGTATATTATTGTTCGTTCAAACATCTGGCTTGCATCGTTCTGTGCGTCGTATGTGCCAGGACATTGAAAAGTGTGCATTATCTTGTGTCTTGTCAAGCTTGAATGGTTTAAAAGCATTTGCATGAATACGAGTGTGATCATATAATTTAACGCTAGCCAAAGGATGACATCGCATGCATTAACGCACTATTTTTGACAGCACTAATATTACTATAAACTATACTAATATATATAACTATAATTTTTTTGTGTGTGTGTGTTGTAAATATAATTTATTCTGAAGCAATATTCTCACCAGTGTTCAATCAGCTTTGATATATTTTAAATCTGCATATTTGTGATATTTTTACCTTTTATAAAGGGCATTTTTTTTCTCTAATCTTATTAAATATAGGCTGTGCATGAGCTTTCCTTTTATTTTCTTAAATTTGATCAATAAATTAAATTAGAATAAGACACTATAGGGGTGTTCCAATCAAATTAAATAATTAACACTGAAAAATTACAACTGAATTGAATAATGTTTTGAGATTGTTTTAAATATTTTTTGTATATACAAATAAGAAATGTTGGAAAGAATGTTTAAACATGAAAAAAAAACACCAGTAGGTGGCGGTAGGGGACCGTCTTAATGAGTGAATCATTGAGTCGATTCATTCAAGAATGAGGCATTCGTTTCCTTTCTGAGCTGCGCACATTTGTTATGATTTTTCCTCGAGAGGCTGCGCGAACGTCAACATTACAACCTTGTTACCGTCAGTTCATTACATTATATATTATTATCCACTATCGATCGCCACTTACACTAAATTATTGCAGAATCATTATTGCATCTTAGTGATTCCCTAGTTATTTTTTGTTATTGATGTTTTGATGAGGCTCTTGTCCGTCGGGCAAGTACAATTCTCTTTCACTTTTCCCTTCAAAAAATCCTAACAAGCGTTATGTGGAGCCCTGTCACATACTGTGGCTGTAGAGATCGCACAATGATCGTGAATTTAACACACACAAAAAAACACAGGAGACAAACATAAACGCCACTGAACATAGAACTGGATAAACTGAGGGCTTAAATACACAGGGACATAATCAACAGAACAGGAAATAGGTGTGTAAATCAAGTAGTAACCATAGAAACAAATGCATGGTGGGAAAATGAGAACAGAGGAAAACAAGTACAGGAACTAGAACTAAACCAAACCAAAACAATCACGTGACATCCGGAGAGCTGCATTTACTAACCTACACTTCCTTGCTCTCTCTTTATAATGTAGAAAAACTGGGGAAATTGTAAAAATAATTCATTTCTGGTTATAAGTGTTTAATCGTGGTATTTTTTGTGAGATGAATTTAAACATGGTAAAACTTTAAATGGATACGAGACATTGTTAACTGAAAACATAATACAATTATTTAATACAATTTAACACTATTGTATTTAATGCTATTTAACAAAATAAAAGATAGCAAGCAATGTGCACACCTTTGTAAATGACAGAATGTGTTTTTTGCTGAGTTCTGCATGCACAGTTTCCATGTAAATCTAATAATAAATTACTGTAGATGAACAAAAATAATCAATAAAAACAATTTGAATCAAATTCAAATCAATACAAAAGCATGTCATTATAAAAATCCAATAACAGATACAGAAGTTACATACAGTATATATGAAATGTTTGTGTGAGAGAGACAGGGCGATAGTGTAAGAGATGATAGAAATGAACATTAGTCCCCTTTTTTTAATAAGACAGAGCTGCTTTTAGTTTTGACCTCATTTTAGGCTGTGTCATGTGGCCAGATTAGGGCCTGGTCTGTCTCTCATGAGTAGATCTGAGCCCAGTGACCTCACCTCAGGGTGTGTTTGCCTCAGTGGATCTCAGTGTGTGTGTGTGAGGGCTGCTGGCTCCGTGTCACTAGGTGGGAATCGTAACATGGCACATTTACAAGAATCTTTGCATGCTGCCCTCAAGTTAGCGTGTGAAATGTTTATAACGTTTTATTTCAGATGCGGATTAATCCAGTAATCCATTCTCTTTGCAGATAACATCTGGAATGATCAGAGTCTGGAGCTGGACTCAGATCTGCCTCCAGGATGGCGCACTATACGTGATAGCAGTGGCACATATTACTGGCACGTGCCCACGGGCACCACACAGTGGCAGCATCCCTCCTACAGCGCAGAGGAGGAACAAAACACTGTTAACGGCATCACTGCCAGCCAGATCAAGGTGAGATACTCTGATCTATGTGTGTGTGTGTGTGTGTGTGTGTGTGTGTGTGTGTGTGTGTGTGTGTGTGTGTGTGTGTGCTCTGTATGTTTCTGTCAGTCATCACATCTCCACTCTTGATTTCTTCAGACCGCAGTAGATGGCAGGCGGGAATCAAGAGGCAGACTGACTGAAAACCTGCTACCCTCTCTGAGCGAAAGGTGAGGGGATCACACTTGTGCTGGTGGCCGTACAGCTGAGGACAGGCTATAGAAACAAAACATTAAAACAACTCAATATGATTTAACCAAGTTGGAGATGCTCTTGGATGTTCTTGAAACATCCTTGTTAAAATGAAAGAAAAACGTGTAAGCTATATCGTTGGTCAGTTATACAGTTCATCAGTCATTTTAATCATTTTAACCACACCATGCCATGTTTGTGAATCAAGTATTCCAGAGCATTGTGTAATAAACAGTTTCCATTTATGTGCATACATTTGATAAAAGTCATTAGGGACATGTTTTAGCATTAGGGACCACTACTGCTTTTTGAATCATTTAAAATGTGTCCGCAGTCACAAATTAATTTGTCTTCAACTAATTTATTTTGATTTTTTTAATGTGTTGGATGTAGTAACACATTACCCATGGACTGTGTTAATTTGTATTCTTGATGCAAATTAAACTCTGGCACAGCTTAGCAGCCAAACACACTCACACAAGTTAAGCCAAATTCTCCTTCTGGTGCTCTGGAGATGAAAAAGCTCATTTCCTCTCTGTTTCCCCATTTGTTTCCCCCACTAATGAAGCCTGTATTGAACAAACACTTTCATATATCTGAAGGTGGTATTACCCACTGAAGTCCTGTGAACAGATGTCTTCTCCGCTGACTGCCAGTGGAAATGACGAAAGAGGCTCTGCTTTAGACAGTCAGTCAGTCAGGTGTGGCCTGTACAACTGTGGGATGGAGAGTAACACTTTAACTTTGGCTAACCTCCAAACACTCTGATATCAGGCCATGAGGCCCCAGTCACGCTAATGCTTGAACAAAAGCGAGCACTCACCTGGGGAATACTGAAACACTGAGACGAGTTTCTCCACATTTTGTAGTGTAAAACATGGTCTTTGGCAGTGAAGGACAAAATATTGTACACAGATTTATATAACAGGGTGAAAATGTTCCTTTATAGTTCACCCAAAATTTTTAATTATGTCATAATTAACTCACCCTAATGTCGTTCCAACCCCATAAGACTTTCGTTCATCTTCAGAACACAATTTTTATATATATATATATATATAATTTTTAATGAAATCTGAGACCTTTCTGTCCCTCCATTGACAGCTATGCATCTACCACTTTGGTGCTTCAAAAAGTTCTTAAAGAGATCCTAAAACTAATCCATATGAATTGAGCTGTTTAGTCCACATTTTCTTAAGAGACATGACTGCATCATATGATGAACAGACTGAATTTAGGCTTTTATTAACATAAATATTCATCAACTCACACATCAGTTGTAAACGGAAGCTCAAGCATGTTTGTTTGACGCGCGAGAACCAATTAGGTTCATTCTCGTGTTGCGCAGCACATTTTAAACTTCCACAAAAACCAATGAGGTTCATTCTCGTGTTACGCAGCACATTTGAGTTTCCACAAGAACCAATGAGGTTCATTCTCGTGTTACGCAGCACATTTGAGCTTCCACAAGAACCAATGAGGTTCATTCTCGTGTTACGCAACACGTTTGAGCTTCTGGAAGAACCAATGAGATTCATTCTCGTATTACGCAGCATGTTTGAGTTTCCACAAGAACCAATGAGATACATTCTCGTGTTACGCAACACGTTTGAGCTTCTGCAAGAACCAATGAGATTCATTCTCGTGTTAAGTAACACGTTTTAGCTTCCCAAAGAACCAATGAGGTTCATTCTCGTGTTACGCAGCACATTTGAGCTTCTGCAAGAACCAATGAGATTCATTCTCGTGTTAAGTAACACGTTTTAGCTTCCCAAAGAACCAATGAGGTTCATTCTCGTGTTACGCAGCACGTTTGAGCTTTTGCAAGAACCAATGAGATTTATTCTCATGTTGAGGCTGATTTATAGTGCGTCGAACCAGTGGCATAGCCTCTATGCCGTGGGCTATGCGTTGATTTCCATTTATACTTCTGCGTCCTTGTCCGTGTTGAAGTGCAGTTACAAATGCAGAGAGAGCATGTGTATCTCTGAGTGAGGGGTTCTGGCGGACCAATCACAGAGCTTGCGGTCCGCGTAGAATTGACGCGTTGTTACATTTTTAGAGAAGTGCACATCAGGATACTTCGTAGGCTGCGTGTCCAACACACAGCCTACGACGTAGCTATGGCATACACTTGACGCAGAAGTATAAATTGGGCTTTACGCAGCACGTTTAACTTTCCACAAGAACCAATGAGGTTTATTCTTGCGCATCATGCAGGTTCAGTTGAGCTTCTGTGTATGTTAGCTGATCAATGTTTTAATGTGAATAAAAGCCTACATTAAATCTGTTTATCATATAAAGTGATTGAATTATTATTATTTAGTTTAATTAATTATTTATCTGCTTTATTTATTTATTTTATTTTGTTTCAATTGGGACAAAGACCCCAATAAAGGACTTTCTATTTAATAGCTCTATACTATATAATTTTCCTCTCTAGAACCATTGTTTATTATAGGGAGGAAGTATGCTCAAAATGCTCTGACTTGTTCACAAGCATCTGGACAAAGCTGAGAGTGATAATTAGGAGCTGTTTCTTGTTTACTGGACAAACTTCCCTGCAGTCTGAATAGGCTTTTCTAGAGCATAAATAAAAGTGCTTTCACTAGAACTCCAAACAGAAACATAAATGTTCAGCATCTCAAGACTTAATTTGCATTCCTATTTATTTTTGTCTGGTGAAATGAGCCCAGGATTTAATCATGGGTCATTATCATAATGATGTGCTCTCTTGCTCTGCTTCAGGCCCTCCTGGCAGGAAGAGTATTTCTGTGCCAACATGGATCCCGACTCCAAGGTAGAATCTTGCTGTGTGCTGCCCTAATACTGTTCAACATGTACAATTTATTACTGTTTTCTCTGCTGTTAGTCACTGTGCCCCACAAATATCACACTTAAAAGAAAGCACATCCTGAGGTAACCACTGAGGATAAAAGGTCAGAGTTGGAAAGGAGCATCAATCAGGGCAAGTTCAGTGATTCACTAGTGTGTGCATTGATGGAGTGTATATAGAAGGTGGGGGTGCAGGGCTATGACCTCTAAACGCACAAGGGATGCAATTTTAAGACACAGCTTTATTGAGTGTGTGTAAAATGATCCTAGGCAGGGTTATAGATATATGCTCTGTACAAAACATTTTGACTTCCATCAGTCACCAGGCTGGCAAACGGTAGCTTACTGGTTTGATTTCATACAGGAGTGAGCCATGAGCTATCATCAATGTGCCTATAAAAAACAGGATGCTTCAGGGGGCTTGTCGCTGTAATATGTGTACTGTGAGACATATCTGATAAAAGCATCTGCTAAATGTCTATTTGCTTACTAAGAAACACTAAGGTACGACAATATATAACATACTACCAGTAATCACTGTAATGCACTGTAAATGGATGTTATCCAGAATGTCAACATGAACGGCATGCCAAATGTATGCAGTGCAGAGATTAGGATAGAAGGCTGTTTCCACTCAAGATAAACATAAAAAAAACTTTGTTTCTCATATTTGCAAATTCACATCTTACAATTTTGACAAATCACAATATGACTTTTCTTGTAATTGTGACTTTATTTATTGTAATCGTGTGACTAGATGACTCACATTTGGTACTTTATATTTCACAGTTTAGACTTTTGATATCCCAATATGACTTTATTTATTGTGATTGTGGCTATTTCTTGTAATGGCAACTTTATTTATTTTAATTGTGTGAATACATACAGTAGCGGCCAAAAGGGATGTCCGGGGGAATATTTGTTTTTATTTACCCTACAAGTCTGATGCCAAAAATATATTTTTTTGAGTACTCTAAACTTGGTTACGGTATTTATCTGACAAAATTACAAGCTACAGGTTTTATTTTATTATGCAATATATATATATATATATATATATATATATATATATATATATATATATATATATATATACACCGATCAGGCATAACATTATGACAGGTTAAGTGAATAACACTGATTATCTCTTCATCACGGCACCTGTTAGTGGGTGGGATATATTAAGCAGCAATTGAACATTGTGTCCTCAAAGTCGATGGGCAACCAAAAATGGGCAAGTGTAAGGATTTGAGTGAGTTTGACAAGGTGCCAAATTGTGATGGCTAGACGACTGGGTCAGAGCATCTCCAAAACTGCAGCTCTTGTGGAGTGTTCCTGGTCTGCATTGGTCAGTATCTATCAAAAGTGGTCAGAGGAAGGAACAGTGGTGAACCAGTGACAGGGTCATTGAGACTTCAAGGCTCATTGATGCATATGGGAATCGAAGGCTGGCCCGTGTGGTCAGATCAAACAGACGAGTTACTGTAGCTCAAATTGCTCAAGAAGTTAATGCTGGTTCTGATAGAAAGGTGTCAGAATACACAATGCATCGGAGTTTGTTGCGTATGGGGCTGCATAGCTGCAGACCAGTCAGGGTGCCCTGTCCACCGCCGAAAGTGCCAACAGTGGGCACGTGAGAACTGGACCACGGAGCAATGGAAGAAGGTGGCCTGATAAATTATTTTCTTATACATCACGTAGATGGCCGAGTGCGTGTGCGTTGCTTACCTAGGGAACACATGGCACCAGGATGCACTATGGGAAGAAGGCAAGCCGGCGGAAGCTTTGGGAAATGTCCTGCTGTGAAATCTTAGGTCCTGCCATTCATGTGGATGTTACTTTGACACGTACCACCTACTTAACTATTGTTGCAGAGCAGAATTTGTACACCATTTCATGGAAACGGTATTTCCTGGTGGCTATTGCCTCTTTCAACAGGTTAATGCACCCTGCCACAAAGAAAAAATGGTTCAGAAATGGTTTGAGGAGCACAACAACGAGCTTGAGGTGTTGACTTGGCCTGCAAATTCCCCAGATCTCAATCCAATAGAGCATCTGTGGGATGTGCTAAACAAACAAGCCCCATCCATGGAGGCCCCACCTCGTAATTTAAAGGACTTAAATGATCTGCTGCTAACATCGTGGTGCCAGATACCACAGCACACCTTCAGGGGTCTAGTGGAGTCCATGCCTCGACGGGTCAGGGCTGTTTTGGCAGCAAAAGCGGGACCAACATAATATTAGGAAGGTGGTCATAATGTTATGCCTGACTGGTGTATATATATATATATATATATATATATATATATATATATATATATATATATTGAATAGAGGGTGAAGATGTCAATTTTCCTAGGCCGGACACCACTTTTGTCCACTACTGTATCTCTCAATTGCCACTACACTAAATCCACATTTGAAACTTGTGTGACAAAATGTGACTTTAAATCTCTCAATATCATATCACATATATATATATATAAGGTTTCTCTGAAGTATTAGGGAGATCCAACTCTAATAATGGCAATGGATTTAGCAACAAGTGTCAACATACTTGGCGCCATATATAGTCTATCTAAAGTATGAGTGCTGTTAGGAGAATTTCTCCATTTGTCTTTCAGTGTTTTGCTGTGCGTTCACTGGGCTGGGTTGAGATCCCAGAAGAAGAACTGACCCCTGGCAAGAGCAGTCTGGCAGTGAACAACTGCATCCAGCAGCTCTCTCACAGTAAAGCAGAGGGCCGGGACGCAGTCGGCGCCTGGGGAGAGGTGAGAACAGCGTGGACTCATACACGGGACCTAGAATAGATGAGATGTGCTTAGCTGGGGCCCACCAATGTCCTTCGAGGTCCGTTGAATTAATTCAGACAGGCGTAATAGCAGTACTAGCATGCTAGCCCTGTAATTGCACAAAACATTGTTGCTACATACTGCTGTGTATTACCAGTATATATTTTGTTCTATATCCATTAGCAATTTTCATAAGGTTTACATGCTATTTTCGATTCATTTTGAATTTTATTAAATCACCTCAGGTTAGCGCAGCTAGCCTAGCTCTTAAAGAAGGTCATGGTAACCATTCAAAGCATACGTGTGTGTGTGTGTGTGTGTGTGTGTATTCAGGGTCAGGATATGATGATGGTGCTCAAGAAGGACACTCTCAGTCTAATGGACCCTGTGGACCGCAGCCTCATCCATTGTCAGCCCATAATCAACATTCGTGTATGGGGGGTGGGCTGCAACAACGGCAGGTAGACTGACCTGTACCATTCTTCTATTTCTGGCTCTAAAATTCCTTTTCAATGCTATCACACATAGAATAAATATGGATTTCTCCAGAGACTCCATTCGCTACAAGGTTAACAGAAAATTTACGAGCCCACTAAATGAAAAAGGGCCAATACAGCCCTTCAGTTCAATCATATTTCCTCATTCTGTGACAGGCAGTGGCAGGTCTTTGGAAACAGAGAGCTTTTTTTAATTTACACCTGAAGTGAAGCCCAATGTAGCTATTTTTAGTTGAGTTGTAAAACACAGAGTCACTGATGATGAGTATTTGCAATCCAAGCTATAATAGGAAATGTTTTGCTTGAACTGTGTTGCTTTTGTGTTGTTGAAAGCTATTACAGCTGACTAGAGAGTAGAGTAGCTCCCCTTGTGGAAAAGTGTGCACTTAATTGTATTGAATGTGCACTTGTAGTGTACTTCAGAATACACTTTTAAAAGTATAAAGCTGTACTTGCAGATAATATAATATTAATTAAATAATATTATTATACTTTTAAAAAACTTTCATGACACCATTAATAAGTGCACTTTGTAAAAATGTCACATTAAAAGTTTTACTTTAAAAAACATTTTAAATACACTTATTTTGATGTGTTGACTCACATACTAAAGCACATGGAAGGTACTTGATTATAATTTTAACTGTAGTGTGTTATTCGATATTGTTTTTAAAGTTATTGCATTTTAAATTGACTAAATTGCAAATTTGTCATTACAAATATATTAAAATACATTGCATACAAGTTTCACTAGAAATTATATTGAAGTATGTAACTACATCACCTTAAAAAAAGTGTAACTGTATATTTTAGTTAACCATAAATACGTGGTTGATATACACATGTACCAATTTCAAAGACAACAGTAATTATGAAATTACATTTTCATTAAATACTTAAATTCATAAAACTTAAGTTCTACTTATGTGGGTCAAAAAAGCACCCACAAAAAATTACAAAGAAAATGTGTTATTACAATTAACATTGTGTCCTAAAACATTTCGATTCAGTTTGCTCTTTTAAATTATATTATTTCTATAATAAGTATGCTAAAATGCATTTTTTTCACAAGGGTCTTTAGCTTGCTAAAACATTTCTCGCTTCTTTAGCATTATTTTAACTATTATTAACCTTTGTTTCCTTTTTTCTTTTTTTAAACCACCACTCGTGAAAACAGAGACAGGTAATAACTGCACTTTTTTCGTTTTCAATTAGACTAGAAAACATGTCTCGTGATGTCGTGGTCGTGAAGTAGCGCTCCTCAGTAGCCATGTTTTCTTTCATGTACTCTCATGCATCTCAGGTTGTGTAATTTGTACTAAATGCAAAAAGTATAATACAATTAACCCGATGATACATTTAATTAAATGTTGGCTTTGCATGTCTCAGAAATACCCTCTCTTGTGTTCAAACAAACAATAAATGCTGATGATTCTGCCATGATTGGACCAATCAAACCAATTGTTTGGACAGAGGGGAACAGATTAGTTTGTAATGGGACCATCACTAGAGCATGTTGGCATGTGGCCAATGAGATCGTCTTTATTCATATTGTGAGAATGTGCTCAGATCACAAATCCAAAAATAGACCCTTACAGTCTTACAGAAGTGTGGAGCCCTAAGCTCTATCATCACTGAGATCTGCAGCCGCTGATATGACTATATTCACACAATGAAAGTTTCCATCTGTCTCTTTACTAACCAGACAAACTCGTTTGTTATTCTGTTTGATTAGCATGTTCTCCCTTAATAGTTGAGAGTACACGAATGCTGGATTTCTCAAGCATTGGTATGCTGTGTGAGCTTGAGCTGCACGCCAGATGAAGCACCAGTGCTCTACATTTCTCCAATGTAATATTCATGAATAAAGCATTCTCTTTGAAGAAGCCAGCATGCAGCTTTAGGTGTTGAAGAATCAGAGGGCCAGCACTGTTGCGTTGCATATAGAGTTGGAAAATCATACTGCCCAGAAATGCCGATCGATCTGTATTTATAGAACATTGACATCTGATATTGCTGCAAAAAGTCAGCTAAGAGTGACTTTCTAAGGTTAATGCTAGCAGATTTAGTGAATAACAAGTAAGGTTGAGAGATTAGGGATGGTTTAGCGTCACTTTGTAAATACCCAGCTGGCCCATGTCTTCATGCTTGCAGGGGTTTTGTCCTATTTTTATTTTGGCCCTATTCTTAGAAGGGCTGCTTACTACTGTGGCCATCCAGCATGCTTGTGGCAAAGTCAAACGCATTTCATCATGATGCCACATGTACATATGTATAAATGTATCACTTTCCACAGAAATGGTCAACATTGATAATAATAAGAAAGCAGCAATATCAGCATATTAAACTGATTTCTGAAAAAGCCTGTGACAATGAAAACTGGAGAAATGATTCTAAGAATTCAACAGGAATAAATTATATTGGAAAATATATTAAAATAGAAAAGCTTCATTTTACATTGTAATAATTTTTCAACAATGTTCAAAGCCAGGAGGCCTTTCTGTGTGGAGTTTTCTTGTTCCCCTGGAGCATAAGTGAATTGGAGACACTAAATTGTCCATAGGTGTGAACGAGTGTGTGAATGTGTGTGTGAGCACTGCGATGGACTGTCCACTTTAGACATTAACTATAAGTGACTTTGTAACTACGTCAACTTGTTATTAACTGTCTACTTAATATCTGCTAACACCTATTTTGATTGCCCCTCAACAGACATTCTTCTAAGTTACTGTGCAAGTCAACATGTCCTCCAACCAATACACCTATTTAGGTCCTTTGTCACTACTTGAAATACGACCCATAGGAGCGGTCACTACAGTTGCACCCCATCGACAATATTTTAATTAATGAAATACTACCTATAGGAGCGTTTTCTAAAGTTGTGCTCCTGTTGACAACAGGACACTTTCATTTTAAAGCATTTTCCCCTTTTATCTGCATAATGTTTCAGGTTTTGCATAGCTCAATTGGTAAAGCATTGCGATATACAACAATGTGATCATGCAATTGCGAGTTCGATCCCAGGGAACACATGTGTTCATAAAGTGTGTATGCACTATAAATCACTGGGTAGGTTTAGGGATGGGGTGGGTGTAGTTGTAAATTTAAAAAATATATTTTAGCTAAATGGAAATATGACAAATGGTGGTAAAAAAGTCCACACATTGCATTAAAATGAACACACATTTTGATTGGTAACGACAGTCATGCGTCATGACGTCAGACGTAACACAACACTGTCATTATTTTTACACCCGCTAGAGGGCGCATGACTTAAAAACGTTAATATAGGTCGTAATAAGGTGCTTGAAGAACGACCTATAGAGTTGTGGGGTTTTTTTGGAGGACATTTTGTTGCAAGTACATGTCAAGTTATTAACCCTAACCGTTGATTCTTTAAGTCTCCTAATACTCTTGAGTTAGTAGGCATGTAGTTGCAAAGTTACTTATAGGCTAGTTAGTAGAATGTTTTACATGGTTTATTGAAATGAAGTTTTTTTGTTCCTTAACCATTCTTTTCATGACCATAAATGACTACATGTGACTAATTATATATACAATATTTTAATGTGGATGTTATGCATATGTTTAGTGTTTATTTCATGAATGTCACTACGATGAGTATTTACTCCGGTCTCCTGGTCCTCCTGTAGGGACTTTGCCTTCGTGGCCAGTGATAAAGACACCTGCATGCTCAAGTGCCATGTGTTCCGCTGCAGCGCTCCAGCCAAGACCATCGCATCTGCCCTGCATGAGATGTGCTCCAAGGTAAGTTCACATGATCTCTCTATTAACATTAACATCCTTTCATAATCAAAAATATCCATATTTCAAAGATGGTGGTTTATTTTATGATTGGTGTGTTTCCACAGATCATGGCAGAGAAGGCGGTGCTGCAGCCCTCTATGGCCCGTTCTCTCACCATGGAGAGTATCTCCCCAGAGGACTTGCCCCGCCAAGGTACCTTTTTGAAAAAGGGGTGTCTTTTAAAGTAATTTGGTTGGTTGATTCGACTGCAAATTGTATTCTTTCATGTGTGCTTTCCAGTTGATTTCCTGGAAGCAGTGAGGCAGAAGGTGCAGAAGTTTGAGGTGGAGTACATTGGAAACCTGCCTGTATCACGAGCAATGGGTGAGTGATTTGGGCCATTTAGACATCTAATAAACACCTTTTACACTGGATATTTTTAGTATAATCTCTGTAGTACTCCCAGAGATGGGATAGTAAACCCATGTCCCAGACTAAAATGCATGTTTGAGCTGACTTCACTGAAAGCAACGTGCACTGACATATCTTAAAATATGTCAGTGCCATTGTTTTGTCTCAGGATGCACACCGGGCATGTTTATAAAAGTTGCTTAAATGCTATATTTTAACTAAGGCCTACTCTTGGCTTAGTCTGAGCCTCGTCTGTGACACCAGGCCATGTTGAACATTATCACATTAAAACATTTAAAACATTATCAGTATCAAATACAAGTACAACATATTGTGGTTCCAATTTGGACCTGCATCAAACAGTTTTAAAAGATCCAA
Source organism: Gobiocypris rarus (assembly GCA_023029165.1). Classification (NCBI taxonomy): domain Eukaryota; kingdom Metazoa; phylum Chordata; class Actinopteri; order Cypriniformes; family Gobionidae; genus Gobiocypris; species Gobiocypris rarus. The sequence goes on along the minus strand of CM040930.1, from coordinate 15,835,233 downwards.
CTTTCTTAATGAAGACCAAAAGCTTTAGTTTACAAATTATGGACATTAAGATTAAGCTCTAAAACCAGGTTAATTATTACTTTGGTGGCTGATGAGAGACCCTGCAACCCTAGCTTAAACATCAAAGTCATGTATGGCCCTGTTAGTGACGTTTTGTATGGGTTTTGCGGTAAATGTGTTTTTTATGCTGACAGGAATGGAAGTGTTGAACAGAGCTATTGAGAGTATCATGCACTCCAGAGACAGAGATGAGTGGGAGCCGATAGTCATCCATGTGTCTGATAAAGTTCTGTCTTTATGGAGAGGAGAGGTGAGAGTATATACTAACTGACATTGAGGCTTTTTACTGTACTCCATTTGCGTATTAATAGGCCATGCTCGGGATAGAACACTTGCGTACTTTATACTGTACGAGTTGTACTGTATACTGCCTAATGTTTAAACAGTACACATGTTTTATAGTAGTATTTTTGATACTGCACTCCTATTTCTTCTGTTGGTATTTTTCAATAGCATGCGAAACAGTATTTGTTAAGTGCTGTCTAGTTTCATACATTCATTCTCATTTTTGGTGTAAAAACAAAAACATGAAAAGTTCATTACACATGAAATGAAGAGTCAAGTGCACTGCATTGTTGGGTAGCTTACAGTGACCACTGCAGTATGCTATGCATGTGCATAGTATACACGCTATGTACTGCATAAATACAGATGTTTTTCACTCTTTCTTTCCCCTCTTACTTTATTTCAGGATGGAGACGACCCATTTTGGGAATGCCAAGTACGTTACTTAACTTTTCTAGGTGTGGGTCATGACACACACACTTTTGCGGTCATAGTGGATGCTGGAACCCAGCGCTTTGAGTGCCATGTGTTCTGGTGTGAGCCCGATGCTGGGATCATCTCTGAGGCAGTTCAGGCTGCATGCATGGTGAGGTTTATTTGACTTTCAACCCTACATAATTGACAAAATATCCCACAGCCACACTTAAGTCATAGTTTTTATAGCATCGATACAGAATGGAATGCAAAATCTATCATGTCTTCTTAAGTATTCCTAAATGTCTGGTGCCCCCTTCAGGTCCAATACCAGAAGTGTTTGGTTGCGCAGACTCCTCCTGTGAGGTCCAAAATGTGGCGGGCAGGCTCCAAAGTTAAACGAGCCAACTCCATGGATGGCTCCAGCTTCCCGCCCCGACACCAAGGACACACATCTTCCAAAATGGCCTCTCCCAGCGTGAAGAAGGGCATGTTGGCTTTTTTTGAGACATTCCGTAATAAACATTCTGCGGTACCCACACCCTAACAACAGCGGCTCTGGGAGGGCAATGGGGCCTGATGGGCTTTGAGGAGGGGGATATCGGGACATGGAAAGATGAAAGGAATTAATAAACATGAAGCTTAATATATATCATTTGCCTTTGGCATTTAAAAAAAAAAAATCACTTAAAAACTGAAGATCCCCAGTACGACCTCACAAAAACAACCCACCTAATTGCCCTTAATAACAGTGTTTTTGATTATTGACATATCTGAATGTAGGTGTGCAGAACAGTGTTTAAATGACATTGAGGTGCTGTGCTCTCACATTCCAAAAACTGACAGAACCCCAAATGCTCTGCAGTGCAAATGCTGTTATACAAAAGTTAGTTATTGTCCTAAAAATGTATGGTATAACACTAATAACCTCTGCACTGACTAGGGTTGCAAAGTTTACAGAAACTTTCCAGGAATTTTTGGAAGTTTTTCGAAACTTTCTGGAAATTTACCAGAATTGTTCAGCCCCTTTGCAGTCCTGACAGACACCAACCAACACCAACAGATTAGTGTTTGTCTGGCTTTGTCGGATCAGTGTACCCCTATCAGCATCTGTTGCCGTGGGTCGGCGCTAGTTTTGAACATGTTCAATGGACAGTTGTTGGGTCATGGAATGTCTGAGAAGTGACGTACTGTAAACTCGTAAATGTCGGCGTTTGTCGGGTTAGTCTATTCATCTTATTTTTAATGTAAGAGCGGACACGGCCATTTGAAAATTGAATGTGAGAGACTTCCGATGTCAACCGCTTCTAGTTATTTTAGCTGTTCAAAAACAGTTGCTGCTTGATTTTGCAAAATGGGATTTGTTATCATATTATTTTAATTTATTGTCATAATCATAACCACAAGGGTTAGTAGCGCAAATACAAAGGTCTGTCATGAAACTCTAGGCGCAGGCTGATAGGTCCTAACTCAATTTGTCAATGATCGCATCGTTATCTACATAGCGCAGTTGATTGGTTGCTGTGGCATCAGCGGCCAATGAGCTTGCTGCTCAACATTCAAATACTTGGCTTTGATTGCTGTTAGCAGTCTGCAGCGTACTTTCAGAAACCCTACACCTTCCCCAGCTCCACATATATAGATCTGCTATAGGGGCTATTTCATGTATGTTACATGTGCAGTATCAGCATGGCTTACATGCATGTCTGTGAATGTATTGGCAGTAGCAAGTCTATGTGCTTGCTCTTTAGCAGCAACAGCAGCGTAGCAGATCTATTCCGCCAAGACCAAATACATTAACATTGCAATATCCATTACCATGCCAATCTCTCCCTGAGTTGTCATGACAGACATAGATTTACCGTTCACTGCATTTTGTTATTTACCTATAGCAGCTATTGAATTGGAAGTCTTGCACAGTCACAAGAAATAGTGAGTACAGATTATCCTATAGAGTACAAATGCTCTGGGACTTGCCTGTTTGTTCCAATCTGTCAGTCTGTATGTTTGTGGTGGGGATTTTTCAGTCACTTTTCTGCAGATTTCCCTATTCTTTATGAGTCTGGTGGACCTTAAGCCAAAAGTATACTTCTGCTGTGCAGTCCACTCCAGCTCAGGACAGTCTGCGTGATGTAGTTTTCCTCATCAGCATTGTCTGATGTTACAACCCAATTTTGTGTCCATGCAGACCGTGCGTAGACAACAGCCCCGTTGTGAGTGAATTTTGAAAGGCTCGAGCGATCAGTTGTGTGCAGGATGGAACAGAACATAGAATATGAAGTAAACCCTTTATTTTTACTATAACCTTTACTTTTCAGGCACAAGTCCACACAGACAAAAAATTGGGTTGTGTGCCGACATCATGACAAATAATGACATTGTGTCGACTGTCCAGGAACTGGAGCGGATCATGGAAAAGGGAACTATACTTTTGGCTTAAGTCATTGAATCACTGACTCAACTGTGTTTTGCTCAGAATCAACGGTTCAAGAAAACACAAAGAAACCGGCAATATTGTGTATGAAATGTAAGTTACTTTATTAACTTCATATTTATTGAACTGTTGTATAAAAGCAGTGTCACGCATGCAAAAGAACAGTTCTATTGCTTGTGTGATTTTGCTAAATTGATCCAATTTTAGAAAGAACAATAACTCGGATTGAGTAACATTAATGGTAACACTTTATTTTGATGGTCCCTTTTGAACATTCTGTTGACTATAAGTAACTTTTCAACTACTGTACATGTCAACTAACTCTCATTAGAGAATTAGACTGTCTGCTTAATATCTACGAACACTTTATTTTTATGGTCCCCCGAAAGACATTCCACTGACTATAAGTAACTTTGCAACTACATGTCAACTTATTCTAACCCTAACCCTTCCAGTCTACTAACATTCTACTAACACTCTAAGACATGAAGGTACAACGTTACTTATAGTCAACACTTGTAGTCAAAATAAAGTGAAACCCATCTAATAACCGTGGACTCCGTGACAACCTCAGAATCAGAAATCAATCATATCAAAATCTAACATTTTCTAATCTCATATCCATCTTATTGCACAACATCTAAAAGTCGTGCAATAAGATGTATATCAAAGTTGAATCGCAATGTGTGATATATTTTGATAACAAGTATCGATGTACAGTGACCTAATTCTTGTATGACTAATATGTAGACTGTAGAGATGTTCCCTTTAGGTCACGTTTATGTTCAAAAAGTACATTTAGCTTCAAACCTACTAGGAGTATACGTATATAAACAGTAAACTGTTTGTGAAAAGGTTGTTGTTTGCTGTTCTAATATACCTTTATCAATCAGTTGAAGCTCAATATTCAAGGTCGTAACTTCATCTTGAGCAAACCGAGCAATCTTCACACACAACAGAGAGACCTCAAATAAAGTAGTGCAAGAGTCGTGCTTTAGATAGATCCTGCTTTTGTCACTTTCACTGATTCTTTTGTGAGCTCAGAAAAGCAGACGAGGAGATATCGGTGACCCTGTATAAAAACACATTGCTTCTTATAATCCTGGTTTGTGGAGCCCTCAGTTTAGTGCCAGCGTTGCTTGATTTTGCACATGCTTGGAAATTTGAGGCATCGCTTGGGTACTTGCAAAAACAGGCAGAAGGCGTTAGAGCTTTAAAAATGAATTAAGGATGTACTTGGATAATTCAGAACAATTTTAAAAGACAGTAAAGACACATTTACCGTGGTTCAGTGAGTTTTGCGTACAAACGTGTTCCCCACACAGATTTCGCCAGAAACCGATTGGTTTAAAAGTGACTTCAGTGAACTGCGCTTCATACGTGGCTACCCTATTCATAATTGCCCGTGAAAATTCACTGATGTGACCGCACCTGCAAAGCATGTGAATTACTCCCAAAGCCTGTGCAGATTTTCACGATGTAGAATCCACAGGAACAAACCCTCGAGCCCTTTTATTCGCATTTATTTGAATGTAACAAGCTCTTTGAAAGCTCTTACAATCTTGATCTCATCGCATGTTGATCTGAGATGCCCACGGGCACTTGAGCACCCACATGAATGCCACTGAAGGAAGTTATGTCATGCTATATCTAATATATGCAACTGTTCCTTCCCTTACTTAAAAAAAAAAAAAAAACATGTATTATATCACAAATTAACTCAGGTCTCCCTAATTCTAAAACAAAAGGGGAAGTGAAATGGGGCTGAATTCAGATTGATTTGGACACTATTTCCAAGTCATCTAAATGGCAAAAAGTGTCCCAATCACCCTGAATTCACTCTATAGAAGCGGACAACTCTTCAGCATGCAAAATCATTGACAAGAAGCCTTGAGTTTGACTGATAGTCTTCGTTAAAAGGATAATTCACTCAAAATTTTAAATTTTGTCATCATTTACTCGCCCCAAACCTGTACGAGTTTCTTTCTTCTGTTGAACACAAAATATATTTTGAAGAATGTTGGTACCCAGACAGCTAACAGTAGCCACACTCTAAAAAACACTGGGTTAAAAACAACCCCACAAATTGTGTTGTTTGTTTTCAACCCAGCATAATGGGTTGGTTTAGTTTTTACTAATACTAGCTCATTATTTTACTTCATACAAGAATTAATGTTTACAGATTAACTTAAATCCTAACCTTTTTTAAAATATCTATGGTTTGCATGATAATAACTTTTTTATTATATTTTACAGTATAGCATATTTAGTTTAAATATAGGCCTAATTATATTTAATATAGTTTAATACATATTGCCTACATTTAATCTCGTTTAACAAATATTAGAAGTACAAATTTAACATTTAAAAGTAATTTAAGTGTGCTAATCGACGGGTCTCTGTTGTACCGTTTCTCCCGTAACAGCACTGAATATTATGGAAGCCCGTTTCCGCCACTAAATAAAAAAATTAAGAGAGTAGGCCTATTCGCGACTTTTTATCTCAGAATTCTGACTTTTTCCCATCACAATTTCGAGTTATAAAGTCGTAATTCTGAGATATATACTCGCAATAAAGAATAAAGAATTGACTTTATATCACCCAATTCTGCGAGTTTAGCCTATATCACAGAATTCGACTTTCTTTATATCACACAATTCTGAATTTATAACTCGCAATTGTGAGGAAAAAAAGTCAGAATTGTGAGATAAAAGTCGCAATTACTTTTTTTTTGTTTTTATTTAGTGGCGGAAACGGGCTTCCATAGAATTTATCTTAGCTTGTATCTTAGCGGGGAAACTTTAGACTGCCGCCCTGCGTTTCATAGCAGAAATATGCTGTGACTGGCTCCATAACCTGCCCATAAACATTCAGCGTACAGTTCTGAGAACATATTTTAACATCCTAAGTATTTAAATTCTGTATCTTTAATAAAATCATAACATTTTATGCAAGGCGTCAGGCGTTTCATGGTTTGTGAGAAAGACCAATGCGACACTCGTGTAGTAACACACCGCGCCCCTGTATGTTGCTTTTCATAAAATTAAACGATATAGCACAATAACTCTTGTGTTATTTATAAATAAATTGTACACAAACCTTTATTTTTCCGAAGACATGCACCAATCTGACTGCACAGCACTGCACTCTCCTGAAGAGGTCACCAAAAGCCTGTGATTGCCGAATGAATAACTCAAACCCTGGGTTATGTCTGACCCAGGGTCTAGGTAACACAAACACTACCCAAACACCTGGAGAATAACCCAAAAGGCTCAACCTAGGATTTGGGTAGAAAAAAGAACAATATTTTTTTTTAGAGTGCATTGACTTGAATAGTAGGAGGGGGGAGATACTATGGAAGTCAATGGTGATCATCTGGTTACCAACATTCTTCAAAATATCTTCTTTTGTGTTCAACAGAAGAAAGAAACTCATACAGGTTTGGAACAACTTGAGGGTGAGTAAATGATAACAAAATGTTCATTTTTGAGTGAACTATCCATTTAATGGTCATGTAGCACCTATTTATTTTCCTATTTATACTCTCTTTAAAGAAATCTCTCTATATATATTTGCAGTATTTCAGCACAAAACTAGGATGTCATGTAAATGGTTTTGTATTATTCTTTGTGTTTGTTATTATTGTTGTTATTAATCAGAATGACATGTCAACCTAAATCCACCATTTGGTGGAGTGCGTTGGGACATTAAACTGCTTCAATCTCAGGCTCTGTTCTCATTTATTGGTGTGTCAATGTCTTATACACCCACTTTTCAAACCCCTTTTCTCCTTCCATTTGTTGTATCCAGAACAGGGATATTATGTGTATGATTCCATTGGGTTCCTTCAAGTTAGAAGTCTTTGGCATGGATAAAATCCTCATTTTCAACTGGGCTCCTGTTGTTTTATGTCCAGAGTCTGGTAAACATCTTTATAATGGAGAAAATACATTTAACTGTCAGAAACAGCCTCATATTAAATATCAGTTTAGAGTGCAGACTTCCTCAGGAAACACACAGCGGGCAAATGTGTCAAGACCTTTGGTTTATCTTGTCTTTGTGTGCAGATACAAATTTACAAAATGCATCTAAAGGCCCCAGATAGACAACACGCTTACCCTCATTTCGGTTTGCACATCCTTTAAGAGATCCATAATGCTCTGTTCCGCTTTGTTCAAGCTCTGTGACACATAAAACAATAATCTCTTTAAATATATTGCAAAACAATGGCATTTTAAAAATAACACAAAACTATCTGGCTTATGCTTACACTTTGAAAGTTCTAATACTTTGAAATGTACTTTTTATGACCGTCATTCGTTCATGTAATATTATTTCTTGCCTTTTTCGACTGTAAGAACAGTAGTTTTTCTAGAATGTCCGTTGGTCTCTTGCATCTCCATACGGTATGTCGGAATGAAACATGCAAACTGTAAAAGGTTGATATGCAAATGCTGAAACATCTTTATATGAGTGGAATTCTTCTTGATTATAATGTAAAATAAATGAAGCAAATGAATAATACCTTGGTTTGAGATGAATGTGTCTCCAGTACAAATAGAGAAAAAACACAGATGCCGTGACTGCGATCCACAGTGCTATAGCAATACTGATAAGAGGTCTTCTTCACAGCTGCATTTTTTTCAATGCCAGAAACATTAACTTGGAAATAATTAGAATAAAAAATATATTAAATTAATTACGATTGCGCTAAATAATGTTATTGTTTTTTATGTAAAAAAAAACAAAAACATAAAAAGTGTATTATAAATATTGATGGCAATAAGACCAATTTTATGTATGCAGAACCAAAATGTGGGTGCATGAAATGAAATCACTCTTACCTGGGGCATCCTGAGACATGTCCTGGTTAAAATATTTTATAGTTTGCATTATATTAAGGTCCATATGCATCCAGTAACACAAGATTGACAGAATTTTGATTTGCACAACAAAGTGTCTTGTCAAAAGTGTGTGGGCGAGGGGCGTTAATCTGCAGAGAGAAGGAAATAACCAGAGGTCTTCAGGTGACATTTTATTCAAATCCTTTTATAACTGTGAAGTCAAAACCTCGTATACCTCAGTTTCCCAAGTTCATCATTTTTACCCATAGCAAACAATTGAAAGTCCAAATAATTGATTGCCTCATGACCACATGTTTGACTCTAGCCAATATTTATTGGCCAATGGTAATTTTAATCAGTTAACTGTGAAAATGACTTCTACTTTAAACTCAACTGGCCCTTTCATACACCCGGCGCAATGTGAGGAGATGCAAGTGTTTTTTTGCTAGTTTCAGCCTGACGCAGTCATCATTTTCACGTCCAGCGCCATGTTGTTTAAGCAAATGCATTTGAGCCCATCTATTCGCCCATAGCTGTGCTGGTCTGAAAACGAGGTGTGTTCAGGTGCATTGTTTGAGGCAACTGAAAAAGACTGCGCCATTGACCAACAAAAAGCTGCTCTAAAGTCAATGACGCAGTATTTTTTTGTGTTATTTAAAGGGTGAGTTAGTAATGTGTGCCTATAGGGGCTGCACAAGCGTGTAGACTCTGCTTAATACACACACAGGGATGCAGCAGCACAAAAAAATATTAAATATTAAAAATAAAAGGATTGTAAATAGCGAATCCGCCATGGTGCAAGCGCAACTGGCTTTTAAAGGGAATGGGAGATTAGACTCTGATTGGTTTATTGCACGGTATGCCCTAAACACACCCATGACTTATATTTATACATTTATATTTTTATATTTTACATAACATTAATTTAAGTTTTCTACATCTGACATTTGACCTTTTTAGGGGTGACCATTCTTTAGCTCGGTCTCTTTCGGTGGCTGCGTCCTCCCGAGGTCACATTTATCGGCCGCATACGTCAGTGAGGCTGCTTCATTTCAGGCAGTATAATAGCCCTTCCCCCTGTGTTTAAGGTTGATGCAGAATGTGCATGCAGCATGTGACCACTGCATTCCAAATTCATTATGAAAGTACAACAATTTACACTTCACTAGGAATAACGGTCAAATTCATAATAGTTACTGTTAAGACTTCCTTTATGACGTATGTGGCTGACAAATGTGACCTCTGGAGGACGCAGCCTTCGAAATGCATTTGTCTTCGACACAGCAAGTGTCTTATTAGGGTAGCCTACATGTTTGGCAAATTGTCTGAAACTTCACACATATTCAAATGCTGAAGAGTAGTGAAAAGGTCTTAGTGTTTCAAAACACATTAAAAACACATTCCATTTCATCTTGTGCTACTGTATTTAATTTGTAACTCACGTGTGGAAATGTCAAAAACGTGACAAATTCAAATGCAACTTCACTGCCTGGAAAGTAGAGAAACCATGCGAGCGTTGTTTCTTTCTTGTAATTCTAAAGCAATGATTGTAGCACAAGTGAAATATACAAGACTCTTTTTCAGTGTAGCCCAAACTTTTTTTTTTACTCGATTTTGACCCGTTTAGTCCTCATTTTTGGAGCATCTGCTTGTCAGTAGTGAAGCAATAGGCAGTGGCATCTTTCCTGACCTCTGGTTGTAGTATGGATCGCATCACATCTTCCAAACTGGCATTGGATAATGTTCCAAAATGCTCGACTCCCACAACAATCTATTCTAGGACTTATACAGGTCCTTCTAAAAAAAATAGCATATTGTGATAAAAGTTCATTATTTTCCATAATGTAATGATAAAAATTAAACTTTCATGTATTTTAGATTCATTGCACACCAACTGAACTATTTCAGGTCTTTTATTGTTTTAATACTGATGATTTTGGCTACAGCTCATGAAAACCCAAAATTCTCAAAAAATTAGCATATCATGAAAAGGTTCTCTAAACGAACTATTAATCTAATCATCTGAATCAACTAATCATCTAATCATCTAAATACCTGAAAAAGATTCCTGAGGCTATTAAAAACTCCCAGCCTGGTTCATTACTCAAAACCGCAATCATGGGTAAGACTGCCGACCTGACTGCTGTCCAGAAGGCCATCATTGACACCCTCAAGCGAGAGGGTAAGACACAGAAAGACATTTCTGAACGAATAGGCTGTTCCCAGAGTGCTGTATCAAGGCACCTCAGTGGGAAGTCTGTGGGAAGGAAAAATTGTGGCAAAAAGCGCTGCAGAGAAGAGGTGACCGGACCCTGAGGAAGATTGTGGAGAAGGACCGATTCCAGACCTTGAGGACCTGCGGAAGCAGTGGACTGAGTCTGGAATAGAAACATCCAGAGCCACCGTGCACAGGCGTGTGCAGGAAATGGGCTACAGGTGCCGCATTACCCAGGTCAAGCCACTTTTGAACCAGAAACAGCGGCAGAAGCGCCTGACCTGGGCTACAGAGAAGCAGCACTGGACTGTCGCTCAAATTTTGCATGTCATTCGAAATCAAGGTGCCAGAGTCTGGAGGAAGACTGAGGAGAAGGAAATGCCAAAATGCCTGAAGTCCAGTATCAAGTACCCACAGTCAGTGATGGTTTGGGGTGCCATGTCAGCTGCTGGTGTTGGTCCACTGTGTTTTATCAAGGGCAGGGTCAATGCAGCTAGCTATCAGGAGATTTTGGAGCACTTCATGCTTCCATCTGCTGAAAAGCTTTATAGAGTTGAAGATTTCATTTTTCAGCACGACCTGGCACCTGCTCACAATGCCAAACCCACTGGTAAATGGTTTACTGACCATTGTATTACTGTGCTTAATTGGCCTGCCAACTCTCCTGACCTGAACCCCATTGAGAATCTGTGGGATATTGTGAAGAGAAAGTTGAGAGACGCAAGACCCAACACTCTGGATGAGCTTAAGGCCGCTATCGAAGCATCCTGGGCCTCCATAACACCTCAGCAGTGCCACAGGCTGATTGCCTCCATGCCACGCCGCATTGAAGCAGTCATTTCTGCAAAAGGATTCCCCACCAAGTATTGAGTGCATAACTCAACATAATTATTTGAAGGTTGCATTTTTTTGTATAAAAACACTTTTCTTTTATTGGTCGGATGAAATATGCTATTTTTTGAGATTTTGGGTTTTCATGAGCTGTATGCCAAAATCATCAGTATTAAAACAATAAAAGACCTGAAATATTTCAGTTGGTGTGCAATGAATCTAAAATATATGAAAGTTTAATTTGTATCATTACATTATGGAAAATAATGAACTTTTATCACAATATGCAATTTTTTTGAGAAGGACCTGTATATTCTTCATCTCTGCCATCACCCTGACTGCTTCTATCCTCCATGATCTTTAGCTTCTTACTGCCATCACTATTAGCAGTACTCTCTGGTACAGCTTTTCCTTTCTGTCTTCTGTAAAACTTACTAACGTCAACCTAAAACACAGGAAAGGCTATTATACTGCCTGCCAGTAATGAACAGAGCCAGCTACACAGAAAACATGTATCCCCTAAAAGGACTTTATTTATGCATGACACACTGATTTTTTTCTTTTAAAAAGTGTGAATTTAAAATGAACTGAAACAATTTATTCAAACAATTGATCTCGGGTCAATCACATTTATTCACACGACAGAAATGAATATTAGAATGGATCACAGCTGCGCCACTGCTCAGGTCTGTGTAGTCTTTTGTGTGGCTTTCTTTGTGTGCATAATTTCACGTCGACAAATGTATTGTGCATGTTATGTTTACTAGCTCTGACACAAAGTAAAGGGCATAAAAAGATTCCTTCGTGAGGGGGCACCCGGATTTGAACCGGGGACCTCTTGATCTGCAGTCAAATGCTCTACCACTGAGCTATACCCCCATCCGTTACAATTTGTATTGCGTATTCATATTTAAACTTCAGCCTAGGAGATGTGCAACAGAGTTCTGCAATTAGGATATGCTTTATATATGTATTTTTTTTTTTTTTACAATATCCCCCTAACATGTATATATGTTGTCATAAAATTTTACATAAGAAAATTGCATTAAACAGCGACCAAAAAACATTCATACGTCGCGATCACATGATAACAGCATTTCCGGAGATTGACAGGAAGTTCATTTATGCTGATCGTAAAGACGAAATTCGCTTGAAGATGGTAATGTAGATCTTCAGTTTGTTATTTCGTTATTGAATTAATTTTTTTCCATTTCATAATGTCCTGATGTGTGTTATTGCTCTCCATACAGTGCTAAAGTATGTGCATTTGCTGTTAATAAAGCGCTTGTTTGTTTTGTGCCGGTGTTTAAGATAGCTAACGTTACCTAGCTTAGCACAACATTTTGTGTTTGTTTGTTTGTATTCCAGGACAGATTAAGCAGTCATACTTTCCTTTTGTGAAAGTCTCGGTCTTTCATTATTTACCGCGACATAAATGAATAATATTATTATTAATTTTGCCACTAAGTTGTTGGCTTCTAAATGAATTGTGATGCGTCATGGCCTTACTTTCACTTTGTATTAGTCTTAACATTCCCTGTAAAGACTCAACCTTAATGTAGCGTGGCAACTATCACTCATTCATGCCTTTTTAACCTGTGCATTTCCACATAACTTCAATTTTCTGCACACTTCTATATTAATACCGTGTGTTCTGTGCAGAATACTCGTGGCCTGCGCTCTCAGCTGAAGGACAGCGTTCCTGTCACAGGACTGTGTCCACAGGCTGGTCCTTATGGGGTTCAAGACTCTCTGCGCAGAGGGTGAGTTCTGGACAAATAAACCTGGGAATGTTTCTCATGCTTATTTATATTCTAAAGATTTCATTTTGCTGTGATCATAGGTTCTCTAGTGTAAAAAATGAGCTTCTACCGAGTCATCCATTGGAGCTCTCTGAGAAAAATGTAAGTAGAAAAGTAGAATGACAGCTTGAGTTCATTGTCCAATGTGCATGGGCCTACAAAAGATATCTGATTTCTAAATGTTTAAATATATATAAATACATCTGCAAAATGTAGGAAAAAATAAAGAACAGAATATATTGGTGGTAAAGTAAGAAGCTCTTGCTAAGAACATTTGAAAAAAATGTCACATACTGTATATGCCATATAGGTATCAGTTCATTGCCATAAACTATAAGCCTCAGAAATTTATCAAATAGTCATTAGCTCAATAAGGAAGGTTTGTGTGTTGAATCATACTAAATTATATTTAAATATAACTCACAACACAATTTCTCACCCTCATGTCGTTCTAAACCCATAAGACTTTCATCCGTCTTCGGAACACAAATGAAGGTATTTTTAATCAAAGCTGAGAGATTTTGATCCCTCCATTGACAGCCTACACAACTGATGCTTCAAAAAGTTCATAGAGATGGTAAAAAAAAGTCCATTTGGATTAAACCGCTTGATTAGTACAGATACGTGTAATGATCTCTTTATGAACTTTTTAAAGCACCAAAGCATCAGTTGTGTAGGCTGTCAATGTCTAAACTGAAATCTCTCCGCTATTATTAAAAGTATCTTAATTTGTGTTCCTAAGATTAATAACCATCTGGTACTCTTCGGTCACGTCTGACCGGGACATTTTCTGTTTTTAAATTTTAAAAATCGCTGCTTCATCGGAATGATATGAAACTTGGTGACTTTTTTAGCATTAGGTATGTTAAGACACAAAAAAAATTGGGGTCATAATTCGAGCATGATAAGTGGTCGTAAAAAAAAAAGTAGTGTTCATTGTCTTTGGTCAAAAATGACCGACCATTGGAAATGAATGGAAAAACTATTTCTAACAAAAAAATATAAATATAATAAATAGTCTTTGAGATTTTTTTTAATATATATTCTAATCCATCTAAAACATTTTGTATTAAATGTGTTCAAAAGAGAACTAGGGAATTCACAAGCCGCTCCATAGAGACCTCTAGTGAATTACACCCATGGTTGCATAATTTCTTAAATAATTCAAATAGAGGGCACTAATCTGCCTTCAAATATTTTTATTTTGAAGGCCTAGTCTCTATTTTAACCTGAAATACTACAATAATAAAATAAATAATAATATTTTTGTATAATATTCAATGGCAAAAATACACCATAATTATTGCTTAAATATAAAAAAATACCATCAAATCATCTCAAAATACAAAATTAAAAAGAAAAAAATATTATTGAAGAAAAATAAATTGCATTGGTTTTACTGGGGTGGAGGAAATTAAATTTTTAGGTGTCCAGTCACTTATGAAGACAACCAATGCAACCCCTAAACAAAGTGCACCTGAGGGTTAAACTAGTCTAGTCTCACAGGTTTTGAACAACATGAGGGTGAGTAATTAATTTTAGGATTAATAAATTAACAGAATTTTCATTTTAGGGTGAACTATCCCTTTAAATCATATTGGCCTATTATATTCAAATATGTATTATATAATATGATCCCAAGTAATAAAATAACATATTAGGCTTACATTGAAATGTGACACGAACAAAACCCAATTATTTCTGACGGATAATCATCAGCTCAAAATTCATGATTTAACCAGCTAGGGCAATACTTGATTTAACAGTGTCTGTTACATTTACATTCATATAGTAACAGTAAATTATGCATAATTACAAGTAACTAACCCTATAGTAAATGTTATATGTAGTTATTTATGTAAGTACGCTGTACCAATGACACCTTTTAAACAAAGTGTAACTGCAGCTTGTATTATGTGAAACCAGTTTCAGCTCAACCAGGACAAGATGAATTTCAACACACTAAGGAACATCCAGGGTCTCCATGCACCCCTCAAACTACAGATGGAGTACAGAGCAGCTAGACAGGTATCGTCATATGTAAATGATACCATAAACACCCTATGCTAATCATGACCATTGTATTTAAGCGTTGCTCTTGCTTGCTACTTTCAGATTCAGCGCTTGCCCTTCCTGCCAAGCTCAAATTTGGGCCTGGATACCCTCAGAGGCAGTGATGACTCCATTGGCTTTGAGGACATCCTCAATGGTACGGAAAATATCTGACACGTCATGTTCAAAAAAGTTTTATGAACGGTTTAGTTCCTTGGTTGAGTTTGCTTTATAAAAATCTGGTAATGATGATTGCTGGTTGTATTCCAGTTGATTTGACAAGTGATTTTTGTGCGGTATACTAGTTCATATGTAAACATTTCCCCCCTCAGATCCTGTCCAGTGTGAGATGATGGGTGATCCTCACATCATGACCGAATACAAGCTTGGTGTCCTGTGAGGATGGCATTTCAGCTCGAGCCCGTAGATCGTCTTATATGCATTGTTTGACTGCTATTTCTAATAAAATATAAAATTTGAATTCAGAAATAGTTTCTGTGGTGCAAAACATGACATTCAGCAGAACCTGGGTATGAATCTTGTTTATTACAAGAACACTGAAACACTGTAAATGGGCTTGGATGCATTTCCACAGAAGGGTTAATATGAGATTACTTACATATGAAGGCATAAAAACGGCAAACATATCTTTACAAGAACAATGATCAGAGTAAAATGCTGCATTTTCCTGACTATTTTAAATCCTCAGGATTTAGACAAGTTTGTTACATTTTGGGTTACAGCTTGTAATATCGTTTGTAAATATTGAGTATTGTGTACTGAATTTGTAACAATCATGCAGAAGCAATTTACACAGCAGTGATTATAGAATTCAACTGCTAAATCTTCAGGGCACACTCTTTAACAACTCAAAAGTTAGCCATGCTTTATGACTTAAAAACAAAACAAAAAAAAAAACAGGGCAGATCGACGCCATTAGGACAAGCTCAATCCTTTCAGTCCAGCTTTTCTTCCTGGAAGAAATCTGCAGAATTGAGATGCTCTTCAAACTTCTCATATTGCTAGACGGACAGAAAGAAAGAAAAGCAATCAGTGTGCTCATAAACATTTATAAGGGATAGTTCACCCAAAAATTTTAAATCTCATTTACTCACCCTCATGCCATCCCTGATGTATATGACTTTCTTTCTTCAGATAAACACAAAGAAGATTCGTAGGAAAATAATCGATCTCTGTGAGTCCATATAATGCCATTGAGCGACTGCCACCCGGTTGACGCTTGAACAAACACACAGTGATCATGACGTAATCCATACGACCCCAGTGGATGTATCAGTTTTCTGAAGTGAAACGATAGATGTCCCCGTCCTGATCGCGCTTTTGACAGTAGACACGAAGCAATGATTTATAGTTAAAAGGTTAAAAATATTAGTCATTTTCTTATATACACCTGACATTTCACTTCAGAAGACACTGGGGGGTGTGTCTCAATCAGCTCCCTGGTTCAGTAGTAAGGGCACTGATCACTGACTTATGTCCTCATCAGTGCCCTGACTACTGAACCAGGGAGCTGATTGAGACGCACCCTGGTCTCATTCACTAAGCATGCATATGCACAAATTTGTGCATGAAATTTGTGTAAAGCATGGCTAATAAAAGGTCTGTATTAAAGGTTTTTATTCAATGGGGCAGCTTGAATCTGATTGTTTGACTAAAGTTCTAAGGTGCACGGCTAAAGTAGTTCCAGGCAGGTCTTGACCGCATTACAGTTCCATATCACGTCACCAAATTATTTCAGTTATTTCAAAGGTCCAGCCTACAACAGCAAAAGAACTAACTGACCAAGCAAAAAATATAGTAAACAATAGGATAAAAACAACAAACCGTTTCCATATTGTTTGCCACAAAATGGCATTTTATTATGTACAGAAAGTACGTACTCTCTCTGCTCTCCCACTCGAACGCGCACACACACACACTACGCACACACTCGTGCAGAGACGTGTTGTCAGCGCTGCTCTGAGGATTTTATCAGTAAAATAGTTTAGCAAATTAAAAGCTACATGACATTTCTCACTAGCAAGGTAATAACGGCGCTGTTCTTCCAGTTTCGTAGTAGTATACGCTGATGCCGAACACTGTTGAGGGACGCACAGCACTGAGGTAATTCTCTCTCTCTCTCTAATAACTCACTGCATTAATAACTGCATTAGTCTGCTATCAATTGCTCAAGCCTCTGTTACTAGATCTAAAATGACGTTTTGGAATTAGCAATGGAGGCTTGGGTTTAGATGTGTAAGAAATAGTCCTGCACACAAGCGTTTTAAGGCCAAAATCGGACAAATGTCTTGAAATAAATCATCTGAACAATATTTGTAACCATAGTATAAGCGGAACAAACTCGTGCGTACGCATGTGTTGTGAATTAAGCTGAGATTTTTTCTTGAGAGGTTCTCCTGTGCTCACAAATATGAAATAATCCTCACAATTATTAGCTTAACGAGACCCTGTCTCGTCGAGGATTACTGTCACAATCACTGTTTTTTCAAGCGTCAACTGAGTCACCCATTCAGTGCCAGTATATGGACTTGTAGAGCGGAGCTGGAAAAAGTTCCTATGTCTGGGGTGACCAAACTCAGTCCTGGAGGGCCACTGTCCTGCAGAGTTTAGCTCCAACTTTCATCAACACACCTGCCTGGACGGTTCTACTAGTATGCCAGCTTGATTAACTGGTTCAGGTGTGTTTAACTGGGATTGGAGCTGAACTCAAGACAGTGGCCCTTGGGTGAACTATTCCTTCGAATAGCTTTTAAAGGCAGATAAAGAGCAGGTTCCATATTCCCACCTCACTGATCCAGCCTCCATCCTGCAGTTTGGTAAACACCGTGTTGACTGTCTCCTTAACTGGTTCGTCGTCCTCTCCTGTTTCTCCTTCCTGTACTTCCTTCTGAGCCTCTAAAGCTGTACGACACTTCTCAAACAGATGGTATTTAAAGTGCTTCAGGGCATGGTAGACCTCAGTACGACTGGCACAGACAGAGCCAACAAAGAATGTCTGCAATTGTTAACATAAACATTTGATCAAGAAGCATTCAAAATATATGTATCTTCGAAAAATGTATGGTCAAATTGTATAAACGATTTGCATGGAAAACAACCTGGGAATCATCGGGCATGAACTGGTCCTCCTGCAGGGTGGTGTTGTGGTATAACTGGCCAGAGAGTCGCACGTTGAAGCGTCCTGTCCTGTGAAGCTCACAGGCTTCACATCCCTTCGTCTGGGTCCTTGTCATCGTAACCCGCAATTTGGGATAACATTCTACCCTTTCCTTTTCATATATAAAAACGATAAATAGACATGCAATTAATCTATACCACACCATAACTGTTCGAAGTGAAAAGAAGTGACTAATAGTAAAGCATGCAATGTAGTTAAAAATGAGACATCTTTTCATGAAAAAGATAAAGAGAAACACAAAGGGCTTTTATCTTACTTTGTAACGCTCTTTCCAGCGGCTCCTTTGCTTCAGGTTCTCCAGGCGGGGAAGAACCAATCGCTCATCAAAATGAAGCAATGATGATTTCATCTCCTGGGCATATCGTTTCTTTCGTTCACCACCTGTAGTCATTGATATAAAGGGAAATATAAATACACTATTCAAATGTTTGAGATCTGTAAGATTGTTTTAATGTATTTCAACCTAGACTGCACTTATTTAATGCAAAATACAAACTTTTTTCTATTTTAATATATTTTCAAAGTGTAATTGATTCATGTTATGTCAAAAGCTTAATTTTCAGCATCACTACTCCAGTCTTCACTGTCACATGCTCTTTCAAAAATCATTCTAATATGATGATTGATGCTCAAGAAACATTTATGATTATTATCAATGTTGAAATCAGTTGTGTAAACATTTTTTTTAGGATTCTTTGATGAACAGAAATTTTAAAAGAACAGTAGGCCTATTTATCTGAAATAGAAAGCTTTCCAGAGTTCCGGTTTCCAACAACAATCATCCGGAGCAAATGAAGCGAGTGAGGGGAGGAAGGTTTGTGTGTTAACTCGCTGTCGGAGAGATGAGAGAGCGAGAAAGCGCAGCCGCATTTGACGGGTTGGGAGGTGTTAATGTCAAGCCCTGCATGTGTGTTTGTGTATATACCGCAGTGCTAAGAAGAAAGGGAAAAACTTGATGAACATACTGTAAAGTGAGCTGAGGAAAGTTGAGTCCAGGACATTGATCAGCAAGGCTTTGACCACCACCTGAAAGTGTGTGCGCTGAGATCCTGTGATAACTGAAACGAGACGATTTTTTCATTAGTTTAAATGTTAAAGACACATCTACACTTTTCCAAACTGCAAATACAAAACAAAATCCACAACCACATAGTCTTACACTGGCGTGGAAGTTGAGAGAGAAAGGCCTTGTCTTTGTCCTCCCCTTCTTTCTCCTGATCTTTATCATCTTTCTGTTCATCTTCATCCACAATAAAATCCTTCAGACTGTCACTACTGTCAGCCAGTTTTTCCTCCTCGCTGCTGTTTAGAGGGTTGTCGTCGCACTCTTCCGCACTAGATTCATCGCCAGCATCGTCTGCTTTACTTTGCTCTTCAACTTTCTCCTCTTTGATCTCCTCTTTCTCCTCTTCCTCTTCTTCTGAACCCTGCAGAAAACAAATTGACATACAGTTAACCAATACTTTTTAAGTGAACGCTGTTGACTTTGTCACCATTACTATTATTATGGAAACACGACTTCATGTATTGTTATTCAAGTGTCGACAGTGGAAATCGTGATGGTTGAAACATTTTCATTTGTATAGAAGCTACTCAGTTTATGAAAAAGTTACATGAATTGGATAATTGGTGATGCTATAGTTTAGAAGAAAATAAACATTTTAGGTTTTCCTGAATCAATTACAACACTGTGCAAAAGTCTAAACCGTAATCCATATCATGACTCGTGTAATCACTTAATACATTGTTGTTAATTGCAAATTTTTTTACACTGTACCAACTGAGAGGGTTCTCTGTATAGTTTGCAGGATTAATTGGGAGAGGTTTCTTTTCCATAACTATCGGTAATGGCCGATATCATTCTGAATAATCGGCTATCGTATTGGCTAAGAAATGTATTATTGGTGCATCTCTAGTTTTAAGTGTCTCAGTTTTTTCTGTTTCTTCATGTAAATAGTAACGTGCCTAAGACTTTTGCACAGTACTGTATTTCTAAAAGGAAAGTTATCCATCATATTTGTATTTTGTAAACTATTTTGTAGGTTTCCCCCAAATTTGTTTCAAATTGAGCAGGCAAACATGAAAATGCCTGTAGCTGCATAGCAGTGTAAATAAATCATTTGAAAAAGTTTGAACCTGTGAATATATGTCTATCTATCTATATACTGTTTGTTGCTCTGTCCTGGTCAACTTACCAACGTCCTGCGCCTGCGCCGCGGTGTGCCCGTCTTTCTTTTCTTTGACAGCTCCATAAGTTTATTCTTTCTCTCTCTTCTCTTGGCAGCAGCTTCTTTTACCTCCGCAGCTCTCTTCTTCTCCCGCAGAGCCTCGTCCTCGGAGTCTTCTGGCAGCCTGAGCCGTTTTCTCTGCAATACTCTCCTGAGCGGCTCTCCGCCGACGTCGCTTGAGGACTCGCTTGAGGAGTCGCTGGAACTGTCTAGAGCAGCCGGAGGGCTGGCGGGTCTCTTCCTCTGTCGACGGGACACGGTGCGATTGTCGTCCGTCTCGCTGCTGTCATCCCCGTCACTCTCGCGTGCTTTGTAGGAGCTGTCGGAGGTACCGGACTGCTCTTCGGAGTTCTGGTATTCGCTCCCTGAACTGACGCTGGTCGTGCTGTCGTACGAGCCCTCGTCGCTGTCCTCCAGCATACGATCAATGGGATTCACGCGCGTCTTTTTCTTGTCAATGCGAGACTTTGGGGGCGCGCATTTTCGCCTTAACCCAAACAGCTTTCCTACGCTTTTCATCATTTTTGCGGAGAAAAAGTGACTCTTGGTGTAACTACCAAGATAAAATGTAGTTGTTTTTAAACTTAACCTATTTTAGCCAGTTGTTATGCATCTAGATACATGATGAGCAACAGGATGATGCGTGCGCGTGCTGTCAAATTACATTCCCGTCTCGTGAATGATTATTCAGCTATTTTCTCATGTTAAATCATTGATCCGAACATGCAGATGTAGATAAAGCCCAATCTATAGTTGTAATCAATATTTGACGAGTGATTTGAATAAATATGCTTATCAGCATGTATCATTCTTCTCCAGTGCTACACGCGCCAATAACATAAGGGGGCGTGTCTTTGTTTTTGTTGATACGCACTTCCGTCGCTAGAGTCACATCAGCTCGGACAAACGCGCCACCCAAAGGCCAGGAGAATAGTTGTACCAGATGTTTAGTCTCAAAATGGTAAACATTGGACTTAAAATAGTTTTAGAATAGTATAGTATTCTTTAAAAGCTTCTAGATTCTTTCCTTTTATCACTGATAACGTTGAAAGCTAAAGTGATTGTAGTATTTATATTAAATCATACATTTTCCTATCAGTTCTAAAAAATAATTTCTAACATTCTAACTCTTCTTAACATTACAGAATGTTAAATAATAAGGTTACACTTTATTTTAAGGTGTCATTGTTACAGTGTACTTATATATTTAAGTAGTAATACTACATGTACTTACTATAGGGTTAGGGTTTGGTTGAGGGTTAGTTGCATGTAATTATGCATAATTTACTGTTATTACTATGGTAAGAACATGTAAAATATGTGACAAGGACTTATTATTGACTTAAGGAATTATGAATTATTATATTATTCCTTATTGACTTAAGGAATTATGCACGTCATCCTTTTTTATCAAAACTTAAGCTTCCAGCCTTACACAACCAAAAGCTCCTAGCGGCATCAAAGCAGTTACTCTGGGCTCTCAAAACGGGTAGTATTTATGTGATGAAAGCCTGGTATCTCCAGAGTGTCCTCAAGCTTTGATCCCCTGGGTAAGAGTCTCGATGTCCGTGTCCGTATCCGTGTCTTTATGGACCTTGCTTTGTGCACTGGTGTGCAGTAATGTTGGAACAGGAAGGGACCATCCCCAAACTGTTCCCACAAAGTTGGGAGCATGAAATTGTCCAAAATGTCTTGGAATGCATCAAGAGTTCCTTTCACTGGAACTAAGGGGGCACAACCCCTGAAAATCAACCCCACACCATAATCCCCCCTCCACCAAACTTTACACATCATTTTCACAATGCAGTCAGGCAAGTACCATTCACCTGGCGACCACCAAACCTGGACTCGTCCATCGGATTTCCTAGACAGAGAAGCATCACTCCAGAGAACACAACTTCACTGCTCTAAAGTCCAGTGGCAGCGTGCTTTACACCACTGCATCAGACGCTTTGCATTGCACTTGGTGATGTAAGGCTTGAATGAAGCTGCTCGGCCATGGAAACCCATTCCATGAAGCTCTCTACGCACTGTTCTTGAGCTAATCTGAAGGCCACACAAAGTTTGTAGGTCTGTATATTGACTCTGCAGAAAGTTGGCGACTTATGCGCACTGCGTGCCTCAGTATTAGTTGACCCTGCTCTGTGTTTTTATGTGGCCTACTTCATGGCTGAGTTGCTGTTGTTCCCAATTGCTTCCACTTTGTTATAAACTTTGTTCCACTTTGTTATCTGGCCAGTTATACCACAACACCACCCTGCAGGAGGACCAGTTGTGTATTATTTAGTAGTGAGGAAATTTCACAAATGGACTTATTGCACAGGTGGCAACCTATCACGGGACCATGCTTGAATTCACTGAGCTCCTGAGAGTGACCCATTCTTTCACAAATGTGCTTAGGTGCTTGATTTTATACACCTGTGGCCATGTAAGTGATTGGAACACCTGAATTCAGTGATTTGGAAGGGTGTCCCAAATTATTTTGGCAATAGTGTCATTTGTCATAAAAGCAGGTTAATAAAGGCCTACTGAAGTGATTAAAACTTCATAAAGTAAAATATCTAGTTTCTTTCAGACCACCGACCGTATTGAACCTGTGCTAGATATTTTACTTAATAATTTAAATATGGATATTTTTCTTACACAAACCCATCGATTCACTTCAGAAGATTAATTTTATAATAGATGGATGCACTTTTACTGCCATTATAAAGCTTGGAAGAGCCAGGATATTTTTTTAATATATCCTGGCTGATTGTGTTCGTCTGAAAGAAGAATGTCATTTACACCTAGGATGACTTGAGGGTGAGTAAATCATGGGCTAATTTTCATTTTGGGGTGAACTATCCCTTTAAGCTCTATGTCTTCAGGAACATACATGAACAAAAGTTTCCGATGATTCTTGCAAATGCACTGTCTGCTGTTAATTTGGTTATTTAAAGCTGGAAGCTTGCGTGCAAGAAAACCATGTTTTATTTTTAAACAAATACATGTATATTTTGGTTGTCAGAATGTATTTCAATTTCAAAACAATTTCTCAACCATTGTAAATATGTATTGTTATGACCAGATGTGTATTC
Source organism: Gobiocypris rarus (assembly GCA_023029165.1). Lineage (NCBI taxonomy): Eukaryota > Metazoa > Chordata > Actinopteri > Cypriniformes > Gobionidae > Gobiocypris > Gobiocypris rarus. The sequence continues at coordinate 15,811,789 of CM040930.1, read as the reverse complement.
CCCTTTATGGTCAAAAATGACACTCTGAACGGCATCATCATGAGCCATTAGACTAGACATATGTAAAGATTTCACTTATATGTTCACAGAGCCATCATTGCTCGCCACTGTTAGTATTCTTCCATTTGGATTGAAGGCCAGTAAGCTTTTATTTGGTAATGTCTTCTCATTTTATATGCTAATTTTAACACGTCACAGACACAATATCTACAAAACACATTCGATACAAAAATGAAATCACATTTACAATAATTTAGGAATAAAGGTGGAAAATGGCGTTAAAAAAACGTTAAAGTTGTCAACTTGAGTCCCAATACAGTTAACAGGTTGGCCCGTATACAATTATTTAATAATGCAGTTAAATTTGATCTAGAACAAAAAGAAAGAAGGAAGTCCAAACTACCAAGTTGAATATTTGTATCAGATTTTTATTTGCTATAAGGGCTTTACATTTTATTGATTGATTGAGGTCAAACTTTGGAAATATAACGATGAAACAAAACATTGAGTATTTATGATTACTACATGAATAAAGAGTACATTTCTCAGCTGTTGTAAATATGTATTATGACCAGATGTGAATTGCACCATCAGAGCCAGCAGATAGAAGGTATTCGCCTTTATGGTCAAAAATTACACTCTGAACGGCATCATCATGAGCCATTAGACTAGACATATGTAAAGATGCCACTTCTACTATTTTCACAGAGCCATCGTTGCTCGCCACTGTTAGTATTCTTCCATTTGGACTGAAGGCCACTTGATTGCTGGGATGAGGCCCAGTGTCTATGGACACCATTGCTGACACGTTCCTCACATCCCATAATTTGACCACCCCAAAAGAGTCGCACGAAGCAATTGTGTCACCTGTGGCATTGAAGGCTGCGTTGTTGCATGAATGCTTGTGCCCGTAGAACGTTTGCGCACACAATCCAGCACGGGCGTCCCAAAGAGACAGGGTCTTGTCTGCCGAGCAGGTTAGTAGAATGTTTGAGAAGGGCAGGAAAGAAATGCTGTTCACCGAGTCAACGTGTCCTCGCAGAGTGCAGCGGCAACGCTCGCTATTCAAGTCCCACACTTTGGCAGTGTTATCCATAGAACAAGAAGCTACAAAATCACCACAGGAATGGAAGGAACAGGCCCAGGTGGCATGGATATGTCCCTCCAAGCTGAGCACGCATCGACCTTGAGCAAAGTCCCAAATTTTAACTGTGGCGTCCCCACTTGTGGTACCCAGGTAACCACCACTGGGATGGAAACTACAGGACGACAGCCAATCAGTGTGACCCTCGCCAGTCATGATCATCTCTCCCTCTGGTATTCCCCATAACCTCCAAAGCTGGTCATCACTTGAGGAGGCTACTATCATTTTACGGGGATGAAGAGCGAGGAAGCTTACTGCCATTGTGTGTGCTTTAAAAGACTTTGAGAGAGAGAAGTTGGCTGATTTGGTGTTGTCGGAAGATAAAGCTTTGATTTGAGGCAAGTAGGGATTGACGCGAGTGCTGGATGGAAATTCTGAATCTTTAGGATGTTTTGTGTTCTTGTTGGGGTCTTTCATAGCTTTGTGCGATGCAATGTTGTCACATGGCGGGCGTGCTACTTTCTGTGGACTCTTCTGGATTTGTTCTCTTTCCTGTGGAGGGTTTGCAGCTTTTAGAGCTGTCCGAGTTCCTGGGGAAGAGTGTGCAGTGCGTAGAGAGCTGTCTAAATTCTGAACCTGGCTGAACGCTCTGTCTCTCTCCAGACTAACCAGCATCTTCTGACTCACAGCTGTCTGATACTTCTCATTTAGCTGTCTAAGAGCAGGCTCGTAGGATGCGTAGTGTTTCTTCAGCTTTTTTATGTCCTCAATAAGTCTATTCTTCTCTTGAACAACACGCTTGTGCTGCATCCTATGGAAGTCTCTCTCTCGTTGTAGCTTTACTATGGTTTCTCCAGCTTCAAATGCAGCCTGTTTGTAGCTATCCCGCTCTCTTTGTATGTCTTTTAGCTCATTGTCCAGGAGCTGGTTGTGTGTATAGACATCAGGTATCCCCTCCATTTGGTCTGCCTTCTTTAAGCCTTTGTGTATCATCTCAAACCACTCTGTCTGGAAGCAGTCTAATGTTCTCTTCATTCCCATTTTTACTAGATAATTGCGGAGAAAGTCGTCCACCACTTCAGGTATTTTAGGAACTGGATGTTTGGCTGAACTGACCCTCTGTGTTATGCATTCTGTGGCATCTGTTTGATCCAGCGCTGCTTTAACGGCCGTTTCCAAGTCCTCTTCTCCCTCGGTTATGCTGAGTTCGTCGTCGAGAGTCACTTCATCGTATATATAATCATCCTCGGAGTCCTCTGGAATCAAAACTTTCTCGAGGTAATATGGACCGTCGACGGATTCTTCAGCTGCCATTTTCACTTCACTCGCTCTGTTGTGTTTTACCAAGTTGTGTACTGTTTCCATGGTGAACAACACGAGAGCGTGACCTGTCCTCGTACACTGATAACATGTAGCTACCTACAATGCCATGTTATTTTTACTTTATATATAAGTTTTAAATAAAGTAAAATAAGATATGAGAAAACTATTGAATTAACTATTACCCATAAAACTGAAACTGAAGTGTTCAGACACAATAAAGCTATGCATTTTAACTAATATTTTAGACTTTTGTCCTTGCATAGAAAACTTTGTACATTGGCAATTATTCGTGGTTTATTTACCCCAAAAAAAAAAAAAAACACACACATACACACACACGCGTTTACTTCCATTTAAAACGGTAAATGTGTTGGCTTCATGCAGTAGATGGCGCTCAAGGGGGGCGCCGCGCTTAAATGCCACTAAATCTGTTTTATAAACACAAAGTAGGCTACAATAAATCTATGACAGCTATGCGATAATGTTAATTCAGAATTTTCTTTCTTTCTTTCTTTCTTTCTTTCTTTCTTTCTTTCTTTCTTTCTTTCTTTCTTTCTGGGGTATGAACAAAATCACAAAATGTTTGCTATATAGGCCTACTGTTTGAATTAGCCTAATCGTTGTAGCCTATAGGCCTATGGTTTGTCAATATAGGCATTATTCATAAATATTTAGTAAAAGTAGGCCTATTGTAAAAGGCCTATTCATTTAGGCTACAAGTAGGCTATTAGCCTAAATATGGGTAAAAACAACAACAACAATAAAAAGGGCTAATAATAATAATTATTAGGATATTATTATTATTATTACTATTATTATTATTATTTTTACTGTTATTATTATTATGTCTAGCCTACCATTAGCTATTATTAGCTATTCTGTTATTAATAACATTCTGAAGCTAGTCAGTTGTAATCCGACATGTGTCGGTGTAAATTGCCAGATAAAGCGACAGTGTCTTTAAACTGAAGCACACAGCCTGTGGTGGCAGAGGCTTTTACCGGAGAACCAATCAGATGCTGTAGATTAGTTTTGGAAGCTGAAGCATCACTACAAAGGTCGGCGTGCGCGAGCTTTCGCAGCGATCAGTCAGCGGGAGCACCGGGACGCGCGCACTCAATGGATCTTTGATTTCTGCATATAGCCTTTATGAAAGCCAGAGATATGAACAACGAAGCAGAGGGGGATAATCCAGACCAAACAAAATGTAAATGTAAATCACCTCTGTTGTCCTCGTACTGCATCGACAGTATTCTAGGAAGGAAAAGTTCTTTAAAAGTTAAAGGTGAGTCGCTTATTCTTTAAAAACTATGATGCGTTTCTGTTTTAGTTGTTTTATATTAGACTATTGTAAACTCAACAATTCATGAAATTAATCTACTGCTTTAAATTATAATTCACTGGATTTGAAATAGGCCTATAACGATTCATTAGTAGAATAGTGTCCATGTAACAAATATTGTATGCAATAAATTAATAACAATGTGCAGTTAAGTAACCTAAATAATGCTCATTATTAAACTGCATGGACATTAAAAGCAAAGTAATCCATGTTTAATTAAATTATCTATATTCTTAACTGTAACAATTAATCCTGTTGATAATAATTTAGATGCATTATATTTTTATTGACAGCATCACCGAACAGTTTGTGGCCCCTTCAGTCAGACATGCACCTGCCGCCGAAGTTCCGCCGCCCCTTCGCCCCGCTGACAGACTCATCCATAGACATTCACACAAACGAAAACGAGGCAAGACTGCTACACACAGCTTGTGAAAAGATCAAAATCACCGAGGCCTCGCTATTAAACATCAGTCGTGCTAGATCGCATCAGGAACACGCGTCTCTACAGTCCGGTCCCACGCCAAGACCGGAGGAGGACGAAGCCGACAGAGAGACAAATGCGTCTCCGAGTCTGACGGGGCTGCCCGAACGAGACGCATATTTGAAGAACTGTGAGGAAACCACTTTATCAGCGGGAAGTGACACTGAAGATGGGATGTTAAAACGAAAACAGAGGAGATACCGGACCACATTTACCAGCTATCAGCTTGAGGAGCTGGAAAGGGCTTTTCACAAGACTCACTACCCAGATGTTTTCACAAGGTAAAACTATACTAGAACTTCATGCTTTAACCTTATGCAATAATAGCTAGCTATATAATAATAAAATAATAAAAAGCGATTTATTGGTTAGAATATCATAGTCACATCTTCATTTAGGACAACATTATTTATTTTCATTAGATTTGAAAAAATAAAACACTTGATGTTTAATTAAAAAAAACTTAATAATTTGAATCATTTTTTTTCGTTGCAACACCTTCACATTAACCGTTTTAATAGCTAGGGAATGTTTAGAATAAGTAGGCTAATGTGTACTACTTACAAGAATTTAAACGAATAAATATATAAAAAATAGTAAAAAAAATAATGGTTAATGTTATTAAAAAAATCAGATAAAGACTCGACCTAAACTTATTGTTTTATATGTTATTTTCTCTCTCCCCCCCTCTCTCTCTCTAATTAAAGGGAGGAATTAGCAATGCGACTTGATCTTACAGAAGCACGAGTGCAAGTAAGTTTTCTTTCTTATTCATCTCATTCGTTTCAATATTCAGCCTGTTCTCTTTCACTCTTCACGATGGCAAGCATAGAAACATTAACACAATCACATCATTGGTTTCTTCATTCTAAAGGTCACCTTTAAGTCTAAATATTATTGACGATCTTTCTTCAACTCTACACAATACTGGCAACAATTCACGCGACAAACTAGCTTATCTGAAATATAAGATTCATATTGAACATACATTTTTCACTGATCGATATTGACTTGTGGATTTGTGTAGGCCTATAGAAGCTTTTTTTTCGATAGCCTGTGTGAAAAGCACCCTAAAAACATAATCAATTCGATATTACATCAGAGAAAAAATGTCGCAAGAATATATAAAATTCGCGGTTCTTTTTTAGCATTTAGCTCTCTTAAGGAGTTGACTTTTTTATAAGTTAAAGGCAACTTTACACATATACTATATAGGCTACCTAAAATATTTACTAAAGCGTTATCGCCAATTTTTCTTTATATTTGCACTAGTAATTATAGCCTATATTTTAGACCACCTTTTCATCAGTGAACAATCTTCTATTAAAGGGATAGTTAACACAAAAATGAAAAGCACAACCAAATTTGATCTGTACCTTTAATTGTATGGAGGGAAAACATTGAGAGATTTTTTTAATTTTGAAATGTGTTCCACAGAAGACAGAAAGTCATAAAGTTTTAGAAAGAAATGAGAGTGAGTACATTTTTAGAGTACTACAGTTAATCTCAGTCATAACTCATGTGTTATCACAGATATGAGATGCAGAAATAATACAAGTTCTGTAACATTTCCAAGATGATTCTAATTAAGCATGCGGTCTAGCTTTAATTTGTCTTTGATTAAGGGGACAATTGCTTCATGGTGGTGGGACAAGATTTCTTTGCCAAATGTACAAACTGTTCTTTTTACTTATTACTATAACTGACAAATGAATTGTTTTCCTCTCAAGGTCTGGTTCCAGAACCGACGTGCAAAATGGAGGAAAAGGGAAAAGGCGGGGGTCCAGTCACACACTTTGAGCCTACACTATCCCGGAACCCCCTCTGCTCCACAGTCCTTATGTCATTACCTGAGTGGGAATCCTTTTGTCCCAAACCCGCATCCAGCTATTGATTCAGCTTGGCCTGCCCCCTTCAAAGACTGGCTCAGCCTCCCCCAAACTCTCCTTCCCCTCACGGCTTCAGTGCTCTGTTAGGGGCGGCCATGTTTAGACATCCCGCTTTCATCAGTCCCACTTTTGGAAGGTGAGCCTCATCTGCATGTTTAACACAAACCATTAAGTTACGTTTCACACTATAATATTCAACATTTCTCAACAGGCTGTTTACAAGCTTAGGTCCAATGGCACTGCAAAGGATACCCCTTCCTGCCATCGAGAGTCCAATTCAACGCTCCCACCTCACCAACAACCTTCTCTCCTCTTCACCACCCTTACCCCCAACAGTGGACTTCCGTGCTTCCAGCATAGCAGCACTGCGGCTCAAAGCAAAGGAGCATTCTGCCCAACTGACTCAGATCACAGCGGCTGGAATGGCTGGAAAAGAGGAGTGCTGAGAGTCACTCTCACTTGAGAGATGGCAAAAGACCAAAGTCAAGCAGAAGCACTAATATCTAGTTATTATGAATAGATAGACACACATGTAGTCTTCAGTCTCGGGAAGTTGAACTGTAGCATTGTAATAATTCTTTCTTTGTTTATTGCTGGTTGTTGATGAGTGCTGAATGCTTTTGTTTTCAATAGTTGTTAAATGATCCTTCAGATATTTTCATCCTGTTTCCATAATTGTAAATGCATACAACAAACATAAAACAGCCATATTTGAGCAAAGGAACAGGGCAAGCTGCTTTTACGTGTCACTGTTACACATCCAACACTTTCAAGGTTTGTTCTGTTACAGTGAAAGGAGTGTTTTACAAGTATTTATTTACATCAGACATACAGTATTATGATTTTTAAAAAAGGCTGCACTTTCTCTCACAGGATTATGGTTATGGTTATGGTTGCAATGTATTACCATGAGTTTTATTTATATTTATTAAACATATGAGTCACAATTCAGGGAAGGAAATAATAATAAAAAAACAACATATGCTTATCTTGATGAATTAGCCAGGGAAAATATTAAGATAATGTGAAAATAAACTGAATCAAAAATGCTTTGTGTTGTCTTAAAATTCCTTCTGTATTTAATGCTTTTAAATAAGTGGACAGGTTACAAAATGTATAAAGACTTATTGTTCAATTTCATGAAATGTAAATGTATTTATTTATATAGGCTATAACCTATACAATAACTTTTGTTAGATGCAATTAATCGAGATATATATAGCATATATGCAAGAAAATAAACATTTGGTTTATGATAAATTCTATATTCTATATTATATTGTATTTTAGGCCAACATAGCCTATATAAACTTTTATTAAATGCAATTAATCGCGATATATATGCGAAAGAAAAAAATATATATAATGAATTCTATATTGTATTATATTATATTTAGGCCTATATAGCCGATATAGCTAAACTTTTGTTAGACGCGGTTAATCGATATGCGAGAAAATAAACAATTTTCTTATAATGAATTCTATATTATATTGTATTTTAGGCATACAGGCCTATAAACTTTTGTTGGATGAGATTAATCGAGATATATGCGAGAAAACAAACATTTGTTTTCTATAGGCCTATTGTATTTTATTATATTAATTTTAGGCCTAGCCGATATAAACTTTAGATGTTAGATGCGATTATCGCGTTTGGCTGTAGGCTAAATGTGATAAAATACATTTTTATTTTATAATGAATTTTATTTCCTTATTACCTTCCAGCTCATTATAAGAACAAATGGTCGTTTTTGCAGTCATGGGAATTGCTGTGAAGAAAGGCGAAATTTAGAGCTTAAACACCTCCATAGGTGTCCATGTAATCTTGGCATTAACACACAATACTTGTTTTCACTATTCACGCAAATTAAGAGGCTTACGCTTGTCTCAGCTTCCTGCTTTCCTTTTTTCTTGTCAAAGGCAGTTGTTAAGTCGATGCCAGTCGTAAACCACTTTTTTAAAACTAGTTTAACTCATTCGAACTAAGCTTCATCCAATTAGTTTGGTGTATACGGTGATTTGTCATCTGATCAGTGAAAAACAGCATGTCGTTGGACCTGCATGGGACTATGTGTAGCATCTTTGACCTAACATTGAAAGCAATGAATAATATAGAATAGCCTCTAATGTCCTACTTAAGATCTGAAACGCTATTCAGAAACCACCATTCAGAGGCCTGCTCGTAATGACGTAGCCAAGGGCTTAACGTGTTCAAATGTTTGAATGGTCAATTTAAACCACTGATTACCAATCACGGATTAAGAGACTTTCTATAAAGAAAGGAACTGAACATTTTTTTTTTGCGGGTTTGCTATTGTGAGACCTCTGGTTATGGTGACTTGAGGAGTAGAAGGATTAGCAAGTATTACTATGGCAGTGCAGGTGTCTTTATAGTATAAGCCTGTTTTTACCCTGTTCACCGCCAAAAGCGGGCATGTGAGCATCAGAATTGGATCACGGAGCAATGGAACAAGGTGGCCTGGTCTGATAAATCACATTTTCTTTTACATCACGTGGATGGCCAGGTACGTGTGCGTCACTTACCTGGGGAACACATGGCACCAGGATGCACTAAGAAGGCAGTGTGATGCTTTGGGCAATGTTCTGCCAGGAAACCTTGGGTCCTGATATCCATTTGGATGTTGCTTTTACACATACCACCTACCTAAACACTGTTGCATACCAAGTACACCCTTTCATGGAAACGGTATTCCCTGGTGGCTGTGGCCTCTTTCAGCAGGATAATGTTCCCTGCCACAAAGCAAAAATGGTTCAGGAATGGTTTGAGGAGCACAAAGAGTTTGAGGTGATGACTTGGCGCAAATTCCCTGGATCTTAGTCCAATCGAGCATACAGTGTATATATATCAATCGGGATTAATCACATCTAAAATAAATACTGTATAATTATTATGAATATTTGAACACACACACACACACACACACACACACACACACACACACACACACACACACACACACACACACACACACACACACACACACACACACACACACACACACACACACACACACACACACACACACACACACACACACACACACACACACACACACACACACACACACACACACACACACACACACACACACACACACACACACACACACACACATGTTGTGTTTCCATGTTTTATGGGGACATTCCATAGGCGTAATGCATTTTATACTGTACAAACCGTATTTTCTATCCCCTACACTGCCCCTGCCCCTAAACCTACCCATCACAGGAGACATGCTGCAGTTTTACATTTTCAAAAACATCACTTAGTGTGATTTATAAGATGTTTTCCTCATGGGGACCAAAAAATGTCCCCACAAGGACAAAAATTTGGATATTGCCATCTTTGTGGGGACATTTTGTCCCCATACCGTAGGGATTACCAGTCCACACACACACACACACACACACACACACACACACACACACACACACACACACACACACACACACACACACACACACACACACACACACACACACACACACACACACACACACACACACACACACACACACACACACACACACACACACACACACACACACACACACACATGTTGTGTTTCCATGTTTTATGGGGACATTCCATAGGCGTAATGCATTTTATACTGTACAAACCGTATTTTCTATCCCCTACACTGCCCCTGCCCCTAAACCTACCCATCACAGGAGACATGCTGCATTTTTACTTTTTCAAAAACATCACTTAGTGTGATTTATAAGATGTTTTCCTCATGGGGACCAAAAAATGTCCCCACAAGGACAAAAATTTGGATATTGCCATCTTTGTGGGGACATTTTGTCCCCATACCGTAGGGATTACCAGTCCACACACACACACACACACACACACACACACACACACACACACACACACACACACACACACACACACACACACATACACACACACACACACACACACACACACACACACACACACACACACACACACACACACACACACACAAACACACACACACACACACACACACACACACACTTGTATACTCAGGACTTTTACTGCTTATTCTTTTAAATAATTTTGAAAGCACACTCTACTTGGAAACACATGTAATTGAACCTGTCCTCAGCATGAGGTCACAATGTAAAACTGCCAAAGTGTTTAAAAATGCAACAAATTAAAAAAATAGTTACATTAAAAGGCAGAAATCTTTAAGATATCAAACAAAACAAAACAAAAGTAAATATTGAATTATATTTTCCATTAAAAAATAGCTATAATAGTTGTGTCCTCACTTTGCGTCAATACTGTCCGGATTTTTATAATTCTGAATAAATCAGGCAGTGTCGTGGGCAGCTTTAACTCTGAGGAGCACTTACTATTTCCTGCTCATCGTGGATCTCACAGTAGGACACAAAGTTCTGGAAGTTATGTATTTTGTAGTATTTTAAACCAAAAATATTGAAGTATCTGCGGTCACAGCCTTAACATGTCATCGCAGTGTAATAGTTTCTGTAAATAGTTGTGGGATAAATCTTGTCATTCTGATAAGTTTATTAAGGCAGCTACAACAAAAAAAAAAACGAAATTGCTCCACTGTACAACACATGATTAAGGTGGAAAAAAAGTCAATTTTGTCAACTCCATCAGATGTCAACTCGGTCAGGTTAGTTGAAAAATGCTCTCAAAAAGTCTATATAATGTGTGATTTAATATGTTTTTTTGCATGTGGGGAATTGCTGTTTCATGATTCTGTTTACATATACTGTATATTTGGCCTCAGCTTGGCCAACTCAACTCCACCAGTATTTTACACCGCCAATTTTGAAAGAAATGTCTTATTCTTTTTTTCAATTTATTGTGTAAACATGTTAAAACATCAATGTAACTACATGCTATTGTGTCTTAATTACCTAAGAACATTGTTGATATATGTTTAATATTAAAATGAGGGAGGAGAATTAAGGAATTTAGAAACAGGATTGTTCATAATAGTGTGAAAACAAACAAAAAATTAACATAGAATGTATTTTATGGTTTAGATCCTTTACTGAACACCAGTATTACATAACTGAAGATTTTACATTTTTTTGGGATAAATTTAATAAAATTTGCATGCTCATTAGTGTGTCTGACGGAGTTGACACAAATCAAGTTATGGACGGAATAAATATAATTTTTAGAAAAATTATTTAGAAAAAAAAACTGTTCCCTTACACGGTTAATTATCTGAGTCCTTTGTCTGCAAAAATACAAATTTTAAAAATGTAGTGTTTTATTTTTTAACATCTAAAATGTGTTTTGTCCCTTATCTCAAGAATCAGTGACATATTATATATTATATTATAGCCTATTATATACACAATATATATTATCATGCACAGTAAATAAAACCCTCAATATTTAATAAGACTATCAACCAACATCATTAGGTTACAGCAACAAAAGTCACTTTTAAGAGTTATATCTGTATAGAAATAGGCCCATAACCACTTTTTACAGTGGGGACACAATGTCTCGATCCTAAAATGTTTACTTTTGTCTCTTGCTTATTAAAAAAAAATGTCTCTACCAATTCCCTATAAGAAATACGCCAGGTCAACCCCACATGTCAAAAAGAAAAGGATAGAGAATTGCAAACGCAAAGAAACAGAATCTGCCTATCCACCTTGCTAGAGCAAACTCTAACTTGGTAGATAAGACCATATATGTTTTTGAAGCAAAGATATGTTTTAAAAAAGTGTGAAGGTTTGGAAAACATGATTGGACAGAATAGGTTTTCATTCAAATGTTCTGAAATTGTACATGAAGTATAGTGCCTCATGGAACACATCTTTAAATGTATATCCCTCCTTAACCACTCTTTTATTTCCTTTCTCTTTTGATTTCACAGTCATCTTGTTCGCCACCACCAATTAATGACCTGTTAAGCCTTCTTCTCCTCGATTACCGCTTTACCACATCTGCTGCACTGACCCCTCGGCCTTCTTTTGAAAATCTTAACCCCACAGCCCTTTTTGTTTCCCTCAGCAGAAAGTGCTGCATGTAAATTTCCCCCAATCACAGCAATAGCAGGTATCTCCACTGGCTACACTGTGAAGGGGAGCAATCAGGGATAATTGAGTGCTTTTCAGAGGGAGCCTGGAGCATTCACTCCCATTCAACACCCGTCCATTCACCACATAATCACTCTTTAAACACACCCAATTTTCTGGGGAGCAAAGTCCTGTTATAATTTTGCTTAAGTGTATTCGGAAATCATACCCCCTTTGAGCCGAGATAATTGAAATCAAATCCTTTTCACGGCTACTGACATTTTTTGCGCTGCCAATCCAGTGTAATTAATTGTTGAAAATTGAGCCTGAATATCGCTAAATAGAAGGCCATTATGTTTTGAAAGGGGTGAAATGATCTACCACGCAGTGTGGAGATGTCAACGTGTGCTTCAGTTAAATGCCTTTGTTTCCCACACTGTTTGCTTTGTAAAGATTAACATAAATTGACTCATAGCATAAGTTTTACTCAAGTCTTGGAGGATGGACCCTCACTTATTATTTGTTCTTTGAGCACTTCAGATTCCCGTATAGAAGATGCTTTTCCTTCATGAATGTCCTGAGCAGCTGTGCTTATGGTTGTCACATGATATGACTGGACTGAGTCAATTCTATATAACACAATTTGCCGTGTCACTGAAAAAGAATATGCAAAAGTCTTTATTTGACATGTTATCATGAACTATTTAATTTAAGGGGTTTATTTCAGACTTATTAATATGATAGTTTTATGCATTTATACTAGAAATACGATCTCTCTATACAGGTCGCCATGCACCGTTGATGCCTCTTTTCTGCGTATTCAGTTTTTGATTGGTTAGAACCACAGTTGGTTTTCCGTATTGCTGTGTTTTAAATTCTGATTGCTTTTTGAAGCTGCATTCTCAGTTCCATCATTCCGCTCTTCGGCCATTTACTCGTGTTTTCTAGCTTTCGCCCATTCTCTCAGCGGTACTTCTAGAGTCATTTGAATTCTGATGTGACTCCTGCTGGGTTAAAACTATTGGGCAGTTCGTAGCAAACAGAGCAAAACAAATTCATCATATTTCATCGGCGTAATGGTAAGGCGATTATGTATAGATGGCTACATCTGAAGTAAAGAATTTGAAATATGGACCAATCAGTGATCAGCCGACTGAAATCAAGATTCAGATTATGGATCAGGCCAATGGGACTGATGCCCTGAGGTTTCTGAGATAATTGTGTTGCTCTATTACTGCGGTTCTTAAAGCTGAAAGAATATTTAGAAGTGTTAACGCTGTGTGTTGCTTCAGCTGGTCAGAGGTCAGAACCTCATCACCTTTATGCAATTGTTCCACACAGGAACAAATCTCTTTCTCGCCCTCACCCTCTCCCTCGCTCTCTTACCTTCTTCCGCAATCGTGCTCAGTGTCAGTTTCCATTATATGAAATCATTGTAAAAGTGATTGCTTGCCTTTGAAAATCAGTGATAGGAAGTCAATCAGCTGTGGCACTCAAAAGGACTGTAGTGTGATTACCTGGCTGAGAGTGTGAAGTGTACAGGGTTAGGCTTCTCTGTTCTGCCAGGGTTAGTTAATATGGCTCTTTTGAGGGCTTTTCTGTCTGTCAGTGTGAAGGTGACGGAAATTACAAAAATGTGGCTTGCTCATTTAAGATTTTAAAGCACTCCCTCGTCGGTCAGTGGTTGACAATCATCTTTTCTGTGTAAAATTTGGATCACTTGCAGTGCATACAAATTCTTTTCAGATTGTGTGCCAGAAATTCTGGCTTTTGTGGTACTGGCACCATCCTGAGGGAACTGGTTTAAGGACAAATATATTACAGTATGTTGGAAATTTCTGATATGAATTTGCTTCCCCGTCGTCCCAAACATGTATGACTTTTTTTCTTCTTTAAAAAACAAAAGATGATATTTTGAAGGATAATGTTTTTGTTAATATTCAATGGGGTTTCAAACTATCTACATTTCAAACTCTACTTATCACTTCCCACAACTTACCACTACTTCATAATCTACTTACCATATCTTTACATTAAAGGGTTAGTTCATCCAAAGATGAAAATTATGTCATTGATTACTCAAACCTGTGAGACCTTTGTTCATCTTCAGAACACAAGTTAAGATATTTTGGATGAAAGCCAAAAGCTTTCTGACCCACAATAGACTGCAATGTATTACCACTTCCAATAACCAGAAAGTTAGTAAAGACATCTTAAGATAGTCTATATATACAAATAGTGTTTACGTCAGAACCCCGGCTCACTATTGGCCGACACTGTTCACGTGAACACCAATCACTGGCCAATAGTGAGCCGGTGTTCTGACGAAAACCCGGAAGTGCTACACTGTATTTACTATGTGAACAGCGCAGAAGATTGACATGGAAGAGAACAAATAAGTTGAATAAAGTCGTTATTTTTGTCTTTGTTTTTGCGCACAAAAAGTATTCTTGTCGCTTCGTAACATTAACGTTGAACCACTGTAGTCACATGGACTATTTTAACAATGTCTGGGACTTGAAAGTAGTAATAATGTTGCTGACTATGGGGGTCAGAGAGCTCTCGGATTTCATCAAAAGATTTTCATTTGTGTTCCGAAGATGAACAAAGGTTTTACTGGTCTGGAACAACATGAGGGTGAGTAATTAATGACAGAATTTTCGTGTGAACTAACCCTTTAAATGTGTGCAATGCATACAGACTTAATACCATACACACTGTCAGTATTTGGGATTTTGAAATGTCCTGTTCACACAGCAGCTTACAATTAAGGCTCGAGTATGAACGTGCAACGGGAGTCAAGACAAATACAAGACTGACCACCGTATTCTGCTGAGTGTGAACCTAACAGACAATGAAATGAAATGTTATAATAGGAGCTTGCAGTGCCAAACAGAGCTAAGCTCATTTCTGCTCTGTGTAGGAACAGACGGAAGGAAATGAAGATAAAATGCAAGAAAGAGGACAACCCCAATAAAAAAACCTATTCTAGCTGGTGGTGGCTCCATGGCTGTTACTGTACATATCCATAGCAGACATGAATATAGCAGTCCAACACTAAACTGAACTATAGGGAATTAATAATACTTTTTTATAGTCTGATTGTTTCTTACATCTTACTTTTCAGTTTGAGGATCTTTATACATCCGTTTATTTTAACATATATAGGCCGACTGTCCACATTTATGCACCTATGCCCCCTTCCTCCATCAGCTTATAGCAGGTAACATTTATGTATCACCGACTTTTTTCCGTTGGCTGACAATATTCAAGCTAGACTGGTCTAACCACTGTGACTGAAACACTTTTCTTTAAAAGCCAGACCACATGTCTATTCTAGCATTCTCACTCTCAGTCCCCCCACTAACTATGTCATTCAAATGGAATTATATCTCCTTTCCTAACCACTGCTGCCCAGCTGGTGCCCACGGGCAATTAGCCCAGTAAGCATAATTGCAGTAATTTGTTAAGCGCTATGGCAACCTCCATTTAGGCAAGAGGTAAATATATGTCTCCAAGTGTGCAAGACTTTTATGGATGTTTAAGACAGACATACATAGGGCTTGGGAATGTACACATTCTAATGTAAATTAGCTTTAGTGCTAGAAAACAGAAAACTGAACAGTAAGCATGTGTCTAGTACAGTTAATACCAATGATGATTAATGAGAGTCTTGTGTTTAGACAGTCTGCTTGTGAAACACACTCACTGTCACTATGTAAATACAACAAGCGCTATGAAGATTACTTTTGTTTTCTTGTCAAACAAAAAAAAGGACAAACTAAGGGAGAAACAACTTGTCTTATAGGAATAGTGCTAGGATGGCTCTCTTTGCCGTTTGTCTCCCAGTGTTACTGTCAATTGAGAGCAAATGTACAGCAGTGGTCAAAAGTTTTGGCAGTGAGATACATTTTGTTTCACTGCAGAATTTGTAATGTTTATGGTATACTGGAAACAATGATAAACATTTCATAAGTTTTAAAGGCTTTTATTTGCAAAAAAAATAAAATAATAAAAATAAAATAATAATATATGAAAAGAGTGAATATTTACAGTGCTGACCCTTCTTCGTCATGATATTTTAATAACAAAGTTCGGAAGGAACACGTATCAAATGATATGTGAGCCTGGACCACAAAACCAGTCATAAGGGTACGTTTTTTGAAATTGAGATTTATACATTTGTGGTCATTGGTAAATATGATCAACGATGGCTGTAAAATTAAATCTGCATTGTTTATCCTTTGGATCTTTTATTAAAAAATCTAACCTTTGAAGTGAAAGAATTGAAAGTGGTTGGTAAATCACATTATGAAATAAATGTTTTTCTCCTGTGATGTTGGCCACAATTATCGGCACCCTTTTATGAAATACTTTTTGCAATCTCCTTTTCCCAAGATAACAGCTCTGAGTTTTCTCCGTTAATGTCTGATGAGTTTGGAGAACACCTGACAAGAGATCAGAGACGATTCCTTCATACAGAATCTCCCCAGACCCTTCAGATTCCCAGATCCATGTTGGTGTTTCTTCTCTTCAGTTCACCTCACTCATTTTCTGTAAGGTTCATGTCAGGGAACTGGGATGGTCATGGCAGAAGCTTCATTTTTGTGCTTTCATTTTGATGTTTGTTTTGGATCGTTGTCCAGATCCAACCACGGCCCATTATAAGATTTAAGGTTTTGATTTTTTATCTGTTGGTATTTGCTAGAATCCATGATACCATGTATCTGAACAAGATGTCCAGGACCTCCAGCAAAAAATAGGCCCACAACATTAAAGATCCAGTGGAATTTTTAACCGTGGGCATGGGATACTTTTTGTCTCTGTTTGCAGTCAAACATCTCTTTTTACAGTTTCATCTGACCATAGAAGCCGGTCCAAATTTGAAGTTCCAGTCGTGTTTGACAACTGAATCTGCTGGAGTTTGTTTCTGGATGAGCGAGAAGGATTTTTCTTGAAACCCTCCCAAACAACATGTGGTGATGTAGGGGTTGTTTATTTTATTCTTTGGGCTTTCTGACCCCAAGACTCAACTAATCTCTGCAATTCTCCATCTGTGATCCTCCACAGGACGGATTCCTTCTGAAGGATTCAATAATACCAGAGTCATTAGGGTTACCATGATCTTCACTTTAGAATTAATTAGTAATCATACATTATTCATGTTAATTATAAGCCTGTTCAGATACAGGTAGTCGTTCTTAGTAGTCCTCTGAGAGTTGTGAAAAAATAGTAGTTACTGATTAGCTAATAGTGAACTACCACATTCAACTAAGCACTATTATCAGAGTTTCTTTTTAGTTAAAAGTAGGGTATAGGTAAGAATGATCTAAAACACTTTTGTCCAAATTTGTTTAAACTTTCTTTATATGTCAATACATAATTAAAATGTAAGTTCTCTGAAAAAGAGAGTATAAAAATCGAGTGACTCTAGACTTTTTAATCTGCAATAAAGACCGCTCATTTTTTTTGTTCGGCGAAGCAAGTAATCGGCTTGGGCGACTGTCACTCTCTCTCGCTACCATGGCCACCACCCCTTTTG
The DNA here is from genome assembly GCA_023029165.1 of Gobiocypris rarus. Lineage (NCBI taxonomy): Eukaryota > Metazoa > Chordata > Actinopteri > Cypriniformes > Gobionidae > Gobiocypris > Gobiocypris rarus. The sequence goes on along the minus strand of CM040930.1, from coordinate 15,794,101 downwards.
CTACAGGATCTGCCCACGTGTACGCGCCTGTTTGATTTGAGGAGTTCAAGAGGCTGTATTTCTGCTGGACAGGTAATCTTTCATTTTGATTATAAATTTTTTTGGTTTATGTTTTCATGAAGCATGTATCACTAGCTCACGTAGTTGCCTAATATAGCTAACAAAACATTATTTAGCATAAAGTTACAATGTTATACACTTAGCGAGCCATTAGTAGAGATGATAAATACTCAATATGCTTAGCTCAAGTTGATAGCTGTCCTGTTGAATTTTGCTAAATGTAACTTTAGATAACAAAATGCATGTGTAAAAGCTAGTACACCGCATACAGGAACTTTTTTTTATAACTAAGTTAGCTTTAGCTACTACCCTCTGTCTAAACTCTTTTACCATGATTACCGGGAACTTTACCTACACGTTTATTTCAGGCTTTGGTCGGCGGACCGCGTTCATGTGTTTTGGGGGCGTGGCTTTGGAAAGAGCCCAGAAGAGTGCTAATACTGCATTACTCACTTGTTCCTAGATGGGTATTCCCAGATTTCGGGCCTATTTGCGTCCACAGGGTGTAATTCTATTAAAAACAAATTAAATCTAATACATTTTGGCACCACTAATTAGTATAAATAAAAACAAGCCTAGACTTTTTTATGGCTGCTCTTACTAATGATTTTAACACATTTTATTGATGTTTTGTGGTACATTAACTGTGTTTTGGTGTTGTCCGCCACCAGAGTTTTCACATGTTATGCCATATCTCAAACATTATTTATCACAAATTAATTTTTTTTAAAAAAGCATATGAATGAAATGTTACCTGAATTAATAAACTTCATGCACAGATTAAGCATATATATGCATTTTGTACTTTATTTTGCTTAATTTCTACCTGTCCCATGGTTTAGTCGTCATTACCAACACGCTCTGCATATAGGCACTTTCCTACTTTTTTTCATCAAAAGTTTATTTGGCAGCCATGGTAACCTAATTTCACAGTGGAGCACATGGATTTCAAGCTGCAAGACTGATGCCTTGATGTCCAGAAAAGTAAGTAAATCTACTCTTTATTCTTTGTGTTGGGCATGTACACTTATTATGCGTCATTACCATATGTGTTGTATTTCTGTATTTTTAAACATTTTTGGATTATTTTTATCACTTTAATAGTTAAAATGGTGTACATTACATGTAGAAAGCTAGCTACACTTGCTTAGTCATCATCTTTGCTAGTAAGGCTAGTTTTTGACTTAAAAATGTCATTACCAGCACAGTCATTACCAGCACATTTCAGCTTCTGCTGGTAATGACAGGTTGTGGTGGTGATGACGGCAGATACATTAAACATACTGTTCTTTAAAGAATTTATGTTGAATATTATATCTTAAATTAATTAATATACATTTACCAATCAAAAGTCACTATAATTTAAATTATGTAATGCATTTGTTTTTAAAATACTAAATTAATTCATTGTAATTGTTGTGTTTAGGTGTGAAATGGCTCCAAAAGCAGCTGCCCAAAGGTCTTACAGAAAACATCTAAAAGATGATCCTGAGAAATATGCACTGTATCTGCAGAGTGAGAAAGAAATTAGCTGGTTGTCCTGCATCCTCAATAAACAAGCTAGTCCAAAACGCAGCTGCTTAGAGTTCTTACTAGGTCAAGAAGATATGATCATATAACACCAATTTTATCATCGCTACACTGGTTACCTATTAAGTTCCGTATCAATTACAAAGTATTGCTACTGACCTATAAATCCCTAAATGGTTTAGCTCCAGTGTATTTAACGGATCTTCTATCGCCCTACAATCCATAGATTAAAGACATCTCTTTAGCCAAGCATTCACATTATAACTACCTTTTATACTACAGTTAAATCGGATCAAAAGCATTAATATTCTGAACTGCAGCTATGCTAATTATTTCCCATCTGCTTTTCTGTTATTATCTCGACAGTAGTCCGAGGTAAATAGTTGGTCAGCTCCAGTTTGTATCCAGCTTCTACAGGAGACTTCAGATGCCTCAACACCTGTGATGAGACGACTCACGCCTGTGAAGAGACGACTCAACGCCAGCGCTGTTATGGCCTAAATTAATACATGATTGATTAACTTTTTCTAACATTTTTCTTTAACATTGTCTTTAACATTTTTCAATGTACATTTATCAAATGCACTTGCTGTAAAGCTGCTTTGAAACAATGTGTATTGTGAAAAGCGCTATACAAATATATTTGAAATTAATTTAATTTAATTGAGAAAGAAAGATATCGTAGAAGAGAAACAGGAAAATTGAAATCTGTTTCCCTATTAGGCACGTGAGAACACAGATATGAAAAAAAAAACGATGGAAAGTTAATCTGATCAGTCCCCAAGAACTAAAGCAAAGTAAAGAAAACAAGGGGAGGACATGGTAATCTCAGGAAGACTCTTGTTTTCCATAACACATAAGTCTCACAGCTGCGACAAACCTACCATCAAAAGAAAATTAAAGGAAAACAAATCATATCAAAGGTTTAGTTTGGGGTACGTACACTCACCTAAAGGATTATTAGGAACTAATACTGTGTTTGACCCCCTTTTGCCTTCAGAACTGCCTTAATTCTACGTGGCATTGATTCAACAAGGTGCTGAAAGCATTCTTTAGAAATGTTGGCCCATATTGATAGGATAGCATCTTGCAGTTGATGAAGATTTGTGGGATGCACATCCAGGGCACGAAGCTCCCGTTCCACCACATCCCAAAGATGCTCTATTGGGTTGAGATCTGGTGACTGTGGGGGCCATTTTAGTACCGTGAACTCATTGTCATGTTCAAGAAACCAATTTGAAATGATTTGAGCTTTGTGACATGGTGCATTATCCTGCTGGAAGTAGCCATCAGAGGATGAGTACATGGTGGTCATAAAGGGATGGACATGGTCAGAAACAATGCTCATGTAGGCTGTGGCATTTAAACCATGCCAAATTGGCACTAAGGGGCCTAAAGTGTGCCAATTGGGCATCCCCCACACCATTACACCACCACCACCAGCCTGCACAGTGGGGTACCCGGTGGGGTCTTTTGCTGTTGTAGCCCATCCGCCTCAAGGTTGTGTGTGTTGTGGCTTCACAAATGCTTTGCTGCATACCTCGGTTGTAATGAGTGGTTATTTCAGTCAAAGTTGCTCTTCTATCAGTTTGAATCAGTTGGCCCATTCTCCTCTGACCTCTAGCATCAACAAGGCATTTTCGCCCACAGGACTGGATGTTTTTCCCTTTTCACACCATTCTTTGTAAACCCTAGAAATGGTTGTGTGTGAAAATCCCAGTAACTGAGCAGATTGTGAAATACTCAAACCGGCCTGTCTGGCACCAACAACCATGCCACGCTCAAAATGTCTTAAATCCCCTTTTTTTCCCATTCTGACACTCAGTTTGGAGTTCAGGAGATTGTCTTGACCAGGACCACACCCCTAAATGCATTGAAGGAACCATGTGATTGGTTGATTAGATAATTGTATTAATGAGAAATTGAACAGGTGTTCCTAATAATCCTTTAGGTGAGTGTATATGACTGTGTTCAGCGTTTTACCTGTTCTTAACTGCCCTCCTGTTTCATGTTGCATGTTTTATTTTATTATTCAACATGGCTATGAAATTAAATCGTCTGTTTAGACTATAATTATACTGAACCAATCCTGTTCACAAGGAACACAGTTTATGTTTGTTCTTCCATAATCAGATTAAACTATGTTTTGATGTTCAAACAGATTACTAGCTGGTCTTTTTTGTTGTTGTTGGTCTAAAGTCACTTAGGCTCTTAAATTACAATAGCTTATGATCAGTGATTTGTCATTACCAAAAATACATATTTTTGCCAATAAATTCTGTATAAATTACAAAAACATCCTACAATTATATATTTCTAACAATGTTGGACAATCTAAATGATCACTGTATTAAAAAGTTTTGATATATGGCATTCACTTAAAATAAGCTTATATTCCAAGCTGGGGTAGATTGATGAATCAGAAATTTAGATACTTAAATGACTATAATTCGTCTTGCAGCTAAAAATCAACAATCCCATTAAGTTCAAGATCAAATAGATTCCATGTGAAAGCACAAAATGTTTTAAAAGCACTGATTTATCATTTAAGTTTTATTTTATGAATATATTCAATGATGTGATGGTAATGACACATTTACTTCACATAGTTAAGAAAATGGCAAAAAATCATAAATTCCCTTATCTTATGGTCTCAACCAACTCATAACATTGCTCCTGACTTAAGGACTGATAATTTGATATATTCCAATTAATAAAATTTGGATTTTTAATTTTCAAAATTGCAGCAACCCAATTTGGCCCTTAATCTGAGAAATGCCCAGTTATTCATTAATGATGGATCGGTATTCTAAATTGTTACCCTTATGTCTATGTGATTTCTTTTGATACTGTGGTGCCGGGTTAGAAATCAATGCAAGATTGTCTCAAAAATGCCAAAAATAAATATAAATGCCCACAAAATTCAAGATATGATTGCAAAAACGTACTTGTTTGAGATCTTGTTTAAAAAATATATATAACTTAAGATATAATTAAGCAATATCACAGGAGTGCACGATTGCAAATGTGATATTGATTTAATACAAACGTCAATATTAAGTTAATATTAAGTAACATACATTTTCAACACAGTCTCACTCCCAACTCGTCACATATTGCCGCTTGGTCAGGACCCTCGGCGTCACTTTTAACGCACAGGGTACCCCTTAAGCGTCATTTTTCGACGTTCAGGGCACTCCACTGATTCCAATGAGAAGCCTAGGGCGTCATATACAGACGTGTTGGGCACGTGAATGTTATCATCGTGATGGAATTATTTATTGGGTTATAATTTTTCCATTATGACATGTTGGAGTGTGATTCTCAATGTAATAAGCCAGCACACTTTTATTTAAATTTATTTATTTTTATTTACGCTATTCAGACACGTTTTAAACAGCCCAACCTAACCCCACCCCGCACTAAACCTGCCCATTTGCGTATTATATGATATAAAACACAGAATATAACAGACAACAGACACACTTTATTGAAAAAGTCCTGCTAATGCAACTGTTCCGAGGCCAAACGATTGATTTGTGTGAAGAAAAGACCAAAAGCAATCACCGTCTCCACGGTACCTCGGCGTCATGATAAGGACGAAATGGGAACTTCATTGCTTTCAATGGGAAACCTTTGGCGTCAACAGAAGACGCAAATTATATCGGTATGAAATCGCGCTGAAGAAGTGAAGTCTCATTCAGAACGCATCGCGATGTTTGGCATCAGTTCACGTGTACGTGCCACATGTGGGTGAGTAGTCAAATATTATGTCCTAAAGTATTCGCTATCGATCAGATTATTTTCAGTCACTGCATTATATCTGTCATCTCCACTGAGGATTTGAATTTCTTTGCTTTCTAAATCAACACATCTTGCTAATAGGGTAATTGCACACTGTCACGTGACATGCTATAGACCTTTAAACAGTTGTTCATATTTAATAATAACTACCAGTGTAGTTTCAACGTGGAATTTGTAGTAGACGCACAATAAAAACAACACTTGCCACACTTTTACCACAGTAACCTTAGTTTTAATGTGATAGGTGCAGTAAAAGGACAGCAACCTCAAATTTTACCATGCTTTTACCACAGTAACCTTAGTTTTAATGTGATGTTTGTTGTAAATAGACAGTAACCACAACAATTACCATGCTTTAAATGCATTTTATGGAAATCCAAATATTTTAATGTAAATAGAACTTTTCCTGTATATAATGCAATATATTATATATTATGACTTTTTCTCTCTTTCTTTTTTTACCTGAAAAGACCAAAAGGGCCTTCCGGACTCAGTCAGCCCATTCTTGTTTGTGGAGAAGTAACGGAGAAGACCAAAAGCTGCAACAGCAAATATTTGCAAAGGTATATATATATACATGTATGTGCTGGTTAGAGCCCTTTATCAAACATATTATTCAGCATTTGTTGTTACTTAAACTTATTCTTACAAATCCCATGGCTCAATCAGTAAGAACATATTCTCAAAGTCTCAATAATTCACAAGATTTAACAAGTAGTCAAATTCATATGATACTCGCCCATATTTGTATATACTCGTACATAATCCTGCAGCTTTTACTATGACTCCTGCCATTGGCTACTGCCTCAATTCCTGTACATTTGTATTGTTGTGCCCTTTCTTGGAAAGTAGTCGGATGTCCACACACTGTCAGAAAGTTTATATTAAGTCCATTGTATTCTTTAAAATGATTTCAAATTGGGCTCTGTCTGTTCATGTAATGTTACATGTCTCTTCACACCTCATACCTACCGCTGTTTGCAAGAGTGAAAATTCTCACATGACATCAGATATTCGATTATTTTGTCATACTCAGATCAGTTGCACTGTTGATAACGTCAACAAAAATCAAATGAATTATCAACATTTTTAAACACATTCAAATGATCTAGCTTGCTATTAAAGATATACTTTTAATAATGGGAATGCACACATATTAGTGAACTTATTACATAAATGTATTTAACATTTAATTATGCAACGCTTTTTACAGAAAGAAATCCTGCAGTTATGTATAAACTGACAACTTGCATGCAATGTAATTAAATGTCTTTTCTTTCTGTCTTGCAGGATTACTTGCAGATTACTTTTACTTTTATTTTTGTATTTTTTTAGATCTCTATAATATCAAATTCATCAGCACTTTTAAGAGTCAACCTCACAAGAGCTACTAGTGAGTCGCAGCGATCTTGCCGTAATCAGCCCTTCACAGGTAAAGTTTCTAGAATATTTTTAGTAAATCAGTATTTAATCAAATGCTCTCCTGAATCATATGGTAAATTAACTTTATTGTAACTGTCTTAATTTTTATGTTTCAAAAACAAAAGTACGGTATTTGCACATAGAGTAAGTGAGACTTTCTTGTTTTACAGCAGAGAAGAAAGACCAGACCTTATATCGAAGCAAGCTAATCGAATAAGTCCTTTGTTTTGGCTGAGGAAGGAACATGGCCATCTTGTGCTTGAAGAAGACAGAAAAGTGTGCAAGTCCACTGGTATGTCTTGTATTGAAGCAATGCTGTAACATGTAGTTAAGAATTAGATGTTGATCTCTAAAAGAACTATTCATTTCAGCAGTGATCATTCTTTCTATTCTGATAAAATACACACCATTATTCATGTCTAAATCTTTTTATAACTCCTAAAATGAGCAAATGAGGTTCTGTTTCTTGGATTTATCTAACATTAGAAAAAATAAAATAATTTCTTCCCTTTTGATACAATTATTATTACAATTACTGCCTTTTAGCATAAAGGCTGAAACACTTTGGCCTTCAGTTCTTATCACCATTTGTTTGTCTTAGATAAAAGCAGACATGTAGTTGTTATAAACTCCAGCTATTTCTCTATTGTTTTGTAGACCATGGATGGTTCTGGGTAGCTTTGGAAGATAATGAGTTGTGGCATATATTAGGAATCAAATAGTAAATGTTCTTTGAATTATGTGAAATATCTGGTTAGTTCTTTGGCTTGAAACAAGACTTTATACTCCACTGAATAAAACACATTTTATTTGTGTTTTAAGATGGATAGCAAGAGAAGGCACAAACTTCAGAAGATTCTACAGGAAAAGACTAATGTGCTGCCAAGGAGGAATACAAGAGGCAAAAACTCCACTCTCTGAGAACTATGCATGGCCATGGGTGCTTCATAAGCATGGTAAGTCTGGTGCCTCGGCACCTATTTCTTAATTCTTACCATGGCATTTGTATTGCAGTATTTTAACAATTGTTACATTGTTAAGGCTATCACAAGTGATGCTCTTGAAAGTGACTAAAGAAATCTAGCATCAATTATAAAAGCTCAGAAGAGAAGAGACCATGCCTTTCTAAAAGATATGCTGTTTAAAATGTTTCTGTCGATAAGGGTAAAATAGTTTTTGTCCAGTACTTGGCTAATATTATGTGCTGCAATATTATATATATAATGCTTCAATGTGTATATTATATAATGTACTGACTGCTGCTTGGTAAATTTAAATCAGAATGGGCAATTCTGACCATTTTGAGGTGGAGAGTTTACCTCCAAGCCTAATCGAGCACACCTGAAAATTTTAACCAAAGTCTTCAGGTTTACTTATAGACAGTTATAGACAGGTGGGTTTGAGGTTTGAGCTAAATATGCAGGACAGTGGATGCTGAGGGCCAGAGTCAACTACTACTGCTTAAATCATGCAGAACATAGGCTAACCTGACTGTACATTAAACTTAATTTGAATTGTGTTTTTGTTTTACTTTTAGACCAGGACTGGAGAACGCCTGACACTGGAATGTTCTTCTTCCTCTGGTTGAGAAAAAGCTACACAACACCAGTGACCACATCATCTGTTCATCAATACTGTAGGGTACAAGTGGGCAAAGTGTTTAGAAGAAGAAGAACGTGATGGACCATGAACCGGAAAGAGCCAGAAACCAGTCTAGCTGTGATAATGAATCATTATTTTCCAACACAATATCAAATCTGTTTTCTGTATCACTGGATGGGATTATTTATGTGGCACTCGTTTGTGTGGCTTCAGCAGCTGTGAATGGATTAATATGATGTTAATGTATTTTTGAAGACGCATTTTTATTTATCTTGAATCTCATTTGTCTTTATGCTACTGTATCAACTGTATACTGTATCCTCCAATAAAGTGTTGAGTGATAAAGTATGGTGAATATTGTGTATGGTGTGTGGTACAGTAAATACACATTTTACAAGTTTATTTAGGTGATCTGATTATTTTACTTGAGACGTAAACATTTTTTGTCTGGTTATATTATATTTAGTACAATAATGCACCAAAAAGTTTGATGTACTTTTAGTTTTCAGTGAAATAAAGGGAAGGATTACAAACACTTCAAGCTTAACTGAAAATGATCCATATTGATAATTCTGGTACATCTACTACTGCAATAAAAATTAAAGAAAGCACATTACCGATTTCAGGAACGTGGAGACAGGGTGAAGATGAAATGTCTCTTGTTATTTTACTTAACGGTGCATTGACCTATATTTAATAGTAATAGTGAAGTGTAAATACATAAATAGTTTTTGTTTACACTGGAAACTGGATAATGGCAAGTTTTTGCAGGTTCATCCATTATATGTATTGGTGTCTATCCATAAAACAAAATCAATATTAATAATTTTTATTTTACAACATCTCTTTCAAATATTTCTGTATTTCATCAGATGGTCTCACAATACCCATCAAGAACTAATGCAAGCATGATGTTAGAATAGAAAAGACAAAATACTCTGATATTTAAATGCAACTCAAAGTTTGTTGTCCATGATGAGGAGAATAGATTTGTGTAAGTTGTTCTGCCCTTCCACCTCCAGGGACCCAGTAGTGGCCCCTTGAAGAGCAAAACAAAACTTATTTCAAATGGCTGTATCTCAAAGTCTGGTTAGCGTATCACAGAGAAAATAGGCAGGACAACTGCTTATGCTATGTTTACTAAATAATGTTTGGCACAGTTTTCAGACATATATGGAAAGCTGGCATAAAGGTTTTCTCAAAATGCTCACAGTAAAATATTAAATTTTTCGCCTGCCCCTCATAATGTCATAAAGGTTTGCACAATGCACATATTTAGATATCCAGTTGTCCATTAAAGATGTAATTTACTTAACATTTATTGTTTCATTATTAAACGTTTTAAACTACATTACCCATATATCTTTGTCATTGTATCAATGCAATGGTAAATATGGCGCTGTAGTTCATTGAAGTGTGCAGCAATGCTTAGGTTTAGGTTGTGTTCTCGGTAAAGGAGTAATTTCTCACAACATACCGACACTTTATAGCTTACTTAACGTATAACTAACATAATAATAACACCAATACATACTTTATAACATGAAACGCCGTTTTATATGGGTTAAAAGATAGTCCAATCACAGCGAGTCCTACGATAAAGTCACAGCCAATGACAATCCAGCTGAACAGAGGCGTCACACTTACCTGTCCATTTATGGTAAATGATGACAGATCTCATCCGGTTCCAACTGAAGGATCCCTTAAATATTTAATATTTAGGCTGCTAAATATTTATTTATTCTAATTAAATAATAAAACTAACATTTTAAAACGAAAGACTCATGTGTGTGGTTAAACTGATGCATAAATATATTTGAAAGAGAAACCTCTTTTTCTATGCAATGGCCTACAAGCTACAACAGCACTGGTAGTTTAGCAGCTTTTGTAACATTTATAGTGTGTGTTTATGTTGTATATATATTTAGGTATGTATATAAATATAGGTATACATTTTAAACTTATTTATGCCACCCTTGACCATCTGAACTATTGGAATTAAAATAAATGTAACAAAAGCATTAAGAATGCACACAATTTTGTAAGCATATTCCAATATTTAATGTCAAACATTTCAAAGACATGCACACCAGTATAAAGATCAATCCCCTCTCTCTCTCTCTCTCTCTCTCTCTCTCTCTCTCTCTCTCTCTCTCTCTCTCTCTCTCTCTCTCTCTCTCTCTCTCTCTCTCTCTCTCTCTCTCTCTCTCTCTCTCTCTCTCTCTCTCTCCACACACACACACACACACACACACACACAAACACACACACACAACACACACACACACGTGAAACATAACTTTTAAAAATATTACCATGATGAAGTACAAACCAAGAGATGAGGTGCAATTTTGTTATCTGAAAATATATTTATTCCCATTAAAAAATAAATAGGCAAAAACTGAAGAACATTTTACATTCTCAACTTTAATACTATATATTTGTGATTATTGTAACTAAATGAAAGTCCAATTAAATTATTATAAATGTCAACCATTTTAGTAAGAAAATGCTTCAATATAATACATTCATGTAACAGTTACATTAAAAAGTTAGTGATAATGATACCATAGATGTAGTTATTAATGATTCCATGGAGGTAGATATGGTGGACATTTATTATAGTGACCACTGTATTGAAAGGTTTAATGAATAAATATTGATTTCAAAAGGTATTCACTCTCACTATCTTCATTTGTTCGAACAAACAACAAATGCAGCAATATACATTGGACTATAGAATCATGAAGTCGCTGCATGACTAGAACTAGTGGATGGCAATAGATATGTCCTTCACTAAAACTCCTGATGAGAACTAATGTTTTTTTTGATAAAGGCATAGGCAGACATCAAGTACAGTTTATGAATATTGGTTCTGCATAAATTGAAGAGATCATAAGACTCCACAGACTCCACATGAAGACATTGAGAAACTGTGTCAGAACAAAGGGTGCACTTCACTGGACATATCCTATGCATACCCGAACAACAACACCCAAAAACACTTGTGAAGTGGACACCACTAGGAGGACGCAGGAGACAGGGAAGACCAAGTAAGACATGAGACATATGTTTCACGAAGACCTGAATGCCGGTGTTCAATGAGAAGATGTGAAGAACGTGGCCACAGATCAAATATGTTGGAGGACACATGTTGCCCAATGTGCCCAGGGCAGGACATGATGATGATGTTGTCAGTTTATACATAACTGCAGGATTTCTTTCTGTAAAAAGCGTTGCATAATTAAATGTTAAATACATTTATGTAATAAGTTCACTAATATGTGTGCATTCCCATTATTAAAAGTATATCTTTAATAGCAAGCTAGATCATATGAATGTGTTTAAAAATGTTGATAATTCATTTGATTTTTTTGTTGACGTTATCAACAGTGCAACTGATCTGAGTATGACAAAATAATCGAATATCTGATGTCATGTGAGAATTTTCACTCTTGCAAACAGCGGTAGGTTATGAGGTGTGAAGAGACATGTAACATTACATGAACAGACAGAGCCCAATTTGAAATCATTTTAAAGAATACAATGGACTTAATATAAACTTTCTGACAGTGTGTGGACATCTGACTACTTTCCAAGAAAGGGCACAACAATACATATGTACAGGAATTGAGGCAGTAGCCAATGGCAGGAGTCATAGTAAAAGCTGCAGGATTATGTACGAGTATATACAAATATGGACGAGTATCATATGAATTTGACTACTTGTTAAATCTTGTGAATTATTGAGACTTTGAGAATATGTTCTTACTGATTGAGCCATGGGATTTGTAAGAATAAGTTTAAGTAACAACAAATGCTGAATAAAATGTTTGATAAAGGGCTCAAACCAACGCATACATACATACCATTGCAAATATTTGCTGTTGCAGCTTTTGGTCTTTTCCGTTACTTCTCCACAAACAAGAATGGGCTGACTGAGTCCGGAAGGCCCTTTTGGTCTTTTCAGGTAAAAAGAAAGAGAGAAAAAGTCATAATATATAATATATTGCATTATATACAGGAAAAAGTACTATTTACATTAAAATATTTGGATTTCCATAAAATGCATTTAAAGCATGGTAATTGTTGTGGTTACTGTCTATTTACAACAAACATCACATTAAAACTAAGGTTACTGTGGTAAAAGCATGGTAAGATTTGAGGTTGCTGTCCTTTTACTGCACCTATCACATTAAAACTAAGGTTACTGTGGTAAAAGTGTGGCAAGTTTTGTTTTTATTGTGCGTCTACTACAAATTCCACGTTGAAACTAAAATGGTAGTTATTATTAAATATGAACAACTGTTTAAAGGTCTATAGCATGTCACGTGACAGTGTGCAATTACCCTATTAGCAAGATGTGTTGATTTAGAAAGCAAAGAAATTCAAATCCTCAGTGGAGATGACAGATATAATGCAGTGACTGAAAATAATCTGATCGATAGCGAATACTTTAGGACATAATATTTGACTACTCACCCACATGTGGCACGTACACGTGAACTGATGCCAAACATCGCGATGCGTTCTGAATGAGACTTCACTTCTTCAGCGCGATTTCATACCGATATAATTTGCGTCTTCTGTTGACGCCAAAGGTTTCCCATTGAAAGCAATGAAGTTCCCATTTCGTCCTTATCATGACGCCGAGGGTACCGTGGAGACGGTGATTGCTTTTGGGTCTTTTCTTCACACAAATGTTTGGCCTCGGAACAGTTGCATTAGCAGGACTTTTTCAATAAAGTGTGTCTGTTGTCTGTTATATTCTGTGTTTTATATCATATAATACGCAAATGGGCAGGTTTAGTGCGGGGTGGGGTTGGGTTGGGCTGTTTAAAACGTGTCTGAATAGCGTAAATAAAAATAAATAAATTTAAATAAAAGTGTGCTGGCTTATTACATTGAGAAACACACTCCAACATGTCATAATGGAAAAATTATAACCCAATAAATAATTCCATCACGATGATAACATTCACGTGCCCAACACGTCTGTATATGACGCCCTAGGCTTCTCATTGGAATCAGTGGAGTGCCCTGAACGTCGAAAAATGACGCTTAAGGGGTACCCTGTGCGTTAAAAAGTGACGCCGAGGGTCCTGACCAAGCGGCAATATGTGACGAGTTGGGAGTGAGACTGTGTTGACATTTTAGACGTTTTTGCTAATTCTGCAACGTGTTTCGTTATTAAATAAATCAGCTGCTTTGAACAAATCGGTTGAATAAATGATTACGTGAATCATTCATTAACTATTTTGATTTCAGTTTCATCTTTAAAAGTAGACAATTTTTCCATCACCATTCTATATTCAGAATATTATTTTTGTAATTGTACCAACTGCAACAAAAAGGGGCCCACCGATGTTTTGTACAGTAGCAGCACCACTGTATCGTTTAGTGTTGTTCCTGTCCTCACCCAGCCATTTTTTCTTCGGTTTGACCCAAAAACATCTGTGTTAACTGATGTTCAAGTTTGCACAAAATAGATCATGTGTTCATGATGTTATAATAAGAAGTGTATGTATGCATGTCCTCAGCCCTGTCAGAATAAGAGTTCTCCTCATGATAAGAGTCCCTAGTCACAGAGGCTCACTGTGATAAGGAAGAACAGCTCGTGTCGCGTGTCATACGTCATTACGCTATTCCTAAATCATTGCACATCAAGTGTTTACATGACCTCTCGATCAGATTACAAAAGGAATAAACCACCCCTTACAATCCAAATTACATTTTAATCAGATCTGGCCAATTCATTCCGATTGACTTGGTTATATGTGACTTTTTTTGTTCCAATTGTGCTACTAGTATACGATCGGATTATAAGGGATCATGTAAATGTAGCTATACTGTTGGCTTGGCACAGGACAGGTGTTTACCTTTTTTTCTCTGGACAATCGATTTTACAGATGTCCCAAACAGTCGGAAGGGGTTTCCATCAGAGAATGTAATAACTTTGCACCAGGCTTCTGTGCGCATTCCATTAACTTCCTGCAGAATTTCAGTCTGTCCTTGACGTTTTTCTTGGAGAGAAGTGGCTATGCTACCCTTCTTTAACACAAGGCTATTGTCCAAAGAACTTTGCACTCACACCCACCTGCTGCCAATACTGATCAAGCTCTGCACTGCTGGTGACACGATCCCATAGCTGACTCCTCAGTAAGGGACGTCCTGGCGCTTGCTGGACACTCTGGGACGTCCTGAAGCCACAGTTGAACCTCTCTACTTTAAACTCCTGATGAGCCGGTAAAAATGGTTCCTTCAGGTGCAAAATTCTTTGCAGCAATTTCCTTGCATGTGAGGCCATTTTGATGCAAATCAATGGCTGTAAGTCTTTCTTTGGAGGTAACCATTGCTAACATAAGAACACAATGATTGGAAGCACTTCTTCCCTACTTTTATAGTCAGTGTACTCTAATAATCCATTCAGAATGATACTGACTTGTACTCGTTCACACTTTCCCATGTGCTGATGATGTGATTAGTGAAATTATGCTGTCATTTTTTACCATATAGGGCCACCCACAAACCCCTCAAAAAACATTGCAATTTGGGTTTTTGCTATTATTTGATCACTCTGCATATTAATCTAGAAACAATGTGAATCAAAACCCCGACAACCGAAGCTGCAAACATTGCAAAACACACGTCTTTCTTTCATCTGTTGAACATAAAAGAAGATATTTTGAAAAAAGTTAATTCACTCATTTTGCCAACTTAATGAAAGTCACTGTGTTCCAAAACAACACGGGACAACACCGTCCCGTCTTTTAGTCTTATTGTGCATGTGCAAAAAACACAGACATTTTTCAAAAGATCTTTTATGTTCCACAGACAAAAAAAAAAGTCATTCAGGTTTGGAAAGATGTGAGGGTGAGTAAAAGATGACAGAATTTTATTTCTGAACTATTACTTTAATCACAATTGCTGTATTTGAAATAATGTTGCATACTGCCTATTATACTTTACAGTGAACAATTTTAAAAATGCTACCCAATACAGTGCAGAGAATGCAACGCCACATGTTTTATATTGATTTGTGCTGAATCGATGTTTCAAATTGAGTGTTTCATGTTCAAAATTTACCACAGCTAGCACTGGACACTTCCAAGAGGATCGATCAAGAGCATCAGGACATTACAGCATGTGGAAAAAAAAGGAAAATAAAGAAAATCTATATCATCTGATTCTTTCCCACAGATAAAATTAGTAAACAATTAAAATATTTATCATGTGGAATATGAGGGTATAAAACAGTTAACTAATCTAAAAAGGTACAGGTGCAAAACCAGTCATAAGTTGCATGGGTATATTTGTGGCAATAGCCAACAATACAATGTATTGGTCAAAATTATCGATTTTTCTTTTATGCCAAAAATCATTAGGATATTAAGTAAAGATCATGTTTAATGAAGATATTTAGCAAATTCCCTACCATAAATATATACAAAAAAATATTCATATTAGTAATATGCGTTGCTAAGGACTTCATTTGGACAACTTTAAAAGCGATTTTCTCAAGACTTTTTTGCACCCTCAGATTCCAGATTTTCAAATAGTTGCAGCTCTGGCAAATATTGTCCTATGTCCTAACCCCAACAAAGGATATTTATTCAGCTTTCAGATGATGTATAAATCTCAATTTAGTTATTTTGTGAAATGTTGTGTAAAATCTCAAGTAATGTTGTGGAGTTAGGGACCTCTGGTGGTGAACTTGGAACATTTTGGGCAATGTATGACTCTGAAAACGAAACACTATTCTGGAGTAATTGGTATATTTTTCCGTGGAATTCAATGTTTTAGGCCAGGGGAAGAGACAACATTGAGCTCCACAAAAGTAATCTCAGATATCACTATGTTGCGATGTCATTTTGTGCGCGCGCTGTAAAATTGACTAAAGCTATTTAAGAATATGAATTTATGAGTAGGGGGTGTTAGCTGTGATTGACTGACTTAAATTTGGCAGCTTAGGATGGATAGATATTGTGTGCAGGTGTGTTTGTGTGAAGAAAAAACGCCTGTGACGATTGCTACTCCACATGAAAGGTTCACGTGTCCATTTGTAGGCACTAGATTAGCACCATTATTTCTGAACAAACACATACCACCTGTCCAAATCCCTCTGCTGTAGAGGTCACCACATGTAAACAAATCACTTCCAGTGTCTAACACACACACACACACACACACACACACACACACACACACACACACACACACACACACACACACACACAGAGTTTACTTAGCTATCTAAATGGGGACATTGCATTGACTTCTGTTTTTTTTATATACAGATAATTGTACATTTTATTTCTGAACTATTCTTTAATTACAATTGCTGTATTTGACATAATGTATACTTTACAATGAACAATTTAAAATATGCTATACCCAATACAGTGTAGAGAATGCAACGCCACATGTTTTATATTGATTTGTGCTGAATCAATGTTTCAAATTGAGTGTTAAAAAATTACCACAGCTAGCACTGGACACTTCCAAGAGGATCGATCAAGAGCATCAGGACATTACAGCATGTGAAAAAATGGAAAATAAAGAAAATCTATATCATATAATTCTTTTCCACAGATAAAATTGGTAAACAAATCAACAAATAAAATATTTATCATGTGGAATATGAGGGTATAAAACAGTTAACGAATCTAAAAAGGAACAGGTGCACTCAAAGACTGAAATGTGACCCTGGAGCACAAAACCAATATGTGTTGCTAAGGACTTCATTTGGACAACTTTAATATAATATAATTACTAAACCTACCCATCATAGAAAACTTTCTGCATTTTTACATAAAAAAAACAACAAACAAACTTAAATTACTTTATTTGTATTACAAACGAGGACATCCCCAAAGGCAGGTTTTTGGAGATTTTTACACTAACCCTATCCCTAAACCTACCCATCACGCAAAACTTTCCGCATTTTTACATTTTCAAGAACATGCATTCTGTACGATTTATAAGCTTGTTTCCTCATGGGGACCTCAATTTAGGTCCCCACGGTGACACGAGTCCCCACGAGTCTGTGTGCATTCACATTCAAGTCCCCACTGGGATAGAAAAACATGTACACACATATACCATTTTTTTTTTAATTTACTAAAATATTACTATTTTATGCATATTTATAATCTTACTTTTTACAGTATAAATTTGGTCTTTATATATGAAAATATATAGCTCGCTGCCTTTTCAATTTTAGGATGGTGGGGCCCTTGCACCAGGACGATCAGATTTGGGTGTCCATGACATTCAAAAGATTGTAAACCCCTGCTCTAAATACTTCAAACACATAACACACAAACACATTCTTCACTACCTTTCAGCATATTGTTTCATAAACACACACATGCAGAAATTCAAATTCATTATAATATGCTGTGTGATTTGGACCCAAACATAAATAAGCTGTTTCCCAGTCACTGTCGGAAAACAATATTAATCATTGGATAAGTCCATGTACCTTGATGAAATTATGTTTTGAACAAGATAAAGTGTTGTCAGAAATCGGTAATATTCAAATATAATATTTTGTTTTAGCTGCATAACCTGCTGCTACTTCAGGAATGATCTACTATCTGTCTACAGGTCTGATTTAAACATCTTTACTGTCTCTCATTAGACTAATGCGGTTATGTTTATAGCCTTTTGCTCTCTGCCAGGACATTGCACACAGTAGGAGTTTGTCGGCTTTTAACTTGACTGATAAATGGAGAATGATATATGAGAGGGATCACAGGGAAGGCAGTGAAACAAACAGATGTCAGAAGCTGTAGGCGTTCAATCCTAAATAGGTGGAGAGGTTAAACCTAATATATGAACAACACAAATAGGGCATGATGATAAGTAAACCAAACAACTGGATGAATAATCGAGGTCTTTCTTAATGAACGATACTGTGTTGAGCAGTAAATAACTAAAAGTTACGGTTAACATATTTTGCAGTAGAATGACAATAGTTCAA
Organism: Gobiocypris rarus; assembly: GCA_023029165.1. Classification (NCBI taxonomy): domain Eukaryota; kingdom Metazoa; phylum Chordata; class Actinopteri; order Cypriniformes; family Gobionidae; genus Gobiocypris; species Gobiocypris rarus. The sequence goes on along the minus strand of CM040930.1, from coordinate 15,775,698 downwards.
CTGTAGTGACCAAACTATATCAACAATATCATAAACAAACTCACTCACCTGAATGGTCCTCAATCTCAGACAGTATGTGGCGTATGGCACGGGTGGAACCTTTTCGTAGTTCCTAGAACTATTGGTGGAAGTACAGATTTTGGCGTGTTAGCGCTATTTTAGTTCAAGGAACCCCTTTGGGGGAAACTAATTTAGCTCCTACTTAAGAGTAGGGTCTAACCCAGCACAATAGGAACTATACCAGTGACGTAAGTGCTGATTGGTCGAACGCACACAAAACACCCGCACCCGCCATTTTCATAAAAGCCTTCTACACACAGATTATAGTCTATATTATTTACTCCAGAAACGAACTATATGGACATGGAAAACAGTGATAGATGGACCCCTCAACCTCTACACTAAAGAGAAAATCCAACACAACTTTGAGGGGACCAAGCTAGCGACATTGGACATCAACCAATTAGCAAATGCTAATACTTCATATACTGTCTACTTTCTTTGTATAACAGTTCTACCTGATTCATTCCAGTGAAATGGCTCATTCTAAACGTTAGCGTTCGAAAGTCAAGATGGTCTTCTCAGCACTGTAAAGTCAGATTCATTCTAGTGAAACGGTTCTACTTAAAGGGTCATCTTTTTTGTTAAGAAAGTTGGAGACTGGTTAGAATGGAAAAAGCCATAATATACTAACAGTAAAAAATAAAACCCCAAAAGATTTGCAGTGATTCTTTTTTCCCCCATTTCCCAAGTGCTTGATATGTTGCAAAAAGAAAGTCTTATTTATTCCAGTGAATCTGACTGTCCTGTAAATAAACAATTAAAAATCCATTCACTGATTCAAGTCATTGTACGTTTACTCCAACTTCGGTTATTCATATTAGGGTATTTATTATATTTGTTATACCCTAAAATAGACCATCACTCAGTTACTTCCACTCGAAACCCTTAATTGTTTTTGTTAAGTTCTTTTTGTAGTTAAATTATTTTTAAAACCAGTAGCTTATTATAACTAAATGAAATTATGATGAACTTGTGGCTTGGTAAGTTACAGTTTCAAAGCAGCTTTCCCGAAGCTGGTGCTGATCAACACCTGAGTCTTCCAGTTTGAGTGACGCTTCACACTTCTGAGAAGGAGAATGAACAGAGACTGAAAGACAAGCGGTTGGTTGACCATGGCAGGGGAATGATCCCTATCCCATGGGTCAGTGAGGTGCTGTTACTTTGAAAATGTACGACTGACACGTCCTCAACAGACACAACAATCACAAAGGGCTGAACAATGATATGTTGTCACAAGCTCCACATGTCGCTGTCTCAGACAGGAATGCCCCAAAGGGACATACACATTCAGGCTTAAAAGGTAAGCCTAAAAATTCTATGTAGAGTGGATGCACACATGTTAGATACTTAGATATTGTTTCAGAAAATGTTATTATAATCTTAATTTTAGTGGATTGTACTGGACTAAACAGAACACATAATAACATTTCACAATTTTAGCTGATTGCAAAATTCTTTCAGAGTACTTGACGGCAGACCCAAGAACTTCTACCACTGAAAATCTCAGTTTCAGAGAATTTCAACAAGTTCTTTCAACATCCCCAAACCCCACAACTACCTGTTTCTTTGTCTATGTCACTGGATGAGCAGTAAAAGGCCATTAGGTACGTGATTAGGCAGTGTGCTCATGGAACCCAAACCTGCCGTGCCTCCACAAATCCCCAGAAAGCCCCCTCTTATTTAATACAGCTGCCCTGGATTGCAGTAATGATCGTACCGGTATGCTGATACTGACACCTCAATAAATCAAGATGCTTCTATATTTTACTACCACATGTCACCCACAATGATCTGACACCCACCAGAAAAAGCAAACATCCACATGATGGGAATACCACAACAATTATTCAATAAAATTTTACAATAGAATATTGACTTTACATTCAGGTCAAATTTTAAGAATCAAATAACAGTAGAGAACATGCCACTCTTTTTATATAGTGTTTTTGGCCTACTATATAGTATGTCATTGCGGATATAGCCACTGACCTTATGAGTGTGTCACATCTCGGATATTGATGTAGCCCTCATTCCTTGATGGAGGAAAATGAGATGTGTTGAAAAACTGTCTCTAGGGGTCAGCACACAACATCTCTGTTCCCTCCAACAGGGAATGAGGGTTATCTTTTCTGTTAGTCACTTTCGAAACTGTGTCAAAATACTGTCACGGCCCCTCCCCTGCCTGGCAGGGGCAATTCCTCCTGCAGGCAGAGGAGGGTCGTTAGTGATTGGATCCACCTGGGCTCAGGGTATTTAAGCTGCCTCACTAACCACTTCTCTCTCTCTCTCTGCTCCTCCAGGTATGATCCTGTGTTGTTTGTTCTGTTGTAGTTTTACTTAGTTTCCACTCAGACATGTTTACACATACAGATTCATGCATCCATGCACTTTACCCACACCTTACATTATGACATTTTCACACCTCATTCCTTTTTCTTTGTTTATAGTTAATAGTTATTGGTTTATAATAAAGAGAACCTTTTGTTGGCCTATACCTGTTGTTGGTGTCCCCTCATTTTTGCCGCAGGCTATGAGCCGGCCTGTGACAATACCAACACAAATGGTCCCAATACTTAACGACACAACTAGAACTGCATCACGAGGCATGATATACTTCTCTTCAAATGCAGGCAGGCCTTAGCAAGCCAAAAGCAAGAGCAATTACGCTAACTTGTGACTTACCAACGCCCAGGGTAACGACCTTAGGTCTCTCAACCAAGGGGACCAACTCACCTCTTCTAGACTCTTCTAGACTCACTCAAGCTGCAGGCTTCTTTAAATTTTTCTAAAGAAAAGCTTTATTTAACAGCGAGTAAAACTGATTGTTAACATTGGGAAGCATTCTCCTTCTCACTGAGAGAGGAACACTATGGAGACCACATCCAAATCAAAGGGGGAGGTTAGCATGTGGAAAATACTTTTGGACTCAGTGCCGCCACTTCCACCACACGCATCACGCACTGCGCGTAGTGCACCAAGTGCTGAGTTGGGCACCTCAAGAAAATTCTCTCAGGCCAGCGGTGGGACTGTTTGGACTCACCATAGTGGAGCACTACATAGGGAAGAGGTCCTGGGCTTCACCTGCTACCAGCTTCACAGTGACTGAAAGACACTAGGTTCCTTGAGAGGGAAACTGATGTCGTGGCAATAATTCAAGTCAATCACTGAACAAGAGACAAATCTTTGAATATAATAAAGAATGATTTATTTCCTTGCAAGGAAAGAGTCCACTGTCGCACAGCCACAGATGACTGTATGAGAGCGGCCTAAAGACTAAACAATCAGGTTCCCTTTTATACCATTTACAAGGTCAGAAACAAAGACAAGAGCTCCTGTAATCTTCCACTTCAGTATTCACATAGAAATAACCCTTTCAGTTTGGTCATGGTCCCTTTGTCAAGGATCAATACAGTTTTAGCCACTGACCTTAGGGGTCAGATCGATTCTTTTTAAACTGACCAGTTGTCCCTCTCAGTTCAATTCTAAGGACATGTAACAAACTTCATGTTAAGCATACTACATGAATGATTATATGTGTTAAAGCAAATTCATACATATTGTTAAAATCACTCTCCTCTATGATTATATTTTCTTCTATTGATTAAATACATTTTTTCTATTACAATTTCTCCCTTTTTATCATTCATTGATAACTTCACAATCAAAAATGTATCCTTGTAAAAAGAAAATTCAAGTCTTTACATCACATTTATACTCTTCATCTCTGATTTTCATATAAACGATCACTCTCTTGAACTTGAAGGAAGATAGTTAAAATTGCTAAGGCTGTTTTTACGGGTATAGTCCCTTTTTCACTGCAAGCAAAACATATAGATAGATAGAACCTCTAAAGATTCTATAAAGTAAGAAAATCATTTAACCTCTGTCACTCCAACAGATCGTATCATCATCGAACTCATCTCTCGAATTATCACAGTCATAGATAGATAGATTAACCATCTGATTTGACATACTGGTGTTCACCAGTCTCTGTACAATGCTGGAAACACACTGAAGAAAACACGGGATACACATTAGTATTACCACTACAATTCCCAAAATTGGTACCACAGTAAATCCCAACCAGTATCCCTAACCATGAATCATCAGCTTTCTCAGGTACTTTCACAGCCATCCTCATGTGAGTGATAATGCTGGTGATATTATCACTGTAGTCTGGAATATGAAAACAACAAGACAGTCCCAACATCTTACAGACCCCTCCCTTTTCTGCTGTTAGTATGTCTAAGACTAATCTGTTTTGGATCACTGCATCTCTGATTTGCCTCATTTACCATTGTAAACGCATTTTCTGTACTGTTAGCCATAGCTAGCACAGTCCATGCTGGCCCATTGATCTTGTTAATTGACACCGCTGTTCCCACCCCTAGTAGAACAGACCACCCCACATTCATCAGAGCTGGGTACCAACATCCTGACCACCCCTCTCTGGCATATAATGATAAGCTCTGTCCCCACAAACCCACACTGCAGCGGGTGAAGTGTCGTTTGGTCTACTAAATGGACAGGTGAAGTTGGTCATCATGTTGCTGTTGCTTGGGCTGATAAGGCACCTGTTGTTTAAACATGTGACTCAGCTGCCTTCCTTCCTGCTCCGTCTCCTGGATTGTTGCAGCCTTCAATGGCCGTCGTGAACCCATGTCGCCCTTTCTCACAGCGGTGTGCAAGAAAGGTCCTGGCCCTTTCGCCTTCCAGCTCTGTAGGATCTGTAGTCCCGAATCACCACAAAATCACCTGGTTTGATGTCATGTAAAGGAGTCCCTTAACCTACACATAGACCTTAGACAACAGAGTAGACATTTCTTTGCAGTAATTCAACATGTCATGTTCACAGCTGTTGTTTAACCCCTTCCATTCCCCTGAATGGTGATCCAAAATCAATTTCAAACGGCTCAGATTTGCTCTAGGCCTTTTCGTTCCTTTGCCAATTAGTTTTCAATCATTAATTCTTTTCCTTTTGGCTGCAACTGCAGCCAATTATCATAATTTCTCTAAGAAATGTCTTGTTAAACAACAGCTCATCCATACACCATTCACCATTCATCAACGGTTTAGCCACGTTACTCTGCTCCCATGGCAAAATCTGCTTCTCTGTAACAAAGACAAAACATTAGTGTTTGTTTCGGATAATAAAAGACATTCTGGTCCTTCGATTGCGTCCATTGCCGCAACCTTGGCAGCCGCGTCGGCTCTGGAGTTTCCTGTAGAAACAAGGTCTTGTTTGTTAGTATGCGCTGCGCATTTACAGATAGCAACTTGCCTTGGCAAGGTTATTGCGTCTAGAAGTGCTGATACCAAAGAAGCATTCAATATTGGGTGCCCATCGGACTTTAGAAATTTCCTGTGCTTCCATAAGGCCCCAAAATCATGCGCCACCCCGAACGCCAGATCGTGAGTCTGTGTAAATCGTTACACTTTTCGCTCCATCAGCTTGCATGCTTCAGTTAGAGCCACGAGTTCCGCCCCCTGCGCAGAATAATTTGCTGGCAATCTGCCAGAAGTCAAAACATCAAATTCTGTAGTTACAGCATAACCAACCTTATTTAGGCCTGTTTGTGGGTCTCTTGTAGCAGAGCCATCCACAAACAGGACATTTTCGCAGTTTTTCTTTTTTTTTTTTTTTTTTTTTTTTTAGTGGTGTGTCCAAAGGTCCGGTCTCGGTGTACACACCTGTTCTAACGCAGTGACACAACAATGATGTTCCTCCCCATCCTCCTCTGTTGGGAGGAGAGTGGCAGAATTCAAGACCGTACAACGCTTAACAGTGACATTTGGCATATCAAGCAAAATCGTGTGATACCTCAGTCATCTGGCCGTAGATAGGTCAGACGTTCTCTGCTCTTGCAGTATCATCGACACTGCGTGGGACCATCAATGTTAAATCAGAATACCCACATATTCCTCGATGCGAGTACCCCCAATTCTGCAGCTGCTACTGCTCTCAGACATCAATTTGCTCGAAAAATACCCCACAGGTCGCAGTCTGTCCCCATGATGCTGCAAGAGAACAGAAGTCATAAATCCATTCTTTTCATCTCCCATTTGAACAAACGGTTTTACAGGTGTCGGTAACCCCAAAGTTGGGGACCCAATCAATTGTCTTTTCATGTTTTCAAAGGCCTTCTTAGCCTCTTCTGTCCAATCAAGTTTATCACATGACTTCAAACCCTTCCAGTTGTCAGGGCTACAAGCTCCAATCAGAGAGTTTCTCAAAACAAATGATAACGTGCTCTCCCTCAGGAGAGGTACAGTATCACAGGTAATATTCATCTGGATTCTTTAGTGTTTCAGTGAATTAAAGACGAATCCATATTTAATATCTGGAAGTTAATATCTAAGTGATCAAAACCCTGTTTCTGCTCTCCCGACATGTTAGGTTTGTGATATCTCCCAAATCCAAACACACGACACCTCGTTGCTATCAAGCGTTTAGTGATTACACACACACACCTAAGACCATCAGTTACCACTCAGAGACTAAACACACTTTAGAAAACATTCAGCTTTCATGTCTCCAGTTTCTCACTGTACATCATATTCTAATCAACCTTCCTCCAGTCTGTTGTTTCTTCAACATTTCATATTCAATACCAAAATCACATCACTAATTTTCAGGTCATGTTATACGGTTTAAAGTACTCTTTAGGCGTAAGTTCTAAACAACCAAAACCTTAACCTCATGTGGCAGTGACACAAATCCTCACTATCCTTTCTTTGCCACTTACACTAAAATTGTCATAATTTTACCAAGACCGTACAAATTTCTTCCATATCACATCGTAGTTCAATATATTTTAACCTAATTTTACTTCAGGTGTTCATAAATCCTGTCAGAAATTTTATTTTTACAACATTTATATTTGTGGCTATTTCTCTGGTCACATTATTCCTCTATCAAGTTCCACTGTTTCCGTATTATTTATCTCTATCTCTCTACAGAAATCCAAAATATTATTGTCTTCATATCTCAATGCCAATCACACAGAAAGCCTCACAGCCTCTTGTTTTTTTGTTTTTTTTTTCTCTTACATTAGTTGTAGTTCTCTATATAAATCAATGTCCTACCTCCATTTAATGGATTAAAACGCACAATAAAATTTTCATTTGAAAGGTTATATTCCTTTGTTCACCATCTGGCCTTTCATAAATTTGATTGATTCTCTGGATCATTTAAATAGTGACTTTAACCAATTTGTCACTTTGTCTCTATGCACGTTTACAATTTTAACTAATCCAGAGTCTAATTCACAACATCAGCATCTTAAATGACAAAAGTAGTCATAATTACCAGTAACGGACAGAACTGGATACCAATCCACTTAAAGCTTGTCCCATGTTCTGGATCATCTTTTCACCAGATTCTCAGAATTATCAGTTTGTCGCTTGACTTTACCTGTCTGTAATGATAAAACACTCATTCCAGAGGTTAAATACACCCTACATTCAATCAGGACACGTAAATATGAACTGCTCATTCTCAAAATTTGCTTTTACATGGTCTCTTAACCAATTTCAGATCATGTCTGTTCATTATTCATTTGTTTTTATAAAAGTCAGCTGACATTGCTTTGTTTTGTTTCAGCTTTAGCAGGATGATAACAGAGTACAGTTCCTGCAGCCTCTCTCTCTCACTCTCTCCAAACAGCCTCCTAAGACTATAACTTATAAAAATGTAATATAAAATTTATTAACCTTAATCCTTTACTTTCAAATTAGAACATCTCCAATAAGTTACACTATGAAATTGTTTCAAGTTATCTTTAGTTTAAATACCTTTGACCTTCAGACCTTCGTTAAACTTCAAAAGCCGTCCTCCTCTTAAAGACTTCATCATGTTTCTGAATTAAGCCTGCTGAAGTAAACTCATAATAACATTAATTCTTTAGTTTACTGATACAAATTAATACATTTTGTTCTGGTCTCCACACAAGTTAAATGACAAGCACTGCATGGTCTCAGCCGGCTCTTGAATGCCCCTTACCATCATAACTCTTTCGCTCAGGGCCTTTTTCTGCGGTTATTGGTGAGCGGTATAGAGGAGCATAATTAGGGCAGGCCCTGCTGTGTCCTGTCTGGACTCTCGGCCCCCACAAGCACAGCTTCCCCCCTTGACTGATGCTGCTGGCCTCACAGACATCGCTCCACTCTCATACACACCTCACATAAAACCCCAAGTGGGGTCCCAAGTGACTTTACGGTGATTTCTCTGGCTTGGGTTGTTCCCCGCTGGCCAAAAGAGAATCTTACCCGTCTTCGGGAAACCACCTCGTGCCCACTTGGTCATCGCTTGAGTTCTTTGACCCTCGACAGGATCCAATATTTTCTGGAGTCTTGGGGAAAGTACATTCAAGAGTCACCAGAGCCAATTAGTCTGCTTACTATAGGTAGAACATGGAGACAGGTTAATTATCACACTTAATCACTAAAATCATCAGTGAATTACTCAGTGAATTTAGCCAGAATAACTGTCCATCTGCTACCACTGTGACCAAGGCCATCAGTTCTGTACATGGTGAAGGCTAAGATTAGACACAACCTGCTCATATAATACATAAGTAAAAACTTCAGTTAATTTAAAAGTCACCATATTTTAAAACATCCTTTTTATCCAATCATTGTCTATGATTTTCAACTGATGCCCTGTGCTTTTTCTTCAAATATCTTATCATATAACACAGGCTCAGATACCAGCTTTGAGCTGGTTTCAAATGAGAGCGACTCTGAGGCCTTCAGGACGGTAAACTGCATTTTCATAAACAGACACTCTTCACTTTAGCTCAGCGTCTGATCTGGCTAGAAATTAAAATTGTTTTCATATGAACATCAGAGATTTTCCCTTTAACTCTATCCTTAGACAGTGATCACCATCTCCAATAATCATAATTTTATATTCGTCTTTTGCCCTTATAATCAATTTTGAATTAATTTCCACTCAGATTGAGTCTCTGTTACTCAAGTTAGGCCACAGCACCAGAAATGACATGGTGGGCCAGATTCAGATAAGCGAATTGTTTTATTACAGCTCAGCACCAGGTTATCTTTTGAAACCAAAACATCAGCTTATAGGGTTTCCAACCTATAGTTATTTCAACAACCCAATATTCAGAGTTTTGCAAAAGTGAGAAGAACAAGAACATATTTATAATTGTTTGTTTATCTTAAAACCCTCTCAACCTGATTTATATGTTTATTCAACGTTTTATCATCTTTATCTTTAATTTTAAACTCATATTAACTAAACTTCACTAAAGACTTAATTTTTTTTTCCCTTGTTCTTTTCTCTCTCTAAGTCACTATTTAAATATACATCCTCAACTCACGTTTTTCTGTTATTCTGTAATTTGTACATCTGCCTGTATTAAAATATTATATATCTTTCTTTCAAAAGGAATTCCTTAACCTTATTGTTATCTAATTATTTTCTTAAGACAGAGTATAAATCTTGTCTCTGTTTCTTTCTCTTTACTGGGTTTCATTTACAGGATTTAGCCTGTTGGCCTGATTTGCCACACCTTATGGGTGGGCGGTTACAGTTTCATGCAAAATGGCCCCGCTAACCACAATTAAAACACTCTGTCCTCTGGTGGAGCAACACCTCTGTTCTCCAATCTCAGTCTAGTTCCCAGTCTCTGGGCAGTGCCTAAAGTGGCAAACACTCGGACAGTCTCAGAAGAGAGCTCAGGGTCCAATAAACCTAAAATGGTTTGCATCTTATTTTTCACAACCCTCACATTTGTTTATCAAATTGTAAAATCTCTGTTACTAATCCATGAATAAGCACAAGCAATTTGAATCTTTTCTCTATTCTCTCTTTATTTGTAGCCAGTTAAGCTGCTGTTTAACTTTCTAAACAGAATTAAAACATTTGTTGCCCATTTTCTTCATAAGTTCTTCAAATTTCTTTAACTTGGGCTTCAGAGCGGAGCTGCTTACAGCGTTGCTCTTTCGTCTCAATATCTTTATCCGGACTGATCAAGTTACTGATCATGTCACTCAAATCATTTGCCATAATTTAGTTATCACAAATTGTATATTCATAACTTAATCAAAGTTCATACTCACCAGCGATCTTTAAACAGCTGCGGCTTCTGTGTGATCAGACATCATTTTCCTTTCCCTGCTATGCTTCTTTCACACAACACTCGCATTTCACACACACATTTCCCACAACAGCCCTTCAATCCTTATCTCCTATTTTCAACTGACCATCCGTGCTACTCAGCATTCCCTCATTTGGGACAATCATGATATTTAATTCTTCTCTATACCTTGCATGCATTTTTGGCCATATAATTTTCTCATTTGACAAAATACCGGAGCTTCATATTTGATCTTGCTCTCGGACTTCCCCATCCTGACAGTCTGTCTCTGTGGATCTTCCTAGCGCTAGGTTTTTTAGTCTGTCGGACGTCTCCGTTTAGACCCTATCTTTCACCCAAGATGGACGGGCGGACTACCCCTCTGTAATCCTTTAAGACCTGCTCTCAGCACAGTCCGACCTGGCCTCGCCTGGTCTTTTACTCTTTTTCCCCCTGGAAAACTTATCTCACAATTTCCTCCAGAAATTTTCTCGCCCAGAGTCAGCTGTCAGCTATGGTTCCTCCAATACCCTCAATATTTTCAATATTTTTCCCAAATCATTCTCAATATTTTCTCTCAATATTTTCAATATTTTTCCCCAAATAATTTTCAATTCATTCAGAAATTCAATAATCATTCAGAAATTCAACAATCATTCACATCATTCAGAAATTAGAAATTCAACAATCATTCACATCTTTCAGAAATTCAATAATCATTCATTTCCCCCTGAATTTCTTAATTCAATAAAAAATTCTGTCTCTTACCAGGAAGCTCCCGTGCCACCTCGGGTTCGTTTTCTGATTCCAGTGGTCGGACCCTCCAGACCCCAGAGCAGTCGGCCCTTCTCCTCAATCTGTCAGGGTAAGGCTGTGACTCTAACGTCAGGATGATCAGTCACCATCTGCTCTCGGGTCCAGAAGGCACATCCAAGGAATCCACTTAACTGACACCAAAACTGTCGTGGCAATAATTCAAGTCAATCACTGAACAAGAGACAAATCTTTGAATATAATAAAGAATGATTTATTTCCTTGTACAAGGAAAGAGTCCACTGTCGCACAGCCACAGATGACTGTATGAGGAGGCCTAAAGACTAAACAATCAGGTTCCCTTTTATATCATTTACAAGGTCAGAAACAAAGACAAGAGCTCCTGTAATCTTCCACTTCAGTATTCACATAGAAATAACCCTTTCAGTTTGGTCATGGTCCCCTTTGTCAAGGATCAATACAGTTTTAGCCACTGACCTTAGGGGTCAGATCGATTCTTTTTAAACTGACCAGTTGTCCCTCTCAGTTCAATTCTAAGGACATGTAACAAACTTCATGTTAAGCATACTACATGAATGATTATATGTGTTAAAGCAAATTCATACATATTGTTAAAATCACTCTCCTCTATGATTATATTTTCTTCTATTGATTAAATACTTTTTCTATTACACTGAACAGTGGAAGAATACATCGTATGGGTTCACCGTTAGGGAACCATTAAATACGGAGTACTAGCCAGATTACAAGGGCTAAAAAACGTGGAGAATACAACGAGTAATGGGCCTGGTAGTGAGTTCCTCTGCCAAACTCATCTACCGCAATAGTGCTTAAGTGATGGAGAAAGAGTTCACCATTCAAGGGAATCTCTAACTGGACTCAAAAAAGCACACATTATCACCTCAGAGAGGGGAAAGGTGCTAATGCAAGCACGACACCTGACCAGTTTGTCAGAATTTTAACCGTTATTACATAAGACTCAAAACAAAACTGTTTTTATGCGTAGATTTTGCAAAAAGACTTGATTATAGCCCTGCCCGCAGCTCTACATATGTCTGCTAATAAAGCATATTACGTCGCTAGAGCCAATGTGGCCGCGATACCCCTGGTGCCCAAACTCCCAGTGGTACATCCTGGGCCTGGTAAGCAGGGCGAATGGCATCCACAATCCAGTGGGCCATTCTTTGTTTTGGAGACAGTCATCCCCTTCTGCTGACCTCCAAAGCAGTCTGAGAGCTGTTCAGATTGTTTGAAGCTTTGCGTCTGGTCCAGATATATGCACAAAGCGCACACTGGACACAAAAAGGGCTGGGTCTCCCTCAACAGATGGGATTTCTTCCAAGTTCACTACTTGGTCCCTGAAGGAAGTAGGGGGAACTTTGGGCACATAAACAGGCCGGGGTCTCGGACACCAAGGGAGTAGGAAATTCCAGGCATAATTTACTAACGAAGAAGAAAGGAAAGCACAGACCCGACGCCACAACTCTGTGAATCTTCACTTTGGAAAGCACACCATGTAGTGAAGAAGCACCACTTCAAGGCATAATGCCACCTAGAAGGGGAGACTCTGCCCTGGTATCTATCAGAGCTGGAGGTTCAAACACATAGAGGTTCCAGAGTTCTGGGCCGGGGTGCCAAAATGTGCCCTGCCCCTGAGAAAGGTCCTTCCACAGGGAAATCCACCAGGGAAGGGTCGATGCCATCACTTTGAGCTCAGAGAACCAAGTCTGGTTGGGCCAGTATTATATGCGGGTGATGCGTAGCCACCTCTCGCGAAGCAGCCTCTCCAACATTTCGCGAGACTTAAGAACAAATCAATATTTGACAGTAGCGGAGGAACGCCACCGAATGAAACGAAGTAGAAGTACAGTTTTTACACAAGAAATGTACTCGAGTAAGAGTAAAAGTACCCAACTTTAAATATACTCTAAAAGTACTAGTTACCCAAAAAATTTACTCAAGTAAATGTAACGAAGTAAAAGTAATTCATTACTACCCACCTCTGGTACTCTGGTTTCGACCGCAGGAACCAGGGACTAAATGAAGTTCTGAGTAAATATTTCTCCCTCCGAAGTCCCTGCTCGCGAGGTACTTTTTCAAAGTTCAGGAACTTTTAGGGGTGGAACTTGGGCGCTGAACATGATGATTAGTTGAGCTCACACAGTCATCGGTCAAAGTCTGTAATGACTGATAACATTCATTGTCATTTTAAATCTAGCTTTATGAGCTTTCAGAATACGCTATAGTATCAGTGCTCGTCTCTTTTTCGCCGTTTTGTCAATTACCTCTTTAGTAAACCAATACACAACCAGAAAAACCAGCACAGCTTGAATCTCCTGCATCCTTGTTATTGTTGCAGACAAGGGGGTAATCCAGCCCCCGGAAAGCGTACCTTCCATAGGGGTGGCCATTGCTAACCAAGCCATCACCTGCTGTTAGCATCCCTTTGACTCCCATTCATTTTTGCGTCACTTTGACAGCGAATAACTTTACATCCGAGGCATGTAAAGACTCCATTTGACCATTGTTTATTTCTAAAGAAACATGACAGTGTATAATAGGCTCCATTACCTTGTATCTTACACTATCGCCCCGTAGAAGCCGTTTTTGTAAAATATAGGCTAACGATTGCGTCATAAGTAGAGAAATTACCGTATAGGCAGGAGGAGAAGCTCGAAGGCAATCTTTAACTGTCTATGAGGCAATCGGGAGGATGTGGAGGCATAAATTACGATAAAGGCAAGGGAGAAGCATGGGGAGAAGCCCATAGAGGGCCAAAACAACGGGACAAGATATTTCAACAACGTGATTCAGATTTCACTTTCCACAACTACTAGAGGACTTACAACTGTCACATCTATGTCGTCAAGCTCATTTTGAGTCTTCGCAGTACGCTCAGCCATCAGGAAGTGAGTGCTTCTAATTGACTTCAATTCTTTCTGTTGAAGTCTATGGGATCGCTGTGTCCATTTCTTTTACTGTCTATGGTTGCAGATAGTGTCGCACTAAAATGATTACTGTCCGCCGCTGACTGGGAGGAGCAGTCACACGCAGTCCTAGGTTACCGGACTAATAATTTGCCTAATCCTCACGGTACTTTAGACTGCAGTGGAAATGCAGACAGTAGCAGGGTTGGGGGGAAAAAAGTTCCTGTAAAACAAGGTTCCTGGTATAAATTATTCTGGGTAATTTCGGGGCTTTACATGCCTGTAAGGTATGTCAGGGGGAGTGGCCTGGCATGCAAATTCCACAGGTCAATTCCTATGGCCTTTTCTGAATAAGTCAGAGGTGTTTTGGGCTCTCAAGAGTGACCCCTAGTGTCGATATTTTGACACAACATCAAGTGACGGACAGAAAGGGAACTGAAACATTCAGTCAACTGAATCATTCAAAAACACGAATTCAGTCAGTAACGATTAATTAAATGATTCAAATTGTGTATTAGTTTGTGTTTTATTTTTGTTAAGAATTTCAAGCCATTTCCATCACCTCCATTCAAACATCATGTTATGAAACATACTGCCATGGTAATTCAACCTGCCATTTAACCCAATGTGTTAAACGCAAACACCCCATTCAATGTAATTATTATTGGAGATAATTGTAATGCTTTAAGTGATATTTAGTATTTCCATCAACTTCTAGGAAAATGTAAATCAAAATGACCACCCTTTTGCACGCCTAGAACTTTCCATTAATAACGAGAGGATAAAGCTGTTTGTCATGATGTAACTTATGATTTGCTCTAGAGCTCCATTTTATCTTCCTGGAAACCTAGAGAGCACTATTTGTTGTTATGAAAAACCTGTCACTGAATATAGAGCACTATGAGGTGCCATCGTCTTTCCAAAGTTGCATAGTTGGTCCGCTCATGCTTGTGGCAGCTGATCACAGACCTGGAAAGCATTTTCACACACTCGCTACTGATCAGATAATGGGGCTCATTTAACTCTGCACCTGCTCTTCAATATACTCAAAGCTTAAAATGACACATGGGTAGGATTTCAAAGAGTAAATTTCAATTATAAGCTAGCTAACACATTTATGACTCAGCACAGAAACATGAAAAAAACATGCAATATAATAATACCCATTAAAAGACTAAAGAGCTTACTTGCCGCCTCTTTGTTGCCAACTGACTAAACCTGACAATAAATTGCATCCAGCTATGAAGAGATACTCATCACTTTTTCACTGACAAGGTCATGATATTAATGAATACATATTCTGTCAACAATTTCCTAATTTCTTATGTATCTGTCATACCAATTGTTTTTGGCCAAGAACATAAGTGGAAATAAATTAGAGGGAAATCATTTTAAATTTCAATTACAATATAAGAATATTAAATTATATTAGAGTACAATTGTACATAGTATACTGTACCTGTAGGAAAATAAGTTTTTGTGGAAAACTTGAATTACATTCAACTATTTCTTCCAAAGAAACAGCTGATATTGCATATATGTCATCTTCCTGGTAACACACCAGAATATTTTTCTATTAATTTTGATTTCATCACAGTTCCCTGGAACTGGTGGTGCCTCAGGCTACCTATGTAGTCCTGCATGAGGCTAAATCTAGCTGGTGATTTACTTTGGCAGATAATTGGGATAATCTGTCCACTAAATGCCCAACGCTTCAGACATGCCTTTGAGAAACAGAGATGGTTGTCTGCCATTTTGCTCCTGGACAGTAGCCTTTACAAGGCCATTGACTATGCGCTTGAAGTGCTGACTAAGTTCATTTCAGACAAATGAGTGGCCTACCATTTATAGAGTTGCAAGTGGTGAGTTAAGTGATTTATTACTCTTAACACCTTGTTCAAACAGCACAACAGTTATTTTGGCAGGCATACTAGTATGTTGTTGACCTCTTTGTTCAAGGACAAGGTAACATTGGCCACATGATTAAATTAATCACATTGCTAATTCAAAATTAGCCATTTTCTTATTCTGTTTTGAAAACAAAACTGGCTCATTGCATTATATAGCACTCTACTACAACTCAAATGAAAACATTGTTCTTTGATAGTATGATCATGTTTGGTCACTAAAAACAGATGCACACATACCAACCTGAGGTGATTGCTCAGACAACAATAATCTGTAACTGTAAACGTTTGGACACCCTTGGAGAGGGACACATATATCAGTGAGACTAAAGTAGTCCTTCTCCTGTTTCGTCTTTCTCTCTCCTTTTCCCTCAAACAAATTAAGTGTCATGCTCTGACAGTGTTTCAAAGTGTCAAAGAGCACAGAAGCATAGATTATGCATATTTGCAGAAACTTGCACAGAAAACACAGCACATTTTTGGAGAATTGTGTCATTCATATAGTTTGACATGTTACCAGACAATTTCTGTTCACATGAGATCACTGGATCGGCTCTAAGTAGAAGCTCATTTATGACCTGGTATTCTTTTAACCAATCCTAGGTAAAAGTGGTTGTACTGTACTGTGCACTATCTATGCCAGACGTATTTCAAATTCAGCACATAATTATAAAAATGAAGAATATAGACAGATTATCAAAGAGATACATCACATTATGGAAGGGGATGCACTGAGAGGTGAAATTTTAAATCGAACCTGTTTTAAGTTACAATCTTATGCTGACCTCTGCTGGTCATGATGTGGCTATACACACTTATTTACACTGCCAAGTCTGGCCAGTTAGACAGGACACGTCTGACCAAAGTGTACAATGGCCAACCACAGTTTTATGGGATTTTAGGGGCTGGTTATATCTTAAATTACTGGCACAAAACTAGAGACTGCTATAGCAGACCATGATGCAAGAACACCCAAAAATTAATGTGG
Source organism: Gobiocypris rarus (assembly GCA_023029165.1). NCBI lineage: Eukaryota > Metazoa > Chordata > Actinopteri > Cypriniformes > Gobionidae > Gobiocypris > Gobiocypris rarus. Next base: position 15,758,939 of record CM040930.1, on the reverse strand, counting down.
TTCCACACCTGTATGACTTTCTGGTTACACAGTATTTTAAGGTATCCTTGTTTCAGCGTAAGTACTGACTACTGAGTAATATTAAAGCTGCAGTCCGTAACCAGCCAGTGTTCCATACAATCTCCTCACCTTAGCCCGATTCACAACGTGGTTCAGGTTTCCTCCTGCTGACTGGCCTCAAATGGCCCAGATCCAGCTTGATTTTAAAATCTGGCCCCAATTAATTTGCTATTGAATTACTCTGAAATGTATTCTTTTACTACCTCAGTCTGGTGTTCTGAGTAAGAAGGGCAGTTTCATACATTACATGTAAAATATCTTACTATCGTTAGTTCTCTGAAGGAGCCCTGGAAGAGGGTAGCGTGGAGGCTGCTGCAAAGCACACAGGCCTTCGTTATTATCCGGTGTCACTAGAGAATACAGAAAAACTAAATTATTGGAGTGAACAGTAAGTCAAGTTTATATATATATATATATATATATATATATATATATATAGAGAGAGAGAGAGAGAGAGAGAGAGAGAGAGAGACTTAACCCAGGTCAAAATAACAGAGCTAACCCTGTGTCACTCCGCAACAGTGGTTCTCAAACTTTTTCTATCATTCCCCACTTTGCATAGAACTGTGCTGTGCTCTCTGTGTCTTTGTGTTTGAGTTTGCGAGTGTGTGTGTCAGTGTGTTCTTGGTCTGCGTCTTAAATAGCTTACAGTCAGGAAAGCCTTCAGTCCTCCAGTCTTCTAGTCCCGGCTTGAGTTTAGGGACCTGATGCATTTTATTATAGAGGGGACACTTACCTTCACTATATGATGATGTGGGATGGGCTGGAGGAGTTAAACGAGGGGTGGGAGGGTGGGCCAGCTTTCTTCTTACTGACACTTCAAGAAGATTAAAAAAGGTTACAACAGAAAGATCAAAAGGCACATCAACCATAAGATTTCTACATCTGATATTCGCTGTATGAGAAGTGTAGCATTATACACATAAAATGTCTTACTAGGCTTGCTCCTTTGATGGAAACTTGGGTGGGCTAGAGAAGGCTGCTCCCTGTTTGTCACTGTTATGGCAATTTAAAAAAACAAGGATTAAAATTAACAAAATGTTTAAACAAAGATTACAAATTCTTATCAGGCATAATTACAAGTGTTAGCGTGTAATTAATTTTCTAATGGACATATGGATGTTTAAGGTCAAAATAGTTATCCCACTTGCCAGCTCTGATGTTGTTTCCAGCCATAGGTAGGAGGAGGGGAGGAGGGTTTTTTTTGGAAGGTTTGTTGTGCGTTTTCTTCTTCTTCTTCTTTGCCTGTGATGTTTGTGGTGCATTTTGGGTGTCTGATGAAGGGCACGATGCAGGGGATGATGGTGGTGATGGTGATCTAAGTCGCGATGGTCTGTAAATGAAACGTTTTACAAAGATTAGTTTTCATATGGATCACATTGAACAGAGAGAAATATGACATGGGTGACATATTCTATGGCTGCGTTTACACTTGGCATTAACATGCGACCTGTATCCGGATGTTGTCCACATACACATTGAAAAGACAAGTGTAAACGCGCTTCTGATCAGAATGTTATCCTATCCGCGTGTCCCAGTTCGGAAGTAGTCGAGGACGCATGTGATCGGATCTCAGTGTAATGTAAACGCAATCCAGCCATCGTGTCTGCATTCACAGCTGGACGTCTTATAAATCCCCGCCCAGTCTCCCCAAGTGGCTGTCATAAAATAATGTCCAGACACAGTTTAGACAAGAAATGAAACTTATTTGAATCTTACAATAAACATCAATCTTTAAATTAGTATATTTAGACTTACATTATACTGTGTATGCCAATTTTCATTTTAATTGTGCAACATTATCTGAACGAGACAATCGCCTGTACAATCAGTCATGAGCTCTTCATGAAGAGCTGATAATCGGAATATAGTCATTACACGCTAAACCCAGATGATCGATGATGTGACTTGTTTGTGATCAACCCAGTTAGTTTTGTATGATTAACCCTGGAAGTATTCCTTAGTTCAAAAAACTTAATTTGATCTAAGACTGGAGATCACATAGAAAAGTAAAGTAAGTGAAAGCATTGGGACATTTAATTGATCATACTAATCTGGTGTCGTGCCACATAGTTAATTTAAATATTATGCGGGAATAAGAAACTCTATTCGTTACTGTTTGTTATTTAAAAAAAAAAAAAAAAAACTGTCCTGTGTTTTGTGTTTCGTGAGACTTGATAAAGCGCTTGCATATTGTTGCCCTTGACTAGTGTTGGTTGCTTCTATTACTCTCATTTGTAAGTCGCTTTGGATAAAAGCGTCTGCTAAATGACTAAATGTAAATGTAAGAAATCTGATCTGTTATCCAGATACAGAAGCCATTTGATGTGTACAGGTGTAAACGCACCGTGTCCTGATTGGCTTTTGATCCGACCTGCTTGATTGGATCACTGTGATCGCATGTTAATGACAAGTGTAAATGCAGCCTATGTGTGATTACAAAGAGGATGATAAAAAAAATCAAACAACATTTCTCACTTTCTCCGCTGGCGAGCTACTGGCAGTTCCTCTTTTTCTGTATTCAGATCAGAGGTGTGGCAGGACAGGCCCCACCTCTTACTGAGACTTTCAAAGCAGTCTGTAGGCAATGTTTAGTACTGTATGTTACCAATTAATTCTATATCATAACATCAACATAGAAAGTACAATGAGTAACATCAGAACATCTTAACCACCCCATCCTTACTTGTCTCATGTAGTATTCGACAAGAATACTGTTTCCATCCTTTAGATGGATTAGGTGATGTCCTCTTTAAAATGCTTTGGAGAATTTTGTACGAGTCTTTATATGGAGGCCACCAAGCCATGCCTCCATCATTTTTGCCTGAGTGATAAAAAATACCTTTTATTGACAGTGATAGACAGTTGACAAATATCTATACCAAGATAAAACATAAAATTTGCAACGTTACAGCACTCAGCATTAACCTGATGATGACAATGGAGTTCTCCTGTACCCTTATCTAAGTCAAAGATAAATATTTCCACTACATTGCCCTGGCCTACCTGTAAACCACTCCCTTGCAACTGGTCCACTCGCTCCTTCATCGAAGGCCACTATAAGGTATAGGCTTTCCTGGTGCAAAATTAATAGGGTTTTTTTGGAAGATATTTTTACTGATGGGCTGAACAAAAATTAAAAGTTCACAGTAGAAGCTTCTTCTCATGTATGAGTATATGACAATAAAACATGAAACTTGAAAATATATGTGTCTGCACTTCTTGAACATACATAGCAGTAAAACAAGTGCATAAAATAGATAACTGCACCACAAAGTACTCAGAACTGCTGAGAGACAACAATACATAAAAAATCTATGACTAGCTTATAACCGACTAGTACAACAACAACAACAACACAGCTGAAGACTACAGTAAGCCTAAAAAGAAAAGCTGCAACTACAGTCTCCCTCTATTTGAGAGAAATAGAGGGGGTGTATTTGACTTCACTGTACATAAGATAAAGAGTCAACTTTTTTGCTAAGTAGAGCAATATTATTTGGATTTTAAACACATTTCATATACAGCAAAGGGGGGCCCAAAGCGCAGTCAAGGCTAGGAACGCCACTGACTACAACATAAACAGTTGGGTCACTCAAAGACAACCTGCTGACCCATGGCAACATGTTGAAATGATTTAAACTGGAGTGCACAACTCAGTGCACATGTAACAGGGGCATCGCAACAAACTGTTGTCCATGAGGAATTACATAAAGCTTATCCTCTACTTGTCCAACATTACACAGCTGTGTTGAGTCTGACAGACTGTCTATCAAATACACACCAAACACTGTTGAGGGTTCAGGGTACTCAAAAAAACTTGACTGCTGGGCAAAGGTTGAGTAGAGTAGGTAAATGTCCTTGTTGTCTGAAATAATATTCCTAATTTTGGCCACTTTACCCTCTATACTGACATAGCAGTTCGCCCTGTCTAATTTCAGTGTGAATTGCTCTGTTTTGTACACCGAGTACTGAACAGCATCAGGAAACATGACTGGCAGTGGTCCATTTACATGTTCCCTTCTCAGGCCCAAGCCTACCACCCGTGGCACTGGGGTGGTACCCCTCTTGAGGATCCGCTTCACTACCTGGGATTAGGGAGATTGTGGCTTTCTCTTTATTTTCTTTAGAGTCCTCATGAAATTCTCAAACTTAAACGCACTGAAACAATCCAGTGTTCCATGCACCTTGGCATCTTGGGCAAGGTGCACAAGATTGTGTACATTGTAAGAAATGTAGGTATCACCATACATCTCCCTGAAGTGCTGCACAAACAGAACAAGGGCATTGTTCGCATAGTCTGTGTAGGTGGCAAAAAGCTTTTTGCTAGAGAGGATAAATATTCCCACAAAAAAAAGCAGGAAGTGCTTGTAAACTGCAGCATGCAGAAAGGACTTCAGGAGCACAGGCCCAGTGTAAAGCAGGAGCTGCCGGAACTCGGACGCCTTCCACCTGTCTATCTCTTTCAGTGTTCTTGGCCGCCGGTTAAATTCTACTGGTGTGGATCTCCTTACGTTCTCTAATTGTTCAGAGAGCATATTCACCTGTCCACTTGAGAGCCTACATGACAATGGACCCTTAAGCCAGAGGTAAACTAGACATCTCATGACTCCCAAGCAGACAAGGTGCATGAAGTCAAGAGGGAAACCACTGACCAAGCCTAAAGAGGTGGCAAGAAGGGGTGAGGACCCAAGGTGATGAGCTTCATCAGTCATGTCGATGAAGTCCTCATCTCGTCGGAGGGGTGCATCAGTGCTGGGGAAAACCACACGGTTATTCAAGTATTCACCTTCTTGGGTGCACTTTTCACACGCTGAATAACCAGTGTGGCCTTTAACACACTTCAAGAACGCACGTGCTGGTGCATCACAAACCATGGCCTCCAACTTAAGAGAAAGGGAATTTATTTGAAGAAGAAGCCCTTCTCCAAATTGTTGATGTCCTCAACAAAATCCTCCATGTACTCATAAAGTTCAGGTTTCCCATTTCCGGCAAAAAGGGCAATCACAAATGGCTTATGGTTGGGGAGGTTTTGGACAAACCCAAGTATTGGCCAAAATTGAGTTGATGAACTTCTAAACAATGGCAAGCCATCGACATTGATCTGAAGTTTAAGGCACATTCCACTGGTCAAGTTACTGCGTTATGCCTCTAGGGTCGACCTCATCGACGGCAGGATCCCAAAGTAGTGATATGTTCCGCCAGCCTTCTCTTGGAGAGCCATTACTTCAGATCGTGTGGTCTTCAAAAGAGTACGAGCATCTAATGTCAGCGATGGGTGATGGCACTTAAGAATTTGCAATAATTTGTTCAAAGCACTGTGTGTAACATTTTCTTCGAGTGCCCATGTTGCTAATTTATCTTCTAAATCATTTATCTTTGTTTCACTCTCAGAATCAGAATCAGAATCAAGGATCAAATACTCATCAGACAAAATTGCCTCTAAATCTATCTCTTCGTCATCACATGGAAAACCTTCAATGACTCCATCTTCCTCAATGACTCCATCTTCATCAATGACTCCATCTTCATCAATTACATTATCTCCATCCAGAACATCAAATTCAGACTGAATGGAATCCAATTGCTCTTTTACTCTTGCCCTGGATTTACGTTTCCACGTCCAGTATGATGGTTCACTTGCCATGCTTCAGATATAAAAAGAAAAGTAAACAAAAAGAAAGAAAGAAAACAAAAAGAGAAGAAATCAGAATCTTCCTCCCAAGTCCGAATCACGCCCAAGTCCTGCTGGAGTTTGATTGGCAAATAAAGGCAGCTTGTTGTCCATCAATCAGCCGTTTTTGCAGGATCGAAAGCTGAAATGACAAAGAAAAGTGATCCCCAAAACGAGCATGAACGAAGCTCTCGAATGACGTCAGCCAGACACTTTTAAAGGGGCAGGCTGTTGTGATGTCCAATTGGATCACCACACCAATCAGCTGCACCAATCGGCCTATAAGACACACAACTAAGGAACAGAAACAAAGAATACACAGAAACGACCCTCAGGGTCAAAACGGTCACCATAAACTACTTAGGTTATTACTCCATTATTGAGCAGCACAGCAACGAAAACGGCAACAGCACAGCTGAGGTGTACAATACATTCAGTAAAAACAGCTGAAGCAGTGGATTTCAGTATGTAAGGTAATGTTCGAGTAGTAGGCTAGTTCGATCCATCTGCTCATATTTTGTGTTCCTGATGACAAACTTCACATGACTGAGACCAAAGTGAACTTCAGCTAAGAATTAAATGTTAAGGTGATGATGGTCACTGTGTACCTGTGTTGGAGCTGTAAACTGGACAGGATCTGGAATATGAGTGGGGCTGAACATTGCCTGTAGAACAGATAATCATATTATATGTAGGGAGTAGGGATGTCTATTTACACAAATTTCCATGATCGATCGTCGTTTAAATTAATGATCAATTAATCGATTAATCGTTAGCCTTAACACTGCGTCTACAGCAGTGGCTAATAGCCGACCGCATGACGGGGTGTGCAAACGCTGCTCAAAACGCCATGTTCCTCACCAAATTAATGAGAAGGGTTTTAATCTAACGTTAACGCTTGCTGAAAACACATCCCGTTAAAGCATTTTCTAACCACAACAGACGTCATAGAATACAATATCTGATTTAAAGCACTTTTACTTATGTTTTATCCTCTAAGTTAGCCATAGATATATAACGTTACAGTAAGTTAGCAGCCAAGTTAATTAGATAGCTTGAGAATCATCTTGTGTAATTTAACCGTTAATGTTACTATCTCCAAAACGTAAGCCTACACTGGATTATGCATTCTACCAAATATCATATCATATGGGTCAGAGTTTACTTACAGGTGCGCACATTCTCAAGATTTTTTTTATAGATCACAACCTTTGAGTGGGAAGTGGCGGACGCATGTTTTCAGCCCCGTTTTGTGTGTATGCACACTTTATAAATGAGGCCCCAGCTGATTTAATGTGGTTATCTGTGTTTAGAGGGAAATACAATGAAAATCTAAAGTGTTACCAAAGCCTTTTACAAACATCATGTTATTTAAGCAATATCGCTTGAGTAGGAGTGTTATAGAGCTCTATACCATCACGGCTGTGATTAGACCAGAGGCACGAGGCTGCAGGCCTAAATGACTAACCTTAAAACAAGAGAGGCCAGGAAACAACTCTGGAGGCAGTGGAGGACAAAGAAAAATCTAATAAATAAAAGAAAGAACATTAATATGTTACTCACAATTGTTGACATACAATATTACAGTACAGTCATTGCCAAATGTTGAGAATTATGTTATTATGAATATCTAATGTGGCGTTCACACCGGACGTGTAGCTTCATGTGCAGCTTATACCTTTTACTTGTACTTTTGTATTATTGATCATACATAAACTTGCATTTAACAAAAAGAGACTGGGTTGTGTTATGTCATTTAATGTTATCACAGTGATAATCATATTGTCTGAACCAGATCCCAGATAGCATTGTGACATTGAGTCAATGTTGAAATTCCATCAGAATCATCATTTTGGTTGAGGTTGAAATTTCAATGCTAAGTAATATTGGATCAATGTTGAAAATCCAATGCTAAAAACATATTGGACCAATGTTGAAAATTCAATGCTAAATAATATTGGATCAATGTTTGATAATTCCATGCTTTCCAGTGTTGAAAAGACAAACATTGAATCAATGTTGAAGTTCCATCAGAATCATCATATTGGTTGAGCTTGAAATTTCAATGCTAAGTAATATTGGATCAATGTTGAAAATCTGATGCTAAAAATATTGGACCAATGTTGAAAATTCAATGCTAAATAATATTGGACCAATGTTAAAATTTCCATGCTTTTCAGAGTTGAAAAGACAAACACTGAATCAATGTTGATTTTTGGTCAGCTTAATTCTCCACTGGTGAGACTTAATTACTATCAATCTATCTGTCCCATCATTCAACACGTTAAAGGAAATCCAAATCAATTGGGTACATTTCTGTGAACATTCATTATCCACAAAGGATGAATCTCCTCCAACGAGTGTATGGATTTTCAAAGAAATCCTACCGTAAATTGAACTCAATGAGATACACCAGTTGATTATCATTAGTATTATTAATATTTATGTTTTAATTATTGTTTTAAAATCTCTCCATCATGTAAAACATCTCCAATCCCAATTTTTTCTGCTAGCTACACAGCGCAAGCAAGCAGCGAGATATATAATGACTGTCACATAAAGATTTTTGTGACTGTTAATAAAGAATTTAGAATATTTTCCCCTACTTATTGAATGCGCCACAATCCAATCCAGTAGGTGGCAGTAATGCAGCTTTAATCTGGCTGCCAACCACCAATCAGATCAAAGCACAGTTTAACAGACTTCAAGCATGAAAAGACAGACGCAGGACAGCGACAGTGTTTTTCAGAGGTAAGTACAAAAATATTAATAAAATGCATCTCAATTTTCATTTGTGTTTTTATTTTTCTTTATTTCTTACAACTTTTGTGCTTCTCCTGGGCGAGTCAGAGTGAACTGCGATGTTAATAGAGTCACGTGAACGCTCGTACACAACCAGTGGCCAGGATAATCTTAATACATTGAGTTTCAGTTTGTTTTTCACCAAACCCTATCAAATTTGTATTCATCTTTATTTCTTAAGATTGCCATATACTGTGATTTTTGTACGATTTCGAACCGAATTCTGAGTCGTGCAACTCTTATTTGGCTCGGGCCAATTTTTAACTTTGTCATGCGTCGTTTGTTGTGAGGTGTTCGTCTATGGGATGATTTTAGTATCAAAATGATTTGTGCGTGCAACAAATAAGATTTGTGTATTTGTGGAAATGGTGCCGTACATGCATTCATTGTACCATTCATACTCTGTCATCCCATATTCGTCCAGTGTAGAAACGAGAGGCGATCGGACGGCTAGATGAATTTCTGTCATGGCAGTAATTCTGGTCTCCACTCGTGAGGGTATCGCACAGCTGAAGCAGAGCTACGGACTGATTGACATATCGGCAGGTGAAGGGAAATAGGACAATCAGTTCGCAGCTCTGCTTCAGCTATACCCTCACGAGGGCCGACCACAATTACACAATTCCAATTTCATCTTTAATGCGGCAAGAAAAGAGTGAGATCTTTAGTTCTGTAGGCAGCTATATCAAACTGCTATATCAAACTGCAGAAATTTAGCAAACTGTTGCGCCTCAGTTCGTGTTGTAAATGGATAATCTCTTCCAAATCACTGTGTAGCTTATCCAGCTCCTCTTTTATTAATTTAGCTACTTGATCATTAATTTACTTGTTTCACTTTCACACTTTTATTTATTTCTTTACTATTATTTACTATTAAATATAATAATAACATAAGATAAAACATCGGATTTCACTTTGCTTTTCCATTCATTCCTCCTGTGAGTCTGCAGATGCTTTAAAGGGAAAAGTATATACTAAAATTAATTAAATAGTCTTGAATTTAAATTCAGTGAGTTTTAACTGGGATGTAAAGATTTTGATAAAATTTCAAGTTTCACTTAATTTTGGAGTACATTTATAATGTTTAATTAACCACACTTCCAAATATGTACTAACTTCTTGTTGTTTTAGATGCCTTACAAGTGAATGCTGATAAAAGGAGGCCTCAGAGTTTATCTTTGCTGGGATGGTGCAAAAATGGCTCCATTACGCCCCTGAAAGGCTTGGGGGCATTGCTCATGGTGGAAACCCCAGAGTTTAGAGTATTTAATTCTTTCTTCTACCTTCTTTCTTTCAGTAGTACTGTCCCATTTCTGTCCTTATTGGCAAGTTTCCATTTGTATTACTTCCATTTTGCAGATGCAGGTTGTCATGTTTTTTCAGGCTCTTCTCCTGGCATTTGTGTTATAAATTCAGATGTAATTGTTTTAAGACAATGTGAGATTTCCTGTTGTAATTGTGGGGCATAAATAAATACATTTGCATGTGAACTGAAGTATATTGTTTACTTTGAGTGATTTTTGATACAAAATCATATCATTTGCAGCCATACATAGTCTCTGATTGAAAGGAATAAAATAAAGAGACAATTAACGGGCATAGAATCCTGCTGTACATAAAGCAAGATTGATTTTAAAGTGCTTCTATGTTGATTCAATGTTAAATAAGTGATTTAATTTAAGTTGAAAAAATATTGATTTTATGCCCATCTTGATCTATTTTTCATCATTGAAATAACATTATTTCAGGGTGCAAACCTGATGAAAAATCAATGTTAAATTTCAACATTGTTTCAATGATAATTTGATCAATGCATCAACATTGATTCAATGTTGATTCAGTGTTAAATAAATGATTTAATTATAGTTGAAAAATAGTGATTTTATGCCCATCTTGATCTATTTTTAATCGTTGAAATAACATTATTTCAGGGTGCAAACCTGATGAAAAATCAATGTTAAATTTCAACATTGATTCAATGATATTTTAGTTGATGCATTAACATTGATTCAACATTGATTCAGTGTTTGTCTGCTATCTGGGATATTAATATACAGATTTTCTCCTCATTGTTGTCACTACTAGAACAAGCTCCTGAAGTTTAGATTTTACAACTTGAGCGATTTGTGCGTATCACGCGTTCAAAACGCTCAATTTGCACCGCAGAATGCCATTTCGCGTCTCTGCATTGACTTAACATGTAAATCACTTGCACGAATCGCGTCCGGTGTGAACACACCATAAGACAGATCAAAAGTCAAACTCCAAGAATGTGCCAGGCAGTAAAAAAAAAAAAACTCTTAGGATGCCAATAATCAAGACAAGCAAACAGGAGCAAGTTATTACATGTGTGTATCGATATATATGTGCAAAATAACTTTGACTAGATACATCTTTATCAATAACGATTGAAAAATGTCCGATAGAGTGCTCAAAAGTCGACAATTGTCAACATCCTTAAAAGAAGTCTTTGTGAAGTCTTTGAGGTTAATTAAAATACATACTTACTGTACAAAGGCAAGGGACGTTGAGTAATATGGCTCTGAAAAGAGCCTTTGGGGTGTATGTAGTTCCTGTTGAGAAAAAAGAAACATGAAAAGGAGTCAACTATATTGCAAATGCCTTTGTGAATTAATATGCACTCAGTTTTAATTTATCGTTATTAACTAAAACAGTATGTTAAGAACATAGCAAATAAGAATTGTGGGATGACTTCTAGATTGATCACTTACAAAAATCTGATGAAAATCGATCACTGAAAAAAACAGAAAAGACAATTATTCTATTTTGTTTAAATTTAAATGACAAAGGTTAATAAAGGCTCTATTTTATGAATAGGTGTCAAAAAAACACTTACTTCACTTAAAGCTACACTGTGTAACTTTTTTAGTTTATTGTTAGCTAAAAACACTTAGTTCTTTCAAAAATATATGTGCTCATTAATGTATATTTACTTATTTCAAGTAATAAAGTATTCTCGTAAGTTTATAATATGCCATTGAAAATACATATGGGTGAGGGGATCGAATGCGTGTCGCCATGTTGCCCCTCCATCTTGAAAGTACAGTAGCCAAAGAGGGACATAACCGTAAATTCAAGCTTCGCCTTTCGCGTTTTAACACTCAATGGCACTGTGTCGAATGTGGACGAGGTCGAACTGGAAGCCATGTTAATCTTGGACTGAATCGGCCATCGTAGGAGTTCAAACGAAATCAGAATTGAGAGGAACAGAAACTAATATTCACTGGATGGTCATATACCTTTTCACCGCCAGATGGGGGAAAATATCACACAGTGTAGCTTTAACTACTTCATAACCACTTGTCTCTACAGCAGTGTTTCCCAACCTTTTTTCAGTCATGGTACCCTTTGAAAATGTTCTCCATTTTGTGGCCCCCCCTCGCATACGTTACGCTAGGGGTGTAACCGTACATATTGCTCACGGTTCGGTTTGTATCACGGTTTTAGGTTCACGGTTTCGGTACGGTTCAGTATTTGCTATGTTCAGGGAAAAAAGGACTACTGTCAAATAAAAATAAAGAAAATAATAAGAACAGATCATTTCAATACAAGCAGCAGCACAAATAAATAATATTGAGCAAAGATACTTATAAAGTAAACTATGCTTTTCAGGTTTTTCAGGTAGGTCTAACATTATAATAGTTTTCAGGTACAGAAATTGATCAAAAATAAAATAACATTGCATGTTTGACTGTATAAATTAAAGATTAATCCTATTAAGCCTACAAAAGCTATTCAATCAAGAGCAGCGAGTGATGTCCTTGTCTTTTGTTGTTTGACATTAAACAGACCGCAGAAAAGGCTACTGCCCCTTTAAGACCTGATGCAGGGATATGCGTCGCCTTTCTCGACTCTAAAAAGTTTACTCAAGGCATATACAGACTATGTCTGCTAGAATACTCATCAAGATTGACATGTTGACATACTTTTTGTGTGAGTTTGTCCGTTCGAGAGCTAGCCTTGAAAGAGAACTCAATATTGCGCCTCACAGCGCGCGACTTCTCATTCGCATCTTCTGCCACTACACCAGGTGACGACGGCGAAAATGACTGGTCATATACGAACATACCACAGCACTAGCCTTGAACAAGTTTACAAAGAGAGAATTATTTGAAAAATGCGGCACCCCGGTTGGGAAACACTGATCTACTGTGGCTGCGCGCTTGTACTGAACTGAGCTCTAGATTGACAGGTCTACTTTTAACGTTACCATAGAAACGCACAACAAAATTAAACGCCTTTAATTTTAAACATGTCACTTAGACAAAATCATTAAAAAATGCCTTCAGAGTGTAAGGGGTTAATATTATAAAAGGACAGTAATTTTTGTGTGGACAAAAGACAGTCTGTTAATTTATGACCGTTTATTAGTTTAACCTGGCTGTTTTACCAAACGATTCTCCTCAGGCTGAAAGAGAAAACGAGTTCCCCTAAAAATACTGTCTAAAATAACTCATTGAAAATATTTAACACGCGAATACAAAATAGTTAATACCAAGTCAACAGTAACAACTAACCAAGTCTAAAAACACGTAAGTTACGCCTGGCGCCAATTTCTGTCACCCGTCGAAAACATTTCTCAGGAAACTCGACGTTTTTCTAACAAAACAATATTTTTCAATAAAAAAAGAAGTACACAAAACAAAATAAACACATACTGGCCTGAAAATTGTGTGTTTGAAATGGATAAACATACCACAAGAGAGAGTCCAGTACTACCGAGGCGATATATGCTTCTGTGTAAGTTAAATCACGCGCATAAAAATGTGCACGCGCCACCTGACCTAAACGCCCCCTTGGTTAAAAAAATGACAATATTTACACTTGCAAATTATACTTAAAAGAGATGCAGTAGATTGTGGTCCGCGGTTGAAATTTAATTTATAAAAATATAACATAAACCTAAACAAAATGTCAAAAAAACCCCGTGATTTTTACGTTTAGAACTCATTTTGTCGTTTAAATTGCATACTTTTTTTTAAAATCTTTTTTTCTGAACCTGTTTGGGACGTATGTTTATTGGGTAATATCATCATATATAAATTGTGGCATACGGACAAGCTCAACATACCTTCGCGCTTACACCGCCAGCTTGATGTGGACCTGTTGCTAGGCAGCAGCATTTGTGGGGAAGAGAAAAAAAGAAGCGGGATCGGCAAAATGGTTCTTCACGGTTCCTCCGCCGATCTCCGGAGTGTGCATGGATTGGAGTGGCTGTAGACACATCGCGCCGATGGTTTACCCACCTAAGTTTTTTTGGTGTGCAGGGGAAAAACCCCTTCCGATACTTTGCCGCTGGTGCCCTCCAATTGCCAACGTTGGTAAGACTGAACGTGCTGTCTGGGTTCAAATAAAACATCAGTCTAATTCGACTGCTCAAATTCAGATCGAAAAATTCTAGTCAAATATTCACATGGCTACATCCGGGCAACCCAGGATGGGAAAACGAGTTGAGCGCCTATCGTCGTGATCATAGGGTGCGTCTCAATCAGCTCCCTAGTTCAGTAGTCAGGGCACTGATCAGGGAGTCAGCCCATTGACTTATGTGCTGATCAGTACCCTGACTACTGAACTAGGGAGCTGATTGAGATGCACGCATAGACTGTAAAAGAGTTGACTTCCAGGGAAAACGAGGGACTTCCAGGGAATACTGCCGACGTTGTCTTTGCTGTATCAGTAGGCTATATATTTATGTTTAACATGAAGTATACATTAAGTACAGGCCTTCCCTGTACGTCAGCTGCAACAGCAGCAGCGTCCAGACACGCTTCTGGTGTGAAAAGGCATAGAAAACGCCACGCAGCTGACACGCAGCAGAATCTATACTTCATGTTAATCCTAAATATATAGCCTACTGATACAGCAAAGACAACGCTGGCATTATTGACCATACATATCTACATTTCACTGATGACGTGTCCAAGTAGCACCAGAAGGTGTATTCAAACTCTAACCTACCTGGCACAGCCAGTGACCTCCAGGAAAGTCTGGATGACATTCACGAATAGAGTGGTGACGGCTGGAGAGACAGTAGACAGCTCGGAAAGACGGCAACCGGGGCAGGGAGGGCTAGCCCCCCGACATGCAGCTCCTAAGAGGGAGCACCCACAACAAGCTACGAAGAACCCTACAGAAATATACCCCCAGGGATACCTGAGAGGGGGGGAGAATGAGCATCCCAATCGGACAGAATTACCGGTAACGACCCAAGCAAATGGACAACGGAATACGAGTGCAGTCTGTATTTGTGGCAAGGTCTGCAAAAACCTGAAGATCCACCAGGCAAAGATGGCCTGCCTCAGGAGGGATCAAGTGAAGCTACGCTCAGGTACGGCAGCTGGGGCAGCAGTTACTGTCACGCCGTCTGCTGAACCTGGTGAGACGGAGGAGGAGCCGGGTCCGAATCTCCCACAGTACCCGGAACCTCCAAGCCACACAAATCCCCACCAAGCAGGAAATCGGAACACCGCAGGGTGAAGTGGCCTGCCGCAAACAATAAGGAGTGGTTTAAGTTGGACGAGGATGTAGACAAGTGCCTGGAATCCATCTCAAAAGGCAGTGTCGACCAGAAGCTCCAGACCATGTGTACCATCATAATGAACATGGGAGTAGAGCGGTTTGGTGTCAAGGAAAGAAGAGGAGATAGGAATCCAGCGAAGCTCAACCGGCGAGAAGCCAAGATCAGTCAGCTGAGACAAGAACTAAAATCCCTGAGACGTCAGTTCAAGATGGCCAAGGAAGAAGAAAGGACTGCCTTGTCAGAACTCACAAACATCATAAGGAAGAGACTCATCTCACTGAGGAGAGAACGGCACCGAAGGAAGGGCAAGGAAAGGGCTCGGAAACGTAGCACTTTCATTGGCAATCCCTTCAGCCTTATCAAGGAACTACTGGGCCAGAAGCGAAGTGGCCACCTCACTTGCCCGGTAGAGGAGATCGACAACCATCTCCACGCCACTTTTAGTGACACCTTGAGGGACCATGATCTTGAACCTTGCAGGGATTTGGTGGTGCCACCTGAACCAGGGATTCAATTCGACAGCGCTGAAGCCACACTGAAAGAGGTGGAAGAAGCCGTTAGAGCGGCAAGATCCAGCTCCGCTCCCGGTCCCAGCGGGATCTCCTATAAGGTCTACAAGCAGGGCCCGCAGCTCCTCAGACGTCTCTGGAAGATCCTGAAGGTGATCTGGCAGAGAGGGAAAGTCGCTGCGCACTGGAGTACGCTGAGGAGTCTGGATCCCGAAGGAGGAGGGCTCTTGCAACATTGATCAGTTTCGCATCATCTCGCTGCTCAGTGTTGAAAGCAAGATTTTTTTCAAAATCGTGTCCCAACATTTGACAGACTTCCTCCTGAAGAACTCCTACATTGACACCTCAGTCCAAAAGGGAGGAGTCCCAGGAGTACCTGGATGTCTGGAGCACACAGGGGTGGTGACACAGCTGATCCGGGAGGCTAAGGAGAGCAAAGGAGATCTGGCAACTCTCTGGCTTGACCTGGCCAATGCCTACGGGTCTATTCCACACAAGCTCGTTGAAACCGCACTGGTAAGACACCATGTTCCTGTCAAGATCCGCAACCTCATCATGGACTATTACAACAACTTCAGTGCACGAGTCTCTTCAGGCCAAGTAACATCCTTCTGGCATCAACTTGAAAAGGGGATAATCACTGGCTGCACAATCTCTGTATCTCTCTTCTCACTGTCCATGAACATGATTGTCAAGTCGGCCGAGGTGGAATGCAGAGGGCCCAAGTCAAAATCTGGGACCCGTCAGCCCCCCATAAGAGCCTTCATGGACGACTTAACAGTGATGACAACATCTGTTCCAGGGTGCAGTTGGCTCCTCCGGGGGCTTGAACGGCTCATCAGCAGCTTCAAGCCTGCTAAGTCCAGGTCTCTGGTCCTAAAGAAGGGTGAAGTGTCCGATCGTTTCTGCTTTGCCCTGGGAGAGACCATGATTCCATCAGTGACCGAAAAACCAGTCAAGAGCTTGGGGAAGTTCTTTGATAGGTCCCTGAAGGACTCAGCTGCCATAAAACATAAATCAATCAGCTCCCTAGTTCAGTAGTCAGGGTACTGATCAGGACATAAGTCAATGGGCTGACTCCGTGATCAGTGCCCTGACTACTGAACTAGGGAGCTGATTGAGACGCACCCTTTGATCACGACGATAGGCGCTCAACTCGTTTTCCTTTCCTGGGTAGCCCGGATGTAACCATGTGAATATTTGACTTGAATTTTTCGATCTGAATTTGAGCAGTCGAATTAGACTGATGTTTTATTTGAAAAATATTAACTTGAAATTTGAGATCTGAATTTGAGCAATCAAATTTGATCCACCTGAATCTATTTTATCTGAAATTATGTAAGTTGATTTTTTTTTTGTTGTATCTGAATTTTTGAGAAGGGTCTGGCTGCAGACATGCAATCTCAGACCCGCATGCGCAGTCCGACACATGCACTCTCAGACACGCATGCGCACTCAGATACGTGCAGTCTCAGCCGCACTTGCGCAGTCCGACACGTGTTTTCAATCACGCATGCGTACGCATTTCTACAAGCGTTCTCATCAGCTGCTCGTGGACACTCAGATAACGTTACATGCGCTATCGGACGCACCTACAGGCAATGTGTAAGTATATTTATAATTATTCATACAATATTAAGTTAAATTCAAATAGTTGTTCATTATTTGGTAAATGTTATAGAAAACGATCCTGATTATTATCTGGTATATCCCACATGCACAGGTGTCACGTTATGCAAGTGTTTCGAGGAGTCGACGACCATTAAATAATTGATGTAAGTATATTTACCTCATTCAGAGACGATTAGCTAGCTATAAAAGGGTTGTTTAGTCTATTAGATAATGTAAACAAAACTGTGCTGATATCTGTCTGATGTATCCTGCCGTGCTTATTGGGTACCAATTCTTCATCCAGTAAATTGAAGATCTAAATTAATTTTGTTTAGGCATTGAACAAATGCACTGAATTTTACTGTCTCTTGTTTGGGTCTGTTGTTTTGAAAAGTGATAGAAGTTTGCAGGTGACATGCTGTGTGTAATTGTTGTTTAGACGAGGTGCTACTTTAAATTGTTTAAAACAAAGATTAAATAACAGGTTAATTTAGTTAAAAATGGTTATTCAAATCGAGAGATACTATAAAACAGATAACAAACATTCAAATAATATTATACACAAGACAATAATTATTTTAACTTCTGTCTCTTCAAATTATGCTTACAGATGCATCAATCAATAGTCATATTGGAACAGGACAGCAAATTCATGTTGATGGTAAGGTGTACAATATGTTGGTAGTTTAATAATATATTAATATATTATTAAACTATATAGTATTCCTAATATTAATTTGTCTTTCATTTATAGTCTGCATTGTACGTTGTGCTGGATGCCCCATTTGACTACACAATTGTAAGTCATATTATAAGATGAATAACTTAGAGACAGTATAACTTGCAAAATGCATAATTTATGCTTTGAGCAGCTGTACATGGCAGAGCTGAGGAAATGGTGGTGCATCATGTTAATGGAGAACTTCGGACTGGATCGGTAGAGTTTGTTTTTTGGCCTCAGAATATTTAAAGCTTTCATGAATAAGGAACTATGCTATATTCAATCTTTAATCTCTATTTTCCAGACATGGAAAACTGTTTGCCCATTATGCAGAAGAGTCCAAAACCTTCCTGAGAGGTGATCAACAGCCTGTATTTAGGTTGCCAAAGAGGAAGTTTGATCAAATCTCTCAGGTAAAAACATATACTTGGAAATAACGATGTTAAAAATGGCATGTTATCATATACTAGCTATACTTGTGCTGTATTTTTTCCACTAACAGGAAAAGCCTTTCCATGTACTAGGTAACTCGTACCTTTGCTTTGTTGCAGCTCCTCAGAAAAAGTGTCAGTTACTTTTTAAAAAGGTTAAAATTCAATCTTCATGTTTTTTAGGAAGATGAAACAAATGTTTTCACCCCTGAGTCTACATCGGAGAAGCAGGTGGTTGCACGAAAAGTAGGTTTTATTAGGGGTTGCAGCATTATTGTTCAGCATATTTTAAATTTTCCTATTTTGCATTGTTTTTTTTCTTAGGCCCGTATCATGGCGACTCTTAAGATTGCCAGTCAGTGGTGCTTGGAAAACTCTGGCAATCTTCTTGGCTCAGTTCAGCTTCCTCGTATACTGTGCATGGAGAATGAGGAAGCCATTGAGGCCTTGGAACAGTACTGCAGTGCAGATTTTATAGAGGACGATCTTGTAGAGCCACTGATGTTTATCTTTACAGTTGTGCAGGACATGCATACATTTGTAGATAATGTGGTGGACCACATGCATCTCGCACCAATCTTTTATCTCATACAAAATTAAACAAACAATTGTCCATTTTTTTTCTTATGTAATGTTTTTGTACCTCTATCTACAGGGAGTGCAGAATTATTAGGCAAGTTGTATTTTTGAGGATTAATTTTATTATTGAACAACAACCATGTTCTCAATGAACACAAACTCATTAATATCAAAGCTGAATATTTTTGTAGTTTATTAGGTTTTTAGTTTTAGCTATTTTAGGGGGATATCTGTGTGTGCAGGTGACTACTGTGCATAATTATTAGGCAACTTAACAAAAAACAAATTTATACCCATTTCAATTATTTATTTTTACCAGTGAAACCAATATAACATCTCAACATTCACAAATATGAATTTCTGACATTCAAAAACCAAACAAAAACAAATCAGTGACCAATATAGCCACCTTTCTTTGCAAGGACACTTAAAAGCCTGCCATCCATGGATTCTGTCAGTGTTTTGATCTGTTCACCATCAACATTGCGTGCAGCAGCAACCACAGCCTCCCAGACACTGTTCAGAGAGGTGTACAGTTTTCCCTCCTTGCAAATTGCACATTTGATGATGGACCACAGGTTCTCAATGGGGTTCAGATCACGTGAACAAGGAGGCCATATCATAAGATTTTCTTCTTTTATACCCTTTCTTGCCAGCCACGCTGTGGAGTACTTGGACGTGTGTGATGGAGCATTGCCCTGCATGAAAATCATGTTTTTCTTGAAGGATGCAGACTTCTTCCTGTACCACTGCTTGAAGAAGGTGTCTTCCAGAAACTGGCAGTAGGACTGGGAGTTGAGCTTGACTCCATCCTCAACCCGAAAAGCTCATCTTTGATGATACCAGCCCAAACCAGTACTCCACCTCCACCTTGCTGGCGTCTGAGTCGGACTGGAGCTCTCTGCCCTTTACCAATCCAGCCACGGGCCCATCCATCTGGCCCATCAAGACTCACTCTCATTTCATCAGTCCATAAAACCTTAGAAAAAACAGTCTTGAGATATTTCTTGGCCCAGTCTTGACGTTTCAGCTTGTGTGTCTTGTTCAGTGGTGGTCGACTTTCTGCCTTTCTTACCTTGGCCAGTATTGCACACCTTGTGCGCTCTGAAATATGGCCAAACTGGTGGCAAGTGGCATCTTGGCAGCTGCACGCTTGACTTTTCTCAGTTCACGGGCAGTTATTTTGCGCCATGGTTTTTCCACACGCTTCTTGCGACCCTGTTGACTATTTTGAATGAAACGCTTGATTGTTCGATGATCACGCGTCAGAAGCTTAGCTATTTTAAGACTGCTGCATCCCTCTGCAATATATCTCACTATTTTTGACTTTTCTGAGCCTGTCAAGTCCTTCTTTTGACCCATTTTGCCAAAGGAAAGGAAGTTGCCTAATAATAATGCACACCTGATATAGGGTGTTGATGTCATTAGACCACACCCCTTCTCATTACAGAGATGCACATCACCTAATATGCTTAATTGGTAGTAGGCTTTCCAGCCTATACAGCTTGGAGTAAGACAACATGCATAACGAGGATGATGTGGTCAAAATACTCATTTGCCTAATAATTCTGCACTCCCTATATCTATCTATCTATATAAAATGTGTATATATATATATATATATATATATATATATATATATATATATATATATATATATATATATATATATATATATATATATATATAAATCATTTACAAAACTCAACCATGACCAACTGCTGTATTTTTTTATGGTGTATTTGGAAGTATATTAACATTGAATGTGGCAGTAGCAGTAGCAAGTTAATTTGGACATCTTTAAAGGTGATTTTTCTCAATATTTTGAGATGTACATCTTAATAATCTTATATATACATATACATATATATACATATACATATACATATATATATATATATATATATATATATATATATATATATATATATATATATATATATATATCGAACTTAAGCAGCTAAATATAATACATATAATCTTTTTTTATGTTTTAAAAGTTTACTATGGTCATGTATGCCATATTTATTTAAAAAAATACAGGAAATTCTGAAATATAATTTAAAATATCAGTTTTCTATTTTATTAATATACTGACAACAATATTTGTATTCAGGATATGTATTCATTTGTTAAAATGTCTAAGTAAAGATGTTTTTTAGACGTTTAAGAATTTAATATTGAATAAATTCTGTTTGTTTTGTTTTTTACAGAATCTTTAGAATAAAATTATAACAGGCTATAAAAATAAGTGTCTAACGATGATTAATCAGTATTAGATTTCTGACGGATCATGTGACACTGAAAACTGGATTAATGGATGATGAAAGTTCAGCTTTGCATTACACAACTACATTTTTAAAACGTATTACAATACAAAACTTTGAATCACAATATATGTATTTCTTGCATCTACTTTTCATTAAATAAGTTTAGCCTTGATAAGCGAAAACATTAAAAATCAAATAAATGAAAATCTTACTGATCAAACACTTTAGCGCGGTAGTGTAAAATATAATTTATTTATGCACGGCATCGAGTGCATGTGTAAGGTCTTAATACGAGCGAACCTCGTGCATCTCGTTTAGTGCGCATGCGCGGCTGAGATTGCATCTCGTTTAGTGCGCATGCGCGGCTGAGAGTGCATCTCGTCTTGTCTGCAGCAGACACTATTGGAATTTTTGAGCATTGAAAAATATTAATCGAATTCAGGTTGAGAGGTAATTTCGAATGGTTTCCAAAGTGAAATAATTTCAAAGGGGTGAATTCGGAGCAAATAAATTCAGATAAATGTTTTTCAAAATAAAATATTTCACAACTAAGTATTCAGTGGCTGTTAAATTTCAAGGAATTAAGTCTCTTATTTGCTTCCATAGGCTTGTTAATGAAATGTTTCATTGGTTGTGTTACACTGTTAAAGTTACATGACATGAGAATGGTTAGTTATTTCGGTTTGCATGTTAACAGGGACTTTAACAATCAGAAAATCCTCTCAGAATAATCTCTCTGGAATAAGTGCTATAGGCTACCCCAGACACATCATTTATCCTGTTTTGTAGGATAAACACCATCAAACCGATGGGAGCTGCTCATCTGCGATTGAGAATGTAATGTTTTCTTAAATGTAACTGAACAAATCGCCTCTAGTGGATCGCCTCTGTTTTTTTTATCTTTACAGAAAAAAAAAACAAATTAAGAAGTAGTGGCACAAGATCATGAATTAACTTATACAGCAAACATATCTGCAAAGAGTAAAAAAAAAAGTCAATAGTTTATAATTTCTAATGATAATGCAATGCTAACTTCATGTTTTTTTTGTATCTAAAACTTTTCACAACTTGCTTATAGAGAGTATATAATGGCTTCAATGTTGTTACATTTGCTTGAGACCAGCTTGTAGTACAATAAGAAATGTGAAAAATCATTGTGTGCATAAAGAGTTTCCCAGCAAGCAATTTTTGCGTCTAAAAGACGTCTAATAGCCGTCAAAACATAGCCCAGTCGTCTAGGCTAAAACAAGGCTAAATTTGGGCTGTCAGTGAAAATCTAATAGACGTCTAATCATAGCCCAAGAATAGACGTCAATCATAGCCCAAGAATAGACTAGTCATCAAATAGACAGCTAACGAATGACTACTAGTGTGTATATATATATATATATATATATATATATATATATATATATATACATCTAACAGATGACAAAATAGCTAAAGAATTCTTTCCACTCAAATATAACAGGTTCTCAATAATAACAATCCATCCAAACAAATTAAATATAAAGGTTTTATTTAGAAAAAGAACATTAACAACATAGACAACTTAAGATAATACAAAAAGATCAAAACATAAAAATGAACAAACAAAATGTTAAAAATACAATTAAATATAAAATTAGGATAAGAAATATGGAATATTAACAACGTAAAATAATAAAAGAAATATATATAAAGAATGACAAAATAAAAACGTAACCCTTTTGTTGGTTTATAAAACATTGTTGGCTTTATTGCATTCCTTAACTCAAACTCTGTTGCCGCTGGGAAGTCGGTCATCACGGCATCTGCCAAATAAGAAACATAACTGCACAAGAAAAGCATTGTTGACATCATTTTTACTTTATTTACAGTAATTGTGACAAAGTCATTCTCTTTTGCTTGTATGCACACTAGAGCTGGGCAATAAAAGGTTAAGATACGTGTATGTGACATGTTTAAAGAGACAGTCATCATTTACTCACCCTCAAGTTGTTCCAAACCTGTATGGGTTTCTTTCTTCTGTTGAACATACAAAAATATATATTTTGAAGAATGTTGATAACAGACATTTGATAGCCATTGACTTTCATTGTAGGAAAATAAATACGATGGAAGTCAGTGGGGTCCATAAACCGTTTGATTACCCTGATTCTTCAAAATATCTTATTTTGTGTTCAACAGACGAAAGAAACAACTTGAGGGTGAGTAAATGATGACAGATTTTCATTTTTTGGGTTTAAAATATATTTTAGCCACCATTTTGCATTAGAACGAGATAGAAAATTAGGAAAGCTGATTTTATTCCTGCGTGTGTGTGTGTGTGTGTGTGTGTGTGTGTGTGTGTGTGTGTGTGTGTGTGTGTGTGTGTACTGTGCAATGTGCTGTGCATGTGTGTGTTCTGTTCTGTTCTGTATATTCATTATTGTGCTTTGTTGACTGATTGCTGGATAATTTCTAATGTCTTAAAATCCCAGAAAGTGGATCACGGCACTCCAGTTCTGAGTTTTTTACACTGGCTTCCTGTCTGTCAAATAATTGATTTCAAAATACCACTGCTGGCTTTTAAAGCAAGGAATGGTTAAGGGCCAAAGTAAATTTCTGCTCTTCTGCTGCATTATGAACCATCCTCTCAGGTCATTTAGGACAGGTCTGCTTTCTGTCCCCAGAGTCAAAACTAAACATGGAGAAGCAGAATTCTGTTTTTATGTACAATATATCTGGAACAAACTCACAGAAAAACTGCAGTTCTGCTGCAACTCTTAATTCTTTTAAATCAAGTTTAAAGACATTACTGTTTGCCGCTGCCTTTTATTAACTGGGAAGGAATACTGATTTATACTTTTACTCTGTTTTATCATGTTTTTATTTTCTATTGAGCAATTTTAAAGTGTTTTTTAAATGTCTTCTTATATTGTCTTTTTACATTGCCCAATGTTGTTTTTATGTTTTATGTAAAGCACTTATGGCTTGTTGAAATGTGCTATACAACTTTGCCTTGCCAAGTCAAAGACTCATATTTTCATATAATGATCCAAAAAGTAAAAGCATATTTGTGGCTTTCATAACAAATTATAATATGCACTTGCTTCTTGTTTATCGACTTGAGGCTACAGATACATGTAGCATGTTAAACTAACCACAACATGGCTTATTCTACAATGTTACTAGCTAAAATATCACGGTTCCTACACAATAACAAATAATATAATGAACACATGTATAAACGAAAACACAGATACTTACAAGGCCAAAGAATGTCCTTTAACGTTTGCTGTTGCACGTTGTTGTTCTCCTCCTCGTGTGTAAAAAAATTCACTCAAAACAGAAATGTTTATCGCGAGATCTGGCGTTGCCAGTAATCCAGGCTACAGTTGCCATCTAGCGGTTGAGAGTTGTAATCTCATTTTTATATTTAACTTAAAATGGAAGAGAGACAAATAATATATACGATCTACGATATTATTTGACTGTCTTACATTTTAAGTGAATGTTAATTATAATACTAATTAATATGTTTAAAACTGCGGGTGGGCTAAAAGCAGACTACACGTAGCCCAGATAGACCATGACCATGACACATCTTGCAGATATTATTGACATAGCGAACATTATGGGATATCAACCATATCATTGTGCTACATTGCCAAAAACTACAATGAATCAGTTTTGGCTACAAGTGGGCTGCAAATAGCCGGTCTATATAGGAGCTAAATTGTGGCTATGCACAGCCTGTACGCATAAAACATGAAAGAAATGAAACCAAACACCTTGTAATCACTCTTCACTTTGCTTACATGATGGAATATCATACGTCTCAGAAATTATTTGGGCAAAAATTACTTGTAACCAAATTCAAGGTTATTTTGGCTAAAAGTGGGTTACTCATAGCCGGGCTATATCGGGTCTATAGTTAACCTAGACGGTGAAATGACGGCTATTGCTTGCTGGGTGTGATTTCTGTGCTGAACACGTGGACGGAATTGTAGAATCATTCATTCAAATGGTTACTGTATAATGTCAGGGATTTTGTCCAATTTGGGATTAATAAATCAGAAGTAGGTCAGAAGATTTAAAAGGACAGTTCACCCAAAAGTTAAATTCCTGTCATTTACTCGCCCTAATGTCTCTCCGAACCCGTAAGACTTTCCTTCATCATATCATGCGATCGAGTCTCCAGTCAACACAGTCTCACGGTCAGGGTATATTCTGGCAAACCGTTTGCCAATAGCGCCTAGCAATAGGCAAAGCAAACTGTTGTACACGCCATATACGAACACGTGATGGATAACTCGCAAAGCAAATCATTCGTTTACCTTTTCCCAGCGCGACATTGATGAACGAATTTAGTATACGAGAATGAAGCAGCAGGAGGTGGGTCAACAGTTAACAATTTCAAAGTTAAAGTTCCTGCAAATTAGGTTTTAAATAAATGTAATAGCTCTATTAAAATAATATAATTTAGTTTTAATCCAAATTCAACACTCACTGGCAGATAAACTGCCCTCTACTTTAACAATGACTAGATTATTCCATAAAAATATCTTAAGCATCCAAATCGTCCTTATGTTATGTCTTAATTTAAATAAATAAAATATAAACAAAGTAGCCTACCTGACTGCTGGTGGTAAATAATACATATTCAGTGAACATTTTCGTTCTTGTAATTTCATTGAAACGTTTTTATATACACTTCATATTTATATACTTTCATATACGATTAACACATCTATCTATCTATCTATCTATCTATCTATCTATCTATCTATCTATCTATCTATCTATCTATCTATCTATCTATCTATCTATCTATCTATCTATCTATCTATCTATCTATCTATCTATCTATCTATCTATCTATCTATCTCATATCACACAATTTTTCTTTTGACCATAGATTAAACAAAATCTCATAATTCAAAAGTGCAGTGTGTAGTATTTATGAAGATCTAGTGACGGAAATTCAGTTTAATATACATATACAAAAAAGTTTTCAATGATGTATAAAGGCTGTTATGTTTTTATTACAGTTTTTTTATTTTTTATTCGCTTTGGTACTATTTTTGGTACTAAGGTGTACATTTTCAAAACTCTTAGTACAAAAATCCAAACTGATCACACTTTTGTTACACAGCTAGTCATTCTTTCAAAACCTGATCTTTCATTCAGTTGCACATATTTTCAGTCCACATAATCATAGTTTCAAACACAAGATTATTGTCATATGTAATGAGCACATTTGGTTTAATCACTGAAACACAACAGTGTGATCTTCTTTCAGTTTAGTACTTTTAACAATCATCCAACAGCAAACAATGCAAGATACATGTTACAAATAACTCTCATTACTGAATTATCTACAGTAACACAGGATACATATGCCTCATTAGAAAATAGTACATTACCTATGTAATTGTATCCATAATATTTATGAAAGTATTCAGTGTGTTATCAAAAGGTGTAATAAAATTGTGACACAGCCATGAGGTTCCGTGCTATAACAGAGTTTGCTGCCAATAAATGTTCTCACTTCTCACTGTACCATTTAACTGAATCTACTCTACACTCCCTAAAGGATTATTAGGAACACCTGTTCAATTTCTCATTAATGCAATTATCTAATCAATCAATCACATGGCAGTAGCTTCAATGCATTTAGGGGTGTGGTCCTGGTCAAGACAATCTCCTGAACTCCAAACTGAATGTCAGAATGGGAAAGAAAGGTGATTTAAGCAATTTTGAGCATGGCACGGTTGTTGGTGCCAGACGGGCCGGTCTGAGTATTTCACAATCTGCTCAGTTACTGGGATTTTCACGCACAACCATTTCTAGGGTTTACAAAGAATGGTGTGAAAAGGGAAAAACATCCAGTATGTGGCAGTCCTGTGGGAGAAAATGCCTTGTTGATGCTAGAGGTCAGAGGAGAATGGGCCGACTGATTCAAGCTGATAGAAGAGCAACTTTGACTGAAATAACCACTCGTTACAACCGAGGTATGCAGCAAAGCATTTGTGAAGCCACAACACACACAACCTTGAGGCGGATGGGCTACAACAGCAGAAGACCCCACCGGGTACCACTCATCTCCACTAAAAAACAGGAAAAAGATGCTACAATTTGCACAAGCTCTCAAAAATTGGACAGTTAAAGACTGGAATAATGTTGCCTGGTCTGATGAGTCTGGATTTCTGTTGAGACGTTCAGATGGTAGAGTCAGAATTTGGTGTAAACAGAATGAGAACATGGATCCATCATGCCTTGTTACCACTGTGCTGGCTGGTGGTGGTGGTGTAATGGTGTGGGGGATGTTTTCTTGGCACACTTTAGGCCCCTTAGTGCCAATTGGGCATGGTTTAAATGCCACAGCCTACATGAGCATTGTTTCTGACCATGTTCATCCCTTTATGACCACCATGTGCCCATCCTCTGATGGCTACTTCCAGCAGGATAATGCACCATGGCACAAAGCTCCAATCATTTCAAATTGGTTTCTTGAACATGACAATGAGTTCACTGAACTAAAATGGCCCCCACAGTCACCAGATCTCAACCCAATAGAGCATCTTTGGGATGTGGTGGAACGGGAGCTTCATGTCCTGGATGTGCATCCCACAAATCTCCATCAACTGCAAGTTGCTATCCTATCAATATGGGGCAACATTTCTAAAGAATGCTTTCAGCACCTGTTGAATCAATGCAGCGTAGAATTAAGGCAGTTCTGTAGGCGAAAGGGGGTCAAACACGGTATTAGTATGGTGTTCCTAATAATCCTCTAGGTGAGTGTATAAGAGTGAGTTACAGTAATGGGGCAGTCTCTACCATGGTAATCTGTTTACTGTATCACATGGCATACATACTGTAATGTAAAATGCTGTATTTGATACCATCTGTCTCCCTTCTTCTGATTTCTGATCAGTTTGATACACCTTCATTGACTATTTCGTATCCTCTCTATTCTGCTCTATTTTAGTTAAATAAATCAAATAAATAGGCTACAAGGATAAATGATACAATATGTGACATGATCCAGCAAAATGAGTGACCCAAATTTCAAAACTGAGATCTTGTTATCGATGGAAAGTCAAGTCAACTTTATTTATATAGCGCTTTTAACAATGTAGATTGTTTCAAAGCAGCTTTACAGAGATAAAGCGTATAATTTAAGGTAACAACTTTAATTAAGTTATTTTCCATCTAAAGTTAGTTTTGATTTATTTGCTTCTGTCGCAACGATCATAAAGTAGTTGTCTTTCCATATAGATTTTGATAAAGAATTTTATTTTATTTTGTCGCTTTGGGGTAGGAACGCGAAACAAATTTTCCCGACAACGCCTTATCTGTAGAGTGGTAAAGGGATACTCCATAGGGAGAGACTAGTTGGCACTTCAGCACTGCGTTGACATCGGGTCCAGGCAAAGGTCCTTCATCAGATCTGGATACGGCCCGGATACGGCAGGCTGCAGGAAAGCGCAGATGCCATTCTTCTCATGATGCAACAAGTACATCAGGATTTATGGGAAGTGTTCCTGGTTCCGGCTGACCTAATCTATGCAGCCTAACATTGACCTATGGAAGTCTAAAATGTATTATGTGAATGCTAGGTCAAAGAGATGTGTCTTTAGTCTAGCTTTGAACTGACAGAGTGTGTCTGCTTCCCAGACAATGGTGGGAAGATTGCTCCAGAGTTTTGGTGCTAAATAGGAGAAGGATCTACAGCCAGCAGTCAATTTTGATATTCTTGATTATTAACTGGCCGGAATTTTGAGATCGCAATAGACGTGAAGGACTATAATGCGTTAAGAGCTCGCTCAAGCACTGCGGAGCTAAACCATTCAGTGCTTTGTAAGTAATCAGCAATATTTTAAAATTGATGCGATGTTTAATAGGGAGCCAATGCAGTTTTGACAGAACTGGGCTAATATGGTCGTACTTCCTGGTTCTGGTAAGAACTCGAGCTGCTGCGTTTTGAACTAGCTGTAGTTTGTTTATTAAGCGAGCAGGGCAACCACCCAGTAGAGCAGTACAATAATCTAGCTTTGAGGTCATGAACGCATGAACTAATTGTTCCGCATTTGTCAATGAGAGCATATGTCGTAATTTAGATATATTTTTAAGATGGAAAAATGCAGTTTTACAGATACTAGACACGTGACTTTCAAATGAAAGATTGGTATCAAAGAGAACACCACAGGTTCCTAACCGACGACGAAGACTTAACAGAGCAGCCATCGAGTGTTAGACAGTATTCTAGGTTATTATGTGAGGAAGTTTTTTTCCAATAATTAGAAACTCTGTTTTTTCAGAATTTAGAAGTAAGAAATTACGAGTCATCCAATTTTTTATATCCGCTATGCATTCCATTAATTTTGTGAATTGATAAGTTTCGCTAGGTTTTGAAGAAATATACAGCTGAGTATCGTCAGCATAACAGTGAAAGCCATGTTTCCTAATGATATCTCCTAATGGTAGCATGTACAGAGTGAACAGCAGCGGTCCTAGTACTGAGCCTTGTGGTACGCCATACTGAACTTGTGATCGATGAGACATCTCATCATTTACTGCTACAAACTGATAACGGTCAGATAAGTATGATTTAAACCATGCTAGTGCATTTCCCCTAATGCCAACATAATGTTCGAGTCTATTTAAAAGAATGTTGTGGTCAATGGTGTCAAATGCAGCACTAAGATCGAGTAACACTAATAGAGGTGCTTGAAGCTTTATTTTTCGTTTTAGTTTAGCCACCGTTTCAAATAAATACCTAGGATTATGTTTATTTTCTTCTAATAGGGTTGAAAAATAAGCAGATCTAGCAGCTTTTAAAGCCTCTCTGTAAGTAATTGAGCTCTCCTTCCATGAAATGCGAAATACCTCTAGTTTTGTTTTCTTCCAGTTGCATTCCATTTTTCTGGCTGCTCTCTTAAGGGCCCGAGTGTGCTCGTTGTACCACGGCGTTGGACCATTTTTTTTAATTGTCTTTAAGCGCAACGGAGCAACTGTGTCTAAAGTGCTGGAAAAGAGAGAGTTAAACGTTTATTTTGCAATATCTAGTTCTTCTAAACTATCTGGGATGCTGAGATGATGAAACTGATCAGGAAGATTATTAATAAAGCTATCTTTAGTGGCAGAAGTGATAGTTCTAACATATTTGAAACACGAGTTTCAAATTGAGTCGGCTTTGCAGCCTTGGCTAAATGTAATTTACACGAGACTAGGTAATGATCTGGGATGTCATCGCTCTGCTGCAGAATTTCAACGGCATCAACATCTATTCCGTGTGATAATATTAGATCTAGAGTATGATTACGACGATGAGTAGGTCCTGACACGTGTTGTCTAACTCCAATTGAGTTTACAATGTCTTTAAATGCCAATCCCAATGCATCCTTTTCATTATCGATGTGTATATTAAAATCACCAACAATTAGTACCTTATCTACAGTCAATATTAATTCTGATAGAAAGTCCGCCAAATTCTTTGATAAAGTCTGTATGGTGCCCTGGTGGCCTGTATACAGTAGCCAGCACAAATCTCAAACATGATTTATCATTTACACTATATATTTTTACATTAAGCACCAATGCTTCAAAAGAATTATATTTAAAACTTGATTTCTTAGTGGTTTTGAAACTATTACTATAAATTACAGCAACACCACCCCCTTTGCGTTTCAGACGAGGCTCATGTTTATAACAGTAATCTTGCGGGGTGGACTCATTTAAACTAATGTAATCGTTTGGTTTTAGCCAGGTTTCTGTCAAACACAGCACATCTAGATTATAGTCTGAAATCATATCATGCCTGAGCATAATGAGCTACTAAGATGGTCCCAACTTGTGTCATTCTTTACAACTTCCATGCTAAGTTTTTTTTTCCACTCTTGAGAACGGTCAGAATCTAAATCAGCATCTGACAGGTCTGAGTAGGATTAGGATCCATCCTGTGTCATAATTGCACGTACATGCCAGCAATTTTCTATAAATTTGGACTTTCCATTTGGGATTAATTCAATACACTTTCTCCATCTAGAGGTAGGTTAGGAATATGGACATGGGAAATGTTCTTGTAGTGACTGATTTCATAAATCCGGTTAAACACACATATGCATGAAATGGTCCTGTGTGTGTGTGGGGTGGGGGTGGGGTCTGCATGCAACAGTTTACAGACCGATTGTTCTCTTATTGATAGAAACATGATCAGCTAGAGTCCTGGTATTCAGGCATCTTAATATCTAAGCAATAGCTCACTTCAGGCTTCAGTATACACTTATTATATCATACTTAAGGGGCACTGTTCATGTTGGGCTGACAACCTCCTTAACTGTGATATAATAGACACATAATCCTGCTTGAACTGAGCATTTGCTTTTATAAAATGGTTAAGTATGGCAAAAACAAAGTGACTGACTACAATTTGATTTTTGTCACAGTTAGATCATGATTTTCTTACTTCAATTTGTGGGACAATATGTTATATCTCCTTTTTCATGATCCAGCCTATATTGACTTATACAGTTGTCTTTCTTCCCACTTACATTAATATGTTGGTAGTACAGTGTCAGAGTAAATATCTGTCCATATTTCATGTGATTGTAGGAATAAGTAGTTTTGGATAAAAAAAAATGTATTAATGAAAAAAGTATTATTAGGATTATTTGCAGGAAACCAAAAGATTGTCATATTTATGACTTCAGGGAAGCTCTATTTGACTTTTTCAAGTCTCTGGTATTCCTGTAGCTACACTGTTGTTTTTGAAACCCAAAAAATATGGGGCATGAAATTCAACTGCAAATCTTTCAACTGTCTGACACAGATTTTTTTAGTTTTTAGTTGTATCCAATATAGTCTTATGTCTTTATCTCTTTGCTCTCCGGAAATCTCTTACAGCATGACTGAATAACTGTGCCATTGAGGATTCGACACTGCTGTGCCACCCTTTCCCACTACCCTCTCACATCGCCAAGGCATCACAGAGGGCTTTCGGAGAATCGCTGTTGTGTTATCCTGTCACACCACCCAAACATGGACTGCCTGTTTTGTTGTTGTTACAGTATATATAAGACACACAATCAACAGAGGGTTAGCTCTTGTAGATTTTGTTTTTCTAAATATAACGTCTTCATCCAATATTTTTAAAGACGATTGTATTACTTCAAATGATATTTACTTTGTTATGTTAATAAAATGAGTAAAAACCATATGAAAATCACCCATTAAATGAAGCCTCCTCTAAAGATGTGTTTTTCATTTATAGGCCTATGCAATGAGAACATGGTTGTACAGTGGTGGTCCAGACACAAAAAATCTCTGTAAAGCTGCTTTGAAACAATCTACATTGTTAAAAGCGCTATATAAATGAAGATGACTTGACTATAACATTTACAGTAGGTTTTAGTCTTCACTGACCCAATATGCTTGTAAATCATTTAAGGGCATATATGCAAGTGAAAGAGTTGCAATGCAGAGCCCTGCTTCACTGTACCTTTGTACATTATGATGTACATTTGTATTTAAAGACATAAGTTGACATCATCCAATTCCACAAAAGTAGTGCCACAATTCAAAGATGTAGCTTACCATAAACCATGATGTAAATATCTGAAAGTGACAACAAAGGCCCTTTTATGGTGCCGGAGGAAGGAGTGGGTCCTGCCAGTCCAGCATTTATTTGAAGAGAGAGTGATGGTAGGTGACTGGGGCCAGTCTTGCTACTATCATCAGTCCTTAAACCCAGCACACAGTGCACAGGCTCACATCCTCCAGGTATTGGGGAAACTCTGGGAGGCCCTGACACGAGTACTAGGGTAGTACCAGAGTACCAAAACTAAATAATTTAACTTCACTTTTATTTTACTTTACACAAGTACCAAGAGTACAGAGCACTGCCTTTCCTGGTGGTTCATCAAACAGAATTAAACCCAAAAAAGCACTAAAAGATCTGAAAGTCCCAGGGCTAGAGATAATTTTTGACTGAATAAGGCTAGGTTTCACACACAAGTAGGTCTACATAACTAATGAGAACTACAAGCTGCATAAAACATATTTCATCTACTTTACTAACATAATAAGTATATTACACTGGAGAAAAATGCGAATGAAAATAAAAGGTATACAACTTTATAGATTTGTTTTGGAAGAGTTTTGTTTTGACACAGAAGGGGTAACAGTAGATGGTGGAAGCTGAGAGTTTTTAACAGCTATAGTGCCATAGAAAGAGGAGCTGGAAGGCACGTGAAGTTCTGCACGCCCTTCAAACTCAGTGATTAGCTTCTGTTGGTAGCAGTGCTTGCCTTCTCTTTGATATAAACACAAGTCAAAAGGTCAAACCCTTGTTGCCTGTTGTCCCACAGAAAGAGTTGGTGCGCAGAAGGGGGTAGAGTGACCTCTGCTGGTTGAGCTTCCACATAAAAAGACATATGTTACAAAACTAAAATGTGAATTAAATAATAGAAACTTATAAATAAATAGGCTTCCTGCTATCCTAAGCTACATATAAAATTAGTTCACTTGTCTTAATCTGAAGTTACAGGTCACCAATGTTCTTACAAATGTTTAATTCTCCCTAACAGTCAGAGTTATTATTTTATTAGTTTTAATTTTTATTTCAGTTAACTTAAGTGTTTTTTTTTCTTCTCACACCCGGTGCTACTTTAGTGGCACTAAAAAACGTTATAGTTAGTCTACAATCACCTCGTTAACCATAGTTACTTCTATTTTGAAAGTGTTACTTTCGCTTCCAAAAAAGGAATAGACCACGTGACTTCCGTTTTTGGTTTATAAACGAAAAACGAATTGACTGAAGTTCAAAACGAAAAACGGACCGTTTTTAATTGGTTTTTCGTTTTTTGATTCTGACACCAAAAACGGTTATTTGGTTTTTCGTTTTGAAACAAAAAACAGAAAAACGGTATTTTCGTTTTATAACTCCAAACGAATTACGGATTATCCAGAGATCCCCTGACCATATACCCTGACCTCTCACTCCCAACTCGTCACATATTGCCGCTTGGTCAGGACCCCTCGGCGTCACTTTTTAACGCACAGGGTACCCCTTAAGCGTCATTTTTCGACGTTCAGGGGCACTCCACTGATTCCAATGAGAAGCCTAGGGCGTCATATACAGACGTGTTGGGCACGTGAATGTTATCATCGTGATGAAATTATTTATTGGGTTATAATTTTTCCATTATGACATGTTGGAGTGTGATTCTCAATGTAATAAGCCAGCACACTTTTATTTAAATTTATTTATTTTTATTTACGCTATTCAGACACGTTTTAAACAGCCCAACCCAACCCCACCCCGCACTAAACCTGCCCATTTGGGTATTATATGATATAAAACACAGAATATAACAGACAACAGACACACTTTATTGAAAAGTCCTGCTATTGCAACTGTTCCGAGGCCAAACGATTGATTTGTGTGAAGAAAAGACCCAAAAGCAATCACCGTCCACGGTACCCTCAGCGCCACGATATGGACGAAATGGGAACTCCATTGCTTTCAATGGGAAACCTTTGGCGTCAAGAGAAGACGCAAATTATATCGGTATGAAATCGCGCTGAAGAAGTGAAGTCTCATTCAGAACGCATCGCGATGTTTGGCATCAGTTCACGTGTACGTGCCACATGTGGGTGAGTAGTCAAATATTATGTCCTAATGTTTGATATAAAGTATTCGCTATCGATCAGATTATTTTCAGTCACTGCATTATATCTATCATCTCCACTGAGGATTTGAATTTCTTTGCTTTCTAAATCAACACATCTTGCTAATAGGGTAATTGCACACTGTCACGTGACATACTATAGGCCTTTAAACAGTTGTTCATATTTAATAATAACTACCAGTGTAGTTCCAACGTGGAATTTGTAGTAGAAGCACAATAAAAACAACACTTGCCACACTTTTACCACAGTAACCTTAGTTTTAATGTGATAGGTGCAGTAAAAGGACAGCAACCTCAAATCTTACCACGCTTTTACCACAGTAACCTTAGTTTTAATGTGATGTTTGTTGTAAATAGACAGTAACCACAACAATTACCATGCTTTAAATGCATTTTATGTAAATCCAAATATTTTAATGTAAATAGTACTTTTTCCTGTATATAATGCAATATATTAGCTATATATTATGACTTTTTTTCTCTCTTTCTTTTTTTACCTGAAAAGACCAAAAGGGCCTTCGGACTCAGTCAGCCCATTCTTGTTTGTGGAGAAGTAACGGAAAAGACCAAAAGCTGCAACAGCAAATATTTGCAAGGGTATGTATATGTATGTGTTGGTTTGAACCCTTTATCAAACATATTATTCAGCATTTGTTGTTACTTAAACTTATTCTTACAAATCCCATGGCTCAATCAGTAAGAACATATTCTCAAAGTCTCAATAATTCACAAGATTTAACAAGTAGTCAAATTCA
Organism: Gobiocypris rarus; assembly: GCA_023029165.1. NCBI lineage: Eukaryota > Metazoa > Chordata > Actinopteri > Cypriniformes > Gobionidae > Gobiocypris > Gobiocypris rarus. The sequence continues at coordinate 15,723,328 of CM040930.1, read as the reverse complement.
TATGATACTCCCATATTTGTATATACTGCATACATAATCCTGCAGCTTTTACTATGACTCCTGCCATCGGCTACTGCCTCAATTCCTGTACATATGTATTGTTGTGCCCTTTCTTGAAAAGTAGTCAGATGTCCCACACACTGTCAGAAAGTTTATATTAAGTCCATTGTATTCTTTAAAATGATTTCAAATTGGGCTCTGTCTGTTCATGTAATGTTACATGTCTCTTCACACCTCATAACCTACCGCTGTTTGCAAGAGTGAAAATTCTCACATAACATCAGATATTCGATTATTTTGTCATACTCAGATCAGTTGCTGTGACGAAGGACGACTCCTTTTTCAGGCAGATAAAACTGACTGTTTGAGAATCAGCCAATCAGAAGTGTCACTGCGCTCTGCGGCTCGCGGAGGCAGATCATCTGTAGTTTCAGTTTCGAGACACTTGGAAGCGATAGCTGACGTTGAAAGACTGTGCAGTGTTAATTCATAAATAATATGAGAAAGTTTCGCTGTACTTATTTACAAGTTTCTAGTATTGTGTGCGTGCAACTACCAGTAAGTATACTGAAGTTTGTTGTTAATTTTACCTCACTTTTACCTCAATAATGTCGCGGCATGTTGCTGCTCATTGTCATACAGTAAAATGGAGGAGCTTCGTACCGCTATTGTGTTTAATTGTTGAGAACGATGTTTATTACTGGAAGTGTTGCTGCAAACCTTATGTGCCTTAATTTAAATAATTTATGTTCCGTTGTAACGTTGTTTAATTCAACGAGTAACTCTGCAGTCTATAATTATTATATGTTCAGCTAGATTTGGCATATTGTATATTGTGTGCAGTAAAGTAAGTAATCTTTGAATAGAGATATAATTTACTGCTGCATTTCTAAGTTTGTATTTACTTAGTAATAATCATTTATTATAACACTGTATTCAAGTCATACATAACAAAACTATAACACAATTTTAATTGTGTTTGTTTATTATATACTTGTTAGGCATGTGATAATTCTTTGTTATTTATATTGAGTTTACATTTGTACTGATTTATATCTGTATCTTTATTTCAGAACCACACACATATACTTTGAATCTTTATTCCAATAAACACCTAAACGGAACATCTTGTATGCATTCTAATCGATGCCCCCTGGTGATCACAACCTTCCAAAGACCAGTCAAATTATACAGTCCTTAACAATCACCAAAACAAATTGGTCCTTCGAGCCGGATACGTGTGGTCACCGTGGGATTGTTTAGAGATGTTCTCTGATCAGTATACACGCACAGAAGATGCTCGACGAGAGACCCGGCGACCAGCCTGGATGGAAGACTATGACATCCCCCCACAAGCATTGCAGCAGCCCTCTCGTTTACCTCAACAATCGGTTAGACTGGCAGAGCACCAGCGGCCTTACGTAGCAGCCCTTTGGCGTCGAAGAATGAGGCAGAGAGTTTTTGACGGGTGCTCTTGGTTTATTTTACTCAGATGCAATACAGTTCATTGCTGAAGTGTTCATGGTCTCAAATTTTTTTGTTGCAAATTCTCTCCATGCACCATAACAATAGCATCACAGCACATGGCACCGTAAAACTACAAGAAAACAAATAACAAAAGAAACAAACATATTTAAAGTAAAAATTCATAAACAAACTTAACCAATATTCACAATATAAACAAACATTCACTACACATTTAACATTGTTCAAATTAAATCAACAAATCTTACCAAAGAAATACATGAAAACAAACTAAATATACCTCGCTCTGCTTGCCAAAGGGACACAAAAGTTTGAACCATTTTTCCCCGAGTTGATGTTAGCTCGAGAACAAACGTGCACTGCCATTGCTTAGTTTCCTGTTTACTTATACACGTTAGTGCTCCATCTAGTGGTAGCGCAAAGCGAAGCAAATTAAAGGGGAAGGTCATTACACTCCCACCAAATCATGTTATAATAAACACAAACCCAAACGTGATTTTAAATTCCAATGACCCTTTTCAACAAAAAAAATTACATAACACAAATAAAAATAAAAATACATATATAAATCTTTGTGCTAACCTTTGTTTAATGCAAGAGAATCGCCTGCACTAATGAATCATTCACTCTCAAGTAGAACTACTAGTTTTTGAATTGGTCGCTCAATAACTGAAGATTTAGAGTGATGCCCTAACTTAGACTTTAGTTTTCGTTCTCCTGTTTGAACTTTAACTCGCCGTACTAAGCCATCGCTGCCTTGAATGACCTCAACAACTCGACCTAACTGCCAGTGATTCCTTGGCAACATGTCATCTTTGATGATGACTATGTCATTCACCTTGAGATTACGTCGGGGTACATGCCACTTCTGTCGTATGGAAATATTCAGGAGATACTCTCTTTTCCATCGACTCCAGAACTGTTCGATTAGGTACTGGACTCTACGCCACCTTTTTGTGGCATACATGTCTTCCTTCACGAATTTTCCAGGAGGAGGAAGAGCGGCCTTAGATTTCATTAAGATAAGATGGTTTGGTGTTAAGGGTTCCAGTGACTTGGGGTCGTTTATTCCATCTACTGTTAATGGTCGACTATTAACGACAGCCATCGCTTCATAAAACAATGTTCGAAGGGAGGAGTCATCAAGTCTGCCTGGGCATTGAGAAAGTGTAGCATTCAGTACATTTCGCACAGTCCTAATTTGGCGTTCCCAGACCCCACCCGAGTGACTAGCTGATGCAGCGTTGAAGATGAACTCACACTGATTTTCAGAAAGAAATGATTCCAGTATCTTAACCTCACATTCTTTAAGAGCTTCACGAAGCTCATTTCTCGCTCCCACAAAATTTGTACCACAATCACAGTAAAGTTGACGTACGGCTCCACGGAGGCTGATGAAACACCTTAGAGCATTAATGAACATGTCTGTCGACAGATCCTCCAGCATTTCGATATGGACAGCTCGTGAAGAAAGGCAAGTGAACAGAAGACCATACCTTTTACACTCCTTTCGACTCTTCTTTATGATAAATGGACCAAAGCAGTCCATACCAGTGTAGCAGAAAGGAGCAGAAGCTTCAGTGCGTTCTTTTGGAAGCTCAGCCATTTGCTGCTCCTCTACTGGCCGTCTGAGCTTCCTACATTGCACACATTTGTAGACCAACTTAGCTATGGATTTACTGCCGATAACCCAAAATCCATTTGCTCTGAGCTCCATGAGTGTTTGATAGCTTCCTTGATGACAGATTTTGGCATGGTAGTGTGTCAAAATGAGTTTAGTGACATGGCTATCTTTTGGCAAAATGACTGGGTACTTGACCTCTTCACTGAGAGAAGACTGGTTCAACCTTCCTCCAACACGAAGAAGACCTCCCTTCAACACCGGATTGAGATTGAAAAGCGGATTTGATCTCTGAAGAATGTGTCCTCCTGAATTGCTCTGAACTCTTGAGGAAAAGCCTGTTGTTGAATGAGCTTAATGACAACCTCAGATGCCCTTTCATATTCTTCCACAGTCACAATGTCCTTAAGACCTTTATGTCTTGTGGCTACCCTTTTTATTCTAGCAATGACATTAATAAGGGTTCTCCAGGAAGAAAATTGACTGAATCGTTCAAGAAAGTCCGCACTAACACCTCCTTTGGTCGCAAAGGCTTGAACTAGTCTGACCTCAGGGTCTCCTACAAGTAGAGTATTTAAAGGGTTAGGAGTTGGACAAACATCTTGTTTCCACAGGAATGTGGGTGCTGACAGCCAGTTTGTTGAGGATATGTCTGAGACAAGAAGACCTCTAGAGACGTGATCCGCAGGATTTTCAGCTGTATTAACATAATACCACCGGCTTGGACTTGTGGTTTCCCTGATTAGCTGGACACGATTTGCAACAAACACATGAAATCTTCTGGCTTCATTATTAACATATGCTAGTACAACCTGCGAGTCAGTCCAAAAGAACTCTTGATCGATCTTCATTTCCAGTTCAGCCTTTAACATAACACTCATTCTGGCAGAAACTACGGCAGCGGACAATTCCAATCTCGGAATACTTTTGATCTTTGTTGGTGCAACTCGAGCTTTCGCCATTACAAGACTACAGTATACTTCGTCCTTATCATTCTTGAATCGAAGATAAGAACATGCACCATACCCTAAGTTGCTAGCATCCGAGAAATGGTGCAGCTCTGTCCAGATGATGTTACTGAAAGATGGTGGATGATAGCATCGTTGTATGCTGAAATCTTTCAAGTCCTGAAAACTACCTTTCCACTCCTCCCACCGTAGGAATAAGTCATCAGGAAGAGGATCATCCCATCCAACATTTCTACGGCACAGCTCCTGTAAAATACATTTTCCTTTCAGAAGAAAAGGCGACAAACCCAATAGGGTCGAACAGAGAAGCAACAATGGACAGAATACCCCGACGTGTTGAAGGCTGGTCTTTCAGTTTGATATCAAAACTAAATGTGTCATCTTTCGTAGACCACTGAATTCCAAGAACATATCCTGTTACTTCAGGATTCAGATTAAGGTTCGTTAGTCATTGCCCACTCTGAAGAATCCACACAATGTAGAACTTCTTTCTCATTTGAATTAAACTTATGAAGGCGTAACCCTCCATGCTTGCACAAGGTTTGAGCCTTGGCAATTAACTCTTTCGCTTCCTGGATCAGTGGGACTGAAATCAAGCCGTCATCAACATAGAAGTTCTTCTTCACGAATGACGGTTGTGGGATACTCAGATTTATACTGCTCTGCTAGATATTTAAGACCAAAGTTGGCACATCCCGAGATGAAGCAGCGCCGAAAAGATGTACAGTCATTCTATATTCTTGAGGTTCTTCTTCCAAATCTCCATTCTCCCACCAGAAGAATCTCAAGTAATTTCTTTCCTCAGGAGGAACATGGAATTGATGGAACATCTTTCGATATCGCATGTAACAGCAACAGCTTCCCTCCGGAACCGGCAAAGTACTCCCACCATAGAATTGATTAAGTCTGGACCAGTGAGGAGAGTGTCATTAAGAGAAATACCACAAAACTTTGCAGAGCAGTCAAATACCACCCTCACCTTGTCTGGCTTATGAGGGTGGTAAACACCGTGATGTGGTATATACCACGCTGTTTCTCCATCACATATTCTAGGAGCCAACTCTGCCTCTCCTTTGCTGAACATTTCCTCCATGAATGCCTTATACTTATCATAATACTGTTGGTTTGACTTCAGCTTCTTCTTTAAGTGCTGTAAACGTACCATGGCAAGCTTCTTATTATTAGGTAGTGAAGGAGGGCTGCTGCTCTTAAAGGGAAGGGGCAGTTGAAAATGTCCATTTTCTTTATGTTTGATGTTATCACTAAGAATGCGTATAAAACGGACATCTTCCTGGGACACATATTTGTCCTCATAACTCCTTTCATTGAAGTCTGACTCAATACCTTTAAGACATCATTCACTGATGGCACTGACATTTCTTTCGCAGAGACTCGATGCACAAAACTTTGACTTCCTTGTCTGTCCAGATGGGGATTACAAAGGCCTATGATGCTCCAACCCAGCTCGGTTTTCTGTGCAAAAGGCTCGTTTTCATTGCCGATGATGACCTCCAAGGGAGCCAACGCTGAAGGACAATCATAGCCAATCAACAATCCTATCTCACAGCTCTGAAGTGGTGACAACTCATTGGCTATGTGCTTGAGGTGAGGCCATTGCAATGCAGTTTTTCTGGTTGGAATATAAGCTTTATCCACAGGAATAAAGTCACATGTATAAGCTTGCTGAACTTTGATGCATTTTCCCCCTTGGAATCCTCGAACTTGCAGGCCACAAACCTTCTTACTTGCCGTGACTGTATCTGTGGTCGTCATAGTACTAAGTCTCAGCTTCACTGCTTGACTGCTTACTTGGAGCTCATCAAGAAAATCTTTAAAAATAAAAGTTGTATCACTTTGTGTATCCAGTAAAGCATAAGTAAGTATCTCATTATGTGGCTCCTCAACTGTTGAAATAAAGACCGGAACAATGCTCGAAGTAGCAGACTCGCGTTGTGTTACTGCATGAGACACAACCCTTTGAACTTCTTGACTTGTGTGGACTGTTGTAGGAGTCAGAGACCCTTTATCTTCATGCAAACAGGTAGGATGGCGCAAGCCACATGTGCCACAAATATGTCGTCTTTTGCAGTCCTTAGAAATATGTCCCTTTCTGAGACATCCAAAACAAAGATGGTTCTCACGAATAAAAGACCTTTTGTCATCCATGGGCTTTTCCGCAAAGGTCGGACATTTAACAATGCTGTGAGCTTCTCTACAAACAGAACATGTTATCTTGAATTCTAGCCTTGTTGAATCTTTAACTTGAACCTTTGTGTTGAAGGCTTTGGCTCTTTTAGGAAATCTCTGTCTGGAACCTTGAAACTCATTAGAAGTGGAGAAGTGAAAGGACAGCAAGCCATCTTGGACTCTTTCTGCAAGAACTCTGCAAATTGCTTAAAGCTTGAAACTCACCAGTCGCCAGCTCTTCAACCACAATTTTGTTCCATTTGCATAATCCACTCTGGTAATTTCTTGAGTAGTTTGTAATTTTCCTCACAGTCATTCAAAATAGCCAAACCTTTAACATGTGGAATAGCTTCAACACAGCCTTGTAGAAAGTCAGTGAACTCTCGCAAAGAAAGAGGATCATTTACTCCCACCTTAGGCCACCGCATGAGTTTTTCTCAAAAGCTCTCTGAACAATGAATGGATTTCCATACCTCTCCTCAAGGACTTTCCAGGCACCCTGATATGCATCCGCAGAATTTCTGTAAAAGAAACCTTCCACAGCTTTACGAGCTTCTCCAGCAACATAGATTTTCAAGTAGAACATCTTCTCACTTGATGGAATTAACTTATGGTCAATAAGTGCTGTAAAAGACATTTTCCAATCAATGAACTTTAAGGGATCCCCAGTGAAAGTCGTTGGCTCTGGAACAGGTAATCGACTTATGCTTAGGGATTTTGCTAACACTTGAGCTAAGTTCTCAGTCTCTTGAGTTGTCTTTACCTTATGAAGCACTTGTTGAGAATGGAATGACTTTACCTCAGAATTCAGCTGGGATTTATTGTCGGCCTCTCCCCATTCAGCCTGAGTTGCATCTCCTTTCTCCTCCTCATCTTCAAGATCGCTCTCACAATTGTTGTAGGCATTGACTCGAGCTGCGGCTACCTTAACTTCCTTTCTTGCTTGTAGCATCTTCAACTTTGTCCTTTCTGCCTCAAGTCTTAGGTGCATCTCTTTTCCCTTCTGTTTCACCTCTGCTTGCATTCTTGCTTCGTTCAGCTCCCAGTCTTTCTCCATCTTAAGTAATCGGGCCTGCTGATCGTGAATTTCTCGCATAGCCTTTACTTGCTCTACTTTTGCTGCGAGGTCTGCTTCTGCATCAGCTCGCTTACTGGAAGCTTTGGAGGAGGATTCTGATGTCGTTAATAGGCAATCTGATGTCTGTGATAATTCTGAGGTTATAGTATTTGTATTGGTGTAACCAAAGATAGATTCATACTCGTCTTTATTTAATATCTGCCTTACTCTTTCTTTCACGACTTCCCTTTTATGAATTTCATCAACAATTTCTATTCGTTTGCTCACCAAATCACTGATTTCTGCAGTCAAAGTGGCACATACATCTACTCTTTTGACGATCTCAGGCGTTGTGGTCTGATTACGCAGTAAGGAGCATAATGCTGGGTAACTATATCGTGTCTACTTTGAATGTCCTTTAAAATTTGTTCAAGCTCTTCACCTGTGCATAAAGCTTTCAGTTTAGACCTAGTTTCCTTAGCTGTCTGTTTCCAGAAGTCATAAGCCTTGTTAAAAGCTTTCTCATGCTTCTTTGCCTCCTGTTTATACATTTCTAGGCCTTTCTCTGTACGATTTCTTTTCGAGAACTTGATCTTGATCTAACCTGTTGCATTCCTGCAGAAATGTTTAAATCTCTATCAGGAACTGGGTTTTGACTTGCCTGTGCTACCGCTTGTACAACTGTGTCTTCCATTTTGTCTGTCTACAAACTTAGAGCAATAATTTACTCATATCAGACATCTATATTGACACTCAAATAATTTAGCAAACAGGAACAGTCAAATCTTATATGCAACACAATTATAAATTGACATTCAACCCTTTACACTTATTTTGTTAGGCATCCCACAAATATAAACCCAGCATTAACTATGGCAGTCAATACTTGTAAGACGAATACTCAACATCCATAACTTCAACTTCATCAAGAATCACCTTCATTTATAAACTTACTACAAAATCAGTTTTTTTTTTTTCTTTCGTGAGTCCGTGAATAACAATGTTCGCTTGCAATTACCTTCAGTCTTTCGTGAATAAAAGCATTCCAAGTTGACTGTGTAATGTTGCAGTCCTTACGTGGAAACAGTCTCTTTGCTGCGATACACACAACAGTGAATCGATGAAGGCTTTGTTTGCAGCATCGGACCCCACTCATGCGAAGAAACAACAGCCACGCGATGCAAACGCCATGTGAAGCAACGAGTTTTACTGTAGCAGCCCTTTGGCGTCGAAGAATGAGGCAGAGAGTTTTTGACGGGTGCTCTTGGTTTATTTTTACTCAGATGCAATAAACTTCATAACTGAAGTGTTCATGGTCTCAATTCTTTGTTGCAAATTCTCTCTCTATGCACCATAACAATAGCATCACAGCACATGGCACCGTAAAACTACAAGAAAACAAATAACAAAAGAAACAAACATATTTAAAGTAAAAATTCATAAACAAACTTAACCAATATTCACAATATAAACAAACATTCACTACACATTTAACATTGTTCAAATTAATCAAATCTTGCCAAAGAAATACATGAAAAACAAACTTAACATACCTCGCTCTGCTTGCCAAAGGGACACAAAAGTTTGAACCATTTTTCCCGAGTTGATGTTAGCTCGAGAACAAACGTGCACTGCCATTGCTTAGTTTCCTGTTTACTTATACACGTTAGTGCTCCATCTAGTGGTAGCGCAAAGTTAAGCAAATTAAAGGGGAAGGTCATTACAACACCTAAACGGAACATCTTGTATGCATTCTAATCGATGCCCCCTGGTGATCACAACCTTCCAAAGACCAGTCAAATTATACAGTCCTTAACAATCACCAAAACAAATTGGTCCTTCGAGCCGGATACGTGTGGTCACCGTGGGATTGTTTAGAGATGTTCTCTGATCAGTATACACGCACAGAAGATGCTCGACCCCGCCGAGAGACCCGGCGACCAGCCTGGATGGAAGACTATGACATCCCCCCACAAGCATTGCAGCAGCCCTCTCGTTTACCTCAACAATCGGTTAGACTGGCAGAGCACCAGCGGCCTTACGACAACATGGTTAGATTCCCAGAGAGACACGCCAGGATGACGCCTCTCACACCACCACTGCTGCATGAAGACGGGAGTGTCAGTAGGGGAGCGGAAGCCGTCTATCCACGTCAGTTTGAGTATACAGAACCCCCCTTCCAGAGTACACCTGCCTCGGCCCGATTGAGGCCTGCCCAAGAAACAGCGCCTGAGGTCCTTGAAGCTCTTTATAAGCTGCAGGAAGATAAACTAAGGCTGCAGCAACAGGTAATGGACATGCACAGGCGACTTGAAGCCCGTACTTCCCTTTCAGACTTACCTGCACCGCGACAGACAGCCCTTTCTCTTTTACCTACAACAGCCAGCCCCCCACAGCAGTATAACATAGAGCAGGATGGCGGCGTGTACCAAACCCAGCCAATCACGCCACTTGTGCAAGTTAGTGGTCACACTCTTCCTACGGATGATGATGACTGGCCACCACCACCACCTCCAATAACAGACGTTTATCAGCCACTATCACAGGACCTTATGGCAGAGCTCATAACAGCACTGAGAGACATTAGGATGACACAACAAACGGAGTCTCTCAGACATCCTGAGCCCCATCATTCAGTACCCGGGGTACAGACACCAAAGTACTGTGGACCCTACACCCCACAAAGATGTGAGTCGCTGCACGAAGAGCTGCAACCTTCTCAGTACCATGAGACGGTGTACCGCGGGCCTAAACCCACAATCCCTACATTCACCAAAGGGGATCCGAGAGAGTTTGCTAGACTTAAGGTTGCTCTGGAGAACCTACTGCCTGTTGATGCTACAGAGCGTTTTAAATACCAGATCCTAGTGGATCACCTGAAGTATGAGGAGGCACTTCTAATAGCGGACTCATATACAAATTCACTGCAGCCCTACACTGACACAATGACAAGCCTAATTGAGCATTATGGACAGCCTCACCAGCTAGCTCTCAAGAAAATAGCTGATTTAATGGAGGCCCCCAATATTTCACGGGGTGACTCCAGTGGGTTTAAGCGATTCGCCCTGAAAGTGAGAGCACTCGTGGCGATGTTAGACCAGCTTGGGGACACTGGAAAGACTGAGCTTCATTGTGGTTCACATGTGACACGGCTTATGTCTAAACTGCCACATGATATACGGGCCGAATTTAAGAGATTCCTGTACCCAATGCGTGTTACAATCCCAAGCCTATTGCACTTTTCTGACTGGCTTGACTACGAGCTGAAGATGCAGGAGACAGTGTATGAGCCTCTAACCAGTGAATACAAGAGCAGAGTAGGACCTAGAACAGAGCACCGCCGTGACACTAAGAGTAGTAAGAATACCAACATCATGCACACCACAGACCTACCTGAGGGCAAACTGACAGTAGAAAAGGTCTTATCTAGCACCAAGCAGCCAGAGAGGACAGCATACTGCCCTTACTGCTCGAACACGCAACACTTCCTAGATAAGTGTGCAAACTTTGCACAGCTTACAGTGGAACAGATAACAGCGTGGATTAAGACCAACAAGAGGTGCTGGCGATGTGGTCGCACACACCAGGCTGCACAGTGTCGCTTGAAAATGACATGTCACAAGTGTAAGGGAAGACACCTGCAAGCTTTGCATGAAGTGAATATAAAACCTGCAGCTGAGGATACATCCTGCCTTATCAGCACAACTAATGAAGTTCTGTATATGGACAGGCGGGCTGGAGGCAGCCAAGTCCTACTGAAAGTGAGTAAAGTGCTGCTGCGCAACGGTGAACACACCTTGGAGACATATGCCATCCTTGATGATGGATCGGAGCGGACCATTCTCCTCCCTGCAGCAGCGCAGAGTCTTAAGCTAACTGGTGAACCGGAAAATCTGATCCTCAGAACTGTTCGGCAAGATATCAAGGTTCTGCACGGCACTGCCGTGTCGTTCTTCATCTCCCCAGTAGACCATCCAAAGAAGTCCTACAAGATACACAGAGCATTCACTGCTGATCAACTGGGTCTGGCTGAACACACTTATTCAATGAAGGCACTTCAGAGGAAGCACAAACATTTGAGAGGCCTCCCTCTCCAGACTATGAACAGAGTGCAACCCCTGTTGTTAATTGGTTCAGATTATACCCACTTAATCACTCCAGTGGAGCCGGTGCGTGTGGGACCCTACGGAGGACCAGCCGCAGTGAAGACAAAGTTGGGCTGGACAATTCAGGGGCCGATCAGGTATAGCAAGCATCAGACCACATCACAACAGTGTCTGCACGTCTCCACCCTCTCACACCCTAATGAGCTTCTACAGAGTGTAGAGAGATTGTGGCAGCTGGATGTTCTGCCTTACAGGAGTGAAAAGCTTGTCACACGATCCAGGCAGGATCAGGAAGCAGTCCGCCTGCTGGAGGCAAAGACCATACGAGTAGACGTTGATGGAATTCAGCGCTATGCTACTCCCCTCCTTAGGGTGAAGAACATGCCACTGCTTCAGGCACCTAAGGAGGCTGTGCTAGCTAATCTCCGCAGTACAGAGAAGCGTCTGCGGCGAGACCCTCAAAGAGCAGCAGCATACTGTGCAGAGATTGGAAAGCTGGAAAAAGCGGGCTATGCAGTTAAAGTGTCAGAAGATGAGCTGAGCAAGGCAGCTGAGTCTTGGTTCATCCCACATCACATGGTGAGCCATAACGGAAAGAACAGGATTGTGTTCAACTGTTCCTTCAAGTATAAGGGAAACAACCTCAATGAGCTGCTGTTGCCTGGGCCCACTTTAAGTTCCAGTCTACTGGGTGTACTGCTGCGCTTCAGAGAGCATGCGGTTGCTATCAGCAGTGATATCAAGGGCATGTTTCATCAGGTGAGGCTGCTCCCTAAAGACAAGCCCTTGCTTCGCTTCCTGTGGCGAAACTTGAATACAGAGGAGCCACCCAGCATCTACACATGGCAAGTCCTTCCGTTTGGCACCACATGTAGCCCCTGCTGTGCAACTTATGCGCTGCAGAAACATGTGTTTGACCATAGTCAGCCAGGTGAAGATGTTCGAGTGTCGATAGAACGATCCTTTTATGTGGATAACTGTCTGCAAAGCCTCCCATCGGTTGAAGAAGCCCGTCATCTGGTCGACAAACTGACCTCAATGTTGGCAACAGGTGGATTTGAGTTACGCCAATGGGCCAGTAACACCCTGAGGTCATCAGCCATCTGCCCAAAGAAGCAAGATCTGAAAGCAGTGAGTTGTGGCTTAACGAGTCAGGTACTGACCCACAGGAGCTGGCCCTAGGACTCCGCTGGCTTTGCAATTCAGACACGTTAAGGTATAAATACCGTATGCTGGACCAACCTACACCCACCATGCGAAACATATACAGAGTCCTGGCACGCCTGTTTGACCCTCTGGGATTTATAGTCCCTTTCACTACACGGGCCAAGGTCTTGGTGCAGCACTTGTGGGACAAACAGAGAAGCTGGGATGACCCTTCACTGCCTGAAGATGTGCTGCAGCGATGGCTGATGTGGGAGGAAGAATTGCAGTATCTCTCCCAGATTCTACTGCCTCGATGCTATGTGAGCCCTGAAATGAACACTTTAAACCTCCAGAGAGACTTACACATCTTTGCTGATGCGTCAGAGAAGGCATACGGCTCAGTGGCCTATCTGCGCACGGAGAGTTCACACGGCCGTGTTGAAGTGTCATTCCTGCATGCTAGATCCAGAGTGGCCCCGAAGAAGCAGCAATCAGTACCAAGACTAGAATTGTGTGCTGCCCTGACAGCTGCACAGCTAGCTGCACTACTTCAAAGAGAGCTGACTGTGCACATCCGTAATGTTATATGTTGGACAGACTCCACAACGGTACTTACATGGCTTCAGTCCGACTCCTGTCGGTACAAGGTATTCGTGGGAACACGAATAGCTGAAATCCAGGAGCTGACTGATGTCCGGGCCTGGAGATATGTGGATTCTGCCAACAACCCAGCTGATGATATAACGCAGGGAAAAACACTGCTGGAACTGGCTGGTAAGACCAGATGGAGTCAGGGCCCTTCCTTCTTACAACAGTCGCCTGAAGTCTGGCCTACACAGCCTGTCACAGAGGTGACTGAGAATCCTGCTGAGCTGCGAAAACCCACTATCTGCTGTCTCACTACAAGTACACAGACTTCTCTGCTACCAAATGCTGATCAGTTTACCTCATTCAGAGCGCTGATAGAAGCGGTTGCACAATCTAGCCCTGTGTCATCAGTGAGCCCAGTCAGTCTTTCTGCTGATGACTACCGAGAAGCAGAGAGAGAAGTACTGAGACGAGCCCAGCAGGACAGCTTTGCTGAGGAGCTCAGTCTCTTGAGTACCGGTAAGCCAGTAGCTGCCACCAGTAGGCTGATTTCCCTAGCACCAGAGTATGACAAGACCATGAGACTCATTCGTGTTGGAGGAAGGCTCCGCCGCAGCGACCAGTTAGAACCAGATTCTATTCACCCAGTGGTCCTGGACCATCGGAATAAAGTGACCCAGCTCATCATTCAGGACATGGACAAGAGCCTTCACCATCCAGGATCAGAGCGCCTTTTTGCAGAACTGCGTCGAAAATACTGGATTCTGCATGGCCGTGAAGCTGTAAAGCGCCATCAGCACTCCTGTCCGGACTGCCAGAGATGGAGAGCCTCTCCAGTAGTGCCCAAGATGTCAGATCTCCCACAGTCTAGACTACAGCTGCTGAAGCCCCCGTTCTTCTCTACGGGCATGGACTGCTTCGGGCCTTTCACAGTGAAGGTTGGCCGTCGCCATGAGAAGAGATGGGGTATACTATTTAAATGCCTGACGACGCGCGTGCTGTGCATGTGGATGTTCTGTCCAGTATGGACTCAAATTCCTTTTTGATGGCCCTCCGGCGTTTTATAGCACGAAGGGGTAAACCAGCAGAGCTCTGGTCCGACCAGGGCACTAATTTTAAGGGAGGTGAAAGAGAACTCCAGGAGGCCTTCAGGTCATTACACCCCACACTCCAATCTCAACTGGCCAAACACCAGATTAGATTTCAGTTTAACCCCCCCAAGCGCACCACACTTTGGAGGAGTCTGGGAAAGGGAAGTGAGGTCTGTTAAAGCTGCACTGTATGCCACCATCCAATCACAGACTGTCCCTGAAGAGGTGCTGCAGACGGTACTTATTGAAGTAGAAGGGATCTTAAATTCGAAGCCACTGGGTTACGTATCAACAGACGTGGCTGATGCTGACCCAGTAACCCCCAACTTGCTCCTCATGGGGCGGCTAGACCCCTCTTTACCACAGGCTGTGTATGCTGAGTCTGAACTCTTGAGTCGCCGCCATTGGAGACATACTCAGGTGTTGGCTGACCAGTTTTGGTCCCACTTTATACGACACTACCTCCCGACTCTTCAGACTCGCTCTAAGTGGCACAAGGACCCTGCTCAGCTGAAAACTGGAACCATAGTGATGGTGGTGGACCCACAGCTGCCCAGAGCACAGTGGCCTTTAGGTCATGTCACGGAGGTTATTCCAGGAACCGATGGGAGAGTCAGGACTGCAGTAGTCAAAGTCAAGGACAAAATCTACACGAGGCCTGTCGCTCGCCTTGTAGCTCTGCCTGCCATACCTGACACTGATACGGTCAGTCCTTCTTAGAGTGGCAAATATAGTGTAACAAATTTGGGGGCGGCTGTGACGAAGGACGACTCCTTTTTCAGGCAGATAAAACTGACTGTTTGAGAATCAGCCAATCAGAAGTGTCACTGCGCGCTCCATGATCATGGAGGCAGATCATCTGTAGTTTCAGTTTCGAGACACTTGGAAGCGATAGCTGACGTTGAAAGACTGTGCAGTGTTAATTCATAAATAATATGAGAAAGTTTCACTTATTTACAAGTTTCTAGTATTGTGTGCGTGCAACTACCAGTAAGTATACTGAAGTTTGTTGTTAATTTTACCTCACTTTTACCTCAATAATGTCGCGGCATGTTGCTGCTCATTGTCATACAGTAAAATGGAGGAGCTTCGTACCGCTATTGTGTTTAATTGTTGAGAACGATGTTTATTACTGGAAGTGTTGCTGCAAACCTTATGTGCCTTAATTTAAATAATTTATGTTCCGTTGTAACGTTGTTTAATTCAACGAGTAACTCTGCAGTCTATAATTATTATATGTTCAGCTAGATTTGGCATATTGTATATTGTGTGCAGTAAAGTAAGTAATCTTTGAATAGAGATATAATTTACTGCTGCATTTCTAAGTTTGTATTTACTTAGTAATAATCATTTATTATAACACTGTATTCAAGTCATACATAACAAAACTATAACACAATTTTAATTGTGTTTGTTTATTATATACTTGTTAGGCATGTGATAATTCTTTGTTATTTATATTGAGTTTACATTTGTACTGATTTATATCTGTATCTTTATTTCAGAACCACACACATATACTTTGAATCTTTATTCCAATAAACACCTAAACGGAACATCTTGTATGCATTCTAATCGATGCCCCCTGGTGATCACAACCTTCCAAAGACCAGTCAAATTATACAGTCCTTAACAATCACCAAAACAGTTGCACTGTTGATAACGTCAACAAAAAATCAAGTGAATTATCAACATTTTTAAACACATTCATAAGATATAGCTTGCTATTAAAGATATACTTTTAATAATGGAAATGCACACATATCAGTGAACTTATTACATAAATGTATTTAACATTTAATTATGCAACACTTTTACAGAAAGAAATCCTGCAGTTATGTATAAACTGACAACATCATCATCATGTCCTGCCCTGGGCACATTGGGCAACATGTGTCCTCCAACATATTCGATCTGTGGCCACGTTCTTCACATCTTCTCATTGAACACCGGCATTCAGGTCTTCGTGAAACATCTGTCTCATGTCTTCCTTGGTCTTCCCTGTCTCCTGCGTCCTCCTGGTGGTGTCCACTTCACAAGTGTTTTTGGGTGTTGTTGTTCGGGTATGCATAGGATATGTCCAGTGAAGTGCACCCTTTGTTCTGACACAGTTTCTCAATGTCTTCATGTGGAGTCTGTGGAGTCTTATGATCTCTTCAATTTATGCAGAACCAATATTCATAAACTGTACTTGATGTCTGCCTATGCCTTTATCAAAAAAGCATTAGTTCTCATCAGGAGTTTTAGTGAAGGACATATCTATTGCCATCCACTAGTTCTAGTCATGCAGCGACTTCATGATGCTATAGTCCAATGTATATTGCTGCATTTGTTGTTTGTTCGAACAAATGAAGATAGTGATAGTGAATACCTTTTGAAATCAATATTTATTCATTAAACCTTTCACTACAGTGGTCACTATAGTACATGTCCACCATATCTACCTCCATGGTATCATTAATAACTACATCTATGGTATCATTATCACTACCTTTTTAATGTAACTGTTACATGAATCTATTATATAGAAGCATTTTCTTACTAAAAATGGTTGACATTTATAATAATTTAATTGGACTTTCATTTAGTTACAATAATCACAAATATATAGTATTAAAGTTGAGAATGTAAAATGTTCTTCAGTTTTTGCCTATTTATTTTTTAATGGGAAGAAATATATTTTCAGATAACAAAATTGCACCTCATCTCTTGGTTTGTACTTCATCATGGTAATATTTTTAAAAGTTGTGTGTGTGTGTGTGTGCGTGTGTGCGTGCGTGCGTGCGTGCGCGTGCGTGTGTGTGTGTGTGTGTGTGTGTGCGCGTGTGCGTGCGCGTGTTCGTGTGCGTGTGAGAGAGAGAGAGAGAGAGAGAGAGAGAGAGAGAGAGAGAGAGAGAGAGAGAGAGAGAGAGAGAGAGAGGGGATTGATCTTTATACTGGTGTGCATGTCTTTGAAATGTTTGACATTACATATTGGAATATGCTTACATAAATTGTGTGCATTCTTAATGCTTTTGTTACATTTATTTTAATTCCAATAGTTCAGATGGTCAAGGGTGGCATAAAGAAGTTTAAAATGTATACCTATATTTATTTACATACCTAAATATATATACAACATAAACACACACTATAAATGTTACAAAAGCTGCAAAACTACCAGTGCTGTTGTAGCTTGTAGGCCATTGCATAGAAAAAGAGGTTTCTCTTTCAAATATATTTATGCATCAGTTAAACCACACACATGAGTCTTTCGTTTTAAAATGTTAGTTTTATTATTTAATTAGAATAAATAAATATTTAGCTGCCTAAATATTAAATATTTAAGGGATCCTTCAGTTTGAACCGGATGAGATCTGTCATCATTTACCATAAATGGACAGGTAAGTGTGACGCCTCTGTTCAGCTGGATTGTCATTGGCTGTGACTTTATCGTAGGACTCGCTGTGATTGGACTATCTTTTAACCCATATAAAACGGCGTTTCATGTTATAAAGTATGTATTAGTGTTAATATTACGTTAGATATACGTTAAGTAAGCTATAAAGTGTCGGTATGTTGTGAGAAATTACTCCTTTACTGAGAACCCAACCCTAAGCATTGCTGCACACTTCAATGAACTACAGCGCCATATTTACCATTACATTGATACAATGACAAAGATATATGGGTAATGTAGTTTAAAACGTTTAATAATGAAACAATAAATGTTAAGTAAATTACATCTTTAATGGACAACTGGATATCTAAATATGTGCATTGTGCAAACCTTTATGACATTATGAGTGGCAGGCGAAAAACAATATTTTACTGTGAGCATTTTGAGAAAACCTTTATGCCAGCTTTCCATATATGTCTGAAAACTGTGCCAAACATTATTTAGTAAACATAGCATAAACAGTTGTTCTGACGATTTTCTCTGTGATATGCTAACCAGACTTTGAGATAAGTTTTGTTTTGCTCTTCCAGGGGCCACTACTGGGTCCCTGGAGGTGGAAGGGCAGAACAACTTACACAGATCTATTCTCCTCATCATGGACAACAAATTTTGAGTCACATTTAAATATCAGAGTATTTTGTCTTTTCTATTCTAACATCATGCTTGCATTAGTTCTTGATGGGTATTGTGAGACCATCTGATGAAATACAGAAATATTTGAAAGAGATGTTGTAAAATAAAAATTATTAATATTTATTTCGTTTTATGGATAGACACCAATAAATATAATGGATGAACCTGCAACAACTTGCCATTTTCCAGTTTCCAGTGTAAACAAAAACTATTTATTTTTATTGCAGTAGTAGATGTACCAGAATTATCAATATGGATCATTTTCAGTTAAGCTTGAAGTGTTTGTAATCCTTCCCTTTATTTCACTGAAAACTAAAAGTATATCAAACTTTTTGGTGCATTATTGTACCAAATATAATATAACCAGACAAAAAATGTTTAAGTCTCAAGTAAAATAATCAGATCACCTAAATAAACTTGTAAAATGTGTATTTACTGTACCAAACACCATACACAATATTCACCATACTTTATCACTCAACACTTTATTGGAGGATACAGTATACAGTTGATAAAGTAGCATAAAGTCAAATGACATTCAAGATAAATAAAAATGCGTCTTCAAAAATACATTAACATCATATTAATCCATTCATCCATCCATCCATCCATTATCTTCCGCTTATCCGGGGCCGGGTCGCGGGGGCAACAGTCTAAGCAGAGACGCCCAGACTTCCCTCTCCTAGCCACTTCCTCCAGCTCTTCCGGGAACCCCAAAGCGCTTCCCAGACCAGCCGAGACGTAATCCTCCAGCGTGTCCTAGGTCTTCCCGGGCCTCCTCCCGGTGGGACGTGCCTGGAACACCTCCTGGGAAGGCGACCAGGAGGCATCCGAAATAGATGCCCTAGCCACCTCAGCTGGCTCCTCTCGATGTGGAGGAGCAACGGCTCTACTCTGAGCTCCTCCCGAGTGACCGAGCTTCTCACCCTATCTCTAAGGGAGCGCCAGCCACCCTACGGAGAAAGCTCATTTCGGCTGCCTGTATCCGGGATCTTGTCCTTTCGGTCATGACCCACAGCTCATGACCATAGGTGAGAGTAGGAACGAGATCGACCGGTAAATCGAGAGCTTTGCCTTACAGCTCAGCTCCTTCTTCACCACGACAGACCGGTACATCGACTGCATTACTGCAGAAGCTGCACCGATCCGCCTGTCGATCTCTCGCTCCATCCTTCCTCACTCGTGAACAAGACCCCAAGATACCTGAACTCCTCCACTTGGGGCAGGAACTCTCCACCAACCTGAAGTGGGCAATCCACCCTTTTCCGACTGAGAACCATGGCCTCGGACTTGAGGTGCTGATTCTCATCCCAGCCGCTTCACACTCGGCTGCAAACCGCCCCAGCGACGCTGAAGGTCCTGGTTTGAGGAGGCCAACACGACAACATCATCCGCAAAAAGCAGCGAAATCGTATGGTCCCCAAACCGGACACTCTCCGGCCCTTGGCTGCGTCTAGAAATTCTGTCCATAAAATTATGAACAGAACCGTGACAAAGGGCAGCCCTGCCGGAGTCCAACATGCACCGAACAGGTCTGACTTACTGCCGCAATGCGAACCAAGCTCTTGCTCGGTCATACAGGGAACGAACAGCCCTAAGCAGGGGCCGCCAACCCCATACTCCCAGAGCACCCTCCACAAGATGCCACGAGGAACACGGTCGAATGCCTTCTCCAAATCCACAAAGCACATGTGGACTGGTTGGGCAAACTCCCATGAACGCTCCAGCACCCTGAAAAGGGTATAGAGCTGGTCCAGTGTTCCACGACCGACGAAAACCACACTGTTCCTCCTGAATCCGAGGTTCCACTATCGGCCGAATTCTCCTCTCCAGTACCCTGGCATAGACTTTCCCGGGGAGGCTGAGAAGTGTGATCCCCCTATAGTTGGAACACACTCTCCGGTCCCCCTTCTTGAAAAGAGGGACCACCACCCCGGTCTGCCAGTCCAGAGGTACTGTCCCCAACCGCCATGCGATGTTGCAGAGGCGTGTCAGCCAAGACAGCCCCACAACATCCAGAGACTTGAGGTACTCAGGGCAGATCTCATCCACCCCCGGTGCCTTGCCACCGAGGAGCTTTTTAACCACCTCGATGACTTCAGCCCGGGTGATGGGCGAGTCCACTTCCGAGTCCCCAGCCACTGCTTCCTCAATGGAAGACATGTTAATCCATTCACAGCTGCTGGCTCTTTCCAGTTCATGGTCCATCATGTTCTTCTTCTTCTAAACCTCTTTGCCCATTTGTACCCTACAGTATAACTGATGAACAGATGATGTGGTCACTGATGTTGTGTAGCTTTTTCTCAACCAGAGGAAGAAGAACATTCCAGTGTCAGGCGTTCTCCAGTCCTGGTCTAAAAGTAAAACAAAAACACAATTCAAATTAAGTTTAATGTACAGTCAGGTTAGCATATGTTCTGCATGATTTAAGCAGTGGTGGGCGACTCTGGCCCTCAGCATCCACTGTCCTGCATATTTAGCTCCAACCTCAAACCCACCTGTCTATAACTGTCTATAAGTAAACCTGAAGACTTTGGTTAAAAATTTCAGGTGTGCTCGATTAGGCTTGGAGGTAAACTCTCCACCTGCCCATTCTGATTTAAATTTACCAAGCAGCAATCAGTACATTATATAATATACATATTGAAGCATTATATATATAATATTGCAGCACATAATATTAGCCAAGTACTGGACAAAACTATTTTACCCTTATCGACAGAAATATTTTAAACAGCATATCTTTTAGAAAGGCATGGTCTCTTCTCTTCTGAGCTTTTATAATTGATGCTTGATTTCTTTAGTCACTTTCAAGAGCATCACTTGTGATAGCCTTAACAATGTAACAATTGTTAAAATACTGCAATACAAATGTCATGGTAAGAATTAAGAAATAGGTACCGAGGCACCAGACTTACCATGCTTATGAAGTACCCATGGCCATGCAGAGTTCTCAGAGAGTGGAGTTTTTGCCTCTTGTATTCCTCCTTGGCAGCACATTAGTCTTTTTCCTGTAGAATCTTCTGAAGTTTGTGCATTCTCTTGCTATCCATCTGAAAACACAAATAAAATGTGTTTTATTCAGTGGAGTATAAAGTCTTGTTTCAAGCCAAGGAACTAACCAGATATTACACATAATTCAAAGAACATTTACTATTTGATTCCTAATATATGCCACAACTCATTATCTTCCAAAGCTACCCAGAACCATCCATGGTCTACAAAACAATAGAGAAATAGCTGGAGTTTATAACAACTACATGTCTGCTTTTATCTGAGACAAACAAATGGTGATAAGAACTGAAGGCCAAAGTGTTTCAGCCTTTATGCTAAAAGGCAGTAATTGTAATAATAATTGTATCAAAAGGGAAGAATTTTTTTTTCTAATGTTAGATAAATCCAAGAAACAGAACCTCATTTGCTTGTTTTAGGAGTTATAAAAAGATTTAGACATGAATAATGGTGTGTATTTTATCAGAATAGAAAGAATGATCGCTGCTGAAATGAATAGTTCTTTTAGAGATCAACATCAAATTCTTAACTACATATTACAGCATTGCTTCAATACAAGACATACCAGTGGACTTGCACACTTTTCTGTCTTCTTCAAGCACAAGATGGCCATGTTCCTTCCTCAGCCAAAACAAAGGACTTATTCGATTAGCTTGCTTGATATAAGGTCTGGTCTTTCTTCTCTGCTGTAAAACAAGAAAGTCTCACTTACTCTATGTGCAAATACCATACTTTTGTTTTTGAAACATATAAATTAAGACAGTTACAATAAAGTTAATTTACCATATGATTCAGGAGAGCATTTGATTAAATACTGATATACTAAAAATATTCTAGAAACTTTACCTGTGAAGGGCTGATTACTGCAAGATCGCTGACTCACTAGTAGCTCTTGTGAGGGTTGACTCTTAAAAGTGCAGATGAATTTGATATTATAGAGATCTAAAAAAATAAATAAATAAATAAAAGTAATCTGCAAGTAATCCTACAAGACAGAAAGAAAAGACATTTAATTACATTGCATGCAAGTTGTCAGTTTATACATAACTGCAGGATTTCTTTCTGTAAAAAGCGTTGCATAATTAAATGTTAAATACATTTATGTAATAAGTTCACTGATATGTGTGCATTTCCATTATTAAAAGTATATCTTTAATAGCAAGCTATATCTTATGAATGTGTTCTGCAGGATTATGTACGAGTATATACAAATATGGACGAGTATCATATGAATCTGACTACTTGTTAAATCTTGTGAATTATTGAGACTTTGAGAATATGTTCTTACTGATTGAGCCATGGGATTTGTAAGAATAAGTTTAAGTAACAACAAATGCTGAATAATATGTTTGATAAAGGGTTCAAACCAACACATACATACATACCCTTGCAAATATTTGCTGTTGCAGCTTTTGGTCATCTCCGTTACTTCTCCACAAACAAGAATGGGCTGACTGAGTCCGGAAGGCCCTTTTGGTCTTTTCAGGTAAAAAAAGAAAGAGAGAAAAAAAAGTCATAATATATAGCTAATATATTGCATTATATACAGGAAAAAGTACTATTTACATTAAAATATTTGGATTTACATAAAATGCATTTAAAGCATGGTAATTGTTGTGGTTACTGTCTATTTACAACAAACATCACATTAAAACTAAGGTTACTGTGGTAAAAGCGTGGTAAGATTTGAGGTTGCTGTCCTTTTTACTGCACCTATCACATTAAAACTAAGGTTACTGTGGTAAAAGTGTGGCAAGTGTTGTTTTTATTGTGCTTCTACTACAAATTCCACGTTGAAACTACACTGGTAGTTATTATTAAATATGAACAACTGTTTAAAGGCCTATAGTATGTCACGTGACAGTGTGCAATTACCCTATTAGCAAGATGTGTTAATTTAGAAAGCAAAGAAATTCAAATCCTCAGTGGAGATGACAGATATAATGCAGTGACTAAAAATAATATGATCGATAGCTAATACTTTATATCAAACATTAGGACATAATATTTGACTACTCACCCACATGTGGCACGTACACGTGAACTGATGCCAAACATCGCGATGCGTTCTGAATGAGACTTCACTTCTTCAGCGCGATTTCATACCGATATAATTTACGTCTTCTCTTGACGCCAAAGGTTTCCCTTTGAAAGCAATGGAGTTCCCATTTCGTCCATATCGTGACGCTAAAGGGTACCGTGGAGACGGTGATTGCTTTTGGGTCTTTTCTTCTCACAAATCAATCGTTTGGCCTCGGAACAGTTGCAATAGCAGGACTTTTTCAATAAAGTGTGTCTGTTGTCTGTTATATTCTGTGTTTTATATCATATAATACGCAAATGGGCAGGTTTAGTGCGGGGTGGGGTTGGGTTGGGCTGTTTAAAACGTGTCTGAATAGCGTAAATAAAAATAAATAAATTTAAATAAAAGTGTGCTGGCTTATTACATTGAGAATCACACTCCAACATGTCATAATGGAAAAATTATAACCCAATAAATAATTTCATCACGATGATAACATTCACGTGCCCAACACGTCTGTATATGACGCCCTAGGCTTCTCATTGGAATCAGTGGAGTGCCCCTGAACGTCGAAAAATGACGCTTAAGGGGTACCCTGTGCGTTTAAAAGTGACGCCGAGGGGTCCTGACCAAGCGGCAATATGTGACGAGTTGGGAGTGAGTCTGTGTTGCTTGAGAACTAAACGGACTATACGATCTAAACGAATAAACAAAATAAAAACATTACACTTTACATTACACCTCTCCGCAAAATTAGGCCTAATATAAATCCGATCTTCAATTCCTGCGCCGACTATACAAATTCAGTTAACGTCAAGGAGCCCAGCTCTGAGTGATCAGATTTAAATCTGCCTCGAAAGAATCTCGGAATACATTTACTCCTGATCCCTTCACAATGTTATAGAGATCTGATCCGAACACGAATGAAGTGAACAGGTGTAAAAAGGCCTGAATGAACGCTGGCTGCTGCTGGCGGGGACTCTAAACAGCATGTCTGACGGTCGGTAACATGGGCTCCTGTGGTTTCCACAGCTCAGTTTCTTTTAATGTCTATTTACATAAATGTCTACTCTTGCATCTGTATTTGCAATCTAGTCATTGCCAATAAAATGTAGGTTAATATATCATACTGTTGAACTTGACAGTCTGTCTCGTTATTGCATAGTCACTTCAAAGAAGATTTAGCAGTAACAGTATTACCCTGTGTTTAACAGTATCCAATTGTGTTTGTTGGCTAAAGAAGAACTAAATAAACGAAGTAAAAATTAATTTGATAACTTCCCCCCAAGGCTTCTACAGACATCGTGTTATGGTGATTTTTTTGTTGCCACGATAACCGAGGTGTGAGAAAGCTGATCGTGACAGCCCTAAATTCATACCCCTCTTGAAATGGTGTGTTTTGACTTTTGGTCAGCAAAGGATTCTAACAACAAGACGGTTGATGTCCTGTTTGAAAAGGATGAGACTGTTAATGTTCACAAGTTTGGTCAGTCTCTTGAGAAAGATTTGAGGGAATTAATGGCATTTGTTCAAGACCATGCTAAGAGAGCAAGCCAAACAAGCAGAGTATTATGATCGAAAGGGTAAGGGTCAGTTTCCTTGTCTACCCATAAACAGAAGAAAAAGACAGTATAAACAAATGGCACCCTCCCCCTACAATCCCCAAATCAAAAAGATACTAAACAAACATATTAAGATAATAAAAGTCCTAGAAGCCCAGAGATGACTTCACCTTTGATTCAAAGCATAATTTAAGAGTAAAATACAATCAAGTACATTTAAATAAGTAAACATTTCAAATAAATTTAATTGATTACAAAAACTGCAGAGGCTTTGATTTTAGTGTAAGGCTTTGTGCAATAACATCCCGCAGAGAAGTCGGAGCAAATTAGACCAGACCTGACTTACTTCACCTAACCTGAGAATAATAAATAAGGTAAAATAAAAGTGTTAAGATCAAAGTACACGCCGTTAAACAAAGACAAACTAAATCTACTCTGGGTTCGGCCACTGTCCTATACAGGCTAAGTTGCACACGTTTACTCTTTTCAAATTTGTTACACAAGTTTAAAACCAATTGAAATGTGACAATTCAAAGAAATTAGATGAACAGCTACACTGTTAGTCAAAATATAGTAAAGCAGAAGAATGAAACTACAAGGGTCGGTTTAGAAAGTCTTTAATGCTCATATTTGGCTCCAATAATAGGCAAGAATGTACAGTAAATTACCAGATCTTCCAGTTTTGTGATAATGACCGGCTGACTGTGCATTAGATTTACTGTTGAATGACATGGTTTATGTGAGCTTATCATAGTATGAGGATCGATTACTATAATCCATTTGATCTTCTTGCGGTCGTCCTCATACATCTGAAAGAGAAAACAGATTTAGTTGATCTGCAGTGTCATGCTGCGTTCCAGGCAGGTTTTTCAGCCCACAAGTTACGATTTCAAACCAGTACTCAGTAGCATTCCACGCCAAACGCCAAACTGCCTGAGCACCAGGAATTGTGGTAGCTAGATGTAAACAAAACATTGTGGACCGTAAGGGGTTTATGCTCATTTACAATCACTTCTATCGCCTAAGGTGCTTACTCCTTGCTCATTTGAGGGAAAACCCACATGAAAAAAAAACCCTACAAATTACTCTCGTAAATATTAGTGTTTTTGAACCATACTATAGTAAAGATACTACAGTAAATAGTATATTATAGTATTTACTACACTCTGTAAATTTACTGTAGTATATTTACTATAGTATGGTTCAAAAACACTAATATTTACGAGAGTAATTTTACTATACTAGAGTATTTTCTCATGTGGTAAGGAGGAGAAAGAAAAAAAGCGTATAAGGCAAGAGAAGCAGTTATGAATTTTATTTTACGTTATTTGTCATTTATTTGACATATTGGGTAATTTCTTCTTGCACTCAATGGACTGAAAACTAATGCTAGAAAAGCTGCTGAAACATTTGCGGATAAATAACGTTAGAGCAATACCTTATTTTAATAAACGATTTGGTTATTAATGCATGACTTCCATAAACACGTCATCCATAGGGGCTGCCATTGTTGTGTCGCAGGCTAGGTGACGTCAGAACTCGTAACCGGGAATACGTCGATCTAGTAGGAGTTCACGGGTGTGAAGTCACAGGGTTGACTGCACTTTCACGGGTATGAGGTTAGAAAAACACGGGTTGCCTGGACCGCATCAGTCTGAGTGTTTGATTGAGATTACCTTAATCACAGCAGTACATGCGCACGTCATTGAGGGCGTGTCATCTCCTCCTCCCTGTGGCTCTTCTATCTTCGTCTTGAGGCCGCAGATTCCTCTTCCCTCACACGCTGGACTCCATTCGCCCCAATCACCCCAGGATGTGCCGTCACCCTCCAGAAGAGAACCATCACTGCATCTGAACCTGGTGAAAATGTAAATGTGACAATGACTAAAACATGTAATTGTGATGTTGGACAGAATCAGTCACGTGATCAACTGCAGCCTCTTGCACACGGCTCAAATCATAAACCGCATGAGGGAAACCGGAGTCCTTAAATAGGAAAATAACTTACAGCAGCACATGCTCACCTGATGTTGTTTGCGGCCGTGTCATCTCCAATTATTAGTGCAGATTCAACTCTCAGCTGGAAAGCTGTCAAGAATCCAGAACTACACCATTTGATATCGGTCCACCGACCCCAGCTGAAGAAGAGACAGAGGTTTCTCGATCACATCAATTGAAGAAAAGCCTCAATTTACTTCTCTATCTTAAACACTTAATGCAAGAATAGTTAATAATCGGAGTCCATTACTATCCTATGCCGGACTCGATTGAGGTGTAGTCATTTGAGGATAACTCTCCTTTGGGCCGATCAGTGAAGACGAATCCCATTGAGCGCTGTATCGTCACCATCAATAGGATCTTCCACCTTAAAACAACAGGAATAAATAGAAGGGAACAGAACATGGCAATACCGATCTAATGAGTTGCTTTAGTGACGTCAAAGTTTGAAATTCCCAATTGATCTCAAGAACTTATTCCCTTCACAAAAAGAGAAGTTTGGGAGAAGAAATCTCGTTAAAGTGATTGTGATTAAAAGAGAGCACGGTTGCCAGTGGGTTCTTAACTCAAACTCCAATGGAAGGAATTCACCCAGTGACTTGAGTACATGATTTGTACTTGAACACAAATCCTGAGGACTAACATCTTTGTTTTTGTTATTTTGCAGTGCACTGAATGTAGGGTCCTTAAAAATCTGTTATTTTTGTTAGATTTTTCTGGACTCTGCTCTTATGGCAAATTAATTTTTGCTGATCCTTTCACCTTCGGGACACGAATCTATTTTTAATGAAATCGGAAAGAGAGCAACTACCACTTTGATGCTGTAAAACTAATCCACAGGAATCAAGCGGTTTAGTCCAATTTTACTGAAGAGACTCGATCGCTTTATGAGATGAAGGACAGTTTCGGAACGACATTAGGGAGAGACAGTTTAACTTTTGGGTGAACTGTCCCTTTAAGTGTTCTGACCTATAATTTAGTCATCCAAAAATTACTTTACATTATACAATTATTTCTTTATGATTGAGTCTACAATTCCGTCATGCTCTGCACAGAAAAAAGAAAACACAGGGCCCTAATTTAAAAGTTTATATTGAATTTAAGACTTACTTTAATTTAATACATTAAGGCCTTAAATTGTGAAAAGGTCAAATTAAGTCTTAAAGACCACGAAACTCTCCATTTATCTTCAGGCTCTTTAGTATTACACAGACAATAAAAAGCACGTGCAGTTTCCTGGAGATAATGAAATAACTAACAGCAACTCCAGAGTTTTTAACCTTTGAAGCACTCAAAATTATTAACAAAATAGAGTCAATGCCCAACTTACCCTCAGATTAAACCCTCTGGCGTAAGTTCTGTCGGGACACATGACGTCAAACCACCAAGACCCCCAGATCCCTCCATTCCGCACAGTCAGCTCTGATCTGTGTTGTCTGGTCTGAACGCCCACATGCTGCCCAATAATGGCTAGCAGTGACACCGCAATGGAAAAGAAGTGATGCATTGCTAGAGCTCGATCTGGTCTGGAGTCCGTTCTTCGTATCGCTTGAGATCAAATGACACATCCAAGATGATATAATCGCGCTAATCATGATCTGGCTAATTAGGTTCTGAACACACCTGTGGTTTATGATTAGTAGAGCTGGATTGAGTTATCTGAGATAATTGCGCGTTCATGCGTTATGGCAAGCGGTTTTAACTTTTATTGATTCCCAAGATATGAGTTCTTGATATCAACCATTCAGTTTTCACTAGTTAAAATGCTGATTCTTGATATCTGTAATTGTATTTTCACTGGTCAAATGTCACCATAGACTGCCATTCAAATTCAATTCCTGATATCAATATACTTTAATGGGCTATATCTAAATTGGCTTTCTTGCTAACAATCACATGCATGATATAAAAAATGAACAGTTTAACTAAAAGCAATTAAGTTCCTGATTTCAACAATATCAACAATTTGAATGGCAGCCTATGGTGACATTTGACTAGTGAAAATACAATAACAGATATCAAGAATTCATGGGAATGAATAACAATCAAAACGGCTTGCCATGATGCGTTGGTTTAAAGGGGATAAGACAGAAACAATGATCGGACCCGGTCCGTGTCTGGTGGCGTTGTCTCTTAGCGCGCGAAGACAGTATAACTTAGGCTAACACTTCTATGCGTGTTCCCCGAACTATCTTAGCGACGTTAGCAGGTGCTGTCCGTGGCGGTGCTGATTTGGTTTAACGGCTCGAAAATCGATTATTCACTCTAATCGATGCAGGGGCTGATTTATGTGAGAAAGCGGTGTTCTTCATAATAGAAGAATTGCATCTATCAGGACCCGTCCGTGAGATCTTATAAATATAATCCAAATTGCAAACTAAATCCTACCGTGGATACTAAAAATAATTTTTTAATGATTGAGTGAACCCGCAACCTCTCATGCCCGAGCATATCATGCACAATCATAACTCTGCTATTATTGCATCCTGTTAATGTACAACAATACTGAGGTGCAAATATGTCTTTCAAAATAAAGTAGGCCTATAAATCATTACTCTTTATATTGCAAAGAACTGCTACTTTATGATGTAAATAGAATATAGCAATTTTTTTACTTAGGCTAGTAAATAGCATCTACAGCTATTACACTGAGTGCAAATAGCCACTGTCTTAATTTGTGCTGGAAAATAAAGTCCTCAGGAATAATGTTTGCAGTGCACTAAATGTAGGGTCCTATGAAATAGTTTAATAGTTTGTGTTTTAATTGTTCTGGACTGCTTTTATGGTGAACTAAATTAGTTTGATCTTCGGAACACTTAATATATTTTTAATGAAATCGGAAAGATCAACTACCACTTGATGCTAGAGATTGTAAAACTAATCCAAAATCAAGCGGTTTATTCCAATTTAACTGAAGATACTCGATCGCTTTATATGTTTTACGGGTTCGGGACGACATTAGGGCGAGTAAATGACAGGAATTTAACTTTTGGGTCAAATGACCCTTTAAATCTTCGGACCTACTTCTGATTGATTAATCCCAAATTTGACAAGTTCCCTGACATTCTGCATTATACAGTAAATACCATTTGAATGAATGATTCTACAATTCCGTCCACGTATCACAGGGCCCTCATTTAAAGACATGACACCGAATGAGACTTTCTGCTTCAGTTTAAGACATTTAAGGAGTTAAATTGTGTGAAGAACAAATTAAGACGTTAAGACCTACAAGAGATCGGCGCTGTTACGATGGAAACGGGACAGAGACGGCTCGATTACAGTTTAATTCCTTTGGTTTTATTTATACTTCTGTGTTAAACGAGCCTAAATGAAGGCAATATGTATTAAACTATTTAACATGATATACTGTAAAATATTACCACAAAGGAATTAATTAGCAGCAAGCCACTTGTAACGAACGAAACTGTGTATTTACATGCATCACATTATTGTGCGGTGTGCCCCTTTAAGAGACTTGTCACGTCATTCATGACACACGCTATGCGTGATGATGTTTTTGAGTTGAGTGTGAGTGAGAGCCACTGTAGAGGAGGTTCTTCCGACACGTCACGGTGTTTGGTGGAAGGCGGTAAATGCAGCGATCATGTCAAAATATAAGAAAAATTATAGTGGAAATGGACCAGAGATACTAGTTAGTGTAGATGATACGGATGTGGAAGATGAACAAATGGAATTAGGAAAGACAGGAGAAGAGAGGAATTTAGATATAAGGGAAGAGGTAGGTACAAAGAAAAGAAAGAAAAAACATCAGGTAGAGGTAAGAGGTTCAGGGGAGAGTGGAAATGAACAGGAGGTGAGGAATGTAAATTTGGATGAGTTGAAGGTAATATTGAAATTTAAAGAGGATGGTGGAATACAAAAGGTAAGTCCAATTGTATTAACAAAAGAGTTGAGGAAAGTAGTTGGAGAAATTAAGATGGCAAAAGTGTTAAGTAATGGAGAATTGATGATTGTTTGTAATAGTGAAGAGCAAAGAAGGAAAGTGATGAAGATTAAAGTAATGTGTAAGCAGGAAGTGGTGAGTAGATTGTAGGACAGAGGCAGTGGGTAAGTGGAGTAATATCTGGAGTGCCATTAGGAGTGTCTATGGAAGAGCTTAAAAGTAACATTGGCGGAGGTAAAATAGTTGGTGCTAGGAGACTGTTTATGAGTAGAGAAGGGAACAGAATGGAGAGTCTCTCTGTTGAGCTTAGGTTTGATGGAGTTATTTTGCCAGATAAGGTCAAGCTTGGATTTATCAGTTATTCAGTGAGGCCTTTTGTGCCTCCTCCTTTAAGATGTTATAATTGTCAAAAATACGGGCATGTGGCTATGGTGTGTAAAGCGAAGAAACGATGTGCAAGATGTGGGGGGGAACATGATTATGGCAAATGTGAAGGAGCAGGACCAAAATGCTGCAACTGTGGAGGGGAGCATAGTGTTGCGTTTGGAGGATGTGAGGTGAGGAAGAAAGCAATTGAAGTACAGAATGAGAGAGCCAAGAGGAATATAACGTATGCAGAGGCTGTTAAAGTGGTTGATACAAGGAATAGAGAGAAAGGAAAAGAGAGGAGAATTGAGGAAATATCAGAGAAGCAAGGTAGGATTACAGAAGAGACAATGATTGTAAGTAAAGTA
Organism: Gobiocypris rarus; assembly: GCA_023029165.1. Lineage (NCBI taxonomy): Eukaryota > Metazoa > Chordata > Actinopteri > Cypriniformes > Gobionidae > Gobiocypris > Gobiocypris rarus. The sequence goes on along the minus strand of CM040930.1, from coordinate 15,691,771 downwards.
AATTTCTTGTTGTTCATAGCTGAAGTAATTAATTGTACTGCACAGACTGAAAAGAAGACAACTAAGATTCAAATTATAGTCAAGGCAGCAGAGAGATTCTTGGGAGTAAAGGATATATCATGGGAAATGGTTAGGGATGGGCTAATTAGTGAGATACAGTCCAGCCAGGAAGCATGGTTTGGCTAGGAGGATGATTTTAATTTTACAATGGAATGCAAGAAGTCTTGTGGCTAATGGATTGGAGTTTAAAGGTGTTATTAATGAGATGGAAGTTAAACCGGATCTGATATGTATACAAGAGTCATGGCTTAAACCTAGATTTGATTTTGTTATTAAAGGATATGTGAGTGAGAGAAGAGATAGAGAGGAGGAAATGGTGGAGGGTGTATTACTCTGATTAAGGAAGGCATGCAATATAGAACATTAGGCAAAGGTGTAACACAAGAATATGTTGTAGTAGAGGTATGGGTGAATGGAAAAAAGTATGTAATAATAAACTTTTATAATCCTTGTAGGAAATTAGTGTTGAGTGAGTTAGAGCAAATAGAGGGTCTTAATGAAGATAGGGTAATTTGGTGTGGGGATTTTAATGCACAGAGCATGTTATGGGGAGGTATAGTGACAGATTGGAATGGAATGGTGGTGGAAGATTTGATAGATCAGAGAAATTTGGTGTGTCTGAATGATGGGGGTAATACAAGAATAGATGTGGCTACAGGTAAAGAGTCTGTGTTAGATCTAACAATGGTGTCTGATTCAATTGCAGGGAGTGCTGAGTGGGAAATATTGCGACAAGATACTATTGGGAGTGATCATTATCCAATAATGATATCTGTTAGTGTGAATGTGAGAGGAAGTAAGTAGTCAAGGAAATGTTGGTAGATGGAGGTTTGATAAAGCAAATTGGGAAGAATTCATGAGTCTGAGTGAAGAGGGATTAAAGAGTATTATAGTAGAACCAGATAGATCAGTAGAAATGATTAGTGATGATGTTGTTTATGCCATTCAAGTAGCAGCAAATAAATATATACCAAAAGGGAAAGGAGGTAGGAAGAATAAAATAGTTCCATGGTGGACGGAAGAATGTACTAGTGCAATAAGAAGGAAAAGGAAAGCATTTAGGATGGTTAAGAAAACACATAATTTTCAAGATTTAATAATGTACAAACAAGCACAAGCTGAGGTAAGGAGGATAATAAGGAAAGTTAGAAAACAGTATTGGATGGCTTACTGTGATGAGATAGGGAAGAATACACCAGTAGAGGAAGTATGGGGTATGATTAAGAAAATGAAAGGGATTCAAAAGTGCAATGGGTATCCAGTTTTAAGTATGGAGGGAGAAATAGCTGTGGAGGATGGAGATAAAGTGGAAATGTTTTTAAAGGCATTTATAAAAGTAAATAGTTCAGACAATTTGACTGAACAGAGTAAGGAAATGAGGAAGGGTGTGATGAAGGAATATCCGGATATAGAGAAGAAAAAAGAGGCTGAAGATAATTAGTTAGATGTACCATTTTCTATGAGTGAGTTAAAGAATGCAGGAAGAAGAATGAAGCAATCCACTCCAGGAGTGGATGGGATTAGTTACAGTATGATGAAGCATTTTAGTGAAACATCTATGGAAGTGATTTTAACATTTTATAATAGAATATGGATAGAGGGTATAATTCCTCAAAGTTGGAAGGAAGCATTAATTATACCTATTAAAAAGCCTGGGAAAGATCCAAGTAATCCTATAAATTATCGTCCAATAGCATTAACTTCTCATTTATGTAAGGTAATGGAGAGAATGATAGCTGATAGATTGACTTATCATTTGGAAAAAATGAATTGTTTTTTTCTTATCAAAGTGGATTTAGGTGTGGCAGAGGGACTATGGATCCAATAGTATCTTTAGAGGATGAAATAAGAAAGGCATTTATAAATAAGGAAAGTGTCTTTGCTGTTTTCTTTGATATAGAAAAGGCTTATGATATGTTGTGGAAAGAGGGTTATTAATAAAGTTACAGAAAATGAGTATAAAAGGAAGAATGTATAATTGGATAAAAGAGTTTTTAATTGGAAGAAGTATTCGAGTAAAGGTGGGTGGAGCTATATCATTAAGTGGAGCAATTGAAAATGGTACACCTCAGGGCAGTGTAATAAGTCCACTTTTATTTATTATCATGATTAACGATGTTTTCTCAAGGATTGATAGAAGTATGGGGAAATCATTGTTTGCTGATGATGGGGCTATCTGGTTTAGAGGAAAGAATATAGATTATAACACAAAGAAATTGCAAGGTGCGCTAAATGAAGTTGAAAAGTGGTCAGGGAAAATGGTTTTAAGTTTTCAGTGGAAAAGACAAAATAATATTTTTACTAAAATGAGGAGGAATGTGGATGTTAAGTTAAAATTATACAAAAAAGAATTAGAGCGTGTAAGTATAGTAAGATTTCTAGGAGTTTGGTTTGATAGTAGATTAACTTGGAGAGAGCATATTGAAAAAATGGTAGGAAGATGTAAGCGTGTAGTGAATGTAATGAGATGTATTTCAGGTCAGGAATGGGGAGCAGATAGATTGGCTTTAAAAACTATATATATATATCTATGATAAGATCTATAATTGATTATGGTTGTATTGTATATGGTTCTGCAAATAAATCTCATTTAATTAAATTAGAGAGAATTCAGTCTCAAGCACTAAGAATTTGCTGCGGAGCATATCTAACTTCTCCAGTTTGCTCTTCAGGTAGAGATGGGTGAAATGCCTTTGCAGATAAGAAGACAGCAATTAATGGCATCTTATTGGGCAAATTTAAAAGGTCAGAGTGAGGATCACCCGACAAGGAAAGTAATGAGTCCTAGTTGGGAATATGAGAAGAGAGAGTGTAATAGCTTTGGATGGAGTGTGAGGAAATTGGTTAGTGATATGAGATTGGAGGAGGTTGGATATGCTCCAATAATTCCTTTATCTCCAGTACCATTATGGGTCATGCCCCAACCAGAAGTAGATTTAAGTTTATTAGAAAAAAGGCAAAAGGAGGGTTCATATGAAACAGAAGTATATCATGTAAGGGAGTATATTGGGTCAAGATATGGGGAGTATATGCACATTTTACAGATGCTTCAAAAGATTCAAAAACTGGTCATGTGGGTTCTGCATTCATTATTCCAAAGGTTAAAGTGTATAAGAGTAAAAGGATATCAGATTGTTTATCAGTGTATACTGGAGAGATGTTTGCATTAATTATGGCAATAAGGTGGATTAGGAAGTTAAAATATCCAAGGCAGTAATATGTTCAGATTGTAGTTCAGCTCTAATAAGTTTGAAGGAGATAAAGTCAGAAACAAGACAAGATATGGTAATAGAGATAGTTCAAGAATTATATTCAATTAAACAAGCTAATTTAGAGGTACAGTTTTTGTGGGTTCCAGCTCACATTGGGTTGAGAGGTAACGAGGAGGCGGATGCATTAGCAAAAAAGGCAATAGAATGAGAAATAGTAGATATACAGATTTTATTTAGCAGGTCAGAAATTAAATCAATTATTAAAAACCATATTTTGAAATTATGGCAGCAGTATTGGGACAATGAACTAAAAGGTAGACATATGCATCAAATACAGTCAACAGTGGGTAAGGGAAGAATATCAGGTAGGAGTAGGAATGAAGAGAATATGATTACAAGACTGAGATTGGGACATACAAGATTGAATGGTACATTGCACTTAATAAGTAAGCATTCAACAGGTTTATGTGAGGTATGTGAGGTGAGTGAAACATTTGAACATGTAATAATGCACTGTAGGAGATATAAGGTTGAAAGGAAAGAGTTGAAGGAGGAATTAAATAAAATAGGAGTAAAGTTGAGTGTTCAAAATTTATTAAAATCAGATAGGAGTACAATACATTTATTGGTAGAGTATTTGTTAAGCACTGGGTTAAATAAGCGTATTTAAAGTGGGTTTTTATTTAATTAATTTATTTTCTATTTATCTCTATATATATATATATTTTTTCTTCCTGTCATGGGGGCTGAGAGTGGACGGAGGAGCTGAACACGCAGCGCCGGATGAAATTCGATGATGTCTCCATGCGGGTAAATAAGAGGAATTTAGGTTGGGTATAGGAGGTGTCACTGGTCCATTTCAGCTATAGGTGGCGGTAATGCACATATTTGTTTGCGATCCATACGTAAAATCGCAATAAGAAGAAGAAGAAAAAGAAGCCACTGTAGATGCTAAGCGTGCTCTACCCTCTTGATATACTTTGTTTTGTTAGTTTTATTTTGTGACGCTAAGAAAGAGTAATCTCTCATGTGTGAGAGGATCGCGTTGCCTGTGTACCTGCCATTAAATGTGTGCGATACAGCCTTTCCGCCTCTAAACTCTTTCTTCCATTGACTTCGCGAGAGCTATCCTGGTCAAAGCGTTACACACTGGCTAAGACATTCATGTGATGACTCCGATTGTTTGAATATAACTAGTTAATAATTCTTTAAATCGATATGTCATCCTCACAACAACCCGTCTCCAGCGTGTTGCCGCCGATCTTTCGAATATTACACTTTAGTAATTGTTTAATCGATACGGCATCCTCAATAAAACCGGCCTATGTGATATCATATTGAGGTGGTGCAATTCGAAACATTCGTTCTAAATAGGTTTCGTCCGATGCCTTTATGTCTGAGGCTTTTTCGTCCGATGCATAATTGTACGAGACCTGATCGAGGATGTTTTTCCTGAGACCTGAAGCCTTTCAGTCTGAGGCGTGATGCGTTTTGACTGAAGCCTTTTAGTCTGAGGCATGATGCCTTTTCATCATATGACTGAGGTCTGAGGATGTCCTAAAATCGTTCATTACATTAGTGATGGTTCAATCTAAAGTGACTTTTAATTGTATTATTAATTATTAATGTAAATATCATGCATTACCTGGGAATGACCAGTCCTCTACAGTCCTGGTAAAATATAATACTTTATTGTATTTTAAATATATTTTCAATCTCAATATATTTTCAATTTAAATACTCTTTTTGAATAGTTTACTGTAAATATACTAACAAAAAAATCAATCTCTAAATATATAAAAAGTACATTAGCTTCATTTTTTCACAATACAACTTTTACCACACTTAAAAATAATTGTATTTTTAGTATATTTTCAATATATATTTAGAAAAATATAATTAAAATGAAAGTTCTGTGTACTTTTGTAAAGTGTACTTATTTGAACATCACTTTAAAATATATTTAAGTATATTTGAAACTATATGCTCAAAATTGTCATTGTAACAATGCAGTGAAAGCATATTTTAAAAATACATATTTAATATAATTAAGTTGTAGTATATTTAAAGTTATGTTTAAGGTTATTTATTCAAGCTTAAGTGTTAAAAGCAAGCATTCATAAATAAGTGTTAAATTATGACTAATGCACTAAACAGCACACTTAAAATACAACAAGAAAACGTCTCAGGTTACGTATGTAACCTCTGTTCCCTGAGAACAGGGAACGAGCGCTGCGTCTAGCTGACGCTACGGGGAACGCCCTCAGCGTGACTGGTGTCTGAAGCTACTATCGAATCACGGCAACGTTTTTGACCGACGTCAGCCCATGACGTCATCATCATGCGACCCGGAAGTATATAAGGGCGCTGTGCCAACACAGAAACATCTCTTTCGTCTGAAGGGACTGTATGGCAGATAGGCCCTGAAGCATGGCAATGCGACGCAGCGCTCGTTCCCTGTTCTCAGGGAACAGAGGTTACATACGTAACCTGAGACGTTCCCTTTCGAAGGGAACTCTCGCTGCGTCTAGCTGACGCTACGGGGAACGATATACTAACGCCGCCATGCTGATGGGAGTGTCTGCCTATTGGCAGTGACAACTGTCAACACAAGTAATTCCACTGAAAAACCTGAGCGACTCCCCCTCAGGTCACACTGGGCTGACAGCGACAGCACTCCCTACGGTCATAGCCCAAGCTATGCCACTAAATGGAACCCTAACGCACTGCGTGGGGTTCTATCTAGACTGCTCAAAGGCCTGGGACCACTACTTCAACAGAAGGGGTCCCTTTAAGGGAATGTGGCTAGGGGACCCGAAGGAGCCCCAGCCAGTCACTGCTCGGGAAATCAAATACCCCGAGTACCACCAGGGAGGCCTGACCTGGTGCCCTAAGTGTTATGGACACTTTGGTTTAGCCAACCCTGTCTGTTCACAAGCAGAGCCTCTGGAAGGTGCCCAGGGGGCATCCAAACTAAGGGACTGAAAGACTGGCAGTCCTACTTAGCCCGAACTCAGAGACGGGTTATCCTAGAGAGCAATACTCAGCGTGGCGCTTACAACCCTTGCTAGCGAGGAGTCTGTCTGCTCAAATTAAGGATCTACCAGGTGCTTGTGTTTCAAAGCAGTAGGGAGGCCAGAAAGGCCTATGGACTGATCTAACAGGGAGGCCTCGAGAGAGGCCTACGACCGTCTGACCAGGCTCAGGCGGCTGAGTACTCATAGACGACCCTCATTGAGGGGAGCAACTGAACCTGCTTGGCGGGTAACCTCCAGCTGTAGGCCCAGCTACCACAAGTTCTAACACCGAGAACTGATAGCCAAGAAGTGCCTTACTTGGTAACCGCTTCAAGGAGGCCCCATGGGCCTACTACCTGATAGCGGATTTCCAGGGAGGCCTATAGAGGCCTACTACCTAACAGCACGCTCTGCTGGCAACCCGAGCATCCTGGCTCGGGAACCCATCCTCAAGGAGGCCTAGCGAGGCCTACTACCTGATAGCGGGATTTCCAGGGAGGCCTATAGAGGCCTACTACCTAACAGCACGCCCTGCTGGCAACCCGAGCACCCTGGCTCGGGAGTCTATCCTCAGGGAGGCCTAGTAAGGCCTACTACCTGACCTCAACATACGCCAGTTTTCAGAGCGTTCAAGCTCACCTCCAGGGAGGCCTAGAGAGCCTGCCAGTGAAGCATGCTAACTGCTGAGGTTACATCTTTTTTCTCAAGGAGGCCTAATGAGGCCTTCTACTTGACAGTCAGCTACGCAGGCTAGCCGAGCATCCTGATTCAGGAACTCGCCCTCAAGGGAGGCCTATTGAGGCCTACTACCTGATAGCCAGCCTTTAGGGAGGCCTGGAGAGGCCTGCTACCTGTTTGCACCTCGTGTTAACTGTTTCTTCAAGTGACTGGGTCCCAGGAACGCCTTAGGGAGGCCTGATGAGGCCTACTACCTGCCTCTGGGAGTGACCACAACCTGGGAGCTCACCCTCACGGAGGCCTGGTAAGGCCTTACATTAACAGCAGGCCTTCAGGGAGGCCTGATGAGGCCTACTACCTGCCTCTGGGAGTGACCACAACCTGGGAGCTCACCCCTGGTAAGGCCTGATAGCCGGCAGGCCATCTGTCCCGATGCACACATCTTCCTTACATCCAGTGAGGCCTGGTCGAGGCCTTCCAACTGATAATGCGCCTTGTTCAAGAGGCCTATTTAGGCCTACAATTGACAGCCGACCTTCAGGAGAGCGTAATTGCCCCTTTTAACCTGATAGCCAGCTAGGCTAGCCGTACCTTGATGCCTCAGCATCGGCACCTGCCTTCATGGAGGCCTGATAAGGCCTACCATCCTGATAGCCTGCCAAGCTAGAATACTCCTGAGACCAAACATCGGTACTCACCTTCATGGAGGCTTAGTTCGAGGCTTAGTTCGTGGCCTATACCCTGATAGCCAGCCGGGCTATTTTTTCCCCGATGCCCTGCATCAAAACTTGCCCTCTCAGGAGGCCTGGTGAGGCCTACCTGATAGCAAGTCATGCTAGCTGCCCGAAACCTCCTCCGAAGCTCACTCTCAAAAAGAAGCCTATTGAGGCCTTCTATCTGATCGCAAGCCTACTAGGGAGGCCTAATGAGGCCTACCACCTGCTAGCACTACTGAGCAATCCTCCAGCGAGGCCTAACTTTAGAGGCCTGCTAACTGGGAACAAACATTCACAATGTGTGGCCATGACTCGTCTCCATGGAGGCCTGCTGATGCCTACCACATGATATAACCACCCATTGCTACGGGGACCCGTTCCAGGGAGGCTTGTAAAGCCTACAAGCTGTACGAGTTTTGTAATAGACGAGAGATAACCGCCAGAAAGACAAGCTGGCTGCTACTTAAACCAAAGACTCTCAATGAGAGGAGGCTCACACATGCAGGGATGGAACAACAGGCTCAGATCCACGTAGTGTACAGCCAAAGGTGACGGTGCCTCAGCAACGCGCCTCCGTCATCCACATCCCAACTGACGCCACAGCGCTCAGTCCTAACAGAGACAAACTAATCCACCCTGCAGTGGCTTAGGGAACGAAAGACACAAAGTAACCCTAAGCGGTAGACAAACACTCCATTCTCCCAGAAAGGTGTGCTACCGCTTAGTAATCCGCAAACATTTCAAAGAAAAGAGCGGCGGCCTAAACACTACTCTCACTATGAGAGGAGGCCCTTATTCTGATACCCATGCGCAGCGCGCAAACCTACACAGCCCAGAGCCTGGCGCTGTGCTAAGCCACTAATCCAGGGGAAGGACAGTTCTCTCTGGCATAAATACCCAACTCTATACAGGAACCGGGGGTCTGTAAGAAATACACCTTTTTAGTGTTCTATACAAAAAATGACCACTCTCACCTGCGGCATGTTGAGCAAAGACTCACTGTGCAGTTCTCACCACCATGTTCTACCGCCCCTGCACGCCTGAAAGGGGCGTTCTCACTGAGCCCGTCCGGGCGGGCCGTCAGAACATAGTTCTACTCATCATGGGCCTGCCTCAGGCCTGATGTAAGAAGCGCCTGGGAAAAAGTTCATTAAAAAAGGAAAAAGGAGAGGGCTAGGATGTAACCGCCCTCAAGTGATCCATCACCCACGCCGAGCGTGTTTGCCCTGGATCACTTCCCTCAGGTCCTTTCTCCCGCGGGACTCTCGTCTCCTCTGTGCCCTGCTCCTCCACGGAGGGGGGGCACGAGAGGAGACACTTACCCTCTGGTCCTGCCTACGGTCCTCAGACCGTGAAGGACCAGGTCCCGCCTGCCTGGGTGGGGGCGCGGATCTCAGCGGTATGCATGTCCTAAATGCCGCTGAGCGCGCCTCGCTCCTGAACTTTCCAACCACCGCCTCAACGGAGGTGCCGAAAGTTCAGTCGGCGAATCGCGAATCGAGGAGAAAGCCCTTCTCTTTCTCCCCGATATTGGCCAGGCTCAGCCACAGATGCCTCTCCGTAACCACCATAGCCGCCATTGAGCGGCCGATAGCAGCCGCAGTCTGCTTGGTGGCCCGGAGAGCCAGATCTGTGGTGCGGCGCAGCTCAGCAACCGCCTCAGGGGACAACCCGGCCCCCTGGTCGAGATCCTCCAGCAGGTCCGCCTGGTACGCCTGCAACACCGCCATCGTGTGCAGGGTCGCACCAGCCTGACCTGCTGCCGCGTACGCCCTGCCATTCAACCGCGAGGTAGTTCTCAGTGGTTTGGATGGCAGAGATGGAGCTCTCAGCGTCGATGCCTGTCCCGAAACGAGATAGTTCGCAAACGTCTCGTCTATGGGAGGCATCGACTCATACCCGTGCCTACCCATTCCCTCGACATCAGCGAAGCTTGCCCGCTGATGTCGGTGAATGCGGGCAGACAACGGGTTCTTCCATGCCGCCTGGACCTCAGTATGCAGGTCCGGGAGGAATGGAAGGCTCGTCTGAGGTGCTGGCCTATGACCGGGGAGAAATCGATCGTCGAGCCTTCCACGAGCGACCTCTCCCCCAGCGCGCCGCCAGGGCAGCCTCAGCCTGTCCGTGGCGCGCTCCATAGCGTCCAGCAGCTCGGCGTACGCGGGACAGGGTGGCTGAGAGGGTCCAGGCTGGTCCTGGTCGCTGTCGCCACCCTCTTCAGCCATCTCCTGCCCGTCCCGAAGAGCACCCGCCGCAGAGCTCGGTGGAGAGCTGTCATTCTCCACGTCGACCTGCAGGACGTTCTCGTCAGCCGCCAAATCGTCTGAGAGAACCACACCCTCTCCAGACGATCAGCGAGCTCCATCTGGGAGCCCCACGACGTGCGCCGCCGCTCCACCTCAGCGAGCGCAGGACCCACATCGGCAGTCCCAGATGAAGTGCCCTGCTTCCTTTTCTCTGTGCGCTTCATTTTTTTCTCTTACCAGATCCGCAGATACCGCTTGCAAACAGACAGTCCCTGAAGACGAAGAAGATGTATCTGTGTTGGCACAGCGCCCTTATATACTTCCGGGTCGCATGATGATGACGTCATGTGCTGACGTCGGTCAAAAACGTTGCCGTGATTCGATAGTAGCTTCAGACACCAGTCACGCTGAGGGCGTTCCCCGTAGCGTCAGCTAGACGCAGCGAGAGTTCCCGTTGAAAGGGAACCTGAATGAGCAGTTGAGTCTTATCGGAATTCAAATGTCAACTTCAATTGGTCTGTGACCAATCAGATTGCGTTGCTCAATGCCTGCAGCCAATCAGAGGCAGAGCTGCTTACAGTACTCGTCTGTCTGTCTGACGCTCGCTCGCTCGCGGGAGGTTTGCAGCCTTGCAGGTGAAGTACAATGCTGCTTTACATTATTTATTTAATGTAACGAATTCGTTTGACCATATGATAAAATATTTAGGTTAAGCTTATTTGGTCTGCTGTCTACTGATGAGGGGCTCGATGAAGGAGTTGAACTCTGAGCTCTGATATACCCCACAGTGACTAAAAGGTACCTAAGATAAGGGTGGAGTTTGGGGAGGTGGTGGTGTGCAAAAGGCTCAAGTGATGTGAATTGGTACGTAGCATGTACAGCGAGTGTTCGCTCAGACCACGCCCCCTTTCAGACATGTTGCAATATGTCCTGGTTTGCAGAGATTGCGTCAGTTTAGTTTCACTTTATAAGTTAAGCTTCAGGTTGTGTTCGTGTGCGTCAGTGACCACAAAACCATACTAACACTGTAAAGCACCAAAGAGAATAGTGCCTGTGCATCTGTATGTTAAATGATATATAATAAACCCTTCAATGAATATCCCTGCCTTCCGTGTCCTGACTAGACACCCCATATTGGTGACACATTTTCATAACCAGTAGAGACCCATTACAGGTGGCATGCCGGAACATCTGAGACTGAGGAGAAGTAAGCAGCTGTTTATACTCTGGCTGTTGATTGGAAGAAATGGAGGTGCTTGCGCCTCCCGTTTGGAACGTCACAAAACATTGGGAACGGGAAAGTACATCGCTCATTCTTCGGAGTTCGGACCAGTTCACTTAAGTCACACATCGCAGCCTGATCTTGGTGACGATAAACTGTTTTGGAATAAAATGGCCCTAACATTACGCGATCCCAAAAAGAACTGGAGGGAAAAGTCCTGCTTTTTGGAGGTAGGTAAGACTAACGTGAATAAAAAGTCGTAGCCCATGAATATGCCGCCTGACCTTATCTCTTGTATTCTGTTAAAGGATGCTCTTAAGTTTTTGCAGTCAACTGTCGCTGATGATCATTTTTAGTTTTGCTGAAACCATGAGCAACCATTAAATAAAGACCTTTGGGCTTGCTAAATGTCTCAGTTGTGATTCACCGTTAAAGTTACACAACAGGAGAACGGATAGTTATTTCGGTTTGTATGTTAACAGAGACTCACTAACTTTAACAATCAGAAAATCCTCTCAGGATAATCTCTCTGGAATAAGTGTTATAATAGGCTACCCCAGACACGTCAGTTATCCCTTTTTTTGTAGGATAAACACCATCAAACCGATGAGAGCTGCTCTTCTGCGTTTGAGAGGGTTTGCCGATAGGTCAATCATCTCCGATAACTCAATCCAGCGATTTAAATCAGTGCTTGTGTTGAGAGAATTTAAGTCCATCTGTAGACATTAATTCATGCAAAAAAAAAAAGATATAGTAACAAAAATGAATGAACAACGCTAGGTTAAATAACCCAATTTGCTGTGTAAAATTAACCAATCGTGTGGTCTTATTTACCCAAATTGGGTTGTTTTTAACCCCATTTTTGTGTGTATAAGGTTTGAATGTGTGTTGCATCAAAATTTAGAATTGGCATTGTGCCATTTTAGCTAAAACTAATTTTAATATATTGGAGTATAATGATACCGTCAGACAGGCAAAAAGTTTAGGGTAACAGGATTTTCAATATCACACTAATTGAATGTAGTGTTCATGCAGAGAATGCGGGTCATGAATGGTTAAGACAATTAGAATGCAATAGAAGTGGCTTTAGAGCGAACAATCTGCCACATGCACTACTAATGTACAAGTGTTGTGCAAAACAATGTGACACTCCAAGGCACTGTTTAGAAAGACTTTAATGCTGATTTTTGGCACCAGTTTTGACTGACAGCAGAAGTTCAGGAGGCTTTACTCCAGTAATAGGCGGGATGTACAGTAAATGACCTGATCGTCCAGTTAGGCTTTGTTCTGTGATAATGACCGTCTGACGGTGCATTAGATTTACTGTTGAATGACATGGTTCATGTTAGCATATCATAGTATGATGATCAATTACTAAAACCCATTTGATCTTCTTGCTGTCGTCCTCATACACCTGAAAGAGAAAACCGATTTAGTTGATCTGCAGTGTGTGTCAGTCCGAGTGTTTGATTGAAATTCAAGTCACCTTAATCACAGCAGTACATGAGAGCATCATTGAGAGCGGTGTCATCTCCATCTCCCTGTGGCTTTTCTATCTTCGTCCTTAGGCCACAGATTCCTCTTCCCCCACACGCTGGACTCCAGGCGCCCCAATCACCCCAGGATGTGCCATCACCCTCCAGCACAGAGCCATCACTGCACTCGAACCTGGAGAAAATTTAAATGTGACAATGAAAACGTAATTGTGCTGTTGGACAGAATCAGTCACATGATCACCTGCAGCCTCTTGCACACGGCTCAAGTCATAAACCGCAAGAGGAAACCGGAGTCCTTAAATAGCAAAATAAAATAACTTACAGCATGCATATCAATAGTATGCAGTGTGCAATCTTGTAGAATGTATACGCCAAAATGAGTTTTGACGTGCATATGAGACACACTTTATGGCGTATTATACGTACGAACCCCCCACACCCCCACCCTACCCAAAAGCGTGTCATATACACGCCATAAAGTGCGCATCATATGCACGCCAAAACTCATTTTTGGCGTATACGTTCTACGAGATTGCACACTCGTTCTACTGATACGCATTGTCATGAGATCGTGTTGCACATGCTCACCTGATGTTGTTTGCAGCCGTGTCCATCTCCAATTATTTGTGCGGATTCAACTCTCAGCCTGAAAGCTGATATTGACAACCCTGTTACCCTAAACTTTTTGCTTGTCTAAAGGTATAATTATACTCCAATATATTAAAATGTGTTTTAGCTAAAATGGTGCAATGCAAATTCTGAATTATTTGATGCAACACAAATTTAAACCTACACACTCAAAAAAAATTAAATAAAAAACCTGGGTTAAACCAGTCAACCCAATTTGGGTAAATAGAAGACCAAACACATGTCCATAGTCCATAGTGTCCCTCCATAGTCATCATAGTTGAAACCTTCCTTGACTCCACCATTCCAGACGGGGCAGATTCCATACAGATCCCTGGCTACTCGCTCAACTGTCGCAGAGACCGCACTGGAAAAAACGGTGGTGGTATAGCAGTATACTGTCTAGAAGGAATATCCATCTATCATAATCCAGCTAGAGATCCTGATGACTTTGAGCTTATGTGGTTCACTGTTGCTCTGAATACCAGGACACTCCTGATAGGTGTAATATACCGCCCCTCAAGTGCCTCCTGTGAAATCTTGGACTGCCTTGACAAGTTCACATTCTCAGTGATGGATGAATATAGAGCACAGTCTGTAATGCTCATAGGCGACTTCAATGTACACCACCACGAGTGGCTGGGCAGTAATATAACAGACACTGCTGGACGGCGAGCCATACAACTCGCCAACTGTCTGGGGCTAGATCAGACTGTCAGGGAACCAACTAGAGGAGATAATATTCTAGATCTAGTACTCTCAGACACACCAGCAAACACTACCACCTTAGCACAAATGGGATCCTCTGACCACAACCCAGTTTTAATACAGCTACAAATCCCTGTCTTCAGAGATAAGCCATACAAGAGAACAGTATGGAGATATGACAAGGCTCACTTCTGGGAAATGAGAGGTTACCTTACTAATATTAACTGGCCCAGCATTCTCAAGGACAAAGATCCTGAAATCATCTGCACAAACTTTACCTCCATACTGCGAGATGCCATGGCATTATATATTCCCAACAAGACCATCACCAAAAAGCCCGGGGATAAAGCCTGGTTCAACGCAGAGTGCAGAAGATTAGCCATGAGAAAAAGAAAGCTTTATCACAACATACGCCCTTCCGATGATCCGGCTATGAAACGGAAGTTCCTCAAGGCAAGGGCAGCTTTCAATCAAGCTGAAAAGAGAGCAAAAAGGGAGTATTACACCAAATTGAGGAATGATCTTGCAGATAACTCACTAAGCTAAAAAAAATGGTGGGGCATAGTAAATTCACTCTCATGCAGAAGTAGTTTCACAGACATCCCTGTCATTGAACACCGGGGTACCACACACATCAGTGCCAGTGCAAAGGCTAACATCTTCTGCCAAACCTTTGCAGAGAAGTGTACTTTGCGTGATACATCGGCGCAATCGTTTCCTCAGTGCCAGCAACCAACATCCTCTTTTGCCTATGTGCATTTCAAACCCAAAGACATTAGAAACATTCTTCGCAACCTTGATCCAGCAAAGGCAATGGGACCTGACGAAATGACAACAAAAATTCTTAGAGAATGTGCAGCAGAATTGGCCAGCCCCCTTAGTCGTCTCTTTCAACTTCCCTTCTCACATGGCATGTTCCCCAAACAATGGAAAAACGCACGAGTGATACCAATACATAAAAGAGACTCAAAATCAGACCCAACAAATTATCGTCCCATATCCCTCCTTTCAGTCCTTAGCAAAGTGATGGAATCCTCAGTTCATAAACAGCTCCAGGGCTACCTCTTCCGCCATAAACTGATTTCTAATAAACAGTATGGATTTAAACCGAACCACAGCACAGCAGATCTCCTTACAGTTTTGTCGCAGACGTGGAACAACATCTTAGACAAAGGAGCTGAGGTGTACATTGTTGCACTAGACATTAAAGGAGCATTCGAACAGGTTTGGCATAACGGTCTTCTGGATAAGCTCTCTGCTAAAGGCATAACTGGGCCACTACATTCTTGGCTACAGAACTACCTGGAAGGAAGATCCATCCAGGTCGTGCTCTCTGGTCAGTCCTCATCACCTCAACCAATCAACGCCTCGGAGGGATCCATCCTCGGCCCGCTACTATTCTCCATCTTCGTAGACGATGGTGTAGAGCAGTGCGATAATAGCATATTTCTATATGCAGATGATTCCACCATTTACGCACCAGTAAAGTCACTTAATGGTCCCAATGTGGCAGCATCCCTAAATAAAGACCTGGGGAATATTCGCAGGTGGGCTGATACCTGGAAGGTCACGTTCGAGCCTAGCAAATGCAAGTCTATGGTTCTGTCGAGAAAGAGGCTTCCGTCCTGCCCATACCTTTTTTGGGGGGCAACCAGAATTGACCTTTGTGAACAATTTAATATTCGGAGACTATGTATCGATAAGACGTTGCAATGGACTACTCATCTGTCAAACATCAGCAAGCGTGCTGGGCAGCGTCTTGGAGCTCTGCGTAGGATAGCCAACAAGCTTGATGTTAAAGGTAGGGCCAATGTCTATAAGGCACAAGTCAGGAGTACCATGGAGTACTCATGCCTTGCCTGGATGAACGCATCACAGACCACCCTTGGGCAGCTTGACCGCATCCAGAAAAAGGCACTGAAAATCATTGGGAAGGATGACGAAACTGCCCAAAGGAAATATGCAATCAGCCAGCTCAGCCAACGTAGAACTGTTGCAGCAACAACTGTGCTTTTTAAAATGCACACTGAAAACTGTCCAGAGGATCTCAAAGCTCTGCTACCTCCACCTGATCTCCTTTGCCTAAACACTCGGAGAGCACGACCAAGTCACGCCCTAAAACTCCCCAAGTCCAACACCAAATGCTTGGGGAGGAGTTTTCTTCATTCGGCTGTAACAACTTGGAACTGCCTCCCCTGTGCTGTGGTAGGTGAAATCACCTCAAAGAATGTTCAGGCCTTCAAGAAGAGTCTAAACAAACACCTACTCAGCTAAAAAACTGTAATCTCCTGATGCTTTATGTCACTTATCCTATATATCTAGTCCTGAGCAGCTGCAGATCACGATAGGCTCTCGGAACATGAACTGTTAATGCCTGTATCTGCATAAGCTTAAATAAAAAAATTAAAAAAAATGTTGGGTTAATTTGACACAGCAAATCAAATTACTTAACCAGCATTGTTTAGTTTGTTATTTTCTTTTAACCATTTGCGTGAATTAATGTCTAAGGATGGACTTAAATCCTCTAAACTCAACACAAGCACTGGCTGGTGATTTGAATCACTGGATTGAGTTATCAGAGATAATTCCGCCTCTCGTACGCAGCCCACATGAAGAAATAGTAGCTATATAATAGTAAAATTACAGTAAAATTACTCTAGTAAATACTATAGTGTTTTTTAACCATACTATAAATATACTACAGTAAATTGTAGCATATTATGGTATTTACTACACTTTGTTAATTTACTGTAGTATATTTACTATAGAATGTTTCAAAAACACTATATATTTGCTAGAGTTGTTTTACTATAATATACTATAGTGTTTTTTTTTTTATTTATTTTTTATGTGCGATGAGCAGCTCTCATCGGTTTGATAGTGTCTCTGCCAGTGTAAACTTATGAAACACATTTACACAAAATAACAATAAAAACTAGAAGGGCTTGTAGAAACACACTGCATATATTTAAAAATGGGCTTTTAGTGCATTAGTCATAATTTATCACTTTATTCATGCTTGCTTTTAACACTTAGGCATGAATAAATAACCTTAAACGTTACTCAGATTTAACTTTAAATGTACTACAATATGTATTTTTAAAATATGCTTTCAGTGCATTGTTACAATTTATGGTTTTTAACAAACAAACCACATCCATCCCCCGCACTTTTGAAAAGCTACGCCCCTGGCAGAGATATAGCCGATGTACACTCGTCAGCTGTCCGAATTCGCTCACTTGTTTTCATTCACTCCTTCAGGTGAACTGTATTAGTGGACTAAAGTAGGGAATAGTTGAGGTGTAGGGGTAGATTTGGGATTCAGCCTCAGACACATGGCGACATTTGACTAGTGAAAATACAATTACAGATATCAAGAATCAGCATTTGAACTATAATGAAAACTGAATGGTTGATATCAACAACTCATATCTTGGGAACCAATAAAAGTCAAACCCGCTTGCCGTAACGCATGATCGCGCAATTATCTCAGATAACTCAATCCAGCTCTACTAATCATAAACCACAGGTTTGTTCAGAACCTAATTAGCCAGATCATGATTAGCGCGATTATATCATCTTGGATGTGTCATTTGATCTCAAGCGACACGAAGAACGGACTCCAGACCAGATCGAGCTCTAGCAATGCATCACTTCTTTTCCATTGCGGTGTCACTGCTAGCCATTATTGGGCAGCATGTGAGCGTCCAGACCAGACAACACAGATCAGGGCTGACTGTGCCGAATGGAGGGTCCTGGGGGAATTGGAGGCCTAATGGCATGTGTCCCGACAGAACGTACGCCATAGGGTTTAATCTGAGGGTAAGTTGGGCATTGACTGTATTTTGCTAATATGGGGGTGTTTTAGTGCTTTAAATAACTAACAGCAACTCCACAGCTTAACCTTGAATTATCTCCAGGAAGCCGCACCTGATTTTTAAAGTGTCTGTGTAATACTAAAGAGCATAAAGATAAATGCAGCGTTTCTGTGGGTCTTAAAGCTTTAATTGTGTAAAGGTCAAATGAAGACTTTCATATCTTTAAATTGAATTAGAGAGTCTTAAATTCAAGATCATGTCTTTTTAATTTGAACCCTAAGACTTTCCTTCATCATAACTTGATCGAGTCTCTCCAGTAAAATTGGAATAAACCGCTTGATGGATTAGTTCTAACATCTCTAGCATCGAAGTAGTTGCTCTCTTTCCGATTTCATAAAAAATGTTTGTTTGTTCCGAAGAGGAAAGTCCGTGCAAGTCCACCATAAAAGCAGAATCCAGAAATCAAAACAAACGACAACGCAGAACCTGAACTGATTTCATAGGACCCTACATTTAATGCTTCCTCAGGATTTGTGTTCCAGTACAAATCATGTACTCCAGTCACTGGGTATGAGTTCCTTCCATTGGAGTTTGAGTTAAGAACCCACTGGCAAACGTGCTCTCTTAATCACAATCACTTTAATGAGCTTTCTTATCTCAAACTTGAGGGGTTTTTTTTCTGTCAAATGAATAAGTTCTGGAGATCTGTTGGGAATTGTACTTTCAAACATTGACGTCACTAAAGCATGTCATTAGATCGTGTTCTGTTCCCTTCTATTCATTCCTGTTGTTTTAAGGTGGAAGATCCTATTGATGGTGACGATACAGCGCTCCATGGGATTCGTCTTCACTGTGCCGATCGGCCCAAAGGAAATGACTACACCTCAATCGAGTCCGGCATAGGATAGTAATGGACTCCGATTATTAACTATTATTAACTGTCTCTTCTTCAGCTGGGGTCGGTGGACAGATATCAAATGGTGTAGTTCTGGATTCTTAATAGCTTTCCAGCTGAGAGTTGAATCTCGGCAAGTAATTGGTGATGACACGGCCGCAAACAACATCAGGTGAGCATGTGCTGCTGTAAGTCATCCTGGTTTTATTTTTCTATTTAAGGCCTTATTAAATAAGGACTTAAGCAAAAGGCTGCAAGTGATCACGTGACTGATTCTGTCCAACAGCACAATTACATGTGTTCTCATTGTCACTTTTACGTTTCCTCCAGGTTCAAATGCAGTGATGGCTCTGTGCTGGAGGGTGACGGCACATCCTGGGGTGATTGGGGCGCCTGGAGTCCAGCGTGTGGGGGAAGAGGAATCTGCGGCCTCATGACAAAGATAGAAGAGCAACAGGGAGGAGGAGATGACACCGCTCTAAATGATGCTCGCATGTACTGCTGTGATTAAGGTGATGTGACTCTCAATCAAACACTCGGACTGACACACTGCAGATCAACTAAATCGGTTTTCTCTTTCAGGTGTATGAGGACGACAGCAAGAAGATCAAATGGATTGTAGTAATTGATCATCATACTATGATAAGCTCACATGAACCATGTCATTCAACAGTAAATCTAACGCATAGTCAGCCGGTCATTATCACAGAACAAAGCCTAACTGGACGATCAGGTCATTTACTGTACATCCCGCCTATTACTGGAGTAAAGCCTCCTGAACTTCTGCTGTCAGTCAAAACTGGTGCCAAATATCAGCATTAAAGTCTTTCTAAACAGTGCCTTGTAGTGTCACATTGTTTTGCACAACACTTGTACATTAGTGCATGTGGCAGATGGTTCGCTCTAAAGCCACTTCTATTGCATTCTAATTGTCTTAACCATTCATGACCCGCATTCTCTGCATGAACACTACATTCAATTAGTGATATTGACAATCCTGTTACCCTAAACTTTTTGCCTGTCTGACGGTATCATTATACTCCAATATATTAAAATTAGTTTTAGCTAAAATGGCACAATGCAAATTCTAAATTTTGATGCAACACACATTCGAACCTTATACACACAAAAATGGGGTTAAAAACAACCCAATTTGGGTAAATAAGACTACACATGATTGGTTAATTTTACACAGCAAATGGGTTATTTAACCCAGCACTGTTCATTTATTTATATATTTCTTTTACTTGTATGAATAAATGTCTACAGATGCACTTAAATTCTCTAAACTCAACACAAGCACTGATTTAAATCGCTAGATTGAGTTATCGGAGATGATTGACCTATCGGCAAACACTCTCAAACGCAGAAGAGCAGCTCTCATCGGTTTGATGGTGTTTATCCTACAAAAAGGATAACTGACGTGTCTGGGGTAGCCTATTATAACACTATTCCAGAGAGATTATCCTGAGAGGATTTTCTGATTGTTAAAGTTAGTGAGTCCCTGTTAACATACAAACCGAAATAACTATCCGTTCTCCTGTCGTGTAACTTTAACAGTGTAACACAACTGAGACATTTAACAATCCCAAAGGTCTTTATTTAATGGTTGCTCATGGTTTCAGCAAAACTAAAAATGATCATCAGCAACAGTTGACTGCAAAAACTTAAGAGCATCCTTTAACAACACAGTCTCACTCCCAACTCGTCACATATTGCCGCTTGGTCAGGACCCCTCGGTGTCACTTTTTAATGCACAGGGTACCCCTTAAGCGTCATTTTTCGACGTTCAGGGGCACTCCACTGATTCCAATGAGAAGCCTAGGGCGTCATATACAGACGTGTTGGGCACGTGAATGTTATCATCGTGATGAAATTATTTATTGGGTTATAATTTTTCCATTATGACATGTTGGAGTGTGATTCTCAATGTAATAAGCCAGCACACTTTTATTTAAATTTATTTATTTTTATTTACGCTATTCAGACACGTTTTAAACAGCCCAACCCAACCCCGCACTAAACCTGCCCATTTGCGTATTATATGATATAAAACACAGAATATAACAGACAACAGACACACTTTATTGAAAAAGTCCTGCTATTGCAACTGTTCCGAGGCCAAACGAGTGATTTGTGTGAAGAAAAGACCCAAAAGCAATCACCGTCTCCACGGTACCCCTTGGCGTCACGATATGGACGAAATGGGAACTCCGTTGCTTTCAATGGGAATCCTTTGGCGTCAACAGAAGACGCAAATTATATCGGTATGAAATCGCGCTGAAGAAGTGAAGTCTCATTCAGAACGCATCGCGATGTTTGGCATCAGTTCACGTGTCGTGCCACATGTGGGTGAGTAGTCAAATATTATGTCCTAAAGTATTCTATCGATCAGATTATTTTCAGTCACTGCATTATATCTGTCATCTCCACTGAGGATTTGAATTTCTTTGCTTTCTAAATCAACACATCTTGCTAATAGGGTAATTGCACACTGTCACGTGACATGCTATAGACCTTTAAACAGTTGTTCATATTTAATAATAACTACCAGTGTAGTTTCAACGTGGAATTTGTAGTAGAAGCACAATAACAACAACACTTGCCACACTTTTACCACAGTAACCTTAGTTTTAATGTGATAGGTGCAGTAAAGGACAGCAACCTCAAATCTTACCATGCTTTTACCACAGTAACCTTAGTTTTAATGTGATGTTTGTTGTAAATAGACAGTAACCACAACAATTACCATGCTTTAAATGCATTTTATGTAAATCCAAATATTTTAATGTAAATAGAACTTTTCCTGTATATAATGCAATATATTATATATTATGACTTTTTCTCTCTTTCTTTTTACCTGAAAAGACCAAAGGGCCTTCGGACTCAGTCAGCCCATTCTTGTTTGTGGAGAAGTAACGGAGATGACCAAAAGCTGCAACAGCAAATATTTGCAAGGGTATGTATGTATGTGTTTGAACCCTTTATCAAACATATTATTCAGCATTTGTTGTTACTTAAACTTATTCTTACAAATCCCATGGCTCAATCAGTAAGAACATATTCTCAAAGTCTCAATAATTCACAAGATTTAACAAGTAGTCAAATTCATATGATACTCGTCCATATTTGTATATACTCGTACATAATCCTGCAGCTTTTACTATGACTCCTGCCATTGGCTACTGCCTCAATTCCTGTAGGCCTACATATGTATTGTTGTGCCCTTTCTTGGAAAGTAGTCAGATGTCCCACACACTGTCAGAAAGTTTATATTAAGTCCATTGTATTCTTTAAAATGATTTCAAATTGGGCTCTGTCTGTTCATGTAATGTTACATGTCTCTTCACACCTCATAACCTACCGCTGTTTGCAAGAGTGAAAATTCTCACATGACATCAGATATTCGATTATTTTGTCATACTCAGATCAGTTGCACTGTTGATAACGTCAACAAAAAATCAAATGAATTATCAACATTTTTAAACACATTCAAATGATCTAGCTTGCTATTAAAGATATACTTTTAATAATGGGAATGCACACATATTAGTGAACTTATTACATAAATGTATTTAACATTTAATTATGCAACGCTTTTACAGAAAGAAATCCTGCAGTTATGTATAAACTGACAACTTGCATGCAATGTAATTAAATGTCTTTTCTTTCTGTCTTGCAGGATTACTTGCAGATTACTTTTACTTTTATTTTTGTATTTATTTTTTTAGATCTCTATAATATCAAATTCATCAGCACTTTTAAGAGTCAACCCTCACAAGAGCTACTAGTGAGTCATGGCGATCTTGCAGTAATCAGCCCTTCACAGGTAAAGTTTCTAGAATATTTTTAGTATATCAGTATTTAATCAAATGCTCTCCTGAATCATATGGTAAATTAACTTTATTGTAACTGTCTTAATTTTTATGTTTCAAAAACAAAAGTACAGTATTTGCACATAGAGTAAGTGAGACTTTCTTGTTTTACAGCAGAGAAGAAAGACCAGACCTTATATCGAAGCAAGCTTATCGAATAAGTCCTTTGTTTTGGGTGAGGAAGGAACATGGCCATCTTGTGCTTGAAGAAGACAGAAAAGTGTGCAAGTCCACTGGTATGTCTTGTATTGAAGCAATGCTGTAATATGTAGTTAAGAATTTGATGTTGATCTCTAAAAAGAACTATTCATTTCAGCAGCGATCATTCTTTCTATTCTGATAAAATACACACCATTATTCATGTCTAAATCTTTTTATAACTCCTAAAATGAGCAAATGAGGTTCTGTTTCTTGGATTTATCTAACATTAGAAAAAAATAAAATAATTTCTTCCCTTTTTGATACAATTATTATTACAATTACTGCCTTTTAGCATAAAGGCTGAAACACTTTTGGCCTTCAGTTCTTATCACCACTTGTTTGTCTTAGATAAAAGCAGACATGTAGTTGTTATAAACTCCAGCTATTTCTCTATTGTTTTGTAGACCATGGATGGTTCTGGGTAGCTTTGGAAGATAATGAGTTGTGGCATATATTAGGAATCAAATAGTAAATGTTCTTTGAATTATGTGTAATATCTGGTTAGTTCCTTGGCTTGAAACAAGACTTTATACTCCACTGAATAAAACACATTTTATTTGTGTTTTCAGATGGATAAGCAAGAGAAGGCACAAACTTCAGAAGATTCTACAGGAAAAGACTAATGTGCTGCCAAGGAGGAATACAAGAGGCAAAACTCCACTCTCTGAGAACTCTGCATGGCCATGGGTACTTCATAAGCATGGTAAGTCTGGTGCCTCGGTACCTATTTCTTAATTCTTACCATGACATTTGTATTGCAGTATTTTAACAATTGTTACATTGTTAAGGCTATCACAAGTGATGCTCTTGAAAGTGACTAAAGAAATCTAGCATCAATTATAAAAGCTCAGAAGAGAAGAGACCATGCCTTTCTAAAATATATGCTGTTTAAAATGTTTCTGTCGATAAGGGTAAAATAGTTTTTGTCCAGTACTTGGCTAATATTATGTGCTGCACTATTATATATATAATGCTTCAATGTGTATATTATATAATGTACTGCTGCTTGGTAAATTGAAATCAGAATGGGCAGGTGGAGAGTTTACCTCCAAGCCTAATCGAGCACACCTGAAAATTTTAACCAAAGTCTTCAGGTTTACTTATAGACAGTTATAGACAGGTGGGTTTGAGGTTGGAGCTAAATATGCAGGACAGTGGATGCTGAGGCCAGAGTCAACTACTACTGCTTAAATCATGCAGAACATATGCTAACCTGACTGTAAATTAAACTTAATTTGAATTGTGTTTTTGTTTTACTTTTAGACCAGGACTGGAGAACGCCTGACACTGGAATGTTCTTCTTCCTCTGGTTGAGAAAAAGCTACACAACATCAGTGACCACATCATCTGTTCATCAGTTATACTGTAGGGTACAAATGGGCAAAGAGGTTTAGAAGAAGAAGAACATGATGGACCATGAACAGGAAAGAGCCAGAAACCAGTCTAGCTGTGATAATGAATCATTATTTTCCAACACAATATCAAATCTGTTTTCTGTATCACTGGAAGGGATTATGTGGCACTCGTTTGTGTGGCTTCAGCAGCTGTGAATGGATTAATATGATGTTAATGTATTTTTGAAGACACATTTTTATTTATCTTGAATCTCATTTGACTTTATGCTACTTTATCAACTGTATACTGTATCCTCCAATAAAGTGTTGAGTGATAAAGTATGGTGAATATTGTGTATGGTGTTTGGTACAGTAAATACACATTTTACAAGTTTATTTAGGTGATCTGATTATTTTACTTGAGACGTAAACATTTTTTGTCTGGTTGTATTATATTTAGTACAATAATGCACCAAAAAGTTTGATGTAGGCTACTTTTAGTTTTCAGTGAAATAAAGGGAAGGATTACAAACACTTCAAGCTTAACTGAAAATGATCCATATTGATAATTCTGGTACATCTACTACTGCAATAAAAATTAAAGAAAGCACATTACCGATTTCAGGAACGTGGAGACAGGGTGAAGATGAAATGTCTCTTGTTATTTTACTTAACGGTGCATTGACCTATATTTAATAGTAATAGTGAAGTGTAAATACATACATAGTTTTGTTTACACTGGAAACTGGATAATGGCAAGTTTTGCAGGTTCATCCATTATATTTATTGGTGTCTATCCATAAAACGAAATAAATATTAATAATTTTTATTTTACAACATCTCTTTCAAATATTTCTGTATTTCATCAGATGGTCTCACAATACCCATCGAGAACTAATGCAAGCATGATGTTAGAATAGAAAAGACAAAATACTCTGATATTTAAATGTGACTCAAAATTTGTTGTCCATGATGAGGAGAATAGATTTGTGTAAGTTGTTCTGCCCTTCCACCTCCAGGGACCCAGTAGTGGCCCCTGGAAGAGCAAAACAAAACTTATTTCAAATGGCTGTATCTCAAAGTCTGGTTAGCGTATCACAGAGAAAATAGGCAGGACAACTGCTTATGCTATGTTTATTAAATAATGTTTGGCACAGTTTTCAGACATATATGGAAAGCTGGCATAAAGGTTTTCTCAAAATGCTCACAGTAAAATATTACATTTTTCGCCTGCCCCTCATAATGTCATAAAGGTTTGCACAATGCACATATTTAGATATCCAGTTGTCCATTAAAGATGTAATTTACTTAACATTTATTGTTTCATTATTAAACGTTTTAAACTACATTACCCATATATCTTTGTCATTGTATCAATGCAATGGTAAATATGGCGCTGTAGTTCATTGAAGTGTGCAGCAATGCTTAGGGTTAGGTTCTCAGTAAAGGAGTAATTTCTCACAACATACCGACACTTTATAGCTCACTTAACGTATATCAAACATAATATTAACACCAATACATACTTTATAACATGAAACGCCGTTTTATATGGGTTAAAAGATAGTCCAATCACACCGAGTCCTACGATAAAGTCACAGCCAATGACAATCCAGCTGAACAGAGGCGTCACACTTACCTGTCCATTTATGGTAAATGATGACAGATCTCATCCGGTTCCAACTGAAGGATCCCTTAAATATTTAATATTTAGGCTGCTAAATATTTATTTATTCTAATTAAATAATAAAACTAACATTTTAAAACGAAAGACTCATGTGTGTTGTTAAACTGATGCATAAATATATTTGAAGGAGAAACCTCTTTTTCTATGCAATGGCCTACAAGCTACAACAGCACTGGTAGTTTTGCAGCTTTTGTAACATTTATAGTGTGTGTTTATGTTGTATATATATCTAGGTATGTATATAAATATAGGTATACATTTTAAACTTCTTTATGCCACCCTTGACCATCTGAACTATTGGAATTAAAATAAATGTAACAAAAGCATTAAGAATGCACACAATTTTGTAAGCATATTCCAATATTTAATGTCAAACATTTCAAAGACATGCACACCAGTATAAAGATCAATCCCTCTCTCTCTCTCTCTCTCTCTCTCTCTCTCTCTCTCTCTCTCTCTCTCTCTCTCTCTCTCTCTCTCTCTCTCACACACACACACGCACACGCACACACACACACACACACACACACACACACACACACACACACACACACACACACACACACACACACACACGTGAAACACAACTTTTAAAAATATTACCATGATGAAGTACAAACCAAGAGATGAGGTGCAATTTTTTATCTGAAAATATATTTATTCCCATTAAAAATAAATAGGCAAAAACTGAAGAACATTTTACATTCTCAACTTTAATACTATATATTTGTGATTATTGTAACTAAATGAAAGTCCAATTAAATTATTATAAATGTCAACCATTTTTAGTAAGAAAATGCTTCAATATAATACATTCATGTAACAGTTACATTAAAAAGGGTAGTGATAATGATACCATAGATGTAGTTATTAATGATACCATGGAGGTAGATATGGTGGACATGTATTATAGTGACCACTGTAGTGAAAGGTTTAATGAATAAATATTGATTTCAAAGGTATTCACTCTCACTATCTTCATTTGTTCGAACAAACAACAAATGCAGCAATATACATTGGACTATAGCATCATGAAGTCGCTGCATGACTAGAACTAGTGGATGGCAATAGATATGTCCTTCACTAAAACTCCTGATGAGAACTAATGCTTTGATAAAGGCATAGGCAGACATCAAGTACAGTTTATGAATATTGGTTCTGCATAAATTGAAGAGATCATAAGACTCCACAGACTCCACATGAAGACATTGAGAAACTGTGTCAGAACAAAGGGTGCACTTCACTGGACATATCCTATGCATACCACAACAACACCCAAAAACACTTGTGAAGTGGACACCACCAGAAGGAGGGCGCAGGAGACAGGGAAGACCAAGGAAGACATGAGACAGATGTTTCACGAAGACCTGAATGCCGGTGTTCAATGAGAAGATGTGAAGAACGTGGCCACAGATCGAATATGTTGGAGGACACATTTTGCCCAATGTGCCCAGGGCAGGACATGATGATGATGTTGTCAGTTTATACATAACAGCAGGATTTCTTTCTGTAAAAAGCATTGCATAATTAAATGTTAAATACATTTATGTAATAAGTTCACTAATATGTGTGCATTCCCATTATTAAAAGTATATATTTAATAGCAAGCTAGATCATATGAATGTGTTTAAAAATGTTGATAATTCATTAGATTTTTTGTTGACGTTATCAACAGTGCAACTGATCTGAGTATGACAAAATAATCGAATATCTGATGTTATGTGAGAATTTTCACTCTTGCAAACAGCGGTAGGTTATGAGGTGTGAAGAGACATGTAACATTACATGAACAGACAGAGCCCAATTTGAAATCATTTTAAAGAATACAATGGACTTAATATAAACTTTCTGACAGTGTGTGGGACATCTGACTACTTTCCAAGAAAGGGCACAACAATACATATGTAGGCCTACAGGAATTGAGGCAGTAGCCAATGTCATAGTAAAAGCTGCAGGATTATGTATGCAGTATATACAAATATGGGCCAGTATCATATGAATTTGACTACTTGTTAAAATTTGAATTATTGAGACTTTGAGAATATGTTCTTACTGATTGAGCCATGGGATTTGTAAGAATAAGTTTAAGTAACAACAAATGCTGAATAATATGTTTGATAAAGGGTTCAAACCAACACATACATACATACCATTGCAAATATTTGCTGTTGCAGCTTTTGGTCTTTTCCGTTACTTCTCCACAAACAAGAATGGGCTGACTGAGTCCGGAAGGCCCTTTTGGTCTTTTCAGGTAAAAAGAAAGAGAGAAAAAGTCATAATATATAATATATTGCATTATATACAGGAAAAGTTCTATTTACATTAAAATTTGGATTTACATAAAATGCATTTAAAGCATGGTAATTGTTGTGGTTACTGTCTATTTACAACAAACATCACATTAAAACTAAGGTTACTGTGGTAAAAGCATGGTAAGATTTGAGGTTGCTGTCCTTTTACTGCACCTATCACATTAAAACTAAGGTTACTGTGGTAAAAGAGTGGCAAGTGTTGTTTTTATTGTGCTTCTACTACAAATTCCACGTTGAAACTACACTGGTAGTTATTATTAAATATGAACAACTGTTTAAAGGTCTATAGCATGTCACGTGACAGTGTGCAATTACCCTATTAGCAAGATGTGTTGATTTAGAAAGCAAAGAAATTCAAATCCTCAGTGGAGATGACAGATATAATGCAGTGACTGAAAATAATCTGATCGATGGCGAATACTTTAGGACATAATATTTGACTACTCACCCACATGTAGCGCGCACGTGAACTGATGCCAAACATCGCGATGCGTTCTGAATGAGACTTCACTTCTTCAGCGCGATTTCATACCGATATAATTTCGTCTTCTGTTGACGCCAAAGGTTTCCCATTGAAAGCAATGGAGTTCCCATTTCGTCCATATCGTGACGCCGAGGGTACCGTGGAGACGGTGATTGCTTTTGGGTCTTTTCTTCACACAAATCAATCGTTTGGCCTCGGAACAGTTGCAATAGCAGGACTTTTTCAATAAAGTGTGTCTGTTGTCTGTTATATTCTGTGTTTTATATCATATAATACGCAAATGGGCAGGTTTAGTGCGGGGTGGGGTTGGGTTGGGCTGTTTAAAACGTGTCTGAATAGCGTAAATAAAAATAAATAAATTTAAATAAAAGTGTGCTGGCTTATTACATTGAGAATCACACTCCAACATGTCATAATGGAAAAATTTTAACCCAGTAAATAATTTCATCACGATGATAACATTCACGTGCCCAACACGTCTGTATATGACGCCCTAGGCTTCTCATTGGAATCAGTGGAGTGCCCCTGAACGTCGAAAAATGACGCTTAATGGGTACCCTGTGCGTTAAAAAGTGACGCCGAGGGGTCCTGACCAAGCGGCAATATGTGACGAGTTGGGAGTGAGACTGTGTTTCTCAAGCGCCGATGCAAGCTTTGAGCTGCATCTGCCTCAGCTTGTCAAAAATGCGTTTTTACTGTGGTGGTGATAGTAAACATTTAAACTAACATTCTGATATGCTTAGTGTTTTATATCTATGAATTTT
This sequence comes from Gobiocypris rarus, assembly GCA_023029165.1. NCBI lineage: Eukaryota > Metazoa > Chordata > Actinopteri > Cypriniformes > Gobionidae > Gobiocypris > Gobiocypris rarus. The sequence continues at coordinate 15,662,419 of CM040930.1, read as the reverse complement.
AGTCACGAGTTGATTTGAGAGACTAAATTGATCAAACGTGGATCACGCTGGCCGCTTTAGACTACTTTAAAAAACAAAAAGTTTAATTTAACAAATATTGCTCCAAACTTTTTTTCTAAATTAACTTAATAAATAAACGAAACGAAATATAACTACTTCGACATTAAAAACAAAGCTGAGGACTTGTTGATCAAAAGCAGTGAGTATCAACCAGATAATTAAAGGTGAAGCAATACATATTGTTACTCATTTTAAATACCTGGGTATGATTATAGCTTCATACTTAAATTTTAGAGCATGCTTAAAGATTTTTAGGACTATTAGGCACCAGTTGCCTTTGACTGCTGCTAGGGCCCTACTGTAAAGACATGATACTGAATTTGAGACTTTCTGCTTCAGTTTAAGACATTTAAAGGAGTTAAATTGTGTGAAGGTCAAAGTAAGACTTTAAGACCCAAAGCTCCGGCACGAGATCAGCGCTGTTAGGATGGTAACGGGACAACAGATAGGCCTACGGCTCGATTACAGTTGAGTTCCTTCGGTTTTAGTTTTAATTCTGTGTTAAACGATCTTAATTGAAGGCAATATTAAACTATATAACATGCCATACTTTAAAGTATTACAGAAAAGGAATGAATTAGCAGCAAGCCATGTGGCTAAGACAGTCATGTATGAAGAAAATAAAAATAGAAAATAAATAGCTGGTTAAAATTAACCCAACATTTGTTCTGTGATTGTCCTAGATTACCCATTTTTTTTTTTTTTAAGTGTAGGAGGTTTACGAATGTGTTGCACAAATAATTCAGAATTTGTTCCATTTTAGCAAAATTATACATGGGGTATAATTATAGCCTACCTTTAGAGATGAAAAAAATAAATAAAAATTTGTCAATATAACACTTTAATTGAATATAGTTTTCATGCTGGTCAGTCCCAGTTAATGCATGAATGGATAAGAATACTTTGAACCAGTGCTTTAAGTGGGCCGGTACGCGCAGGTACTCAGTACCGCCACCTCTCCGTGCGCCCAGAACGTGTTTATAGCGTACGCTCATTTGCACATCTGTTTTAATCCTTACCCAGAGCTGGACGGGCATTTTCCCGGTGGGCCGACGCACTTTGGGGCCGATACAAGGTTATTTATTTATTTGCCACTGACTGGCCCATCATGCAGGGACAGCGGCCCATTGGTTTTTGTCTTCTGAATTGACTGGCCAAAGCGAGAGAGACCTCCCCTCCATATTAGGCGCTTTTTACATTTTTTATAAAAAACTATTTGAGCGCATAGCGCATGGAACTGCAAAAGGCGAATCTCCGGACAGCGCTGCCGTTGACAAACGTACGCTGCGTTCCTGCTGCTCTATGAAGTGATGGGCGGCACTTTGACTCCGAATTTTGTTTTATGCAATCGTGTGCTATATGGGAACATTACAGGTTCTGTGGTGAATCCGCTGAAAACAGCATGAAAATACATGACGAGGTTAAGTGGAAAACGGCAATACACACAAATACAAACTTGTCACTTTAGCACAACAATTCACCTGGCAGCTACTAAAGGTGAAGAAATATTGGTGTTTTGGAAGAAACATTTATTAAAAACGTTGCTATTATTACTTACATTAAATATTTCGAAATATAAATCACTTTTATAGAGGCTGTTTTCGTATTTTCTAAATGTTTACATTTTTTTTTATTACAAATTCAATAGTTTATTATATATGGTTTATATATTTTAAAACCATACCCATGGTAATGAGGAGCATGGCTTTACCTGTGACTACCATGATCTTACAGTTAAACTCAGTTAAAATGCCATTATAATTCAACAAAACAGCTTTAAAGCTTGGATCCCACGAATTAAGGAAAAAGCTTTTCTCTTTAAATGTTTTATCAACTTTGTATAATTAAATTTAACTAAATGTTATTTCATTGAGAATCTCATGAAAGATAGATATCAGTGTCTTGCATAAATTAGGTGTCAACTCTTGAGAGTTTGTATTGTTTTTAAAGGAGTAGTTCAACCCAAAGATGTGATTGTTTACTCACCCTAATGTCATTCCAAACCTAAATGAATTTGTGTAATTTCAGTCTGTTTTTTTGTTCAAACAATAGTCAACGGTAGCCTAAAAGGGCTTGGTTGCCAACATTCTTCAAAATATATGTTTTGTGTTTCCCAAAGAGAGAAAGTCATACAGGTTGGAATGACATGAGTGAGTAAATGTTGACAGCATTTAAAAGCAGTAAATTTACTTTACTGCATCCTAGCTCTAAATCAATGCTTTACTGTCAAGTGCATTTCTGTGTGACAAAAGTGCAATATTAGGTTTGTTATCTGCATTTGCAGTAAATTCAATAATAGATATTATTTGTCCCTGTCCTACTTTTATTTACTCCAATTTAAGGCCCTAACCCCAGCAAAAATATTAACGGGGAACTCATGGGCCGGGTTTGCCAGGGCCGAATTTTAGCCCCAGTCCAGCCCTGTCCTTACCTGCACCTTTTCTTGCGTACCGCTACTTCTCACCTTTATAATGGACGCCCAATTGTTTAAGGTCCCATTTGAATTGTATTGAGACTGTAGTAAAACACTACGGAGAAAGTCGAACATGAGCTAAAACTGCCAATAAAATGACAGATGAAAAGAGTTTCTAACTGTGTTGCTGTTTGATTAGAAATAAGAAAGAAAAAGTTCACATTGGCCTGGTAGTGAGGAGCTGTCAATGATCTTGTCACCCTCTTTAGTGAGTACGGCACTTTTCCACTTCAAGCACTGCTTTGAACGCAACAGAAGTGGCTTTAGAGCGAACCATCTGCCACATGCTCTACTAATGTACAAGTGTTGTGCAAAACAATGTGACACTACAAGGCACTGTTTAGAAAGACTTTAATGCTGATATTTGGCACCAGTTTTGACTGACAGCAGAAGTTCAGGAGGCTTTACTCCAGTAATAGGTGGGATGTTGAGTGACATGGTTCATGTGAGCTCATCATAGTATGATCAATTACTAAAACCCATTTGATCTTCTTGCTGTCGTCCTCATACACCTGAAAGAGAAAACAGATTTAGTTGATCTGCAGTGTGTGTGTCAGTCCGAGTGTTTGATTGAGAGTCACCACCTTAATCACAGCAGTACATGACAGCATCATTGAGGGCGGTGTCATCTCCTCCTCCCTGTTGCTCTTCTATCTTCGTCTTTAGGCCACAGATTCCTCTTCCCTCACACGTTAAGCTCCAGTCGCCCCAATCACCCCAGGATGTGCCGTCACCCTCCAGCACAGAGCCATCACTGCATCTGAACCTGGAGAAAACGTAAATGTGACCATGAGAACACATGTAATTGTGCTGTTGGACAGAGTCAGTCACGTGATCAACTGCAGCCTCTTATGCTCCTTATTTAAGGAGTCCTTAAATAGCAAAATAAAAACAGGATGAGTTACAGCAGCACATGCTCACCTGATGTTGTTTGCGGCCGTATCATCTCCAATTATTTGTTCAGATTCAACTCTCAGCTGGAAAGCTGTCAAGAACCCAGAACTACACCATTTGATATCTGTCCACCGACCCCAGCTGAAGAAGAGACAGAGGTTTCTCGATCACATCAATTGAAGAAAAGACACAAATTAGTTCTCTATCTTAAACACTTAATGCAAGAATAGTTAATAATCGGAGTCCATTACTATCCTATGCCGGACTCGATTGAGGTGTAGTCATTTCCTTTGGGCCGATCGGCACAGTGAAGACGAATCCCATTGAGCGCTGTATCGTCACCATCAATAGGATCTTCCACCTTAAAACAACAGGAATAAATAGAAGGGAACAGAATACGATCTAATGAGATGCTTTAGTGACGTCAATGTTTGAAAGTACAATTCCCAACAGATCTCCAGAACTTATTCATTTGACAAAAAAAAATTAAAAAAATAGTTTGAGAGAAGAAATCTAGTTAAAGTGATTGTGATTAAAAGAGAGCACGGTTGCCAGTGGGTTCTTAACTCAAACTCCAATGGAAGGAACTCATACCCAGTGACTGGAGTACATGATTTGTTCTGGAACACAAAAATCCTGAGGAAGCATTAAATGTAGGGTCCTATGAAATCGGTTCAGGTTGTGTTTCATAGTTTGTTTTAATTTCTGGAGTCTGCTTTTATGGTTAAATTGCGCTGACTCTTTCATCTTCGGAACACAAATATTTTTAATGAAATCGGAAAGAGAGCAACTACCACTTTGATGCTAGAGATCGTGAAACTAACCCATAAGAATCAAGCGGTTTATTCCAATTTTACTGGAGAGACTCGATCACGTTATATGAAGGAAAGTCATACAGGTTTTAAAAGACATTAAATTGAATTAGAAAGTCTTCAATTCAATATCAAGATATTAAAGTCTTAATTTGACCGTCACACAATTAAAGCTTTAAGACCCACAGAAACTCTGCATTTATCTTTATGCTCTTTAGTATTACACAGACACTTTAAAAAATCAGGTGCAGTTTCCTGGAGATAATTAAAGGTTAAACTGAGGAGTTGCTGTTAGCTATTTAAAGCACTAAAACACCCCCATATTAGCAAAATAGAGTCAATGCCCAACTTACCCTCAGATTAAACCCTATGGCGTATTTCCCACCTGGACACATGCCGACAGCCCACCAAGACCCCAGATCCTCCATTCGGCACAGTCAGCTCTGATCTGTGTTCTCTGGTCTGAACGCCCACATGCTGCCCAATAATGGCTAGCAGTGAAACCGCAATGGAAAAGTAGTGATGCATTGCTAGAGCTCGATCTGGTCTGGAGTCCGTTCTTCGTGTCGCTTGAGATCAAATGACACATCCAAGATGATATAATCGAGCTAATCATGATCTGGCTAATTAGGTTCTGAACACACCTGTGGTTTAATGGGTGTCGGAGCCATTGTATGTGGACAAGACCCACCCACTTTTTACGATCAATGATATTGGACCCACTCACTTTTATCGTCTCTAACATTCAGCACATGTCTGTTTACCTACCCCTAATCGATAAACACTTATTATTAAACACATGTTAGACGCTTTATTTCCACTTTTCTAATATTTTCTACATTTTTATTGAAAATAAATGCCTTTCCGATCTGATATGTGATGGGAAAAGGGAGAAGAGTAAGTTCGGCGAAAGGCGGTCTTGAACCGCGGGTCGATTTGTGTCAAAACAATATGCCGTGTGTCATAAACACCACTGCCACTCTTAATGAAATGGCGATTTCCGTAGGCTAATTTTGTCTTTTCGACCTAATACGTTTAGCAGGCAAAGCGATATATTTGTACTTTTTTGTCAATTTTTCTGAGGAACCACCCACATTTTTTTGCTTCCACGCCCATGTGTGGTTTATGATTAGTAGAGCTGGATTTAGTTATCTGAGATAATTGCGTTCATGCGTTATTATGGCAAGCTGGTTTGACTTTTATTGATTCCCAAGATATGAGTTCTTGATATCAACCATTCAGTTTTCACTAGTTAAAATGCTAATTGTTGATATCTCTTATTGTATTTTCACTAGTCAAATGTCACCATAGGCTGTGTCTGAGGCTGAATCCAAATTTCCCTCAATCACTATTCCCTACGTTAGTCCACTAATACAGTTCACCGTAGTACGGTGTTCATTTTAGGACATCCTCAGTCCTCATATGATGAAAAGGTGTCATGCCTCCCCACATGAAAAAATACTATAGTATATTATAGTATACTATAGTAAAACTACAGTATAATTACTCTAGTAAACACTATAGTGTTTTTGAACCATACTATAGTGAATATACTACAGTAAATTGTAGTATATTATAGTATTTACTACACTTTGTTAATTTATTGTAGTATATTTACTATAGAATGGTTCAAAAAACACTAAAGTATTTACTAGAGTAATTTTACTATTATATACTAGTATTTTTTTTCATGTGGGTCAGACTAAAAGGCTTCAGTCATTAGACAAAACGGCATCACGCCTCAGAATGAAAGGCTTCAGGTCTCAGGAAAAACATCCTCAGGTGTCAGGTCTCGTACAATTATGCATCGGACGAAAAAGCCTCAGACCAAAAGGCATCGGACAAAACGCACTCAGAACGAATGTTTTGAATTACACCGTCTCAATATGATGTCACTACACGCGGTTTTATACTGCTGAGATTATTTTGTAAATTTGTATCATTTGCTTTGAATCATTTTCTTATTTAAATAATTAGCTAAATAATAACACATGGTATTCATTTTATGCAGGCCTATAAATAATCCCTTGGCAATGTTCGATATGTAGAGAGAGAGAGAGAGAGAGAGAGAGAGAGAGAGAGAGAGAGAGAGAGAGAGAGAGAGAGAGAGAGAGAGAGAGAGAGAGAGAGAGAGAGAGAGAGAGAGAGAGAGAGAGAGAGAGAGAGAGACCGAAAGTAAACTGTACACTCAAAAAATGATTCAGGCCCTTCATAGATATGACACATTTAAATTGTGTTCACTTTACTTAAACATATCTAATTTTGAAACTACTTAATTTAATTGTTTTCAGTCAACCTAATATATTTAAATATGAAGTTTACTTAATTATTTTGTGTTAAAACTACATGAAATATTTGTGTTGACTTAACTAACTGGGCAGTGGATCTGTAGTTCCCAGCATGCTTTGCAAGGGACTGCATTAGGATAGTAAATTTAGGGATTAAAGTGCTATTTTATGTGTTTTTCTGTAAAGGGAAAGTTGTTGTTAGTTAATATTAGTGTTTAATGCTCAGTTATGTTGGACATTTAGAGGAGTTTCTGTAATGTTTTTAAATTTTGTGGTTACCATTGTGCTGAAGAGTGGTGCCTGTGATTAGTGTGTGGGCACTCAGTGATCAATGCCAATGTCAGGAGTTACACCAGCCTTTTCTTAAATTTGCGTTACATAAATTGTGTATGATGATGAAGTCTGGAAAATTCAAAAAAGTCATGTTATAAGTATATAAATATAATTTAAACTGTATTTGATAAAATTGAGTTGGACCAACTCAATTACATTGTCAAAAATTGAGTTGGACCAACTCAATTATATTTCATTGCATGAATTAGTTTTTTATGAGTTGGGGCTACACATATTGGATGGAAAACCTGCCCTCAATTAAATTGAGTTTGTCCAATGAGTTATTTTTTGAGTGTACTTAATATTTTATTCTTAGTTTTAATGTTGCACTGTTCAGCAGAAATAAAGGAGTATCGGTATAACCTCTGTACACAAATCAGCGCTGTGTATTTTTTAGCATATTTTAGAAAAATATATATATTTTAGAAAAATAGAATTAAAATGAAAGTTCTGTGTACTTTTGTAAAGTTTACTTATTTGAACATTACTTTAAAATATATTTTAGTATATTTGAAACTGTATGTTTAAAATTGTCATTGTAACAATGCACTGAAATCATATTTAAAACATATTTAATATAATTAAGTTGTAGTATATTTAAAGTTATGTTTAAGGTTATTTATTCATGCTTAAGTGTTAAAAGCAAGCATTCATAAATAAGTGTTAAATTATGACTAATGCACTAAAAGCCCACTTTTAAATATATGCAGTGTATTTCTACAAGCCCTACTAGTTTTTATTGTTATTTAAGTGTAAATATGTTTAAGTTTACACTGGCAGAGAAGATGTACAATCGTACATACAAATCTATATTATCTATATTAAACCAGCACACTTAAAATATAACGCAAGAAAACCTGAATGAGCAGTTGAGTCTTATCGGAATTCAAATGTCAACTTCAATTGGTCTGTGACCAATCAGATTGCGTTGCTCAATCCCTGCAGCCAATCAGAGGCAGAGCTGCTTACAGTACTCGTCTGTCAGTCTGGCCTTTCGCTCGCTCGCGGGAGGTTTGCAGCCTTGAAGGTGAAGTACAATGATGCTTTACATTATTTATTTAATGTAACGAATTCGTTTGACCATATGATAAAATATTTAGGTTAAGCGTATTTGGTCTGCTGTCTACTGATGAGGGGCTCGATGAAGGAGTTGAACTCTGAGCTCTGATATACCCCACAGTGACTAAAGGTACCTAAGATAAGGGTGGAGTTTGGGGAGGTGGTGGGATGCAGGAACATCTGAGACTGGGTAAGTAAGCAGGTGTTTACTCTGGCTGTTGATTGGAAGATTAGATGGGCTCGCGCCTCCCGTTTGGGACGTCACAAAACATTGAGAACGGGAAAGTGCATCGCTCATTCTTCGGAGTTCGGACCAGTTCACTTAAGTCACACATCGCAGCCTGATCTTGGTGACGATAAACTGTTTTGGAATAAAATGGCCTAACATTACGCGATCCCAAAAAGAACTGGAGGGAAAAGTCCTGCTTTTTGGAGGTAATAGGTAAAACTAACGTGAATAAAAAGTCGTAGCCCATGAATATGCCGTCTGACCTTATCTCTTGTATTCTGTTAAAGGATGCTCTTAAGTTTTTGCAGTCAAATGTTGCTGATGATCATTTTTAGTTTTGCTGAAACCATGAGCAACCATTAAATAAAGACCTTTGGGATTGTTAAATGTCTCAGTTGTGTTACACTGTTAAAGTTACACGACAGGAGAACAGATAGTTATTTCGGTTTGTATGTTAACAGGGACTCACTAACTTTAACAATCAGAAAATCCTCTCAGGATAATCTCTCTGGAATAGTGTTATAATAGGCTACCTTAGACACGTCAGTTATCCTTTTTTTTTGTAGGATAAACACCATCAAACCGATGAGAGCTGCTCTTCTGCGTTTGAGAGTGTTTGCCGATAGGTCAATCATTTCCGATAACTCAATCTAGCGATTTAAATCAGTGCTTGTGTTGAGTTTAGAGAATTTAAGTGCATCTGTAGATATTTATTCATACAAGTAAAAGAAATATATAAATAAATGAACAGTGCTGGGTTAAATAACCCATTTGCTGTGTAAAATTAACCAATCATGTGTAGTCTTATTTACCCAAATTGGGTTGTTTTTAACCCCATTTTTGTGTGTATAAGGTTTGAATGTGTGTTGCATCAAAATTTAGAATTTGCATTGTGCCATTTTAGCTAAAACTAATTTTAATATATTGGAGTATAATGATACCGTCAGACAGGCAAAAAGTTTAGGGTAACAGGATTGTCATTATCACTAATTGAATGTAGTGTTCATGCAGAGAATGCGGGTCATGAATGGTTAAGACAATTAGAACGCAATAGAGGTGGCTTTAGAGCGAACCATCTGCCACATGCACTAATGTACAAGTGTTGTGCAAAACAATGTGACACTACAAGGCACTGTTTAGAAAGACTTTAATGCTGATATTTGACACCAGTTTTGACTGACAGCAGAAGTTCAGGAGGCTTTACTCCAGTAATAGGCGGGATGTACAGTAAATGACCTGATCGTCCAGTTAGGCTTTGTTCTGTGATAATGACCGGCTGACTATGCGTTAGATTTACTGTTGAATGACATGGTTCATGTGAGCTTATCATAGTATGATGATCAATTACTACAATCCATTTGATCTTCTTGCTGTCGTCCTCATACACCTGAAAGAGAAAACAGATTGAGTTGATCTGCAGTGTGTCAGTCCGAGTGTTTGATTGAGATTCACATCACCTTAATCACAGCAGTACATGCGAGCATCATTTAGAGCGGTGTCATCTCCTCCTCCCTGTTGCTCTTCTATCTTTGTCATGAGGCCGCAGATTCCTCTTCCCTCACATGCCAACACGATCTCATGACAATGCGTATAAATATTACGAGTGTGCAATCTCGTAGAATGTATATGCCAAAATGAGTTTTGGCGTGCATATGATACGCACTTTATGGCGCGTATATGACACGCTTTTGGGTAGGGTGAGGGTGGGGTGTGGGGGTTATATACGCCATAAAGTGCGTATCATATGCACGCCAAAAACGGCGTACCATGTGCACGCCAAAATGAGTTTTGGCGTATACATTCTATGAGATTGCACACTCGTACTATTGATACGCAATTTCGTGAGATCGGGCTCCACATGCTGAGCTCCAGCTGCCCCAATCACCCCAGGATGTGCCGTCACCCTCCAGCACAGAGCCATCACTGCATTTGAACCTGGAGGAAACGTAAAAGTGACAATGAGAACACATGTAATTGTGCTGTTGGACAGAATCAGTCACGTGATCACTTGCAGCCTTTTGCTTAAGTCCTTATTTAATAAGGCCTTAAATAGAAAAATAAAACCAGGATGACTTACAGCAGCACATGCTCACCTGATGTTGTTTGCGGCCGTGTCATCACCAATTACTTGCCGAGATTCAACTCTCAGCTGGAAAGCTATTAAGAATCCAGAACTACACCATTTGATATCTGTCCACCGACCCCAGCTGAAGAAGAGACAGAGGTTTCACGATCAAATCAATTGAAGAAAAATCCTCAATTTACTTCTCTAGTTTAAACACTTAATGCAAGAATAGTTAATAATCGGAGTCCATTACTATCCTATGCCGGACTCGATTGAGGTGTAGTCATTTCCTTTGGGCCGATCGGCACAGTGAAGACGAATCCCATTGAGCGCTGTATCGTCACCATCAATAGGATCTTCCACCTTAAAACAACAGGAATGAATAGAAGGGAACAGAACACGATCTAATGACATGCTTTAGTGACGTCAATGTTTGAAAGTACAATTCCCAACAGATCTCCAGAACTTATTCATTTGACAGAAAAAAAAAAAAACCCTCAAGTTTGAGATAAGAAAGCTCATTAAAGTGATTGTGATTAAGAGAGCACGTTTGCCAGTGGGTTCTTAACTCAAACTCCAATGGAAGGAACTCATACCCAGTGACTGGAGTACATGATTTGTACTGGAACACAAATCCTGAGGAAGCATTAAATGTAGGGTCCTATGAAATCGGTTCAGGTTCTGCGTTGTCGTTTGTTTAGATTTCTGGAGTCTGCTTTTATGGTGGACTTGCGCGGACTTTCCTCTTCGGAACAAACAAACATTTTTTATGAAATCGGAAAGAGAGAAACTACTTCGATGCTAGAGATGTTGGAACTAATCCATCAAGCGGTTTATTCCAATTTTACTGGAGAGACTCGATCAAGTTATGATGAAGGAAAGTCTTAGGGTTCAAATTAAAAGACATGATCTTGAATTTAAGACTCTCTAATTCAATTTAAAGATATTAAAGTCTTCATTTGACCTTTACACAATTAAAGCTTTAAGACCCACAGAAACGCTGCATTTATCTTTATGCTCTTTAGTATTACACAGACACTTTAAAAATCAGGTGCGGCTTCCTGGAGATAATTCAAGGTTAAGCTGTGGAGTTGCTGTTAGTTATTTAAAGCACTAAAACACCCCCCATATTAGCAAAATAGAGTCAATGCCCAACTTAACCTCAGATTAAACCCTATGGCGTACGTTCTGTCGGGACACATGCCATTAGGCCTCCAATTCCCCCAGGACCCTCCATTCGGCACAGTCAGCCCTGATCTGTGTTGTCTGGTCTGGATGCTCACATGCTGCCCAATAATGGCTAGCAGTGACACCGCAATGGAAAAGAAGTGATGCATTGCTAGAGCTCGATCTGGTCTGGAGTCCGTTCTTCGTGTCGCTTGAGATCAAATGACACATCCAAGATGATATAATCGCGCTAATCATGATCTGGCTAATTAGGTTCTGAACACACCTGTGGTTTATGATTAGTAGAGCTGGATTGAGTTATCTGAGATAATTGCGCGATCATGCATTACGGCAAGCGGGTTTGACTTTTATTGGTTCCCAAGATATGAGTTGTTGATATCAACCATTCAGTTTTCATTATAGTTCAAATGCTGCTTCTTGATATCTGTAATTGTATTTTCACTAGTCAAATGTCGCCATGTGTCTGAGGCTGAATCCCAAATCTACCCCTACACCCTCAACTATTCCCTACTTTAGTCCACTAATACAGTTCACCTGAAGGAGTGAATGAAAACAAGTGAGCGAATTCGGACAGCTGACGAGTGTACATCGGCTATATCTCTGCCAGGGCGTAGCTTTTCAAAAGTGCGGGGATGGATGTGGTTTGTTTGTTAAAACCATAAATTGTAACAATGCACTGAAAGCATATTTTAAAAATACATATTGTAGTACATTTAAAGTTAAATCTGAGTAACGTTTAAGGTTATTTATTCATGCCTAAGTGTTAAAAGCAAGCATGAATAAAGTGATAAATTATGACTAATGCACTAAAAGCCCATTTTTAAATATATGCAGTGTGTTTCTACAAGCCCTTCTAGTTTTTATTGTTATTTTGTGTAAATGTGTTTCATAAGTTTACACTGGCAGAGACACTATCAAACCGATGAGAGCTGCTCATCGCACATAAAAAATAAATAAAAAAACACTATAGTATATTATAGTAAAACAACTCTAGCAAATATATAGTGTTTTTGAAACATTCTATAGTAAATATACTACAGTAAATTAACAAAGTGTAGTAAATACCATAATATGCTACAATTTACTGTAGTATATTTATAGTATGGTTCAAAAACACTATAGTATTTACTAGAGTAATTTTACTGTAATTTTACTATTATATAGCTACTATTTCTTCATGTGGGCTGCGTACGAGAGGCGGAATTATCTCTGATAACTCAATCCAGTGATTCAAATCACCAGACAGTGCTTGTGTTGAGTTTAGAGGATTTAAGTCCATCCTTAGACATTAATTCACGCAAATGGTTAATTTTTTTATTTAAGCTTATGCAGATACAGGCATTAACAGTTCATGTTCCGAGAGCCTATCGTGATCTGCAGCTGCTCAGGACTAGATATATAGGATAAGTGACATAAAGCATCAGGAGATTACAGTTTTTTAGCTGAGTAGGTGTTTGTTTAGTCTCTTCTTGAAGGCCTGAACATTCTTTGAGGTGATTTCACCTACCACAGCACAGGGGAGGCAGTTCCAAGTTGTTACAGCCGAATGAAGAAAACTCCTCCCCAAGCATTTGGTGTTGGACTTGGGGAGTTTTAGGGCGTGACTTGGTCGTGCTCTCCAGTGGTTAGGCAAAGGAGATCAGGTGGAGGTAGCAGAGCTTTGAGATCCTCTGGACAGTTTTCAGTGTGCATTTTAAAAAGCACAGTTGTTGCTGCAACAGTTCTACGTTGGCTGAGCTGGCTGATTGCATATTTCCTTTGGGCAGTTTCGTCATCCTTCCCAATGATTTTCAGTGCCTTTTTCTGGATGCGGTCAAGCTGCCCAAGGGTGGTCTGTGATGCGTTCATCCAGGCAAGGCATGAGTACTCCATGGTACTCCTGACTTGTGCCTTATAGACATTGGCCCTACCTTTAACATCAAGCTTGTTGGCTATCCTCACGCAGAGCTCCAAGCGCTGTCCAGCACGCTTGCAGATGTTTGACAGATGAGTAGTCCATTGCAAGCTCTTATCGATACATAGTCTCCGAATATTAAATTGTTCACAAAGGTCAATTCTGGTTGCCCCAAAAAGGTATGGGCAGGACGGAAGCCTCTTTCTCGACAGAACCATAGACTTGCATTTGCTAGGCTCGACGTGACCTTCCAGGTATCAGCCCACCTGCGAATATTCCCCAGGTCTTTATTTAGGGATGCTGCCACATTGGGACCATTAAGTGACTTTACTGGTGCGTAAATGGTGGAATCATCCGCATATAGAAATATGCTATTATCGCACTGCTCTACACCATCGCTCACGAAGATGGAGAATAGTAGCGGGCCGAGGATGGATCCCTGGGGCACCGAGGCGTTGATTGGTTGAGGTGATGAGGACTGACCAGAGAGCACGACCTGGATGGATCTTCCTTCCAGGTAGTTCTGTAGCCAAGAATGTAGTGGCCCAGTTATGCCTTTAGCAGAGAGCTTATCCAGAAGACCGTTATGCCAAACCTGGTCGAATGCTCCTTTAATGTCTAGTGCAACAATGTACACCTCAGCTCCTTTGTCTAAGATGTTGTTCCACGTCTGCGACAAAACTGTAAGGAGATCTGCTGTGCTGTGGTTCGGTTTAAATCCATACTGTTTATTAGAAATCAGTTTATGGCGGAAGAGGTAGCCCTGGAGCTGTTTATGAACTGAGGATTCCATCACTTTGCTAAGGACTGAAAGGAGGGATATGGGACGATAATTTGTTGGGTCTGATTTTGAGTCTCTTTTATGTATTGGTATCACTCGTGCGTTTTTCCATTGTTTGGGGAACATGCCATGTGAGAAGGAAGTTGAAAGAGACGACTAAGGGGGCTGGCCAATTCTGCTGCACATTCTCTAAGAATTTTTGTTGTCATTTCGTCAGGTCCCATTGCCTTTGATGGATCAAGGTTGCGAAGAATGTTTCTAATGTCTTTGGGTTTGAAATGCACATAGGCAAAAGAGGATGTTGGTTGCTGGCACTGAGGAAACGATTGCGCCGATGTATCGCGCAAAGTACACTTCTCTGCAAAGGTTTGGCAGAAGATGTTAGCCTTTGCACTGGCACTGATGTGTGTACCCGGTGTTCAATGACAGGGATGTCTGTGAAACTACTTCTGCATGAGAGTGAATTTACTATGCCCCACCATTTTTTTTAGCTTAGTGAGTTATCTGCAAGATCATTCCTCAATTTGGTGTAATACTCCCTTTTTGCTCTCTTTTCAGCTTGATTGAAAGCTGCCCTTGCCTTGAGGAACTTCCGTTTCATAGCCGGATCATCGGAAGGGCGTATGTTGTGATAAAGCTTTCTTTTTCTCATGGCTAATCTTCTGCACTCTGCGTTGAACCAGGCTTTATCCCCGGGCTTTTGGTGATGGTCTTGTTGGGAATATATAATGCCATGGCATCTCGCAGTATGGAGGTAAAGTTTGTGCAGATGATTTCAGGATCTTTGTCCTTGAGAATGCTGGGCCAGTTAATATTAGTAAGGTAACCTCTCATTTCCCAGAAGTGAGCCTTGTCATATCTCCATACTGTTCTCTTGTATGGCTTATCTCTGAAGACAGGGATTTGTAGCTGTATTAAAACTGGGTTGTGGTCAGAGGATCCCATTTGTGCTAAGGTGGTAGTGTTTGCTGGTGTGTCTGAGAGTACTAGATCTAGAATATTATCTCCTCTAGTTGGTTCCCTGACAATCTGATCTAGCCCCAGACAGTTGGCGAGTTGTAAGGCTCGCCGTCCAGCAGTGTCTGTTATATTACTGCCCAGCCACTCGTGGTGGTGTACATTGAAGTCGCCATGAGCATTACAGACTGTGCTCTATATTCATCCATCACTGAGAATGTGAACTTGTCAAGGCAGTCCAAGATTTCACAGGAGGCACTTGAGGGCGGTATATTACACCTATCAGGAGTGTCCTGGTTTTCAGAGCAACAGTGAACCACATAAGCTCAAAGTCATCAGGATCTCTAGCTGGATTATGATAGATGGATATTCCTTCTAGACAGTATACTGCTATACCACCACCGTTTTTTCCAGTGCGGTCTCTGCGACAGTTGAGCGAGTAGCCAGGGATCTGTATGGAATCTGCCCCGTCTGGAATGGTGGAGTCAAGGAAGGTTTCAACTATGATGACTATGGAGGGACACTATGGACTATGGACATGTGTTTGGTCTTCTATTTACCCAAATTGGGTTGACTGGTTTAACCCAGGTTTTTTATTTAATTTTTTTTGAGTGTGTAGGTTTAAATTTGTGTTGCATCAAATAATTCAGAATTTGCATTGCACCATTTTAGCTAAAACACATTTTAATATATTGGAGTATAATTATACCTTTAGACAAGCAAAAGTTTAGGGTAACAGGGTTGTCAATATCAGCTTTCAGGCTGAGAGTTGAATCCGCACAAATAATTGGAGATGACACGGCTGCAAACAACATCAGGTGAGCATGTGCAACACGATCTCATGACAATGCGTATCAGTAGTAATGAGTGTGCAATCTCAGAGAACGTATACGCCAAAATGAGTTTTGGCGTGCATATGATGCGCACTTTATGGCGTGTATATGACACGCTTTTGGGTAGGGTGGGGGTGTGGGGGGTTCGTACGTATAATACGCCATAAAGTGTGTCTCATATGCACGTCAAAACTCATTTTGGCGTATACATTCTACAAGATTGCACACTCGTACTATTGATATGCATGCTGTAAGTTATTTTATTTTGCTATTTAAGGACTCCGGTTTCCTCTTGCGGTTTATGACTTGAGCCGTGTGCAAGAGGCTGCAGGTGATCATGTGACTGATTCTGTCCAACAGCACAATTACGTTTTCATTGTCACATTTAAATTTTCTCCAGGTTCGAGTGCAGTGATGGCTCTGTGCTGGAGGGTGATGGCACATCCTGGGGTGATTGGGGCGCCTGGAGTCCAGCGTGTGGGGGAAGAGGAATCTGTGGCCTAAGGACGAAGATAGAAAAGCCACAGGGAGATGGAGATGACACCGCTCTCAATGATGCTCTCATGTACTGCTGTGATTAAGGTGACTTGAATTTCAATCAAACACTCGGACTGACACACACTGCAGATCAACTAAATCGGTTTTCTCTTTCAGGTGTATGAGGACGACAGCAAGAAGATCAAATGGGTTTTAGTAATTGATCATCATACTATGATAAGCTAACATGAACCATGTCATTCAACAGTAAATCTAATGCACCGTCAGACGGTCATTATCACAGAACAAAGCCTAACTGGACGATCAGGTCATTTACTGTACATCCCGCCTATTACTGGAGTAAAGCCTCCTGAACTTCTGCTGTCAGTCAAAACTGGTGCCAAAAATCAGCATTAAAGTCTTTCTAAACAGTGCCTTGGAGTGTCACATTGTTTTGCACAACACTTGTACATTAGTAGTGCATGTGGCAGATGGTTCGCTCTAAAGCCACTTCTATTGCATTCTAATTGTCTTAACCATTCATGACCCGCATTCTCTGCATGAACACTACATTCAATTAGTGTGATATTGACAATCCTGTTACCCTAAACTTTTTGCCTGTCTGACGGTATCATTATACTCCAATATATTAAAATTAGTTTTAGCTAAAATGGCACAATGCCAATTCTAAATTTTGATGCAACACACATTCAAACCTTATACACACAAAAATGGGGTTAAAAACAACCCAATTTGGGTAAATAAGACCACACATGATTGGTTAATTTTACACAGCAAATTGGGTTATTTAACCTAGCGTTGTTCATTTATTTTTGTTACTATATCTTTTTTTTACTTGCATGAATAAATGTCTACAGATGGACTTAAATTCTCTCAACACAAGCACTGATTTAAATCGCTGGATTGAGTTATCGGAGATGATTGACCTATCGGCAAACCCTCTCAAACGCAGAAGAGCAGCTCTCATCGGTTTGATGGTGTTTATCCTACAAAAAGGGATAACTGACGTGTCTGGGGTAGCCTATTATAACACTTATTCCAGAGAGATTATCCTGAGAGGATTTTCTGATTGTTAAAGTTAGTGAGTCCCTGTTAACATACAAACCGAAATAACTATCCGTTCTCCTGTTGTGTAACTTTAACGGTGAATCACAACTGAGACATTTAGCAAGCCCAAAGGTCTTTATTTAATGGTTGCTCATGGTTTCAGCAAAACTAAAAATGATCATCAGCGACAGTTGACTGCAAAAACTTAAGAGCATCCTTTAACAGAATACAAGAGATAAGGTCAGACGGCATATTCATGGGCTACGAATTTTTATTCACGTTAGTCTTACCTACCTCCAAAAAGCAGGACTTTTCCCTCCAGTTCTTTTTGGGATCGCGTAATGTTAGGCCATTTTATTCCAAAACAGTTTATCGTCACCAAGATCAGGCTGCGATGTGTGACTTAAGTGAACTGGTCCGAACTCCGAAGAATGAGCGATGTACTTTCCCGTTCTCAATGTTTTGTGACGTTCCAAACGGGAGGCGCAAGCACCTCCATTTCTTCCAATCAACAGCCAGAGTGTAAACAACTGCTTACTTCTCCTCAGTCTCAGATGTTCCGGCATGCCACCTGTAATGGGTCTCTACTGGTTATGAAAATGTGTCACCAATATGGGGTGTCTAGTCAGGACACGGAAGGCAGGGATATTCATTGAAGGGTTTATTATATATCATTTAACATACAGATGCACAGGCACTATTCTCTTTGGTGCTTTACAGTGTTAGTATGGTTTTGTGGTCACTGACGCACACGAACACAACCTGAAGCTTAACTTATAAAGTGAAACTAAACTGACGCGATCTCTGCAAACCAGGACATATTGCAACATGTCTGAAAGGGGGCGTGGTCTGAGCGAACACTCGCTGTACATGCTACGTACCAATTCACATCACTTGAGCCTTTTGCACACCACCACCTCCCCAAACTCCACCCTTATCTTAGGTACCTTTTAGTCACTGTGGGGTATATCAGAGCTCAGAGTTCAACTCCTTCACCGAGCCCCTCATCAGTAGACAGCAGACCAAATAAGCTTAACCTAAATATTTTATCATATGGTCAAACAAATTCGATACATTAAATAAATAATGTAAAGCAGCATTGTACTTCACCTGCAAGGCTGCAAACCTCCGCGGCGGCGTCAGACAGACAGATGAGTACTGTAAGCAGCTCTGCCTCTGATTGGCTGCAGGCATTGAGCAACGCAATCTGATTGGTCACAGACCAATTGAAGTTGACATTTGAATTCCGATAAGACTCAACTGCTCATTCAGGTTCCCTTTCAACGGGAACTCTCGCTGCGTCTAGCTGGCGCTCACGGGAACGCCTCAGCGTGACTGGTGTCTGAAGCTACTATCGAATCACGGCAACGTTTTTGACGGCGTCAGCCCATGATGTCATCATCATGCGACCGGAAGTATATAAGGCGCTGTGCCAACACAGATACATCTTCTTCGTCTTCAGGGACTGTCTGTTTGCAAGCGGTATCTGCGGATCTGGTAAGAGAAAAAAATGAAGCGCACAGAGAAAAGGAAGCAGGGCACTTCATCTGGGACTGCCGATGTGGGTCCTGCGCCGCTGAGGTGGAGCGGCGGCGCACGTCGTGGGGCTCCCAGATGGAGCTCGCTGATCGTCTGGAGAGGGGTGTGGTTCTCTCAGACGATTTGGCGGCTGACGAGAACGTCCTGCAGGTCGACGTGGAGAATGACAGTTCTCCACCGAGCTCTGCGGGTGCTCTTCGGGCAGGAGATGGCTGAGGAGGGTGGCGACAGCGACCAGGACCAGCCTGGACCCTCTCAGCCACCCTGTCCCGCTGACGCCGAGCTGCTGGACGCCTATGGAGCGCACCACGGACAGGCTGAGGCTGCCCTGGCGCGCTGGGGGAGAGGTCGCTCGTGGAAGGCTCGACGATCGATTTCTCCCCGGTCATAGGCCAGCACCTCAGACGAGCCTTCCATTCCTCCCGGACCTGCATACTGAGGTCCAGGCGGCATGGAAGAACCCGTTGTCTGCCCGCATTCACCGACATCAGCGGGCAAGCTTCACTGATGTCGAGAGAATGGGTAGGCACGGGTATGAGTCGATGCCTCCCATAGACGAGACGTTTGCGAACTATCTCGTTTCAGGGCAGGCATCGACGCTGAGAGCTCCATCTCTGCCGTCCAAACCACTGAGAACTACCTCGCGGTTGAATGGCAGGGCGTCCGCGGCAGCAGGTCAGGCTGGTGCGACCCTGCACACGATGGCGGTGTTGCAGGCGTACCAGGCGGACCTGCTGGAGGATCTCGACCAGGGGGCCGGGTTGTCCCCTGAGGCGGTTGCTGAGCTGCGCCGCACCACAGATCTGGCTCTCCGGGCCACCAAGCAGACTGCGGCTGCTATCGGCGCTCAATGGCGGCTATGGTGGTTACGGAGAGGCATCTGTGGCTGAGCCTGGCCAATATCGGGGAGAAAGAGAAGGGCTTTCTCCTCGATTCGCCGGTTTCGCCGACTGAACTTTTCGGCACCTCCGTTGAGGCGGTGGTTGGAAAGTTCAGGGAGGCGAAGGCGCGCTCAGCGGCATTTAGGACATGCATACCGCTGAGATCCGCCCCACCCAGGCAGGCGGGACCTGGTCCTTCACGGTCTGAGGACCGTAGGCAGGACCAGAGGGTGGGTGTCTCTCTCGTGCCCCCTCCGTGGAGGAGCAGGGCACAGAGGAGACGAGTCCCGCGGGAGAAAGGACCTGAGGAAGTGATCCAGGGCAAACGCGCTCGGCGTGGGTGATGGATCACTTGAGGCGGTTACATCCTAGCCTCTCCTTTTTCCTTTTTAATGAACTTTTCCCAGGCGCTTCTTACATCAGGCCTGAGGCAGGCCCATGATGAGTAGAACTATGTTCTGACGGCCCGCCCGGACGGGCTCAGTGAGAACGCCCCTTTCAGGCGTGCAGGGCGGTAGAACATGGTGGTGAGAACTGCACAGTGAGTCTTCGCTCAACATGCCGCAGGTGAGAGTGGTCATTTTTTGTATAGAACACTAAAAAGGTGTATTTCTTACAGACCCCCGGTTCCTGTATAGAGTTGGGTATTTATGCCAGAGAGAACTGTCCTTCCCTGGATTAGTGGCTTAGCACAGCGCCAGGCTCTGGGCTGTGTAGGTTTTGCGCGCTGCGCATGGGTATCAGAATAAGGGCCTCCTCTCTTAGTGAGAGTAGTGTTTAGGCCGCGCTCTTTCTTTGAAATGTTTTGCGGATTACTAAGCGGTAGCACACCTTTCTGGGAGAATGGAGTGTTTGTCTACCGCTTAGGGTTACTTTGTGTCTTTCGTTCCCCTAAGCCACTGCAGGGTGGATTAGTTTGTCTCTGTTAGGACTGAGCGCTGTGGCGTCAGTTGGGATGTGGATGACGGAGGCGTTGCTGAGGCACCGTCACCTTTGGCTGTACACTCGTGGATCTGAGCCCGTTGTTCCATCCCTGCATGTGTGAGCCTCCTCTCATTGAGAGTCGTTGGTTTAAGTAGCAGCCAGCTTGTCTTTCTGGCGGTTATCTCTCGTCTATTACAAAACTCGTACAGCTTGTAGGCTTTACAAGCCTCCCTGGAACGGGTCCCCGTAGCAATGGGTGGTTATATCATGTGGTAGGCATCAGCAGGCCTCCATGGAGACGAGTCATGGCCACACATTGTGAATGTTTGTTCCCAGTTAGCAGGCCTCTAAAGTTAGGCCTCGCTGGAGGATTGCTCAGTAGTGCTAGCAGGTGGTAGGCCTCATTAGGCCTCCCTAGTAGGCTTGCGATCAGATAGAAGGCCTCAATAGGCTTCTTTTGAGAGTGAGCTTCGGAGGAGGTTTCGGGCAGCTAGCATGACTTGCTATCAGGTAGGCCTCACCAGGCCTCCTGAGAGGGCAAGTTTTGATGCAGGGCATCGGGGAAAAAATAGCCCGGCTGGCTATCAGGGTATAGGCCACGAACTAAGCCTCGAACTAAGCCTCCATGAAGGTGAGTACCGATGTTTGGTCTCAGGCAGAGGTGTCAAGTAACGAAGTACAAATACTTCGTTACCTTACTTAAGTAGAAATTTTGGGTATCTATACTTTATTGGAGTAATTATTTTTCAGCCTACTTTTACTTCTACTCCTTACATTTTGCGCAATTATCTGTACTTTCTACTCCTTACTTTTTTTAAAATAGCCTCGTTACTCCTTTTTTTTTTTAGCTTGTTTGTTAAAAAAAACTATGCAGATAAATCGCGTCATCCGGATAGTGTGAATTTGACTGTGGTTGGATGAGAAGAAGTGTAAACATATACCATTCCAACACCCTATTGGTTACTACGAGATCCATCGCGCAAATGGTTCAGAGCACAAATCACTCACGGTGTTGCCAGATTGGGCGGGTTCCGCGGATGAGCACGCACGCTCAGCCAATCAGCGATCAGCAGGCAGACGCTCATTCAGATCATGACAGCCAGGTTTTTAGCGCGATAACTCCGTATAGCTGACTGTATATTCAAGAGATCGCTATGCTAAAGTGGCATATATATATATATATAAGTAGGCTACAGTAAGCTGTATCTACAGTAAAGAGTGGGAGAGTGAACCAACTCTCAAACGAGGATTACACCTGTGACTCAAGACTCTGTATAAATATAATCATGACTCCTGTCCATCATCATATACACACTCAGGACATCTGCAACCCCAACAGCTGCTGAAAGAGGTTAGAATCAACAATTCATCAGCTTTGACTGGGCTAAGTGTTCTACTTCACGAATGTACTGTCATTTTGTCAGAGCAAAGCTAAACGCATTGTTGTTATTTTTTATTTGCGGATTATTGTACAGTATCGCACATTTTGGCAGTGGTGTGTTAATAACGTGTGAAATGCCTGTCAATTACGGTGCTTTTTCCGATCTTTTATATTAGGCACTTTTTGCACTTAAAGTGGCTAATTCAATGATATTACATTATTTTCCCAGTTAAAGTTTTTTTTTTTTTTTGAGCGGGCTGATTTTGGTGAGCTTTGAGCCCTGCACGGGCTTCAGTTCTAGGCCCTAGCCCGGTCCGAGTCCGACTGGAGCCTGTGTTTAGTTTGTTTTTTGAATCCTCCTTATGACACACTGCTGCAGTCATTGAAACAGTTCAGCTTTGTTTTTAATGTCAAAGTAGTTATATTTCGTTTGTTTCTTTATTAAGTTCATTTAGAAAAATGTTTGGATATTTTTTAGTTTTTAAATTAAAGTTTTTATTTTTAAAGTGACAACCAAGCAGTTAGCGTCGACAGTGAGTTACACAATCTAAACAAATAAAATAAAAATAAAACATGCTGGTTGTCTTACCTTACACCTCTCCGGAAATGAATAGCTATAAATCGATGCGCGAGTTCACCAAAAGATATGAGCTGCATTTTATTCATAATCATCTCATTTCAAGATCAAAGACCGCAATATGACAAAAAGCGAGCTAAGCACTAGTAAGATCATTTAGTCTCATTCATTTTATTGAAGATGATTATGAGTGTGTCTCAATCTGCTCCCTAGTTCAGTAGTCAGGGCACTGATCTGGGATCAGCCTATTGACTTATGTCCTGATCAGTGCCCTGACTACTGAACTAGGGAGCTGATTGAGACACACGCCATGTTTTTGAGCATCTAAGACTTATTTTTAGTTTCACTATGGCCGTTTGAGTGTTGAGTGTAGGCTACTCATTTGTGGCGACGCATGTTGCAGTAACGCCCGTCGGATCTGGCTACAAAAGCCTATAACACGCTCTCACTCGTTTATCTTTTAACAATTTGCCAGAGTGAAATTTACATATGTGGTTTAAACAACCAGATGCATTTATACTTGTCCAGTTTTGTCTGAAATGTTTTGTAGACCACCTTCTGAATTGGTTTGTTTGAGTGAACACTCCTGATACTGCTGCTGGCGCAGCCCGGACTCTGAACACTGTGTGAGTCAGTTTTGACAATCGCCTATATCGCCTAATAATCGCCTAATAGCCTATCATGGTCTCATGCTGTTTCCACCAGCGCAGCACATCTCTCACTGTTTCTTTTAATTACTAAAATAAAGATAAAATGAAGGAGAAGCCTAAAAAGGGCCCGAAGCCAGGCCCGCGTTTGAGGTATGACATGAAAATTGGCCCGAAGCCCGGCCATAGGGCGTTAAAAAGTCGGGTCCGTCGGGCTCGGCCAGAAATTTAGGGCTCTAAATCGTCGACCCAATCTGGCAACACTGATTACACATGTAGCCTACATTTACATTCCAAAAAGGTAATTGATAACATGCCCCAGTATAATGTTTTGCACCATTACAATACATATAGGTAACTAGTCATCATATCTTCCGCTTGATGAAACACCGTTAATGCTCAGCAGTACACATATATGGTATATTTGCATTGTACTAAAATGCATTCATTTTCAATGGGTATATATGCGGCCTGAACAGGTAGCCTAGTGCATCCCAAATTTTTCAACATTAATATTTTATTACAACATTATAGTAATTATGGCCTTTAGAAAAATGCTTTTGAGGAGGTGGGGTAGTGCACTATAGGCAAGGCAAGGCAAGTTTATTTATATAGCACATTTCATACACAATGGCAATTCAAAGTGCTTTACATGAAAGAGCCATGTCTATAGACCCATGTCTGTAATGCACTGTAGGCCCCTGCGGCCTAAGCTTTTGTCCTTAATGGCATTTGTTCTCCTTACATTACTTTTACTTTTATACTTTAAGTAGTTTTAAAACCAGTACTTTTATACTTTTACTTAAGTAAAAGCTTGAGTTGATACTTCAACTTCTTTAGAAGTATTTTTAAACCCTAGTATCTATACTTCTACTTGAGTAATGAATGCGAGTACTTTTGACACCTCTGGTCTCAGGAGTATTCTAGCTTGGCAGGCTATCAGGATGGTAGGCCTTATCAGGCCTCCATGAAGGCAGGTGCCGATGCTGAGGCATCAAGGTACGGCTAGCCTAGCTGGCTATCAGGTTAAAAGGGGCAATTACGCTCTCCTGAAGGTCGGCTGTCAATTGTAGGCCTAAATAGGCCTCTTGAACAAGGCGCATTATCAGTCGGAAGGCCTCGACCAGGCCTCACTGGATGTAAGGAAGATGTGTGCATCGGGACAGATGGCCTGCCGGCTATCAGGCCTTACCAGGTGAGCTCCCAGGTTGTGGTCACTCCCAGAGGCAGGTAGTAGGCCTCATCAGGCCTCCCTGAAGGCCTGCTGTTAATGTAAGGCCTTACCAGGCCTCCCTGAGGGTGAGCTCCCAGGTTGTGGTCACTCCCAGAGGCAGGTAGTAGGCCTCATCAGGCCTCCCTAAGGCGTTCCTGGGACCCAGTCACTTGAAGAAACAGTTAACACGAGGTGCAAACAGGTAGCAGGCCTCTCCAGGCCTCCCTAAAGGCTGGCTATCAGGTAGTAGGCCTCAATAGGCCTCCCTTGAGGGCGAGTTTCTGAATCAGGATGCTCGGCTAGCCTGCGTAGCTGACTGTCAAGTAGAAGGCCTCATTAGGCCTCCTTGAGAAAAAAGATGTAACCTCAGCAGTTAGCATGCTTCACTGGCAGGCTCTCTAGGCCTCCCTGGAGGTGAGCTTGAACGCTCTGAAAACTGGCGTATGTTGAGGTCAGGTAGTAGGCCTTACTAGGCCTCCCTGAGGATAGACTCCCGAGCCAGGGTGCTCGGGTTGCCAGCAGGGCGTGCTGTTAGGTAGTAGGCCTCTATAGGCCTCCCTGGAAATCCCGCTATCAGGTAGTAGGCCTCGCTAGGCCTCCTTGAGGATGCGTTCCCGAGCCAGGATGCTCGGGTTGCCAGCAGAGCGTGCTGTTAGGTAGTAGGCCTCTATAGGCCTCCCTGGAAATCCCGCTATCAGGTAGTAGGCCCATGGGGCCTCCTTGAAGGCGAAGTTCCCAAGTAAGGCACTTCTTGGCTATCAGTTCTCGGTGTTAGAACTTGTGGTAGCTGGGCCTACAGCTGGAGGTTACCCGCCAAGCAGGTTCAGTTGCTCCCCTCAATGAGGGTCGTCTATGAGTACTCAGCCGCCTGAGCCTGGTCAGACGGTCGTAGGCCTCTCTCGAGGCCTCCCTGTTAGATCAGTCCATAGGCCTTTCTGGCCTCCCTACTGCTTTGAAACACAAGCACCTGGTAGATCCTTGATTTGAGCAGACAGACTCCCCTCGCTAGCAAGGGTTGTAAAGCGCTACGCTGAGTATTGCTCTCTAGGATAACCCGTCTCTGAGTTCCGGGCTAAGTAGGACTGCCAGTCTTTCAGTCCCTTAGTTTGGATGCCCCCTGGGCACCTTCCAGAGGCTCTGCTTGTGAACAGACAGGGTTGGCTAAACCAAAGTGTCCATAACACTTAGGGCACCAGGTCAGGCCTCCCTGGTGGTACTCGGGGTATTTGATTTCCCGAGCAGTGACTGGCTGGGGCTCCTTCGGGTCCCCTAGCCACATTCACTTAAAGGGACCCCTTCTGTTGAAGTAGTGGTCCCAGGCCTTTGAGCAGTCTAGATAGAACCCCACGCAGTGCGTTAGGGTTCCATTTAGTGGCATAGCTTGGGCTATGACCGTAGGGAGTGCTGTCGCTGTCAGCCCAGTGTGACCTGAGGGGGAGTCGCTCAGGTTTTTCAGTGGAATTACTTGTGTTGACAGTTGTCACTGCCAATAGGCAGACACTCCCATCAGCATGGCGGCGTTAGTATATCGCTCGTTCCCGTGGCGTCAGCTGACGCAGCGAGAGTTCCCGCCGAAGGTAACGTCTCAGGTTACGTATGTAACCTCTGTTCCCTGAGAACAGGGAGCGGCGCTGCGTCGCGATTGCCATGCTTCAGGGCCTATCTGCCATACAGTCCCTTCAGACGAAAGATGTATCTGTGTTGGCACAGCGCCCTTATATACTTCCGGGTCGCATGATGATGACGTCATGGGCTGACGTCGGTCAAAAAACGTTGCCGTGATTCGATAGTAGCTTTAGACACCAGTCACGCTGAGGCGTTCCCGTGGCGTCAGCTGAGCATAGCGCTCGTTCCCTGTTCTCAGGGAACAGAGGTTATCACGTAACCTGAGGCGTTTTCTTGTTGTATTTTAAGTGTGCTGTTTAGTGCATTAGTCATAATTTAACACTTATTTATGAATGCTTGCTTTTAACACTTAAGCATGAATAAATAACCTTAAACATAACTTTAAATATACTACAACTTAATTATATTAAATATGTATTTTTAAAATATGCTTTCACTGCATTGTTACAATGACAATTTTGAGCATATAGTTTCAAATATACTTAAATATATTTTAAAGTGATGCTCAAATAAGTACACTTTACAAAAGTACACAGAACTTTCATTTTAATTATATTTTTCTAAATATATATTGAAAATATACTAAAAATACAATTATTTTTAAGTGAGGTAAAAGTTGTATTGTGAAAAAATGAAGCTAATGTACTTTTTATATATTTAGAGATTGATTTTTTTGTTAGTATATTTACAGTAAACTATTCAAAAAGAGTATTTAAATTGAAAATATATTGAGATTGAAAATATATTTAAAATACAATAAAGTATTATATTTTACCAGGACTGTAGAGGACTGGTCATTCCCAGGTAATGCATGATATTTACATTAATAATTAATAATACAATTAAAAGTCACTTTAGATTGAACCATCACTAATGTAATGAACGATTTTAGGACATCCTCAGACCTCAGTCATATGATGAAAAGGCATCATGCCTCAGACTAAAAGGCTTCAGTCATTAGACAAAACGGCATCACGCCTCAGACTGAAAGGCTTCAGGTCTCAGGAAAAACATCCTCGATCAGGTCTCGTACAATTGGGCGAAAAAGCCTCGAACATAAAGGCAACGGACGAAACCTATTTAGAACGAATGTTTGGTGCACCACCTCAATATGATATCACATAGGCCGGTTTTATTGAGGATGCCGTATCGATTAAACAATTACTAAAGTGTAATATTCGAAAGATCGGCGGCAACACGCTGGAGACGGGTTGTTGTGAGGATGACATATCGATTTAAAGAATTATTAACTAGTTATATTCAAACAATCGGAGTCATCACATGAATGTCTTAGCCAGTGTGTAACGCTTTGACCAGGATAGCTCTCGCGAAGTCAATGGAAGAAAGAGTTTAGAGGCGGAAAGGCTGTATCGCACACATTTAATGGCAGGTACACAGGCAACGCGATCCTCTCACACATGAGAAATTACTCTTTCTTAGCGTCACAAAATAAAACTAACAAAACAAAGTATATCAAGAGGGTAGAGCACGCTTAGCATCTACAGTGGCTTCTTTTTCTCCTTCTTCTTATTGCGATTTTACGGCGGATCGCAAACAAATATGTGCATTACCGCCACCTATAGCTGAAATGGACCAGTGACACCTCCTATACCCAACCTAAATTCCTCTTATTTACCCGCATGGAGACATCATCGAATTTCATCCGGCGCTGCGTGTTCAGCTCCTCCGTCCACTCTCAGCCCCCATGACAGGAAAAAAAAAATATATATATATAGAGATAAATAGAAAATAAATTAATTAAATAAAAACCCACTTTAAATACGCTTATTTAACCCAGTGCTTAACAAATACTCTACCAATAAATGTATTGTACTCCTATCTGATTTTAATAAATTTTGAACACTCAACTTTACTCCTATTTTATTTAATTCCTCCTTCAACTCTTTCCTTTCAACCTTATATCTCCTACAGTGCATTATTACATGTTCAACTGTTTCACTCACCTCACATACCTCACATAAACCTGTTGAATGCTTACTTATTAAGTGCAATGTACCATTCAATCTTGTATGTCCCAATCTCAGTCTTGTAATCATATTCTCTTCATTCCTACTCCTACCTGATATTCTTCCCTTACCCACTGTTGACTGTATTTGATGCATATGTCTACCTTTTAGTTCATTGTCCCAATACTGCTGCCATAATTTCAAAATATGGTTTTAATAATTGATTTAATTTCTGACCTGCTAAATAAAATCTGTATATCTACTATTTCTCGTTCTATTGCCTTTTTTGCTAATGCATCCGCCTCCTCGTTACCTCTCAACCCAATGTGAGCTGGAACCCACAAAAACTGTACCTCTAAATTAGCTTGTTTAATTGAATATAATTCTTGAACTATCTCTATTACCATATCTTGTCTTGTTTCTGACTTTATCTCCTTCAAACTTATTAGAGCTGAACTACAATCTGAACATATTACTGCCATGGATATTTTAACTTCCCTAATCCACCTTATTGCCATAATTAATGCAAACATCTCTCCAGTATACACTGATAAAAAATCTGATATCCTTTTACTCTTATACACGTTAACCTTTGGAATAATGAATGCAGAACCCACATGACCAGTTTTTGAATCTTTTGAAGCATCTGTAAAATGTGCATATACTCCCCATATCTTGACCCAATATACTCCCTTACATTATATACTTCTGTTTCATATGAACCCTCCTTTTGCCTTTTTTCTAATAAACTTAAATCTACTTCTGGTTGGGGCATGACCCATAATGGTACTGGAGATAAAGGAATTATTGGAGCATATCCAACCTCCTCCAATCTCATATCACTAACCAATTTCCTCACACTCCATCCAAAGCTATTACACTCTCTCTTCTCATATTCCCAACTAGGACTCATTACTTTCCTTGTCGGGTGATCCTCACTCTGACCTTTTAAATTTGCCCAATAAGATGCCATTAATTGCTGTCTTCTTATCTGCAAAGGCATTTCACCCATCTCTACCTGAAGAGCGAAACTGGAGAAGTTAGATATGCTCCAGCAAATTCTTAGTGCTTGAGACTGAATTCTCTCTAATTTAATTAAATGAGATTTATTTGCAGAACCATATACAATACAACCATAATCAATTATAGATCTTATCATAGATATATATATATATAGTTTTTAAAGCCAATCTATCTGCTCCCCATTCCTGACCTGAAATACATCTCATTACATTCACTACACGCTTACATCTTCCTACCATTTTTTCAATATGCTCTCTCCAAGTTAATCTACTATTAAACCAAACTCCAAGAAATCTTACTATACTTACACGCTCTAATTCTTTTTTGTATAATTTTAACTTAACATCCACATTCCTCCTCATTTTAGTAAAAGTATTATTTTTGTCTTTTCCACTGAAAACTTAAAACCATTTTCCCCTGACCACTTTTCAACTTCATTTAGCGCACCTTGCAATTTCTTTGTGTTATAATCTATATTCTTTCCTCTAAACCAGATAGCCCCATCATCAGCAAACAATGATTTCCCCATACTTCTATCAATCCTTGAGAAAACATCGTTAATCATGATAATAAATAAAAGTGGACTTATTACACTGCCCTGAGGTGTACCATTTTCAATTGCTCCACTTAATGATATAGCTCCACCCACCTTTACTCGAATACATCTTCCAATTAAAAACTCTTTTATCCAATTATACATTCTTCCTTTTATACTCATTTTCTGTAACTTTATTAATAACCCCTCTTTCCACAACATATCATAAGCCTTTTCTATATCAAAGAAAACAGCAAAGACACTTTCCTTATTTATAAATGCCTTTCTTATTTCATCCTCTAAAGATACTATTGGATCCATAGTCCCTCTGCCACACCTAAATCCACTTTGATAAGAAAAAAAAACAATTCATTTTTTCCAAATGATAAGTCAATCTATCAGCTATCATTCTCTCCATTACCTTACATAAATGAGAAGTTAATGCAATTGGACGATAATTTATAGGATTACTTGGATCTTTCCCAGGCTTTTTAATAGGTATAATTAATGCTTCCTTCCAACTTTGAGGAATTATACCCTTGTAAGACCGCTGAAATCGCTCCAATGGCGGCAGCGAAGAGCGGGCGAAGGTATCTGCGCGTTCGGTGTTCTCAGCTGGGCAAAATGGATCTAATTCCAATTCCTCTTTATCTGACTCCATTTTATTATAATTTAGAATTTAGATTAGAATGCCAATTTGGTTATTTGGTCATTCATATTTAATAGTTAGACACACATTTAATTATTCCGTTTAACCCTTTGTGGAAAGTACCCATTCATGATCTCATATAGATCGTTAATAATTCCAGAGTAAGTCAGAATAAATCAAAATGTAACAATTTATTAAACAGTCAGGTATAATTCCAATTACATAATCAATTCAAAGATACTAAAAACATCGAATACTCTTAAGTAAAGAGATGTTCCTGACTTTCCATAGGCTACGTAACGCTGACTGGACACAACGCGTTACGGGCGAATCTGAATACAAAATTGCGCCCTGACTCTTCTGCTACGCTGCCTTTAGTATTCAGACCTGACAATAACTTCTTTCAAATGGTAACATATGTTAACAAAGGAATTTACATTTAATCACTGTCTGTATTGATACAGACAGACCTGTATTGACAGAAGACCAAATGGTTGAAAAGCCACACCTACCATACCATGCAACATCTCTTTAAACTCTTAAAACCATTGTTATCTTCTTGAATATTTCTGTGGGGATGAGATATTTGTACCAGTCGCACTAAGACATTTCCAATGATATCAAACACATATATATTGTTTAGTATTTGTTCATTTTTAGATCATATAGATTTTTGGGTATATTTTCAATGGTCACAGCCATTAGGAAGTAGGATGGGGGGAGAGATAAATACATGTAAATTAGAGCCATTCTAAGTTGATTCACTCAGTGTGATGTCGTCTGCAAAAAGTGTCCATTGTCCTCAACCAGACAAACCGGCAGCACTTTTTAAAGCCTTTCAGTCCGCCTCTTGGTCCATTGGGTCAAACTCAAGTGGATCCCATGGGATCATAATTAGACGTTGGTTGATATCTTTTGAGATGTAAGTTGTCTTTGCAATGTAAGCAGCTGTAGGGACCTTCTTAGGGCTCTGTGTTCACCGGCTTTACACCCAGTCTCATTAGGTGTATGTAGTTTGAGTTCAGCAGGTGGATTAGTGTCTTTCAGGTGTTCTACCTGTGGTAGAAGTTCAGCACATCATGTGGGCATCGATTCATAGAGTCAGTCTCGGACCTTGTGATCTGTTCAGTTAACGTGTCACTCCTTCATGGAGAACTTTCTGCTTCTGTAGCACCTTTCCGATGATAATCTGAACCTCCTTGTCCAATCCTCTCACCTCCAACGGTGCGGTTATCTGGCTCCTTGTAGTTACACGCCATTTGGTGCATGACACCTGAAAAGCATCTTAATGACCTCTTAATGACTGAACACTGGTGAACTTGAAGTCATAAGGAACACATAATGCAGCAAAAACAAAACATAAAAGTAGGTTCATGTTAGATAGTGTGATTGGTACATCTTCTCTCAAGTGTTTTTTCAAGGTCATAAATGGTAGGGTGGTCTCATTTTATCATCTAATTCTTCACTATCACTGTGGTGGTAGTGCAATCTAAGTATTCTTGGTCTGAATCACTCAAGGAAAAGCAGCAAAAGTCAGTATATATTTAAATATATGATATGCATCAATAAACCATATAAGAATAACAACAATTCAATCACAATTATGAAGGTGTATACCGGTATATAATAACCACTGTGTTTGTTCAGGAATCTCCCAATGTTATTAATGCAGATCTAAACATGATTAGTCATACAATAATGGGGATTGTGTATTCCTGGTAACAGAGTGTGTGTGTGTGAGTGTGTGTGTGTGTGTGTGTGTGTGTGAGTGTGTGTGTTTGTGCTTTTGTGTGTGTGTGTGTGTGTGTGTGTGTGTGTGTGTGTGTGTGTGTGTGTGTGTGTGTGTGTGTGTGTGTGTGTGTGTGTGTGTGTGTGTGTGTGTGTGTGAGTGTGTGTGTGTGTGAGAGTAGCCATGCATATGTGCAATGCATTGTTTTCCCATGAGTTAGTGGATGGTTGTAAATAAAGTCATCATGGGATCTCTATGTTCTGTGTGTGTGAAGCTATCTGGATCTGTTAGTGTGAAAAAATGGGCAATAGATCTTTAGTGAAGTTACACTTTTAGACTCTATGCCATCTTTATCGTCTATGATGTGTAATGTTCAGCCTGAATAGATTTGGTCTATTCCAGGTGATGTTGTCGTGAGTGTAGGGTGTGTTCTATGTTCATGTTTGGGAGATGGGTGGAATCTAATCAATATCAATCTGTGTTGCATAATTTAGTACCAGTGCTACACTGGGAGTCGTGTAGTCATATTGTGAGATGTGAATGACCCCATCATATTTATATTCGCCATCTCTCACATCTCAAGTTCTGACAATTTTCCGTTGCCCTGGCTCTGATGCAGGGGAGGGGACTTTTGGTCGTCCATCCTCCAAGGAATTGCAATTGTCAACCTGAGATAGAAACAAATTTAGAGAGAAACAAATTTGGAGAGAAAACAATTTAGAGAGAAACACAGTTAATTTCTGCTGTTGTTTCAGTTTTTTAACACTTAAAGCTGCTCTTGCAGTCAAGCCTTCACAATCTGTTTGAGCATTATGAACTCCAGTTCTGCTGGAGAATTTTTCTGTGTTTTAGCATTATAAACTCCAGTTCTGCTGGAGAATTTTTCTGTGTTTTAGCATTATAAACTCCAGTTCTGATGGAGAATTTTTCAGGATTAATCAGAAACTTCTAGTTGCTCTCATTACAGTTAGTTTGAGTGAAGGATGAATTGGTTTTCTATTATCCGTGCCACACTTCTAGTTTTTCTAGTTCTGTAGGCATAAGATAATATCACAACTCCCCTCCATTTTGGCACTGGGAATTGAACCAATGAAAAGTATTAGAACTTGCTTAAATTAGAAATTGCAAAGGTCAGAGTTATTGAGTCCTGTTGTGATGGAAACATTTTCAGGGTTAGTGCAATTGTAATTCACACTGTAGCCAGACGGCAATTCTATGCTCCTGTACATGGTTTTACTGCAGCTATATGGGAAATAGCAGAGTTTCCACTCAGAAGACAAACAAATTCAACATAGACAGACACACATGCAACTTGAAATTGCTATACAATTCCAGTATTGCGATTATTCCAATTTACACAAGATACGTGGCCTAGAATGCATAGCATCTCTACAACCTTTACCTAAGTGTTTAATGCAACATTTACAGTAAAGCAATCATGTGTTTTAAAGAATAAACTTAACTAGCCTATGTGCATCTAGTAGCACAAACAACTATAATGTGTGTTCTATGCACGTGTTTAGTACAATTACAAATTTGAAAATACAGACAGGATCATTGCAATTTGGATGTTTTAATTATTAAACTCACTGCTATTGACCACTATAAAGAGATCAATAGCTGAAGATCTTGCATGAACACTGCAGTTGAGGATATTCATGTCAAATCTTTTACATTGTGTTATACTCAGCAATCAAGATTCCGATAACATTGAGCCTCGGGCCGGGTTTACGATCTCTTGCCACAACTCGTCAGTCTTGGTCATTAAGGCAGAGGTGACACACTGATATTCTGGATGTCCGTAGCCACTGTGATCATTCCAGAATATTTTTATTCAGTTCTCTTGGATCTGACTTCGCTTAATTAATGCAAAATTGTTTCCAATCAGAGGCCATGACCATTATCAATGAATTAAGCGACCAACTTGTTATAACTCTAATGATAACTTTCTATAATCATGCCGTGGTTTTCCACGTTTACGTAATTAGAACAACGTTACAATAATTAGGAATTGAGGTTGCCCTATTTAGATTGGTCTAACAATTTATTATTTTTCTAAAGCGGAATAGACTCGTTTGATCTATCAACCCCTTACAGTCCAAGTATACGCATTACGCCAAAGTGCTAGTCGGAGCTCTAAAACATCAGTCTGGTGTGTTTCACCAAAACACATCTTTGTCCGTGTAACTAACCTGAGCGTAGTTTGTGGTGTCATGGACACAACATGATCTACTGAGTTATTAACACAAAATACATCATAGTAAGTTTAAATGTATAAAACAAATCATTCGAAATCAAGGATTTTGAATTATTTTTCTGGTAGCAAAACATTACAAACAGCACAAGTGTGGGAGTTCTGTTTACAGATTTCCCCAGTTTTGTGTCACCTTTCTCCACATAATGTCCTGCTTGGCAATTGTAATACAATGTATATTATATTTTTATTTATAATATAATTATATTAAAAAGAATATCAAATATTAATGTTATTTCTGGTCCATGTTACCTTGTTATTTGAGCTGGCTCAATTAATGAAAAGGTTTTTACTGATTTCCAATACTTTACAAATATGAATAAACGTTTGATTATTCTACTTAACTCTTTACATTTATTGAAATCGTTCATTAGGTTCTCAGAGTCGCACAGGGTCCTCGCACTTTCCATTATGCGGGCCCACGATCACATAACGTGTCAGTCTTGGTAATTAATGCCAAATGTTAGGCAGAGCTCTGCAATCTCAGTCGGTGTGCCTCCTCCACCCCAAACCGGACTGCAGTCCGTTACTAACCTGACACAGATATGTGGAAACAATGGGTACACATAATGCACTAAAATCAATACTTTCGGAGTAAATCAGAACGAAGTCAAAGCGCAACAACATATTTGTCAAAGTGTATTAAAGACCGTGATTTTGGTTTGGCCCTGCAGTCACAGCCGACTGGCATGTTCATTACATGTACAACAACAGTCAGGATTAAGGCCAATGAGAGGACTCTGTTGTCATTAACATCCAATGAACTAGCAGCACATGCTGGGTGCAGTCCAATCCCTGCTCAAATTCTGTTTTTGAGAGTGAAGTTTCGTATTGTATTTTCGTGTCAATACATTTGAATATGAAAAGGCTGTGGTTCAGGGATGATGTGGCACATTCATTGTATCTCTTTTTAGATTTCAAATGCCTATTTGCTTGATTTAGTCTATTTAAAGACTAACCTGCAAGATGGCACAGTGGCAATTTTAACTGATTTACAAAATGTGATAGATTTAGCTTGAGTTACTTCTTTGGCTAAACGCTCCCATGGAACGTGGAGAGAAAGTGTTCTCCGAGTGGGCGTAATATGCCCCGTGGGCTCAGATGAGCCACTCAGAAACCTTAAATCATGCGTTTTCTTGACAAAAAATAGTAACAAACATCACTATCATTCTGTTTATCAGTTTTAGATTTTAATCTTACCGCCTCTTGATTATTTTTGTCGAGTATTTTCGATTTTGTAGCAGTAACAGCAATTGGTCAAACAAAAAGTTTTCTTAGCTTTAACACATTGCATTGCATCACCCCTGTTTCTCCCAATTTTGCTTTTCATAAACAAATGCATTATCAAATAGCATGTTTTTTAATTGTTTCTGAACTTAGATTTTTCATTCTATTGTCTGATCGCTCTCATCGCGTGTTGCACATAGTTAATGAGACAATGGAGACTCGTCTGATTTTATCACATTAGGCTCTAATTTATAGTTCTTCGTCGAGTCTCAGAAAATAGATCGTTCTAGTTTAGTTTCAATCTCTTGTTGCGCGAATGCCGACAAGGAGATCTTTAACAATTAATAGCAAGAGTTTTCATTTCTTATCTGCGCTGTTGTTAACCATGTCTGATATGTGGTTATGTCTATTCAATCAATTCACAAACTCCGGATTTACACGGTCAAACATTCGGTTTTCCCAAAACATTTCTAAACAAGACAGAATGAATTTGACTTACCACAACAGCTGAAGAAAGAGAAGCTCAAACCTCTTGATGATTTTAGAATCCAATACTTCGCTGAAAAACATGCTGCTCGTTGTGTTCGAGCACTGCAGCATCACGTCGCCGGGTCACCAAGCTGTAAGACCGCTGAAATCGCTCCAATGGCGGCAGCGAAGAGCGGGCGAAGGTATCTGCGCGTTCGTGTTCTCAGCTGGGCAAAATGGATCTAATTCCAATTCCTCTTTATCTGACTCCATTTTATTATAATTTAGAATTTAGATTAGAATGCCAATTTGGTTATTTGGTCATTCATATTTAATAGTTAGACACACATTTAATTATTCCGTTTAACCCTTTGTGGAAAGTACCCATTCATGATCTCATATAGATCGTTAATAATTCCAGAGTAAGTCAGAATAAATCAAAATGTAACAATTTATTAAACAGTCAGGTATAATTCCAATTACATAATCAATTCAAAGATACTAAAAACATCGAATACTCTTAAGTAAAGAGATGCGTTCCTGACTTTCAATAGGCTACGTAACATTGACTGGACACAACGTTACGGGCGAATCTGAATACAAAATTGCGCCCTGACTCTTCTGCTACGCTGCCTTTAGTATTCAGACCTGACAATAACTTCTTTCAAATGGTAACATATGTTAACAAAGGGAATTTACATTTAATCACTGTCTGTATTGATACAGACAGACCTGTATTGACAGAAGACCAAATGGTTGAAAAGCCACACCTACCATACCATGCAACATCTCTTTAAACTCTTAAAACCATTGTTATCTTCTTGAATATTTCTGTGGGGATGAGATATTTGTACCAGTCGCACTAAGACATTTCCAATGATATCAAACACATATATATTGTTTAGTATTTGTTCATTTTTAGATCATATAGATTTTTGGGTATATTTTCAATGGTCACAGCCATTAGGAAGTAGGATGGGGGGAGAGATAAATACATGTAAATTAGAGCCATTCTAAGTTGATTCACTCAGTGTGATGTCGTCTGCAAAAAGTGTCCATTGTCCTCAACCAGACAAACCGGCAGCACTTTTTAAAGCCTTTCACCCTCTATCCATATTCTATTATAAAATGTTAAAATCACTTCCACAGATGTTTCACTAAAATGCTTCATCATACTGTAACTAATCCCATCCACTCCTGGAGTGGATTGTTTCATTCTTCTTACTGCATTCTTTAACTCACTCATAGAAAATGGTACATCTAACAAATTATCTTCAGCCTCTTTTTTCTTCTCTATATCCGGATATTCCTTCATCACACCCTTCCTCATTTCTTACTCTGTTCAGTCAAATTGTCTGAACTATTTACTTTTATAAATGCCTTTAAAAACATTTCCACTTTATCTCCATCCTTCACAGCTATTTCTCCCTCCATACTTAAAACTGGATACCCATTGCACTTTTGAATCCCTTTCATTTTCTTAATCATACCCCATACTTCCTCTACTGGTGTATTCTTCCCTATCTCATCACAGTAAGCCATCCAATACTGTTTTCTGACTTTCCTTATTATCCTCCTTACCTCAGCTTGTGCTCGTTTGTACATTATTAAATCTTGAAAATTATGTGTTTTCTTAACCATCCTAAATGCTTTCCTTTTCCTTCTTATTGCACTAGTACATTCTTCCGTCCACCATGGAACTATTTTATTCTTCCTACCTCCTTTCCCTTTTGGTATATATTTATTTGCTGCTACTTGAATGGCATAAACAACATCATCACTAATCATTTCTACTGATCTATCTGGTTCTACTATAATACTCTTTAATCCCTCTTCACTCAGACTCATGAATTCTTCCCAATTCGCTTTATCAAACCTCCATCTACCAACATTTCCTTGACTCGCCTTACTTCCTCTCACATTCACACTAACAGATATCATTATTGGATAATGATCACTCCCAATAGTATCTTGTCGCAATATTTCCCACTCAGCACTCCCTGCAATTGAATCAGACACCATTGTTAGATCTAACACAGACTCTTTACCTGTAGCCACATCTATTCTTGTATTACCCCATCATTCAGACACACCACATTTCTCTGATCTATCAAATCTTCCACCACCATTCCATTACAATCTGTCACTATACCTCCCCATAACATGCTCTGTGCGTTAAAATCCCCACACCAAATTACCCTATCTTCATTAAGACCCTCTATTTGCTCTAACTCACTCAACACTAATTTCCTACAAGGATTATAAAAGTTTATTATTACATACTTTTTCCATTCACCCATACCTCTACTACAACATATTCTTGTGTTACACCTTTGCCTAATGTTCTATATTGCATGCCTTCCTTAATCAGAGTAATACACCCTCCACCATTTCCCTCCTCTCTATCTCTTCTCTCACTCACATATCCTTTAATAACAAAATCAAATCTAGGTTTAAGCCATGACTCTTGTATACATATCAGATCCGGTTTAACTTCCATCTCATTAATAACACCTTTAAACTCCAATCCATTAGCCACAAGACTTCTTGCATTCCATTGTAAAATTAAAATCATCCTCCTAGCCAAACCATGCTTCCTGGCTGGACTGTATCTCACTAATTAGCCCATCCCTAACCATTTCCCATGATATATCCTTTACTCCCAAGAATCTCTCTGCTGCCTTGACTATAATTTGAATCTTAGTTGTCTTCAGTCTGTGCAGTACAATTAATTACTTCAGCTATGAACAACAAGAAATTTACTTTACTTACAATCATTGTCTCTTCTGTAATCCTACCTTGCTTCTCTGATATTTCCTCAATTCTCCTCTCTTTTGCACTTCCTCTCTTTTCCTTTCTCTCTATTCCTTGTATCAACCACTTTAACAGCCTCTGCATACGTTATATTCCTCTTGGCTCTCTCATTCTGTACTTCAATTGCTTTCTTCCTCACCTCACATCCTCCAAACGCAACACTATGCTCCTCCACAGTTGCAGCATTTTGGTCCTGCTCCTTCACATTTGCCATAATCATGTTCCCCACATCTTGCACATCGCTTCTTCGCTTTACACACCATAGCCACATGCCTGTATTTTTGACAATTATAACATCTTAAAGGAGGAGGCACAAAAGGCCTCACTGAATAACTGATAAATCCAAGCTTGACCTTATCTGGCAAAATAACTCCATCAAACCTAAGCTCAACAGAGAGACTCTCCATTCTGTTCCCTTCTCTACTCATAAACAGTCTCCTAGCACCAACTATTTTACCTCCGCCAATGTTACTTTTAAGCTCTTCCATAGACACTCCTAATGGCACTCCAGATATTACTCCACTTACCCACTGCCTCTGTCCTACAATCTACTCACCACTTCCTGCTTACACATTACTTTAATCTTCATCACTTTCCTTCTTTGCTCTTCACTATTACAAACAATCATCAATTCTCCATTACTTAACACTTTTGCCATCTTAATTTCTCCAACTACTTTCCTCAACTCTTTGTTAATACAATTGGACTTACCTTTTGTATTTCACCATCCTCTTTAAATTTCAATATTACCTTCAACTCATCCAAATTTACATTCCTCACCTCCTGTTCATTTCCACTCTCCCTGAAACTCTTACCTCTACCTGATGTTTTTCTTTCTTTTCTTTGTACCTATCTCTTCCCTTATATCTAAATTCCTCTCTTCTCTTGTCTTTCCTAATTCCATTTGTTCATCTTCCACATCCGTATCATCAACACTAACTAGTATCTCTGGTCCATTTCCACTATAATTTTTCTTATATTTTGACATGATCGCTGCATTTACCGCTTCCACCAAACACCGTGACGTGTCGGAAGAACCTCCTCTACAGTGGCTCTCACTCACACTCAACTCAAAAACATTAGGCTTGTTTGAGATGAGCAAAATCTGCGCAGAACCGATCACCGGTGATCTGCGCGAGATGCATGCCGTTAGAAATGTGTCCGAGGGCGGCCCGCCTTTCTCTGATGTCATGCTGACGTATGTCAAAGAACTCTCGCGAGCGAAAGGCGGAAGTGTCGGATTCTGCAGTCGAGCGCAGTTGCTCTCCACCGACTGCGCTGAGCAAAAGCATGATGGGAAACGACTTACTGACGACACAGCTTAATGCTCATTGGTTTAAACAAACGTGACATGTGATTCTTTTTTAAATGTTTGATTTTAAAACTCTGATATCATGTTTTAATGTCTATAAATTATGTGTGAATATTCCCAAACTGTGCGACAGTGCGACCTCTCAGTGGGTTATGTGATTGTTGTCATATTTATACAAATATATAAAACATGTATGTAATTAAAGTAAAAATGATTATAAACACGTCTTTCGAATGGAAATAAATAACAAAAACTTTGAGTGTCTTGTTCATAATATTTATTTTCATATAAAAGCAACAGAACTTAAATTACATCCAGTTTATCAGAAACGCAGTGCATGAGTGTGAATCCCGCGATATCCGCCTTTGATCTCGCAGGTGTCGGATCCACTACGAGAAGACAGAACTGTCCGTCTTGCCTGCACTTTATTCACTCCTCCCATCACTGCACCCGCCTAGTCTCGCCATCATTTCAGGCGAGGCGAGGCGCATCTCAAACAAGCCTATCATCACGCATAGCGTGTGTCATGAATGACGTGACAAGTCTCTTAAAGGGGCACACCGCACAATAATGTGATGCATGTAAATACACAGTTTCGTTCGTTACAAGTGGCTTGCTGCTAATTAATTCCTTTGTGGTAATATTTTACAGTATATCATGTTAAATAGTTTAATACATATTGCCTTCATTTAGGCTCGTTTAACACAGAAGTATAAATAAAACCAAAGGAATTAAACTGTAATCGAGCCGTCTCTGTCCCGTTTCCATCGTAACAGCGCCGATCTCTTGTAGGTCTTAACGTCTTAATTTGTTCTTCACACAATTTAACTCCTTAAATGTCTTAAACTGAAGCAGAAAGTCTCATAATGTCGTCCCGAACCCGTAAAACATATAAAGCGATCGAGTATCTTCAGTTAAATTGGAATAAACCGCTTGATTTTGGATTAGTTTTACAATCTCTAGCATCAAGTGGTAGTTGATCTTTCCGATTTCATTAAAAATATATTAAGTGTTCCGAAGATCAAACTAATTTAGTTCACCATAAAAGCAGTCCAGAACAATTAAAACACAAACTATTAAACTATTTCATAGGACCCTACATTTAGTGCACTGCAAACATTATTCCTGAGGACTTTATTTTCCAGCACAAATTAAGACAGTGGCTATTTGCACTCAGTGTAATAGCTGTAGATGCTATTTACTAAGTAAAAAAATTGCTATATTCTATTTACATCATAAAGTAGCAGTTCTTTGCAATATAAAGAGTAATGATTTATAGGCCTACTTTATTTTGAAAGACATATTTGCACCTCAGTATTGTTGTACATTAACAGGATGCAATAATAGCAGAGTTATGATTGTGCATGATATGCTCGGGCATGAGAGGTTGCGGGTTCACTCAATCATTAAAAAATTATTTTTAGTATCCACGGTAGGATTTAGTTTGCAATTTGGATTATATTTATAAGATCTCACGGACGGGTCCTGATAAATGCAATTCTTCTATTATAAAGAACACCGCTTTCTCACATAAATCAGCCCCTGCATCGATTAGAGTGAATAATCGATTTTCGAGCCGTTAAACCAAATCAGCACCGCCACGGACAGCACCTGCTAACGTCGCTAAGATAGTTCGGGGAACACGCATAGAAGTGTTAGCCTAAGTTATACTGTCTTCGCGCTAAGAGACAACGCCACTCAGACACGGACCGGGTCCGATCATTGTTTCTGTCTTATCCCCTTTAAACCAACGCATCATGGCAAGCCGTTTTGATTGTTATTCATTCCCATGAATTCTTGATATCTGTTATTGTATTTTCACTAGTCAAATGTCACCATAGGCTGCCATTCAAATTGTTGATATTGTTGAAATCAGGAACTTAATTGCTTTTAGTTAAACTGTTCATTTTTTATATCATGCATGTGATTGTTAGCAAGAAAGCCAATTTAGATATAGCCCATTAAAGTATATTGATATCAGGAATTGAATTTGAATGGCAGTCTATGGTGACATTTGACCAGTGAAAATACAATTACAGCATGAACGCGCAATTATCTCAGATAACTCAATCCAGCTCTACTAATCATAAACCACAGGTGTGTTCAGAACCTAATTAGCCAGATCATGATTAGCGCGATTATATCATCTTGGATGTGTCATTTGATCTCAAGCGATACGAAGAACGGACTCCAGACCAGATCGAGCTCTAGCAATGCATCACTTCTTTTCCATTGTGGTTTCACTGCTAGCCATTATTGGGCAGCATGTGGGCGTTCAGACCAGACAACACAGATCAGAGCTGACTGTGCGGAATGGAGGGATCTGGGGGTCTTGGTGGTTTGACGTCATGTGTCCCGACAGAACGTACGCCAGAGGGTTTAATCTGAGGGTAAGTTGGGCATTGACTCTATTTTGTTAATAATTTTGAGTGCTTCAAAGGTTAAAAACTCTGGAGTTGCTGTTAGTTATTTCATTATCTCCAGGAAACTGCACGTGCTTTTTATTGTCTGTGTAATACTAAAGAGCCTGAAGATAAATGCAGAGTTTCGGTGGGTCTTTAAGACTTAATTTGACCTTTTCACAATTTAAGGCCTTAATGTATTAAATTAAAGTAAGTCTTAAATTCAATATAAACTTTTAAATTAGGGCCCTGTGTTTTCTTTTTTCTGTGCAGAGCATGACGGAATTGTAGACTCAATCATAAAGAAATAATTGTATAATGTAAAGTAATTTTTGGATGACTAAATTATAGGTCAGAACACTTAAAGGGACAGTTCACCCAAAAGTTAAACTGTCTCTCCCTAATGTCGTTCCGAAACTGTCCTTCATCTCATAAAGCGATCGAGTCTCTTCAGTAAAATTGGACTAAACCGCTTGATTCCTGTGGATTAGTTTTACAGCATCAAAGTGGTAGTTGCTCTCTTTCCGATTTCATTAAAAATAGATTCGTGTCCCGAAGGTGAAAGGATCAGCAAAAATTAATTTGCCATAAGAGCAGAGTCCAGAAAAATCTAACAAAAATAACAGATTTTTAAGGACCCTACATTCAGTGCACTGCAAAATAACAAAAACAAAGATGTTAGTCCTCAGGATTTGTGTTCAAGTACAAATCATGTACTCAAGTCACTGGGTATGAATTCCTTCCATTGGAGTTTGAGTTAAGAACCCACTGGCAACCGTGCTCTCTTTTAATCACAATCACTTTAACGAGATTTCTTCTCCCAAACTTCTCTTTTTGTGAAGGGAATAAGTTCTTGAGATCAATTGGGAATTTCAAACTTTGACGTCACTAAAGCAACTCATTAGATCGGTATTGCCATGTTCTGTTCCCTTCTATTTATTCCTGTTGTTTTAAGGTGGAAGA
The DNA here is from genome assembly GCA_023029165.1 of Gobiocypris rarus. Classification (NCBI taxonomy): domain Eukaryota; kingdom Metazoa; phylum Chordata; class Actinopteri; order Cypriniformes; family Gobionidae; genus Gobiocypris; species Gobiocypris rarus. Next base: position 15,618,877 of record CM040930.1, on the reverse strand, counting down.
TCCTATTGATGGTGACGATACAGCGCTCAATGGGATTCGTCTTCACTGTGCCGATCGGCCCAAAGGAGAGTTATCCTCAAATGACTACACCTCAATCGAGTCCGGCATAGGATAGTAATGGACTCCGATTATTAACTATTCTTGCATTAAGTGTTTAAGATAGAGAAGTAAATTGAGGCTTTTCTTCAATTGATGTGATCGAGAAACCTCTGTCTCTTCTTCAGCTGGGGTCGGTGGACCGATATCAAATGGTGTAGTTCTGGATTCTTGACAGCTTTCCAGCTGAGAGTTGAATCTGCACTAATAATTGGAGATGACACGGCCGCAAACAACATCAGGTGAGCATGTGCTGCTGTAAGTTATTTTCCTATTTAAGGACTCCGGTTTCCCTCATGCGGTTTATGATTTGAGCCGTGTGCAAGAGGCTGCAGTTGATCACGTGACTGATTCTGTCCAACATCACAATTACATGTTTTAGTCATTGTCACATTTACATTTTCACCAGGTTCAGATGCAGTGATGGTTCTCTTCTGGAGGGTGACGGCACATCCTGGGGTGATTGGGGCGAATGGAGTCCAGCGTGTGAGGAAGAGGAATCTGCGGCCTCAAGACGAAGATAGAAGAGCCACAGGGAGGAGGAGATGACACCGCCCTCAATGACGTGCGCATGTACTGCTGTGATTAAGGTAATCTCAATCAAACACTCAGACTGATGCCGCGGTCCAGGCAACCCGTGTTTTTCTAACCTCATACCCGTGAAAGTGCAGTCAACCCTGTGACTTCCCACCCGTGAACTCCTACTAGATCGACGTATTCCCGGTTACGAGTTCTGACGTCACCTAGCCTGCGACACAACAATGGCAGCCCCTATGGATGACGTGTTTATGGAAGTCATGCATTAATAACCAAATCGTTTATTAAAATAAGGTATTGCTCTAACGTTATTTATCCGCAAATGTTTCAGCAGCTTTTCTAGCATTAGTTTTCAGTCCATTGAGTGCAAGAAGAAATTACCCAATATGTCAAATAAATGACAAATAACGTAAAATAAAATTCATAACTGCTTCTCTTGCCTTATACGCTTTTTTTCTTTCTCCTTACCACATGAGAAAATACTCTAGTATAGTAAAATTACTCTAGTAAATATTAGTGTTTTTGAACCATACTATAGTAAATATACTACAGTAAATTTACAGAGTGTAGTAAATACTATAATATACTATTTACTGTAGTATCTTTACTATAGTATGGTTCAAAAACACTAATATTTACGAGAGTAATTTTTACTGTAGGGTTTTTTTTCATGTGGGTTTTCCCTCAAATGAGCAAGGAGTAAGCACCTTAGGCGATAGAAGTGATTGTAAATGAGCATAAACCCCTTACGGTCCACAATGTTTTGTTTACATATAGCTACCACAATTCCTGGTGCTCAGGCAGTTTGGCGTTTGGCGTGGAACGCTACTGAGTACTGGTTTGAAATCGTAACTTGTGGGCTGAAAAACCTGCCTGGAACGCAGCATGACACTGCAGATCAACTAAATCTGTTTTCTCTTTCAGGTGTATGAGGACGACCGCAAGAAGATCAAATGGATTGTAGTAATCGATCCTCATACTATGATAAGCTCACATAAACCATGTCATTCAACAGTAAATCTAATGCACAGTCAGCCGGTCATTATCACAAAACTGGAAGATCTGGTAATTTACTGTACATTCTTGCCTATTATTGGAGCCAAATATGAGCATTAAAGACTTTCTAAACCGACCCTTGTAGTTTCATTCTTCTGCTTTACTATATTTTGACTAACAGTGTAGCTGTTCATCTAATTTCTTTGAATTGTCACATTTCAATTGGTTTTAAACTTGTGTAACAAATTTGAAAAGAGTAAACGTGTGCAACTTAGCCTGTATAGGACAGTGGCCGAACCCAGAGTAGATTTAGTTTGTCTTTGTTTAACGGCGTGTACTTTGATCTTAACACTTTTATTTTACCTTATTTATTATTCTCAGGTTAGGTGAAGTAAGTCAGGTCTGGTCTAATTTGCTCCGACTTCTCTGCGGGATGTTATTGCACAAAGCCTTACACTAAAATCAAAGCCTCTGCAGTTTTTGTAATCAATTAAATTGATTTGAAATGTTTACTTATTTAAATGTACTTGATTGTATTTTACTCTTAAATTATGCTTTGAATCAAAGGTGAAGTCATCTCTGGGCTTCTAGGACTTTTATTATCTTAATATGTTTGTTTAGTATCTTTTTGATTTGTTTTTGTAGGGGGAGGGTGCCATTTGTTTATACTGTCTTTTTCTTCTGTTTATGGGTAGACAAGGAAACTGACCCTTACCCTTTCGATCATAATACTCTGCTTGTTTGGCTTGCTCTCTTAGCATGGTCTTGAACAAATGCCATTAATTCCCTCAAATCTTTCTCAAGAGACTGACCAAACTTGTGAACATTAACAGTCTCGTCCTTTTCAAACAGGACATCAACCGTCTTGTTAGAAACCTTTGCTGACCAAAAGTCAAAACACACCATTTCAAGAGGGGTATGAATAGAAGCCTTGGGGGGAAGTTATCAAATTAATTTTTACTTCGTTTATTTAGTTCTTCTTTAGCCAACAAACACAATTGGATACTGTTAAACACAGGGTAATACTGTTACTGCTATATCTTCTTTGAAGTGACTATGAAATAACGAGACAGACTGTCAAGTTCAACAGTATGATGAATAAATATTAACCTACATTTTATTGGCAATGACTAGATTGCAAATACAGATGCAAGAGTAGACATTTATGTAAATAGACATTAAAAGAAACTGAGCTGTGGAAACCACAGGAGCCCATGTTACCGACCGTCAGACATGCTCTGGTGTTTAGAGTCCCCGCCAGCAGCAGCGAGCGTTCATTCAGGCCTTTTTACACCTGTTCACTTCATTCGTGTTCGGATCAGATCTCTATAACATTGTGAAGGGATCAGGAGTAAATGTCTTCCGAGATTCTTTCGAGGCAGATTTAAATCTGATCACTCAGAGCTGGGCTCCTTGACGTTAACTGAATTTGTATAGTCGGCGCAGGAATTGAAGATCGGATTTATATTAGGCCTAATTTTGCGGAGAGGTGTAATGTAAAGTGTAATGTTTTTATTTTGTTTATTCGTTTAGATCGTATAGTCCGTTTAGTTCTCAAGCGCCGATGCAAGCTTTGAGCTGCATCTGCCTCAGCTTGTCAAAAATGCGTTTTTACTGTGGTGGTGATAGTAAACATTTAAACTAACATTCTGATATGCTTAGTGTTTTATATCTATGAATTTTAGTCACGAGTTGATTTGAGAGACTAAATTGATCAAACGTGGATAACTCACGCTGGCCGCTTTAGACTACTTTAAAAAACAAAAATTTTAATTTAACAAATATTGCTCCAAACTTTTTTTCTAAATTAACTTAATAAATAAACAAAACGAAATATAACTACTTTGACATTAAAAAACAAAGCTGAGGACTTTATGATCAAAAGCAGTGAGTATCAACCAGATAATTAAAGGTGAAGCAATACATATTGTTACTCATTTTAAATACCTGGGTATGATTATAGCTTCATACTTAAATTTTAGAGCATGCTTAATGATTTTTAGGACTATTAGGCACCAGTTGCCTTTGACTGCTGCTAGGGCCCTACTGTAAAGACATGATACTGAATTTGAGACTTTCTGCTTCAGTTTAAGACATTTAAAGGAGTTAAATTGTGTGAAGGTCAAAGTAAGACTTTAAGACCCAAAGCTCCGGCACGAGATCAGCGCTGTTAGGATGGTAACGGGACAACAGATAGGCCTACGGCTCGATTACAGTTGAGTTCCTTCGGTTTTAGTTTTAATTCTGTGTTAAACGATCTTTGAAGGCAATATTAAACTATATAACATGCCATACTTTAAAGTATTACAGAAAAGGAATGAATTAGCAGCAAGCCATGTGGCTAAGACAGTCATGTATGAAGAAAATAAAAATAGAAAATAAATAGCTGGTTAAAATTAACCCAACATTTGTTCTGTGATTGTCCTAGATTACCCAAATTGGGTTTTTTTTTTTTTTTTTAGGTGTAGGAGGTTTACGAATGTGTTGCACAAATAATTCAGAATTTGTTCCATTTTAGCAAAATTATACATGGGGTATAATTATAATGGATAAGAATACTTTGAACCAGTGCTTTAAGTGGGCCGGTACGCGCAGGTACTCAGTACCGCCACCTCTCCGTGCGCCCAGAACGTGTTTATAGCGTACCGGTACGCTCATTTGCACATCTGTTTTAATCCTTACCCAGAGCTGGACGGGCATTTTCCCGGTGGGCCGACGCACTTTGCGGCCGATACAAGGTTATTTATTTATTTGCCACTGACTGGCCCATCATGCAGGGACAGCGGCCCATTGGTTTTTGTCTTCTGAATTGACTGGCCAAAGCGAAAGACCTCCTCCATATTAGGCGCTTTTACATTTTTATAAAAACTATTTGAGCGCATAGCGCATGGAACTGCAAAAGGCGAATCTCCGGACAGCGCTGCCGTTGACAAACGTACGCTGCGTTCCTGCTGCTCTATGAAGTGATGGGCGGCACTTTGACTCCGAATTTTGTTTTATGCAATCGTGTGCTATATGGGAACATTACAGGTTCTGTGGTGAATCCGCTGAAAACAGCATGAAAATACATGACGAGGTTAAGTGGAAAACGGCAATACACACAAATACAAACTTGTCACTTTAGCACAACAATTCACCTGGCAGCTACTAAAGGTGAAGAAATATTGGTGTTTTGGAAGAAACATTTATTAAAAACGTTGCTATTATTACTTACATTAAATATTTCGAAATTTAAATCACTTTTATAGAGGCTGTTTTCGTATTTTCTAAATGTTTACATTTTTTTTTATTACAAATTCAATAGTTTATTATATGGTTTATATATTTTAAAACCATACCCATGGTAATGAGGAGCATGGCTTTACCTGTGACTACCATGATCTTACAGTTAAACTCAGTTAAAATGCCATTATAATTCAACAAAACAGCTTTAAAGCTTGGATCCCACGAATTAAGGAAAAAGCTTCTCTTTAAATGTTTTATCAACTTTGTATAATTAAATTTAACTAAATGTTATTTCATTGAGAATCTCATGAAAGATAGATATCAGTGTCTTGCATAAATTAGGTGTCAACTCTTGAGATTTTGTATTGTTTTTAAAGGCGTAGTTCAACCCAAAGATGTGATTGTTTACTCACCCTAATGTCATTCCAAACCTAAATGAATTTGTGTAATTTCAGTCTGTTTTTTTGTTCAAACAATAGTCAACGGTAGCCTAAAAGGGCTTGGTTGCCAACATTCTTCAAAATATATGTTTTGTGTTTCCCAAAGAGAGAAAGTCATACAGGTTGGAATGACATGAGTGAGTAAATGTTGACAGCATTTAAAAGCAGTAAATTTACTTTACTGCATCCTAGCTCTAAATCAATGCTTTACTGTCAAGTGCATTTCTGTGTGACAAAAGTGCAATATTAGGTTTGTTATCTGCATTTGCAGTAAATTCAATAATAGATATTATTTGTCCCTGTCCTACTTTTATTTACTCCAATTTAAGGCCCTAACCCCAGCAAAAATATTAACGGGGAACTCATGGGCCGGGTTTGCCAGGGCAATTTTAGCCCCAGTCCAGCCCTGTCCTTACCTGCACCTTTTCTTGCGTACCGCTACTTCTCACCTTTATAATGGACGCCCAATTGTTTAAGTGTGCGTCCCATTTGAATTGTATTGAGACTGTAGTAAAACACTACGGAGAAAGTCGAACATGAGCTAAAACTGCCAATAAAATGACAGATGAAAAGAGTTTCTAACTGTGTTGCTGTTTGATTAGAAATAAGAAAGAAAAAGTTCACATTGGCCTGGTAGTGAGGAGCTGTCAATGATCTTGTCACCCTCTTTAGTGAGTACGGCACTTTTTTCCACTTCAAGCACTGCTTTGAACGCAACAGAAGTGGCTTTAGAGCGAACCATCTGCCACATGCTCTACTAATGTACAAGTGTTGTGCAAAACAATGTGATACTACAAGGCACTGTTTAGAAAGACTTTAATGCTGATATTTGGCACCAGTTTTGACTGACAGCAGAAGTTCAGGAGGCTTTACTCCAGTAATAGGTGGGATGTTGAGTGACATGGTTCATGTGAGCTCATCATAGTATGATCAATTACTACAACCCATTTGATCTTCTTGCTGTCGTCCTCATACACCTGAAAGAGAAAACAGATTTAGTTGATCTGCAGTGTGTGTGTCAGTCCGAGTGTTTGATTGAGAGTCACCACCTTAATCACAGCAGTACATGACAACATCATTGAGGGCGGTGTCATCTCCTCCTCCCTGTTGCTCTTCTATCTTCGTCTTTAGGCCACAGATTCCTCTTCCCTCACACGTTAAGCTCCAGTCGCCCCAATCACCCCAGGATGTGCCGTCACCCTCCAGCACAGAGCCATCACTGCATCTGAACCTGGAGAAAACGTAAATGTGACCATGAGAACACATGTAATTGTGCTGTTGGACAGAGTCAGTCACGTGATCAACTGCAGCCTCTTATGCTCCTTATTTAAGGAGTCCTTAAATAGCAAAATAAAAACAGGATGAGTTACAGCAGCACATGCTCACCTGATGTTGTTTTGCCGTATCATCTCCAATTATTTGTTCAGATTCAACTCTCAGCTGGAAAGCTGTCAAGAACCCAGAACTACACCATTTGATATCTGTCCACCGACCCCAGCTGAAGAAGAGACAGAGGTTTCTCGATCACATCAATTGAAGAAAAGACACAAATTAGTTCTCTATCTTAAACACTTAATGCAAGAATAGTTAATAATCGGAGTCCATTACTATCCTATGCCGGACTCGATTGAGGTGTAGTCATTTCCTTTGGGCCGATCGGCACAGTGAAGACGAATCCCATTGAGCGCTGTATCGTCACCATCAATAGGATCTTCCACCTTAAAACAACAGGAATAAATAGAAGGGAACAGAATACGATCTAATGAGATGCTTTAGTGACGTCAATGTTTGAAAGTACAATTCCCAACAGATCTCCAGAACTTATTCATTTGACAAAAAAAAAATTAAAAAAATAGTTTGAGAGAAGAAATCTAGTTAAAGTGATTGTGATTAAAAGAGAGCACGGTTGCCAGTGGGTTCTTAACTCAAACTCCAATGGAAGGAACTCATACCCAGTGACTGGAGTACATGATTTGTTCTGGAACACAAAAATCCTGAGGAAGCATTAAATGTAGGGTCCTATGAAATCGGTTCAGGTTGTGTTTCATAGTTTGTTTTAATTTCTGGAGTCTGCTTTTATGGTTAAATTGCGCTGACTCTTTCATCTTCGAACACAAATATTTTTAATGAAATCGGAAAGAGAGCAACTACCACTTTGATGCTAGAGATCGTGAAACTAACCCATAAGAATCAAGCGGTTTATTCCAATTTTACTGGAGAGACTCGATCACGTTATATGAAGGAAAGTCATACGGGTTTTAAAAGACATTAAATTGAATTAGAAAGTCTTCAATTCAATATCAAGATATTAAAGTCTTAATTTGACCGTCACACAATTAAAGCTTTAAGACCCACAGAAACTCTGCATTTATCTTTATGCTCTTTAGTATTACACAGACACTTTAAAAAATCAGGTGCAGTTTCCTGGAGATAATTAAAGGTTAAACTGAGGAGTTGCTGTTAGCTATTTAAAGCACTAAAACACCCCCATATTAGCAAAATAGAGTCAATGCCCAACTTACCCTCAGATTAAACCCTATGGCGTATTTCCCACCTGGACACATGCCGACAGCCCACCAAGACCCCCAGATCCCTCCATTCGGCACAGTCAGCTCTGATCTGTGTTCTCTGGTCTGAACGCCCACATGCTGCCCAATAATGGCTAGCAGTGAAACCGCAATGGAAAAGAAGTGATGCATTGCTAGAGCTCGATCTGGTCTGGAGTCCGTTCTTCGTGTCGCTTGAGATCAAATGACACATCCAAGATGATATAATCGAGCTAATCATGATCTGGCTAATTAGGTTCTGAACACACCTGTGGTTTAATGGGTGTCGGAGCCATTGTATGTGGGACAAGACCCACCCACTTTTTACGATCAATGATATTGGACCCACTCACTTTTATCGTCTCTAACATTCAGCACATGTCTGTTTACCTACCCCTAATCGATAAACACTTATTATTAAACACATGTTAGACGCTTTATTTCCACTTTTCTAATATTTTCTACATTTTTATTGAAAATAAATGCCTTTCCGATCTGATATGTGATGGGAAAAGGGAGAAGAGTAAGTTCGGCGAAAGGCGGTCTTGAACCGCGGGTCGATTTGTGTCAAAACAATATGCCGTGTGTCATACCCTAACACCACTGCCACTCTTAATGAAATGGCGATTTCCGTAGGCTAATTTTGTCTTTTCGACCTAATACGTTTAGCAGGCAAAGCGATATATTTGTACTTTTTTGTCAATTTTTCTGAGGAACCACCCACATTTTTTTTGCTTCCGACGCCCATGTGTGGTTTATGATTAGTAGAGCTGGATTTAGTTATCTGAGATAATTGCGCGTTCATGCGTTATTATGGCAAGCTGGTTTGACTTTTATTGATTCCCAAGATATGAGTTCTTGATATCAACCATTCAGTTTTCACTAGTTAAAATGCTAATTGTTGATATCTGTAATTGTATTTTCACTAGTCAAATGTCACCATAGGCTGTGTCTGAGGCTGAATCCAAAATTCCCTCAATCACTATTCCCTACGTTAGTCCACTAATACAGTTCACCGTAGTACGGTGTTCATTTTAGGACATCCTCAGTCCTCATATGATGAAAAGGTGTCATGCCTCCCCACATGAAAAAATACTATAGTATATTATAGTATACTATAGTAAAACTACAGTATAATTACTCTAGTAAACACTATAGTGTTTTTGAACCATACTATAGTGAATATACTACAGTAAATTGTAGTATATTATAGTATTTACTACACTTTGTTAATTTATTGTAGTATATTTACTATAGAATGGTTCAAAAACACTAAAGTATTTACTAGAGTAATTTTACTATTATATACTAGTATTTTTTTCATGTGGGTCAGACTAAAAGGCTTCAGTCATTAGACAAAACGGCATCACGCCTCAGAATGAAAGGCTTCAGGTCTCAGGAAAAACATCCTCAGGTGTCAGGTCTCGTACAATTATGCATCGAACGAAAAAGCCTCAGACCAAAAGGCATCGGACAAAACGCACTCAGAACGAATGTTTTGAATTACACCGTCTCAATATGATGTCACTACACGCGGTTTTATACTGCTGAGATTATTTTGTAAATTTGTATCATTTGCTTTGAATCATTTTCTTATTTAAATAATTAGCTAAATAATAACACATGGTATTCATTTTATGCAGGCCTATAAATAATCCCTTGGCAATGTTCGTATATGTAGAGAGAGAGAGAGAGAGAGAGAGAGAGAGAGAGAGAGAGAGAGAGAGAGAGAGAGAGAGAGAGAGAGAGAGAGAGAGAGAGAGAGAGAGAGAGAGAGACTGTACTTAATATTTTATTCTTAGTTTTAATGTTGCACTGTTCAGCAGAAATAAAGGAGTATCGCCGGTATAACCTCTGTACACAAATCAGCGCTGTGTATTTTTAGCATATTTTAGAAAAATATATATTTTAGAAAAATAGAATTAAAATGAAAGTTCTGTGTACTTTTGTAAAGTTTACTTATTTGAACATTACTTTAAAATATATTTTAGTATATTTGAAACTGTATGTTTAAAATTGTCATTGTAACAATGCACTGAAATCATATTTAAAAAAACATATTTAATATAATTAAGTTGTAGTATATTTAAAGTTATGTTTAAGGTTATTTATTCATGCTTAAGTGTTAAAAGCAAGCATTCATAAATAAGTGTTAAATTATGACTAATGCACTAAAAGCCCACTTTTAAATATATGCAGTGTATTTCTACAAGCCCTACTAGTTTTTATTGTTATTTAAGTGTAAATATGTTTAAGTTTACACTGGCAGAGAAGATGTACAATCGTACATACAAATCTATATTATCTATATTAAACCAACAGCACACTTAAAATACAACGCAAGAAAACCTGAATGAGCAGTTGAGTCTTATCGGAATTCAAATGTCAACTTCAATTGGTCTGTGACCAATCAGATTGCGTTGCTCAATGCCTGCAGCCAATCAGAGGCAGAGCTGCTTACAGTACTCGTCTGTCAGTCTGACGCTCGCTCGCTCGCGGGAGGTTTGCAGCCTTGAAGGTGAAGTACAATGATGCTTTACATTATTTATTTAATGTAACGAATTCGTTTGACCATATGATAAAATATTTAGGTTAAGCGTATTTGGTCTGCTGTCTACTGATGAGGGGCTCGATGAAGGAGTTGAACTCTGAGCTCTGATATACCCCACAGTGACTAAAAGGTACCTAAGATAAGGGTGGAGTTTGGGGAGGTGGTGGGATGCAGGAACATCTGAGACTGGGGAGAAGTAAGCAGGTGTTTACTCTGGCTGTTGATTGGAAGATTAGATGGGCTCGCGCCTCCCGTTTGGAACGTCACAAAACATTGAGAACGGGAAAGTGCATCGCTCATTCTTCGGAGTTCGGACCAGTTCACTTAAGTCACACATCGCAGCCTGATCTTGGTGACGATAAACTGTTTTGGAATAAAATGGCCTAACATTACGCGATCCCAAAAAGAACTGGAGGGAAAAGTCCTGCTTTTTGGAGGTAATAGGTAAAACTAACGTGAATAAAAAGTCGTAGCCCATGAATATGCCGCCTGACCTTATCTCTTGTATTCTGTTAAAGGATGCTCTTAAGTTTTTGCAGTCAAATGTTGCTGATGATCATTTTTAGTTTTGCTGAAACCATGAGCAACCATTAAATAAAGACCTTTGGGATTGTTAAATGTCTCAGTTGTGTTACACTGTTAAAGTTACACGACAGGAGAACAGATAGTTATTTCGGTTTGTATGTTAACAGGGACTCACTAACTTTAACAATCAGAAAATCCTCTCAGGATAATCTATCCTATGCCGGACTCGATTGAGGTGTAGTCATTTCCTTTGGGCGATCGGCACAGTGAAGACGAATCCCATTGAGCGCTGTATCGTCACCATCAATAGGATCTTCCACCTTAAAACAACAGGAATGAATAGAAGGGAACAGAACACGATCTAATGACATGCTTTAGTGACGTCAATGTTTGAAAGTACAATTCCCAACAGATCTCCAGAACTTATTCATTTGACAGAAAAAAAAAAACCCTCAAGTTTGAGATAAGAAAGCTCATTAAAGTGATTGTGATTAAGAGAGCACGTTTGCCAGTGGGTTCTTAACTCAAACTCCAATGGAAGGAACTCATACCCAGTGACTGGAGTACATGATTTGTACTGGAACACAAATCCTGAGGAAGCATTAAATGTAGGGTCCTATGAAATCGGTTCAGGTTCTGCGTTGTCGTTTGTTTTGATTTCTGGAGTCTGCTTTTATGGTGGACTTGCGCGGACTTTCCTCTTCGGAACAAACAAACATTTTTTATGAAATCGGAAAGAGAGAAACTACTTCGATGCTAGAGATGTTGGAACTAATCCATCAAGCGGTTTATTCCAATTTTACTGGAGAGACTCGATCAAGTTATGATGAAGGAAAGTCTTAGGGTTCAAATTAAAAGACATGATCTTGAATTTAAGACTCTCTAATTCAATTTAAAGATATTAAAGTCTTCATTTGACCTTTACACAATTAAAGCTTTAAGACCCACAGAAACGCTGCATTTATCTTTATGCTCTTTAGTATTACACAGACACTTTAAAAATCAGGTGCGGTTTCCTGGAGATAATTCAAGGTTAAGCTGTGGAGTTGCTGTTAGTTATTTAAAGCACTAAAACACCCCCCCATATTAGCAAAATAGAGTCAATGCCCAACTTAACCTCAGATTAAACCCTATGGCGTACGTTCTGTCGGGACACATGCCATTAGGCCTCCAATTCCCCCAGGACCCTCCATTCGGCACAGTCAGCCCTGATCTGTGTTGTCTGGTCTGGATGCTCACATGCTGCCCAATAATGGCTAGCAGTGACACCGCAATGGAAAAGAAGTGATGCATTGCTAGAGCTCGATCTGGTCTGGAGTCCGTTCTTCGTGTCGCTTGAGATCAAATGACACATCCAAGATGATATAATCGCGCTAATCATGATCTGGCTAATTAGGTTCTGAACACACCTGTGGTTTATGATTAGTAGAGCTGGATTGAGTTATCTGAGATAATTGCGCGATCATGCATTACGGCAAGCGGGTTTGACTTTTATTGGTTCCCAAGATATGAGTTGTTGATATCAACCATTCAGTTTTCATTATAGTTCAAATGCTGCTTCTTGATATCTGTAATTGTATTTTCACTAGTCAAATGTCGCCATGTGTCTGAGGCTGAATCCCAAATCTACCCCTACACCCTCAACTATTCCCTACTTTAGTCCACTAATACAGTTCACCTGAAGGAGTGAATGAAAACAAGTTAGCGAATTCGGACAGCTGGACGAGTGTACATCGGCTATATCTCTGCCAGGCGTAGCTTTTCAAAAGTGCGGGGATGGATGTGGTTTGTTTGTTAAAAACCATAAATTGTAACAATGCACTGAAAGCATATTTTAAAAATACATATTGTAGTACATTTAAAGTTAAATCTGAGTAACGTTTAAGGTTATTTATTCATGCCTAAGTGTTAAAAGCAAGCATGAATAAAGTGATAAATTATGACTAATGCACTAAAAGCCCATTTTTAAATATATGCAGTGTGTTTCTACAAGCCCTTCTAGTTTTTATTGTTATTTTGTGTAAATGTGTTTCATAAGTTTACACTGGCAGAGACACTATCAAACCGATGAGAGCTGCTCATCGCACATAAAAAATAAATAAAAAAAAAACACTATAGTATATTATAGTAAAACAACTCTAGCAAATATATAGTGTTTTTGAAACATTCTATAGTAAATATACTACAGTAAATTAACAAAGTGTAGTAAATACCATAATATGCTACAATTTACTGTAGTATATTTATAGTATGGTTCAAAAACACTATAGTATTTACTAGAGTAATTTTACTGTAATTTTACTATTATATAGCTACTATTTCTTCATGTGGGCTGCGTCAGAGGCGGAATTATCTCTGATAACTCAATCCAGTGATTCAAATCACCAGACAGTGCTTGTGTTGAGTTTAGAGGATTTAAGTCCATCCTTAGACATTAATTCACGCAAATGGTTAATTTTTTTATTTAAGCTTATGCAGATACAGGCATTAACAGTTCATGTTCCGAGAGCCTATCGTGATCTGCAGCTGCTCAGGACTAGATATATAGGATAAGTGACATAAAGCATCAGGAGATTACAGTTTTTTAGCTGAGTAGGTGTTTGTTTAGTCTCTTCTTGAAGGCCTGAACATTCTTTGAGGTGATTTCACCTACCACAGCACAGGGGAGGCAGTTCCAAGTTGTTACAGCCGAATGAAGAAAACTCCTCCCCAAGCATTTGGTGTTGGACTTGGGGAGTTTTAGGGCGTGACTTGGTCGTGCTCTCCGAGTGGTTAGGCAAAGGAGATCAGGTGGAGGTAGCAGAGCTTTGAGATCCTCTGGACAGTTTTCAGTGTGCATTTTAAAAAGCACAGTTGTTGCTGCAACAGTTCTACGTTGGCTGAGCTGGCTGATTGCATATTTCCTTTGGGCAGTTTCGTCATCCTTCCCAATGATTTTCAGTGCCTTTTTCTGGATGCGGTCAAGCTGCCCAAGGGTGGTCTGTGATGCGTTCATCCAGGCAAGGCATGAGTACTCCATGGTACTCCTGACTTGTGCCTTATAGACATTGGCCCTACCTTTAACATCAAGCTTGTTGGCTATCCTACGCAGAGCTCCAAGACGCTGTCCAGCACGCTTGCAGATGTTTGACAGATGAGTAGTCCATTGCAACGTCTTATCGATACATAGTCTCCGAATATTAAATTGTTCACAAAGGTCAATTCTGGTTGCCCCCCAAAAAAGGTATGGGCAGGACGGAAGCCTCTTTCTCGACAGAACCATAGACTTGCATTTGCTAGGCTCGAACGTGACCTTCCAGGTATCAGCCCACCTGCGAATATTCCCCAGGTCTTTATTTAGGGATGCTGCCACATTGGGACCATTAAGTGACTTTACTGGTGCGTAAATGGTGGAATCATCCGCATATAGAAATATGCTATTATCGCACTGCTCTACACCATCGTCTACGAAGATGGAGAATAGTAGCGGGCCGAGGATGGATCCCTGGGGCACCGAGGCGTTGATTGGTTGAGGTGATGAGGACTGACCAGAGAGCACGACCTGGATGGATCTTCCTTCCAGGTAGTTCTGTAGCCAAGAATGTAGTGGCCCAGTTATGCCTTTAGCAGAGAGCTTATCCAGAAGACCGTTATGCCAAACCTGGTCGAATGCTCCTTTAATGTCTAGTGCAACAATGTACACCTCAGCTCCTTTGTCTAAGATGTTGTTCCACGTCTGCGACAAAACTGTAAGGAGATCTGCTGTGCTGTGGTTCGGTTTAAATCCATACTGTTTATTAGAAATCAGTTTATGGCGGAAGAGAGGTAGCCCTGGAGCTGTTTATGAACTGAGGATTCCATCACTTTGCTAAGGACTGAAAGGAGGGATATGGGACGATAATTTGTTGGGTCTGATTTTGAGTCTCTTTTATGTATTGGTATCACTCGTGCGTTTTTCCATTGTTTGGGGAACATGCCATGTGAGAAGGGAAGTTGAAAGAGACGACTAAGGGGGCTGGCCAATTCTGCTGCACATTCTCTAAGAATTTTTGTTGTCATTTCGTCAGGTCCCATTGCCTTTGATGGATCAAGGTTGCGAAGAATGTTTCTAATGTCTTTGGGTTTGAAATGCACATAGGCAAAAGAGGATGTTGGTTGCTGGCACTGAGGAAACGATTGCGCCGATGTATCGCGCAAAGTACACTTCTCTGCAAAGGTTTGGCAGAAGATGTTAGCCTTTGCACTGGCACTGATGTGTGTGGTACCCCGGTGTTCAATGACAGGGATGTCTGTGAAACTACTTCTGCATGAGAGTGAATTTACTATGCCCCACCATTTTTTTTAGCTTAGTGAGTTATCTGCAAGATCATTCCTCAATTTGGTGTAATACTCCCTTTTTGCTCTCTTTTCAGCTTGATTGAAAGCTGCCCTTGCCTTGAGGAACTTCCGTTTCATAGCCGGATCATCGGAAGGGCGTATGTTGTGATAAAGCTTTCTTTTTCTCATGGCTAATCTTCTGCACTCTCGTTGAACCAGGCTTTATCCCGGGCTTTTGGTGATGGTCTTGTTGGGAATATATAATGCCATGGCATCTCGCAGTATGGAGGTAAAGTTTGTGCAGATGATTTCAGGATCTTTGTCCTTGAGAATGCTGGGCCAGTTAATATTAGTAAGGTAACCTCTCATTTCCCAGAAGTGAGCCTTGTCATATCTCCATACTGTTCTCTTGTATGGCTTATCTCTGAAGACAGGGATTTGTAGCTGTATTAAAACTGGGTTGTGGTCAGAGGATCCCATTTGTGCTAAGGTGGTAGTGTTTGCTGGTGTGTCTGAGAGTACTAGATCTAGAATATTATCTCCTCTAGTTGGTTCCTGACAATCTGATCTAGCCCCAGACAGTTGGCGAGTTGTAAGGCTCGCCGTCCAGCAGTGTCTGTTATATTACTGCCCAGCCACTCGTGGTGGTGTACATTGAAGTCGCCTATGAGCATTACAGACTGTGCTCTATATTCATCCATCACTGAGAATGTGAACTTGTCAAGGCAGTCCAAGATTTCACAGGAGGCACTTGAGGGGTATATTACACCTATCAGGAGTGTCCTGGTTTTCAGAGCAACAGTGAACCACATAAGCTCAAAGTCATCAGGATCTCTAGCTGGATTATGATAGATGGATATTCCTTCTAGACAGTATACTGCTATACCACCACCGTTTTTCCAGTGCGGTCTCTGCGACAGTTGAGCGAGTAGCCAGGGATCTGTATGGAATCTGCCCGTCTGGAATGGTGGAGTCAAGGAAGGTTTCAACTATGATGACTATGGAGGGACACTATGGACTATGGACATGTGTTTGGTCTTCTATTTACCCAAATTGGGTTGACTGGTTTAACCCAGGTTTTTTATTTAATTTTTTTTGAGTGTGTAGGTTTAAATTTGTGTTGCATCAAATAATTCAGAATTTGCATTGCACCATTTTAGCTAAAACACATTTTAATATATTGGAGTATAATTATACCTTTAGACAAGCAAAAAGTTTAGGGTAACAGGGTTGTCAATATCAGCTTTCAGGCTGAGAGTTGAATCCGCACAAATAATTGGAGATGACACGGCTGCAAACAACATCAGGTGAGCATGTGCAACACGATCTCATGACAATGCGTATCAGTAGTACGAGTGTGCAATCTCGTAGAACGTATACGCCAAAAATGAGTTTTGGCGTGCATATGATGCGCACTTTATGGCGTGTATATGACACGCTTTTGGGTAGGGTGGGGTGTGGGGTTCTGCGTATAATAACCATAAAGTGTGTCTCATATGCACGTCAAAACTCATTTTGGCGTATACATTCTACAAGATTGCACACTCGTACTATTGATATGCATGCTGTAAGTTATTTTATTTTGCTATTTAAGGACTCCGGTTTCCTCTTGCGGTTTATGACTTGAGCCGTGTGCAAGAGGCTGCAGGTGATCATGTGACTGATTCTGTCCAACAGCACAATTACGTTTTCATTGTCACATTTAAATTTTCTCCAGGTTCGAGTGCAGTGATGGCTCTGTGCTGGAGGGTGATGGCACATCCTGGGGTGATTGGGGCGCCTGGAGTCCAGCGTGTGGGGGAAGAGGAATCTGTGGCCTAAGGACGAAGATAGAAAAGCCACAGGGAGATGGAGATGACACCGCTCTCAATGATGCTCTCATGTACTGCTGTGATTAAGGTGACTTGAATTTCAATCAAACACTGGACTGACACACACTGCAGATCAACTAAATCGGTTTTCTCTTTCAGGTGTATGAGGACGACAGCAAGAAGATCAAATGGGTTTTAGTAATTGATCATCATACTATGATTCAAGATTCAAGAGTTTTATTTGTCACATACACAGTTATATACAGAATATACAACTGGCAGTGAAATGTAAACAGGTCCGCTCTAAAGACAGTGCAAATAACAGTTACAAGAAAACACAAGAGGAGATTAAAATAGAAATAGAATAAAATAGAATAAAAAGTACTAAACATATGTAGAATTATAAATAATCAAGTAAAAGATAAAAATAGGAAATAAAGATAAAAATAAGTGGAATATGATAAGTGGGATAAACTGTAGACTTAAATAACTGGTTAGCATAAAAATATATATATAAAGTATAATGTGCAAACAATAGGTATAATGTAATGTGCAAACAGAAGTATAATGTGCAAACAGGTTTATAACAGGTTGTTACACAGTAACAATAAGAACATAAAGTGCAGTGCAATGACAGTATGTGGATGTTAATGTTAAAACCGGATGTTTATGTGTGTGCGGGGTGAAGTGCAGTCACGTGACTGAGTTCAGGAGTCTGATGGCCTGGGGGAAGAAACTCCTCCTGAGCCTTTCAGTTTTTGCCATCAGGCTTGAAAGCGCTTACCAGATGGCAGCAGGGTGAAATGAGAGTTCGCAGGGTGGGTAATGTCTTTGATTATTTTAGTAGCTCTACCTCTGCAGCGTTTGGTGTAAATGTCCTGCAGAGACGGAGAGCTGACCCTGAGATGCGCTCGGATAAGCGCACCACTCTTTGCAGGGCTTTGCAGTCATGACTGGTGCTGTTCCCGTACCACGCTGTGATGCACTGAGTCAGGACACTTTCTATCGCCTCGATAGAAAGTTTTCAGGATATCTGGTAAAACCCTGAATTTCCTCAGCTGGCGCAGGTGGTACAGTCTTTGCCTGGCTTTTTTCACCTGTGCCTGGATGTGTGCAGTCCAGGTCAGGTCCTCGGAGATGTTCACACCCAGGTATTTGAAGCTGTTCACTCTCTCTACCGGTGTCCCGCTGATCATGAGAGGGGAGTATGACCGTTGCTGTCTCTTCCTGAAGTCCACAATCAGTTCTTTGGTCTTGCTAACATTCAGAGAGAGACAGTTGTCCTGGCACCATGATGTCAGTTGCTCCACCTCGTCCAAGTATGCCGTCTCATTGTTGTTGGAAATGAGACCCAGGACAACAGTATCATCAGCAAACTTGATGATAGAGGTGGAGCTGTGTGTGGACAAACAGTCATGGGTGTAGAGAGAGTAGAGCAGGGGACTCAGCACACAGCCCTGTGGAGCTCCCACACTCAGGGTGATGGAGGTGGAGGTGAACTGGCCTACTCTCACCGCCTGGGGTCTGCCAGTGAGGAAATCTTCAATCCAGAGGCAGAGAGAAGAATTCAGGCCGAGATCCAGGAGTTTGTGTGTTAGCTTAATGGGAACTATGGTGTTAAAGGCTGAGCTATAGTCAATAAATAGCAGCCTGACGTAGTTCCCACTTTGCTGTCGATGTGAGTGAGGCAGGAGTGAAGGACGTGAGAGATGGCATCTTCAGTCGATCTATTGGGACGATAGGCAAACTGAAGAGGGTCCAAAGTGTCAGGAATGGAGGAGCAAATGTTGTTTTTAATGAGTCTCTCAAAGACCTTCATGACTATAGATGTGAGAGCCACTGGACGATAGTCATTTAGGCAAGAGGGTTTACTGTTCTTAGGTACAGGGATGATGGTGGATTTTTGAAGGAGGTGGGGACAACGGATGTGGCAAGGGACTCATTAAATATGGATGTAAAGAGCCCAGCGAGCTGATCAGCACAGGACCGTAGAACACGACCTGAAATACCATCTGGCCCAGGAGCTTTCCTGACATCCACACGCTTGAGTGCCCTCCGAACCTCGTCCTCCGAGACAGAGATCACGTGACTGTTGCTGCTCTGAGGACTCTCTCTGGCCAGCGTCACTCGGCGGAGTCGCGCTGCGCGATTACAATCAAAGCGGCGTAGAAAGAGTTTAACTCGTTCACAAGCAGCGGATCAGCTCTCACCTCTGCAGGGATTTAGTTCCAAAAGCACAGATGGTCCTAAGTCCCTGCCACATCCGCCGAGAGTCGTTGAGTTGGAAATGAGATTCCACTCGGTCTTTATAACGGAGCTTTGCGGCTTTGACGGCGCGCCGGAGGGCGTAACATGATGCTTTGTACTCCCTCATATCCCCTGTTAGGAGACCGGCATTATAGGCTGCAGTGCGTGTGTTTACTGCAGCGGATAGAACTGTCCACCCACGGTTTCTGATTAGGGAAGGACGTTAAAGTTATTGTTTGTGTGGCTTGCTCTGTCAGTGTGTTGATAAAGCAGAGCGCCACATCCGTGAACTCGCTGGCGTCATCAGAACTCGCGCGAAACATGTCCCAGTCGACGTCATCAAGAGCTGCCTGTAGCGCGAACTCTGAATGGGATGACCAGCGTTTAACTTCCCTCCTCACCGGGGTTCTTGAGCCTTTGTTTATATTCCGGTGTGAGGAAAATGGCGGCATGGTCCGATTTGCCAAAAGCTGGCTGTGAACGAGCTTTGTAGGCGTTCTTAAACGGAGAGTAGCAATGATCCAGTGTGTTTGCTCCTCGTGTGGGGCAGGAGACATGCTGGTGAAAGTTTGGCAATACTTTCTTTAAGTTTGCTTTGTTAAAATCACCGCGACGATGAAAGCAGCGTCGGGGTGTTTGTTTATTAAGCCGCTGGTCACATCATGGAGGCCAGATAATGCCAGCCCGTGTCCGCCTGTGGTGGAATATAAACGGCAGTGGCGATGACTGAGGAAAACTCCCTCGGCAGATAGAATGGACGGCAAATGATAGTTAAATGTTCCAAGTGAGGCGAGCAGGATCGCGAAATAATGGAGATGTTCCTAGGATCGCACCATTTCTTGTTTATCATAAAACACACTCCACCGCCTTTGGATTTACGGCATCGGCTGTTCTGTCCATCCGAAAAACAGAGAAGTTCTCGGACGGCGTCACGGCTGTATCCGGGACCGCGGAAGTGAGCCATGTTTCTGACAAACAATAGATGTTACAGTCTCTCATGTCCCGTTGAAAACTTATCCTGATAAGCTAACATGAACCATGTCATTCAACAGTAAATCTAATGCACCGTCAGACGGTCATTATCACAGAACAAAGCCTAACTGGACGATCAGGTCATTTACTGTACATCCCGCCTATTACTGGAGTAAAGCCTCCTGAACTTCTGCTGTCAGTCAAAACTGGTGCCAAAAATCAGCATTAAAGTCTTTCTAAACAGTGCCTTGGAGTGTCACATTGTTTTGCACAACACTTGTACATTAGTAGTGCATGTGGCAGATGGTTCGCTCTAAAGCCACTTCTATTGCATTCTAATTGTCTTAACCATTCATGACCCGCATTCTCTGCATGAACACTACATTCAATTAGTGTGATATTGACAATCCTGTTACCCTAAACTTTTTGCCTGTCTGACGGTATCATTATACTCCAATATATTAAAATTAGTTTTAGCTAAAATGGCACAATGCCAATTCTAAATTTTGATGCAACACACATTCAAACCTTATACACACAAAAATGGGGTTAAAAACAACCCAATTTGGGTAAATAAGACCACACATGATTGGTTAATTTTACACAGCAAATTGGGTTATTTAACCTAGCGTTGTTCATTTATTTTTGTTACTATATCTTTTTTTTTACTTGCATGAATAAATGTCTACAGATGGACTTAAATTCTCTCAACACAAGCACTGATTTAAATCGCTGGATTGAGTTATCGGAGATGATTGACCTATCGGCAAACCCTCTCAAACGCAGAAGAGCAGCTCTCATCGGTTTGATGGTGTTTATCCTACAAAAAAAGGGATAACTGACGTGTCTGGGGTAGCCTATTATAACACTTATTCCAGAGAGATTATCCTGAGAGGATTTTCTGATTGTTAAAGTTAGTGAGTCCCTGTTAACATACAAACCGAAATAACTATCCGTTCTCCTGTTGTGTAACTTTAACGGTGAATCACAACTGAGACATTTAGCAAGCCCAAAGGTCTTTATTTAATGGTTGCTCATGGTTTCAGCAAAACTAAAAATGATCATCAGCGACAGTTGACTGCAAAAACTTAAGAGCATCCTTTAACAGAATACAAGAGATAAGGTCAGACGGCATATTCATGGGCTCGACTTTTTATTCACGTTAGTCTTACCTACCTCCAAAAAGCAGGACTTTTCCTCCAGTTCTTTTTGGGATCGCGTAATGTTAGGCCATTTTATTCCAAAACAGTTTATCGTCACCAAGATCAGGCTGCGATGTGTGACTTAAGTGAACTGGTCCGAACTCCAAGAATGAGCGATGTACTTTCCCCGTTCTCAATGTTTTGTGACGTTCCAAACGGGAGGCGCAAGCACCTCCATTTCTTCCAATCAACAGCCAGAGTATAAACAACTGCTTACTTCTCCTCAGTCTCAGATGTTCCGGCATGCCACCTGTAATGGGTCTCTACTGGTTATGAAAATGTGTCACCAATATGGGGTGTCTAGTCAGGACACGGAAGGCAGGGATATTCATTGAAGGGTTTATTATATATCATTTAACATACAGATGCACAGGCACTATTCTCTTTGGTGCTTTACAGTGTTAGTATGGTTTTGTGGTCACTGACGACACGAACACAACCTGAAGCTTAACTTATAAAGTGAAACTAAACTGACGCGATCTCTGCAAACCAGGACATATTGCAACATGTCTGAAAGGGGGCGTGGTCTGAGCGAACACTCGCTGTACATGCTAATGCACTAATTCACATCACTTGAGCCTTTTGCACACCACCACCTCCCCAAACTCCACCCTTATCTTAGGTACCTTTAGTCACTGTGGGGTATATCAGAGCTCAGAGTTCAACTCCTTCATCGAGCCTCATCAGTAGACAGCAGACCAAATAAGCTTAACCTAAATATTTTATCATATGGTCAAACAAATTCGATACATTAAATAAATAATGTAAAGCAGCATTGTACTTCACCTGCAAGGCTGCAAACCTCCCGCGAGCGGCGTCAGACAGAACAGACGAGTACTGTATGCAGCTCTGCCTCTGATTGGCTGCAGGCATTGAGCAACGCAATCTGATTGGTCACAGACCAATTGAAGTTGACATTTGAATTCCGATAAGACTCAACTGCTCATTCAGGTTCCCTTTCAACGGGAACTCTCGCTGCGTCTAGCTGACGCTACGGGAACGCCTAAGCGTGACTGGTGTCTGAAGCTACTATCGAATCACGGCAACGTTTTTGACCGACGTCAGCCCATGATGTCATCATCATGCGACCCGGAAGTATATAAGGGCGCTGTGCCAACACAGATACATCTTCTTCGTCTTCAGGGACTGTCTGTTTGCAAGCGGTATCTGCGGATCTGGTAAGAGAAAAAAATGAAGCGCACAGAGAAAAGGAAGCAGGGCACTTCATCTGGGACTGCCGATGTGGGTCCTGCGCTCGCTGAGGTGGAGCGGCGGCGCACGTCGTGGGGCTCCCAGATGGAGCTCGCTGATCGTCTGGAGAGGGGTGTGGTTCTCTCAGACGATTTGGCGGCTGACGAGAACGTCCTGCAGGTCGACGTGGAGAATGACAGTTCTCCACCGAGCTCTGCGGCGGGTGCTCTTCGGAACGGGCAGGAGATGGCTGAGGAGGGTGGCGACAGCGACCAGGACCAGCCTGGACCCTCTCAGCCACCCTGTCCCGCGTACGCCGAGCTGCTGGACGCTATGGAGCGCGCCACGGACAGGCTGAGGCTGCCCTGGCGGCGCGCTGGGAGAGGTCGCCGTGGAAGGCTCGACGATCGATTTCTCCCCGGTCATAGGCCAGCACCTCAGACGAGCCTTCCATTCCTCCCGGACCTGCATACTGAGGTCCAGGCGGCATGGAAGAACCCGTTGTCTGCCCGCATTCACCGACATCAGCGGGCAAGCTTCGCTGATGTCGAGGGAATGGGTAGGCACGCGGGTATGAGTCGATGCCTCCCATAGGCAGACGCGTTTGCGAACTATCTCGTTTCAGGGCAGGCATCGACGCTGAGAGCTCCATCTCTGCCGTCCAAACCACTGAGAACTACCTCGCGGTTGAATGGCAGGGCGTACGCGGCAGCAGGTCAGGCTGGTGCGACCCTGCACACGATGGCGGTGTTGCAGGCGTACCAGGGGTTGTCCCCTGAGGCGGTTGCTGAGCTGCGCCGCACCACAGATCTGGCTCTCCGGGCCACCAAGCAGACTGCGGCTGCTATCGGCCGCTCAATGGCGGCTATGGTGGTTACGGAGAGGCATCTGTGGCTGAGCCTGGCCAATATCGGGGAGAAAGAGAAGGGCTTTCTCCTCGATTCGCCGGTTTCGCCGACTGAACTTTCGGCACCTCCGTTGAGGCGGTGGTTGGAAAGTTCAGGGAGGCGAAGGCGCGCTCAGCGGCATTTAGGACATGCATACCGCTGAGATCCGCGCCCCCACCCAGGCAGGCGGGACCTGGTCCTTCACGGTCTGAGGACCGTAGGCAGGACCAGAGGGTGGGGTGTCTCCTCGTGCCCCCTCCGTGGAGGAGCAGGGCACAGAGGAGACGAGTCCCGCGGGAGAAAGGACCTGAGGAAGTGATCCAGGGCAAACGCGCTCGGCGTGGGTGATGGATCACTTGAGGGCGGTTACATCCTAGCCCTCTCCTTTTTCCTTTTAATGAACTTTTCCCAGGCGCTTCTTACATCAGGCCTGAGGCAGGCCCATGATGAGTAGAACTATGTTCTGACGGCCCGCCCGGACGGGCTCAGTGAGAACGCCCCTTTCAGGCGTGCAGGGGCGGTAGAACATGGTGGTGAGAACTGCACAGTGAGTCTTCGCTCAACATGCCGCAGGTGAGAGTGGTCATTTTTTGTATAGAACACTAAAAAGGTGTATTTCTTACAGACCCCCGGTTCCTGTATAGAGTTGGGTATTTATGCCAGAGAGAACTGTCCTTCCCCTGGATTAGTGGCTTAGCACAGCGCCAGGCTCTGGGCTGTGTAGGTTTGCGCGCTGCGCATGGGTATCAGAATAAGGGCCTCCTCTCATAGTGAGAGTAGTGTTTAGGCCGCGCTCTTTCTTTGAAATGTTTTGCGGATTACTAAGCGTGCACACCTTTCTGGGAGAATGGAGTGTTTGTCTACCGCTTAGGGTTACTTTGTGTCTTTCGTTCCCTAAGCCACTGCAGGGTGGATTAGTTTGTCTCTGTTAGGACTGAGCGCTGTGGCGTCAGTTGGGATGTGGATGACGGAGGCGCGTTGCTGAGGCACCGTCACCTTTGGCTGTACACTACGTGGATCTGAGCCCGTTGTTCCATCCCAGCATGTGTGAGCCTCCTCTCATTGAGAGTCGTTGGTTTAAGTAGCAGCCAGCTTGTCTTTCTGGCGGTTATCTCTCTATTACAAAACTCGTACAGCTTGTAGGCTTTACAAGCCTCCCTGGAACGGGTCCCCGTAGCAATGGGTGGTTATATCATGTGGTAGGCATCAGCAGGCCTCCATGGAGACGAGTCATGGCCACACATTGTGAATGTTTGTTCCCAGTTAGCAGGCCTCTAAAGTTAGGCCTCGCTGGAGGATTGCTCAGTAGTGCTAGCAGGTGGTAGGCCTCATTAGGCCTCCCTAGTAGGCTTGCGATCAGATAGAAGGCCTCAATAGGCTTCTTTTTGAGAGTGAGCTTCCGGAGGAGGTTTCCCGGGCAGCTAGCATGACTTGCTATCAGGTAGGCCTCACCAGGCCTCCTGAGAGGGCAAGTTTTGATGCAGGGCATCGGGGAAAAAATAGCCCGGCTGGCTATCAGGGTATAGGCCACGAACTAAGCCTCGAACTAAGCCTCCATGAAGGTGAGTACCGATGTTTGGTCTCAGGAGTATTCTAGCTTGGCAGGCTATCAGGATGGTAGGCCTTATCAGGCCTCCATGAAGGCAGGTGCCGATGCTGAGGCATCAAGGCACGGCTAGCCTAGCTGGCTATCAGGTTAAAAGGGGCAATTACGCTCTCCTGAAGGTCGGCTGTCAATTGTAGGCCTAAATAGGCCTCTTGAACAAGGCGCATTATCAGTCGGAAGGCCTCGACCAGGCCTCACTGGATGTAAGGAAGATGTGTGCATCGGGACAGATGGCCTGCCGGCTATCAGGCCTTACCAGGGGTGAGCTCCCAGGTTGTGGTCACTCCCAGAGGCAGGTAGTAGGCCTCATCAGGCCTCCTGAAGGCCTGCTGTTAATGTAAGGCCTTACCAGGCCTCCCTGAGGGTGAGCTCCCAGGTTGTGGTCACTCCCAGAGGCAGGTAGTAGGCCTCATCAGGCCTCCTAAGGCGTTCCTGGGACCCAGTCACTTGAAGAAACAGTTAACACGAGGTGCAAACAGGTAGCAGGCCTCTCCAGGCCTCCATAAAGGCTGGCTATCAGGTAGTAGGCCTCAATAGGCCTCCCTTGAGGGCGAGTTCCTGAATCAGGATGCTCGGCTAGCCTGCGTAGCTGACTGTCAAGTAGAAGGCCTCATTAGGCCTCCTTGAGAAAAAAGATGTAACCTCAGCAGTTAGCATGCTTCACTGGCAGGCTCTCTAGGCCTCCCTGGAGGTGAGCTCGAACGCTCTGAAAACTGGCGTATGTTGAGGTCAGGTAGTAGGCCTTACTAGGCCTCCTTGAGGATGGGTTCCCGAGCCAGGATGCTCGGGTTGCCAGCAGAGCGTGCTGTTAGGTAGTAGGCCTCTATAGGCCTCCCTGGAAATCCCGCTATCAGGTAGTAGGCCCATGGGGCCTCCTTGAAGGCGAAGTTCCCAAGTAAGGCACTTCTTGGCTATCAGTTCTCGGTGTTAGAACTTGTGGTAGTTGGGCCTACAGCTGGAGGTTACCCGCCAGGCAGGTTCAGTTGCTCCCCTCAATGAGGGTCGTCTATGAGTACTCAGCCGCCTGAGCCTGGTCAGACGGTCGTAGGCCTCTCTCGAGGCCTCCCTGTTAGATCAGTCCATAGGCCTTTCTGGCCTCCCTACTGCTTTGAAACACAAGCACCTGGTAGATCCTTGATTTGAGCAGACAGACTCCCCTCGCTAGCAAGGGTTGTAAAGCGCTACGCTGAGTATTGCTCTCTAGGATAACCCGTCTCTGAGTTCCGGGCTAAGTAGGACTGCCAGTCTTTCAGTCCCTTAGTTTGGATGCCCCCTGGGCACCTTCCAGAGGCTCTGTTTGTGAACAGACAGGGTTGGCTAAACCAAAGTGTCCATGACACTTAGGGCACCAGGTCAGGCGTCCCTGGTGGTACTCGGGTATTTGATTTCCCGAGCAGTGACTGGCTGGGGCTCCTTCGGGTCCCCTAGCCACATTCCTTAAAGGACCCCTTCTGTTGAAGTAGTGGTCCCAGGCCTTTGAGCAGTCTAGATAGAACCCCACGCAGGGCGTTAGGGTTCCATTTAGTGGCATAGCTTGGGCTATGACCGTAGGGAGTGCTGTCGCTGTCAGCCCAGTATGACCTGAGGGGGAGTCGCTCAGGTTTTTCAGTGGAATTACTTGTGTTGACAGTTGTCACTGCCAATAGGCAGACACTCCCATCAGCATGGCGGCGTTAGTATATCGTTCCCGTGGCGTCAGCTGACGCAGCGAGTTCCCTTGAAGGGAACATCTCAGGTTACGTATGTAACCTCTGTTCCCTGAGAACAGGGAACGAGCGCTGCGTCGCATTGCCATGCTTCAGGGCCTATCTGCCATACAGTCCCTTCAGACGAAAGAGATGTATCTGTGTTGGCACAGCGCCCTTATATACTTCCGGGTCGCATGATGATGACGTCATGGGCTGACGTCGGTCAAAAAACGTTGCCGTGATTCGATAGTAGCTTCAGACACCAGTCACGCTGAGGGCGTTCCCCGTAGCGTCAGCTAGACGCAGCGCTCGTTCCCTGTTCTCAGGGAACAGAGGTTATCGTAACCTGAGGCGTTTTCTTGTTGTATTTTAGTGTGCTGTTTAGTGCATTAGTCATAATTTAACACTTATTTATGAATGCTTGCTTTTAACTCTTAAGCATGAATAAATAACCTTAAACATAACTTTAAATATACTACAACTTAATTATATTAAATATGTATTTTTAAAATATGCTTTCACTGCATTGTTACAATGACAATTTTGAGCATATAGTTTCAAATATACTTAAATATATTTTAAAGTGATGTTCAAATAAGTACACTTTACAAAAGTACACAGAACTTTCATTTTAATTATATTTTTCTAAATATATATTGAAAATATACTAAAAATACAATTATTTTTAAGTGTGGTAAAAGTTGTATTGTGAAAAAATGAAGCTAATGTACTTTTTATATATTTAGAGATTGATTTTTTTGTTAGTATATTTACAGTAAACTATTCAAAAAGAGTATTTAAATTGAAAATATATTTAAAATACAATAAAGTATTATATTTTACCAGGACTGTAGAGGACTGGTCATTCCCAGGTAATGCATGATATTTACATTAATAATTAATAATACAATTAAAAGTCACTTTAGATTGAACCATCACTAATGTAATGAACGATTTTAGGACATCCTCAGACCTCAGTCATATGATGAAAAGGCATCATGCCTCAGACTAAAAGGCTTCAGTCATTAGACAAAACGGCATCACGCCTCAGACTGAAAGGCTTCAGGTCTCAGGAAAAACATCCTCAGGTGTCACTCAGGTCTCGTACAATTATGCATCGGAGAAAAAGCCTCAGACATAAAGGCATCGGACGAAACCTATTTAGAACGAATGTTTCGAATTGCACCACCTCAATATGATATTACATAGGCCGGTTTTATTGAGGATGCCGTATCGATTAAACAATTACTAAAGTGTAATATTCGAAAGATCGGCGGCAACACGCTGGAGACGGGTTGTTGTGAGGATGACATATCGATTTTAAGAATTATTAACTAGTTATATTCAAACAATCGGAGTCATCACATGAATGTCTTAGCCAGTGTGTAACGCTTTGACCAGGACAGCTCTCGCGAAGTCAATGGAAGAAAGAGTTTAGAGGCGGAAAGGCTGTATCGCACACATTTAATGGCAGGTACACAGGCAACGCGATCCTCTCACACATGAGAGATTACTCTTTCTTAGCGTCACAAAATAAAACTAACAAAACAAAGTATATCAAGAGGGTAGAGCACGCTTAGCATCTACAGTGGCTCTCACTCACACTCAACTCAAAAACATCATCACGCATAGCGTGTGTCATGAATGACGTGACAAGTCTCTTAAAGGGGCACACCGCACAATAATGTGATGCATGTAAATACACAGTTCCCGAACCCGTAAAACATATAAAGCGATCGAGTATCTTCAGTTAAATTGAAATAAACCGCTTGATTTTGGATTAGTTTTACAATCTCTAGCATCAAGTGGTAGTTGATCTTTCCGATTTCATTAAAAATATATTAAGTGTTCCGAAGATCAAACTAATTTAGTTCACCATAAAAGCAGTCCAGAACAATTAAAACACAAACTAAAACTATTTCATGGGACCCTACATTTAGTGCACAGCAAAAATTATTCCTGAGGATTTTATTTTTCAGGACAAATGAAGACAGTGGCTATTTGCAGTAAGTGTAATGCTATTTACTAGCTAAGTAAAAAAAAAAAAAAAAAGTGCTATATTCTATTTACACCATAAAGTAGCAGTTATTTTCAATATAAATAGTAAATACATGTAATTTATACTTTATTTTGAAAGACATATTTGCACCTCAGTATTGTGTACATTAGCAGGATGCAATAATAGTGTAAATGATTATGCATGATATGCTCGGGCATGAGAGGTTGCGGTTCGCACAATCATTTCAAAATTATTTATTTTTGCAATTTGGATTATATTAATAATATCTCACGGGTCCTGGTAAATGCAATTCTTCTATTATAATGAACACCGCTGTCTCACATAAATCAGCCCCTGCATAGAGATTTTTGAGTCGTTGATAAACCAAACCAGCACCGCCACGGACAGCACCTGCTAACGTCGCTAAGATATAGCTCGGGGAACACGCAGAGAAACGGTAGCTTATAGCTGTAGCTTAAGTTATACTTTAGAGTCTCCGCGCGCTAAGAGACAACGCCACCAGACACGGACCGGGTCCGATCATTGTTTCTGTCTTATCCCCTTTAAACCAACGCATCATGGCAAGCCGTTTTGACTGTTATTCATTCCCATGAATTCTTGATATCTGTTATTGTATTTTCAGTCAAACGTCACCATAGGCTGCCATTCAAATTGTTAATATTGTTGAAATCAGGAATTTAATTGCCATTAGTAAAAATGTGCATTTGTATATATCTTGCATGTGATTGTTAGTAAGAAAGCCAATTTAGATATATTAAAGTATATTGATATCAGGAATTTAATTTGAATGGCAGCCTATGGTGACATTTGACCAGTAAAAATAAAATTACAGATATCAAGAATCAGCATTTTAACTAGTGAAAACTGAATGGTTGATATCAATAACTCATATCTTGAGAATTAGTGTAATAAAAGTCAAACCCGCTTGCCATAACGCATGATCGCGCAATTATCTCAGATAACTCAATCCAGCTCTACTAGCCTAATCATAAACCACAGGTGAGTTCAGAACGTAATTAGCCAGATCATGATTAGCTCGATTATATCATCTTGGATGTGTCATTTGATCTCAAGCGACACGAAGAACGGACTCCAGACCAGATCGAGCTCTAGCAATGCAGCACTTCTTTTCCATTGCGGTTTCACTGCTAGCCATTATTGGGCAGCATGTGGGCGTACAGACCAGACAACACAGATCAGTGCTGACTGTGCGGAATGGAGGGTTCTGGGGGACTTGGAGGCCTAATGGCATGTGTCCCGACAGAACGTACGCCATAGGGTTTAATCTGAAGGTAAGTTGGGCATTGACTGTATTTTGCTAATATGGGGGTGTTTTAGTGCTTTAAATAACTAACAGCAACTCCACCGTTTAACCTTGACTTATCTCCAGGAAACTGCACCTGATTTTTAAAGTGTCTGTGTAATACTAAAGAGCATAAAGATAAATGCAGCGTTTCTGTGGGTCTTAAAGCTTTAATTGTGTAAAGGTCAAATTAAGACTTTAATATCTTTAAATTGAATTAGAGAGTATTAAATTCAAGATCATGTCTTTTAATTTGAACCCGTAAGACTTTCCTTCATCATATAACTTGATTGAGTCTCTCCAGTAAAATTGGAATAAACTGATTGATGGATTAGTTCTAGCATCGAAGTAGTTGCTCTCTTTCCGATTTCATAAAAAATGTTTGTTCCGAAGAGGAAAGTCAGCGCAAGTCCACCATAAAAGCAGACTCCAGAAATCAAAACAAACAACGCTATCTCTCGACCAATTCGTACATATTTTACGAGGTGGCTATTTCGTACAAAGTTGTACGACCTCACTGCATTTAATTAAATGCGTTTGCCTAAACCCCAGTGATGGGTAGGTTTAGGGCGGGGTTGAGGTAGGTCATTCGTACGAATTCATACGAATTTGCCAACTCACAAATATGTACGATTTAGTAAAAATCGTATGAATTACGAGTGAGGTCGTACAAATTCGTACGAATTAGCCACCTCGTAAAATATGTACAAATTGCAGTGAGATCGGGTTGAAACAAACTATGAAATGCAGAACCTGAACCGATTTCATAGGACCCTACATTTAATGCTTCCTCAGGATTTGTGTTCCAGTACAAATCATGTACTCCAGTCACTGGGTATGAGTTCCTTCCATTGGAGTTTGAGTTAAGAACCCACTGGCAAACGTGCTCTCTTAATCACAATCACTTTAATGAGCTTATCTCAAACTTGAGGGGTTTTTTTTTTCTGTCAAATGAATAAGTTCTGGAGATCTGTTGGGAATTGTACTTTCGAACATTGACGTCACTAAAGCATCTCATTAGATCGTGTTCTGTTCACTTCTATTCATTCCTGTTGTTTTAAGGTGGAATATCCTATTGATGGTGACGATACAGCGCTCAATGGGATTCGTCTTCACTGTGCCGATCGGCCCAAAAGAAATGACTACACCTCAATCGAGTCCGGCATAGGATTGTAATGGACTCCGATTATTAACTATTCTTGCATTAAGTGTTTAAGATAGAGAAGTAAATTGAGGATTTTTCTTCAATTGATGTGATCGAGAAACCTCTGTCTCTTCTTCAGCTGGGGTCGGTGGACAGATATCAAATGGTGTAGTTCTGGATTCTTGACAGCTTTCCAGCTGAGAGTTGAATCTGAACAAATATTTGAAGATGATACGGCCGCAAACAACATCAGGTGAGCATGTG
Source organism: Gobiocypris rarus (assembly GCA_023029165.1). NCBI lineage: Eukaryota > Metazoa > Chordata > Actinopteri > Cypriniformes > Gobionidae > Gobiocypris > Gobiocypris rarus. The sequence continues at coordinate 15,587,330 of CM040930.1, read as the reverse complement.
CTGTAAGTCATCCTGTTTTTATTTTTCTATTTAAGGCCTTATTAAATAAGGACTTAAGCAAAAGGCTGCAAGTGATCACGTGACTGATTCTGTCCAACAGCACAATTACATGTGTTTTCATTGTCACTTTTACATTTCCTCCAGGTTCAGATGCAGTGATGGCTCTGTGCTGGAGGGTGACGGCACATCCTGGGGTGATTGGGGCGCCTGGAGCTTAACGTGTGGGGGAAGAGGAATCTGTGGCCTAAAGACAAAGATAGAAGGAAAACAGGGAGATGGAGATGACACCGCTCTAAATGATGCTCTCATGTACTGCTGTGATTAAGGTGATGTGAATCTCTATCAAACACTCGGACTGACACACTGCAGATCAACTAAATATGTTTTCTCTTTCAGGTGTATGAGGACGACAGCAAGAAGATCAAATGGATTGTAGTAATTGATCATCATACTATGATAAGCTCAAATGAACCATGTCACTCAACAGTAAATCTAACGTACAGTCAGCCGGTCATTATCACAAAACACAGCCTAACTGGACGATCAGGTCATTTACTGTACATCCCGCCTATTACTGGAGTAAAGCCTCCTGAACTTCTGCTGTCAGTCATAACTGGTGCCAAATATCAGCATTAAACTCTTTCTAAACAGTGCCTTGTAGTGTCACATTGTTTGTCTTACTCTTAATGTGAGTAAAACTGTGGGAATGTATTTCTCTATCAAAAGCAGTGAGTATCAACCAGCTAATTAAAGGTGAAGCAATAAATATTGTTACTCATTTTAAATGATTATCGATTCATACTTAAATTTTAAGAAACGTATAAAAAAAGTTTCTAGATGTGTTAGAGCATGTTTAATGATTTTTAGGAATATTAGGCACCAGTTGCCTTTGACTGCTGCTAAACTCTTTATGCACACAATGATTTTTCACATTTCTTATTGTGCTACAAGCTGGTCTCAAGCAAGTGTAACAACATTGAAGCCATTATATACTCTCTATAAGCAAGCTGTGAAAAGTTTTAGATAAAAAAAACCATGAAGTTAGCATTGCAGTATCATTAGAAATTATAAACTATTATAAATTATAAACTTTTTTTTTTTTCTGTAAAGATAATGGGAACCCGGGCATCCACTAGAGGCGATTGTTCAGTTACATTTAAGAAAACTGCCTTTGGACAATCAGCTTTTTCATATAGAGCAGCAGAAAGATGGAATTCAGTGCCTGTTTATATTAGAGTCTACATTTAGTATTTTTAAAGCTGAACTTAAATTATGGGTAAAGAAAAAGCAATCATGTGATATAATAAAATGTATCTCCTATGTTCCTTTTGTTTTTCTTCGTGATATTGTGATGCTATTGTTATTTTCCTTTTTCTGGATTGTAATGAAATGCTGAAATTATGTAACCTCATCCTGCCCAGGGACCAGACACAAATTAGCTATTTAGCTAACTGTCACAATTGTGTTGTGTAAGGTCCTTGTTAAATAAATTAAACTAAACGTGTACATTAGTGGAGCACATGGCAGATGATTCGCTCTAAAGCCACTTCTATTACATTCAAATTGATTGTCATATCCATTCATGACCAGCATACTCTACATGAAGACTACATTCAATTAAAGTGTGATATTGACAACCCTGTTACCCTAAACGTTTTGCCTGTCTAAAGGTATGATTATACCTTTATAAAATTAGGAATTTTGATGCAACACAAATTCACACCTTATACACACGAGGAGAAAACGGGGGAGTTAAAAACAACCCGATTTGGGTAAATAAGACAAAACACATGTTGGGTTAATTATCACTAGTTTTTTATTTTTTACTTGCATGAATAAATGTCTACGGATGGACTTAAATCCTGTAAACTCAACACAAGCACTGGCTGGTGATTTGAATCGCTGGATTGAGTTATCGGAGATGATTGATCTATTGGTAAGCCCCGCTTCTCAATCGCAGATGAGCAGCTCTCATCGGTTTGATGGTGTTTATCCTACAAAACAGGATAAATGATGTGTCTGGGGTAGCCTATAGCACTTATTCCAGAGAGATTATTCTGAGAGAATTTTCTGATTGTTAAAGTCCCTGTTAACATGCAAACCGAAATAACTAACCGTTCTCATGTCATGTAACTTTAACAGTGTATCACAACCAATGAAACATTTCATTTCACGAGTTTGTGTGCCCATATAATCTTAGTAAAAGTGGTAAACAGATTTGGCTTGCTGTCTGCTATAGAGGAGCTCGGAGAGGATATTCTACCCGAGCTCCGATTGCCCCCCTATAACAGGCAAATTTTTTCAAAAAGGGGAGGAGCCGGGGAGGAGGAGGGATGCTGCAAGAACTAACAATGGGAAGAGGTAGGCTGCTGGTTTTATACCTTGGTATTAATTGGAAGATTAGATGGGCGTACTTGCTCCCGAAATTACGTTTATTAACTTCACTTCACGAGTTTGTGTGCCCATATAATCTTAGTAAAAGTGGTAAACAGATTTGGCTTGCTGTGTGCTATAGAGGGCTCGAGAGGATATTCTCCCGAGCCCGATTGCCCCCAAAACATGAATGCAGAATCAGACAGCAAGCGAGAATTCTTTAATTTAAACTTAGAGGGGCTCGGAGAGGTATTCTACCCGAGCCCGATTGCCCCCAAAAACATGAATGCAGAATCAGACAGCAGCAAGAATTCTGTAATTTAACTGATTACTTCAGGAATTGCATGATTGTTGCAATAGTCTATAAGACCCCCCAAAATTGGAGAACAGAAGGAATGGAACTGTACTGCACTGCAGCAGCAGCAGTATTGGGGTAGGCAGGTCACTGCTGTGGCGGTTTTAAACAGATGAGGTGCTGCGGTGGCAGCATGGTCTGAGTGGGGCACTGCAGCGGCAGATCAAGCGAAGTACTACAGTGGCAGCATCAGCGGAGCACAGCGGCAGTAGTATCGAACTGGTGGAGCACTGTAGCGCAGAATCGGTAGAGCAGTGCGGCAGCAGCATCAAACTGGAGGAGCACTGCAGCAGCATGATATCGGAGCACTGCAGCAGCAGCATCAAATTGGAGGAGCATTGCAGCAGCAGCATCAAATTGGCGGAGTACTGCAGCATCAATTTGGGGGAGCACTGCAGCATCAAATTGCAGAGCAATGTATCATCAAATTGCAGAGCACTGCAGCAGCAGAATGAAATTGAAGGAGCACTGCAGTGGCAGCATCAAATTGGCGGGGCACTGCGGCAGCAGCTGGAGCACTGTACCGGCAGCATAAAATTAGCGGAGCACTGCAGCATCAAACTGTGGAGCACTGTAGTGACAGTATGAAATTGCGGAGCACTGCAGCATCAAATTGTGGAGCACTGCAGTGGCAGTATGAAATTGCGAGCACTGCAGCGGCAGATTCAAATTGGAGGAGCAATGCAGCAGCAGTCTCAAATTTGCAGGGCACTGCAGCGGCAGTATCAAACTGTCTGGCACTGCAGCGCAGTCTCAAGTTGTCAGGGCACTGCACCGCAGTCTCAAATTGGGCGGGGCACTGCAGCGGCAGAATCAAATGGTCCGACACTGTAGCGGCAGTCTCAAATTGTCAGGGCACTGCAGCGGCAGTCTCAAATTGTCCGGTACTGCAGCTGCAGTCTCAAATTGTCCGGCACTGTAGCGGCAGTCTCAAATTGGCGGGCACTGCAGCGGCAGTCTCACATTGTCCGTCACTGCAGCGGCAGTCTCAAATTGTCCGGCACTGCAGCGGCAGTCTCAAATTGGCGGGGCACTGCAGCGGCAGTCTCAAATTGTCCGTCACTGCAGCGCAGTCTCAAATTGGCGGGCACTGCAGCGGCAGTCTCAAATTGTCCACCACTGCAGCGCAGTCTCAAATTGGCGGGCACTGCAGCGGCAGTCTCAAATTGGCGGGCACTGCAGCGGCAGTCTCAAATTGGCAGGCACTGCAGCGGCAGTCTCAAATTGTCTGGCACTGCAGCGCAGTCTCAAATTGGGCACTGCAGCGGCAGTCTCAAATTGACGGGCACTGCAGCGCAGTCTCAAATTGGCGGGCACTGCAGCGGCAGTCTCAAATTGGCGGGGGACAGCAGCGGCAGTCTCAAATTGTCAGGGCACTGCAGCGGCAGTCTCAAATTGACGGGGCACTGCAGCAGCAGTCTCAAATTGGCAGGCACTGCAGCAGCAGTCTCGAATTGTCAGGGCACTGCAGCGGCAGTCTCAAATTGACGGGGCACTGCAGCACAGTCTCAAATTGGCGAGGCACTGCAGCGGCAGTCTCAAATTGGCGAGGCACTGCAGCGGCAGTCTCAAATTGGCGGGGCACTGCAGTGGCAGTCTTAAGCCAGCAATAGTATCAGGGAAAGTGATGCACAACACAGCAGCAGCATCGATTCAACAAGTTTGCAGGCACAATTTGGATTGAGTTTCAATGGGCAGCTATCTTAAGGAGAAGTGAGATTTAGATGGCTTGTTTGATGAGGCTGAGGTTAGATCGAATGGAAGACTGAAAAGCTTCTGAGGACCACCGTCCTAGTAGTTTGATTTGATGGTCTGCGGACCTTTTGGCTGTGGTTGTGGCTTCTCCAATACTAAAGGAGTGAGATGAATACAAGTGAGCTTGGATGCCAGAGTGGTTGAGGATATGTTTAAAATTTTTATGGAACCAATGCTTGGTGACAGGAAGGTTGGTCTCATCAATGAAAGGTGGGTCGAGCTTAGAGGGGATCTGAGCCTCCCTTTGTGCAAGGAAGAAGGAAAGAGATTGATATGGCTGGATGGGTGTCAGGAGATTGAAGATATGGATGAAATGGTCATTTTATAATTGATCAGTTTTGCTATGTTTGATCAGGAAACGGAAGGTGTCCTTGTATAAAAATTGGAATGGATGGCTGGGTTGAATATAGAATTGGTTGTGAATTCAGGAACTCTAAGGAATCCAAAAGGCCAGGGTAAACATGGCATCAAGAGTTCTTGCTGTATCTGGGGGCATGTGACCAGAGTGGAGGAAGGTCAGACATTTAGCTAACAGATAAATGGTTAGAGGTTGCCTGGAATCAGGAGGAGTAGGGCTGGTTCTTGAATTCCTTTGATTAGGAGTGTGATCTGGGGTTTGTTGTGGCAGGACCTGGATGGTCAGAGATTAGTTGCAAAAATTGAATGCCACTGAGATAGACTTTGATGGTACTGGGTTGGATTGACTTGATCTGGTGGAGATATGAGATGAAGACATTGATAGGAGGGAAAGTTGAGGAAAACTGGTTGTAGGAGGAATGGAATTGTTTGAAAGCTCTCCAAACTGTCCAGTAAGATTGCAGTGTTCTCGGGTGAGAGGGTGTGAAATATCAAATCCAAAGAGATGAAGTGTGGAGGTGTTTGGGTGGGTGAGTTACTGGAATATCAAGTCTAAATGGGGAAGGAACTGAGGTTGGATCTGGGTCCGCCTCCGGGGCTAATGCTCTGTGTGAAGTGAACCTGAATTAGGGCTCTTCAAGTCGCCCCTGGACTGCGGTACGCAAGATGTGGAACTGACAATTTGAGAGGTGCTAGGATTGGTGCTCCAATTGCTTGAAGGGCCGGAATTAAAGAGGGGGCACGAGGAAGGCTTGTGTGTGGTATAATTACACAAGACGCAAAAGACACTACGGCAGCCCGGAAAACCTTATTGTATAAGTCAAGAGCTCCCCAATAAGGACATTGATTCCACTGGGTGACTCGAGCTGTGCATTTGGCTGAAAAAGCCCGTAGTAAGTGAAGAAATGGGTACCGCCGAAGGTGTGTGACAGTTCTGCTATGATAGTTGTGTGACAGTTCTGCTATGATAGTTAAAGTCATTCAACTCCTTGCATCTAGAGGGGAAGACAGAACAAATAATTTCTGTATACCGAAAGCGATACACAATTCAGCCATGGTAAGTATGTGATTTGATTTGGAATTTGTGGTTTTCAGATTGATTGTCATATGACCACAGTCAAGGGTGCGATGGGGTTCACTTATTGAAACAGAGCGAAGGAGAGAAGAAAGGTCAATGTCCGCACCTGCTAAAATTTTGAATGTAGATGGGTGGAGACGGGTGGTGGATTCATAGCAAGGGCGTTGGAAAGAACTGGAAGAGCAGATGCAGTTGAGTGTGTATATGTTAGGAGCCGAGGAACTGTTGAGGAAGCAGTGGCTGGATGGAATAAGCTTGGAGAATAGATCGCTTGGGGAGGCAACCCCATGCTTGGATCAGCTCCATCGGCGGCAGAAAGTGAAAGAGAGGGGGTGGCAGAACCGCTTATGGAGGCAGCCTCACACTTGGGTCTGTGCCGATAGCAGAGGAGAAATTAGTAAAAAGGGAAAAGGAGGGGGTGGCATGACCGTTTGTGGAGGCAGCTTCACACTTGGGTCTGTGCCGATAGCAGAGGAGAAATTAGTTAGAGGGGAAAAAGAGGGGGTGGCATGACCATTTATGCGGAGGCAGCCTCACACTTGGGTCTGTGCCGATAGCAGAGGAGAAATTAGTAAAAGGAAAAAGGAGGGGGTGGCATGACCGCTTATGGAGGCAGCTTCACACTTGGGTCTGTGCCGATAGCAGAGGAGAAATTAGTTAGAGGGGGAAAAAGAGGGGGCATGACCGCTTATGGAGGCAGCCTCACACTTGGGTCTGTGCCGATAGCAGAGGAGAAATTAGTTAGAGGGGGAAAAAGAGGGGGCATGACCGTTTGTGGAGGCAGCCTCACACTTGGGTCTGTGCCGATAGCAAAGGAGAAATTAGTTAAGAGGGGGAAAGAGGGGGGGAAAGAGGGGGTGTAATAGTGGCATTTGCACAGGTAGCCTCAAATTTGTATTTATTCCATGACTAGATGGATTTAACTGGGGTTTAAAGACAGGAGGAACTGACATATACTCATATAAATATACTGATATACTCACCTGTGGCAGGAGGAAAGGTAACAGTCACAGTCAGAGAGGCCGCAAAATGATCGCAGCGACCGCGGAACTAATGTTTGCGGCGCGATAGGCGACGGCCGCATGAGCGGCGGGAAGCTGTGGCGGCTGCAGCTGCCGGCTGGAACTGTAGCGGGATGGAGGAAAACAGTGCGGATCGTAAAGATGCATGCGCTGAGGCTTGCGTGGTGCTTGGAGGACACTGGGTGTTTTGGTGAGAGTGCACGAGCAGATTGTGAAGTTGCGCTTTTGAGTTCCTCCGGGAGAAATTGATACCCGCGTTGGATAACGCTTGCCTGAGCGCGTTGACGGGCCATTTCTCGACGGGAGGGACTGAAGGGCTCGCTGCAGATGATGCTGATGCTGATGATGATGAAGGACGAGATGAATCACGACGAGGATCAGCCGAGCCCCGTGATGATCTTGTTGGAGGAGGAGTAAGAGGTCTCCTTGAGCGAGGTTTTTTGTGCTGGTTTGTGGAGCGAGGAGACCGGCGACCTGGACGATCAACAGGTGAAATGTGCAGTGAAGGAGAATCCAAACTGTTGGGAGAAGAGCGTGCAGGTGTTTCTGGCACGTTAAAAAGTTTGTCGTCTGAGGGAAACAATTCGATTTCCTGGAAGTCAGTCATGATGTGGTTTGGGCGGGTCAAATGCTGCAAGAACTAACAATGGGAAGAGGTAGGCTGCTGGTTTTATACCTTGGTATTAATTGGAAGATTAGATGGGCGTACTTCCTCCCGAAATTACGTTTATTAACTTCACTAACAAGCCTATGGAAGCAAATAAGAGACTTAATTCCTTGAAATTTAACAGCCACTGAATACTTAGTTGTGAATAATTTTATTTTGAAAAACATTTATCTGAATTTATTTGCTCCGAATTCAAACCTTTGAAATTATTTCACTTTGGAAACCATTCGAATTTACCTCTCAAAACCTGAATTCGATTAATATTTTTCAATGCTCAAAAATTCAGATACAACAAAAAAAAATTCAGATAAAATAGATTCAGGTGGATCAAATTTGATTGCTCAAATTCAGATCTCAAATTTCAAGTTAATATTTTTCAAATAAAACATCAGTCTAACTCGACTGCTCAAATTCAGATCGAAAAATTCAAGTCAAATATTCACATGGTTACATCCGGGCTACCCAGGATAGGAAAACGAGTTGAGCTTCTATCGTCGTGATTATAGGCACCCATTTGTCTCAATCAGCTCCCTAGTTCAGTCAGGGCACTGATCAGGGAGTCAGCCCATTGACTTCATCTGACTGATCAGTACCCTGACTACTGAACTAGGGAGCTGATTGATTTATGTTTTATGGCAGCTGAGTCCTCAGGGAGCTATCAAAGAACTTCCCCAAGCTCTTGACTGGTTTTTCGGTCACTGATGGAATCATGGTCTCTCCCAGGGCAAAGCAGAAACGATCGGACACTTCACCCTTCTTTAGGACCAGAGACCTGGACTTAGCAGGCTTGAAGCTGCTGATGAGCCGTTCAAGCCCCCGGAGGAGCCACCTGCACCCTGGAACAGATGTTGTCATCACTGTTAAGTCGTCCATGAAGGCTCTTATGGGGGGCTGACGGGTCCCAGATTTTGACTTGGGCCCTCTGCATTCCACCTCGGCCGACTTGACAATCATGTTCATGGCCAGTGAGAAGAGAGATACAGAGATTGTGCAGCCAGTGATTATCCCCTTTTCAAGTTGATGCCAGGAGGATGTTACTTGGCCTGAAGAGACTCGTGCACTGAAGTTGTTGTAATAGTCCATGATGAGGTTGCGGATCTTGACAGGAACATGGTGTCTTACCAGTGCGGTTTCAACGAGCTTGTGTGGAATAGACCCGTAGGCATTGGCCAGGTCAAGCCAGAGAGTTGCCAGATCTCCTTTGCTCTCCTTAGCCTCCCGGATCAGCTGTGTCACCACCCCTGTGTGCTCCAGACATCCAGGTACTCCTGGGACTCCTCCCTTTTGGACTGAGGTGTCAATGTAGGAGTTCTTCAGGAGGAAGTCTGTCAAACGTTGGGACACGATTTTGAAAAAAATCTTGCTTTCAACACTGAGCAGCGAGATGATGCGAAACTGATCAATGTTGCAAGAGCCCTCCTCCTTCGGGATCCAGACTCCCTCAGCGTACCTCCAGTGCGCAGCGACTTTCCCTCTCTGCCAGATCACCTTCAGGATCTTCCAGAGACGCCTGAGGAGCCGCGGCACTGCTTGTAGACCTTAAAGGAGATCCCGCTGGGACCGGGAGCGGAGCTGGATCTTGCCGCTCTAACGGCTTCTTCCACCTCTTTTAGCGTGGCTTCAGCGCTGTCGAATTGAATCCCTGGTTCAGGTGGCACCACCAAATCCCTGCAAGGTTCAAGATCATGGTCCCTCAAGGTGTCACTAAAACTGGCGTGGAGATGGTTGTCGATCTCCTCTACCGGGCAAGCGAGGTGGCCACTTTGCTTCTGGCCCAGTAGTTCCTTGATAAGGCTGAAGGGATTGCCAATGAAAGTGCTACGTTTCCGAGCCCTTTCCTTGCCCTTCCTTCGGTGCCGTTCCGCTCTCCTCAGTGAGATGAGTCTCTTCCTTATGATGTTTGTGAGTTCTGACAAGGCAGTCCTTTCTTCTTCCTTGGCCATCTTGAACTGACGTCTCAGGGATTTTAGTTCTTGTCTCAGCTGACTGATCTTGGCTTCTCGCCGGTTGAGCTTCGCTGGATTCCTATCTCCTCTTCTTTCCTTGACACCAAACCGCTCTACTCCCATGTTCATTATGATGGTACACATGGTCTGGAGCTTCTGGTCGACACTGCCTTTTGAGATGGATTCCAGGCACTTGTCTACATCCTCGTCCAACTTAAGCCACTCCTTATTGTTTGCGGCAGGCCACTTCACCCTGCGGTGTTCCGATTTCCTGCTTGGTGGGGGGATTTGTGTGGCTTGGAGGTTCAGGGTACTGTGGGGAGATTCCGGACCCGGCTCCTCCTCCGTCTCACCAGGTTCAGCAGCCGGCGTGACAGTAACTGCTGCCCCAGCTGCCGTACCTGAGCGTAGCTTCACTTGATCCCTCCTGAGGCAGGCCATCTTTGCCTGGTGGATCTTCAGGTTTTTGCAGACCTTGCCACAAATACAGACTGCGCTCGTATTCCGTTGTCCATTTGCTTGGGTCGTTACCGGTAATCCCGTCCAATTGGGATGCTCATTCTCCCCCCCTCTCGGGTATCCCTGGGGGTATATTTCTGTAGGGTTCTTCGTAGCTTGTTGTGGGTGCTCCCTCTTAGGAGCTGCATGTCGGGGGGCTAGCCCTCCCTGCCCCGGTTGCCGTCTTTCCGAGCTGTCTACTGTCTCTCCAGCCGTCACCACTCTATTCGTGAATGTCATCCAGACTTTCCTGGAGTTCACTGGCTGTGCCAGGTAGGTTAGAGTTTGAATACACCTTCTGGTGCTACTTGGACACGTCATCAGTGAAATGTAGATATGTATGGTCAATAATGCCGACGTTGTCTTTGCTGTACCAGTAGGCTATATATTTAGGATTAACATGAAGTATAGATTCTGCTGCGTGTCAGCTGCGTGGCGTTTTCTATGCCTTTTCACACCAGAAGCGTGTCTGACGCGGCGCTGCTGCTGCAGCTGATGTACAGGGAAGGCCTGTACTTAATGTATACTTCATGTTAAACATAAATATATAGCCTACTGATACAGCAAAGACAACGTCGGCAGTATTCCCTGGAAGTCCCTCGTTTTCCCTGGAAGTCAACTCTTTTACAGTCTATGCGTGCATCTCAATCAGCTCCCTAGTTCAGTAGTCAGGGTACTGATCAGGACATAAGTCAATGGGCTGACTCCCTGATCAGTGCCCTGACTACTGAACTAGGGAGCTGATTGAGACGCACCCTATGATCACGACGATAGGCGCTCAACTCGTTTTCCCATCCTGGGTTGCCCGGATGTAACCATGTGAATATTTGACTTGAATTTTTCGATCTGAATTTGAGCAGTCGAATTAGACTGATGTTTTATTTGAAAAATATTAACTTGAAATTTGAGATCTGAATTTGTGTAATCAAATTTGATCCACCTGAATCTATTTTATCAGAAATTCTGTAAGTTGATTTTTTTTTTTTGTATCTGAATTTTTGAGCATTGAAAAATATTAATCGAAATTCAGGTTTTGAGAGGTAAATTCGAATGGTTTCCAAAGTGAAATAATTTCAAAGGGGTGAATTCAGAGCAAATAAATTCAGATAAATGTTTTTCAAAATAAAATATTTCACAACTAAGTATTCAGTGGCTGTTAATTTTCAAAGAATTAAGTCTCTTATTTGCTTCCATACAAGCCCAACGGTTTTTATTTAATGGTTGCACATGGTTTCAGCAAAACTAAAAAAAATTATCATCAGCGATAGACTGGGTAAACCCAGCCTGATTTTGCCAGCGATTTGATTTCGCCCTGCAACTCAGTCTGGAAACCCTTAAATTGATTTCTACTGCTTCTGTTACACTTTTTTTGTGGGAACCAATCACAGACTGGCTTATCCACCTGGCGCGCTATTGACGGGTTTAACAAGATGACAGTTGCTCACGCCTCTTGTGGTCTGACTGGTTCCAGTTGCGTCAGTTATTTGAATAATGCTCGTTTATCACGCCTCTTGTGCAGTAGAAAATACAAAGCAGATCCCAAGTCCAATGTTCAATCTTAAATTGAGCTTGGTCTGGTGATAGCCAGACAACATCAGAGACAGTTGACAGCAAAAACTGAATGGAGAAAAATAAACCTTGGGAGAAACCAGGCTTAGTCTGGGTGCCATTTCTCCTCTGGCAAATTAACAAACAGCATATTATTATTCGATCAGTTTTACAGGTCAGAGTCATAATAGATCTGAATATTCGAGAGATCAGAGGCAACACGCCGGAGACGGGTTTATTGAGGATGATGTATTTATTAAATAAAAAATAAATCATTTGAAATATCGGAGTTGAAAGGCTTTAAAAAGTGATGTCTTAGTGTGACTGGTACGAATATCTCATCCCCACAGAAATATTCAAGAAGATAACAATGGTTTTAAGAGTTTAAAGAGATGTTGCATATATAGTATGGTAGGTGTGGCTTTCAACCATTTGGTCTTGTCAATACAGGTCTGAGAGAGTGATTAAATGTAAATTCCCTTTGTTAACATATGTTACCATTTGAAAGAAGTTATTGTCAGATTTGAATACTTAAGGCAGCGTAGCAGAAGAGTCAGGGCGCAATTTTGTAATCAGATTCGCCCGTAACGTTGTGTCCAGCCAACGTTACGTAACCTATGGAAAGTCAGGAACGCATCTCTTTACTTAAAGAGTATTCGATGTTTTGAGGATCTTTGAATTGATTATGTAATTGGAATTATACCTGACTGTTTAATAAATTGTTACATTTTGATTTATTCTGACTTACTCTGGAATTATTAACGATCTATGAGATCATGAATGGGTACTTTCCACAAAGGGTTAAACGGAATAATTAAATGTGTGTCTAACTATTAAATATGAATGACCAAATAACCAAATTGGCATTCTAATCTAAATTCTAAATTATAATAAAATGGAGTCAGATAAAGAGGAATTGGAATTAGATCCATTTTGCCCAGCTGAGAACATCGAACGCGCAGATACCTTCGCCCGCTCTTCGCTGCGCCATTGGAGCGATTTCAGCGGTCTTACAGCTTAGTGACCGGCGGCGTGATGCTGCAGTGCTCGAACACAACGAGCAGCATGTTTTTCAGCGAAGTATTGGATTTTAAAATCATCAAGAGGTTTGAGCTTCTCTTTCTTCAGCTGTTGTGGTAAGTCAAATTCATTCTGTCTTGTTTAGAAATGTTTTGGGAAAACCCGAATGTTTGACCGTGTAAATCCGGAGTTTGTGAATTTATTGAATAGACATAACCACATATCAGACATGGTTAACAACAGCGCAGATAAGAAATGAAAACTCTTGCTATTAATTGTTAAAGATCTCCTTGTCGGCATTCGCGCAACAAGAGATTGAAACTAAACTAGAACGATCTATTTTCTGAGACTCGACGAAGAACTATAAATTAAAGCCTAATGTGATAAAATCAGACGAGTCTCCATTGTCTCATTAACTATGTGCAACGTGCGATGAGAGCGATCAGACAATAGAATGAAAAATCTAAGTTCAGAAACAATTAGAAAACATGCGATTTGATACTGCATTTGTTTATGAAAAGCAAAATTGGGAGAAACAAGGGTGATGCAATGCAATATGTTAAAGCTAAGAAAACTTTTTGTTTGACCAATAACTGTTACTGCTACAAAATCGAAAATACTCGACAAAAAATAATCAAGAGGCGGTAAGATTAAAATCTCAAACTGATAAACAGAATGATAGTGATGTTTGTTACTATTTTTGTCAAGAAAATGCACGATTTAATGTTTCTGAGTGGCTCAGCTGAGCCCACGGGGCATATCACGCCCACTCGGAGAACACTTTCTCTCCACGTTGCATGGGAGCGTTTAGCCAAAGAAGTAACTCAAGCTAAATCTATCACATTTTGTAAATCAGTTAAAATTGCAACTGTGCCATCGTGCAGATTAGTCTTTAAATAGACTAAATCAAGCAAATAGGCATTTGAAATCTAAAAAGAGATACAATGAATGTGCCACATCATCCCTGAACCACAGCCTTTTCATATTCAAATGAATTGACACGAAAATACAATACGAAACTTCACTCTCAAAAACAGAATTTGAGCAGGGATTGGACTGCACAGCATGTGCCGCTAGTTCATTGGATGTTAACGACAACAGAGTCCTCCTTAATCCTGACTGTTGTTGTGCATGCAATGAACATGCCAGTCGGCTGTGACTGCAGGGCAAAACCAAAATCACGGTCTTTAATACACTTTGACGAATATGTTGTTGCGTTTGACTCCGTTCTGATTTACTCCGAAAGTATTGATTTTAGTGCATTATGTGAATCCATTGTTTCCACATATCTGTGTCAGGTTAGTAACGGACTGCAGTCCGGTTTGGGGTGGAGCTTTGAGGCACACCGACTGAGATTGCAGAGCTCTGCCTAACATTTGGCATTAATTACCAAGACTGACAAGTTATGTGATCGTGGGCCGCATAATGGAAAGTGCGAGGACCCTGTGCGACTCTGAGAACCTAATGAACGATTTCAATAAATGTAAAGAGTTAAGTAGAATAATCAAACGTTTATTCATATTTGTAAAGTATTGGAAATCAATAAAAATAAATGTTCTGCTACCAGAAAAATAATTCAAAATCCTTGATTTCGAATGATTTGTTTTATACATTTGGACTTACTATGATGTATGTTGTGTTAATAACTCAGTAGATCATGTTGTGTCCATGACACCACAAACTACGCTCAGGTTAGTTACGGACTAAGATGCGGTTTTTGGTGAAACACACCAGACTGATGTTTTAGAGCTCCGACTAGCACATTGGCGTAAGGTATTGAAAGGCTTTAAAAGTGATGCGGTTTGTCTGGTTGAGGACAATGGACACTTTTGCAGGCACGTCACACTGAGTGAATCAATGGCTCTAATTTACATGTATTTATCTCTCCCCCCATCCTACTTCCCCTCAAGCTGTGACCATTGAAAATATACCCAAAATCTATATGATCTAAAAATGAACAAATACTAAACAATATATATGTGTTTGATATCATTGGAAATGTCTTAGTGCGACTGGTACAAATATCTCATCCCCACAGAAATATTCAAGAAGATAATGGTTTTAAGAGTTTAAAGAGATGTTGCATGGTATGGTAGGTGTGGCTTACAACCATTTGGTCTTCTGTCAATACAGGTCTGTCTGTATCAATACAGACAGTGATTAAATGTAAATTCCCTTTGTTAACATATGTTACCATTTGAAAGAAGTTATTGTCAGGTCTGAATACTTAAGGCACTCTGGCAGAAGAGTCAGGCGCAATTTTGTATTCAGATTCGCCTGTAACGTTGTGTCCAGCGTTCGTAGCCTATGGAAAGTCAGGAGCATCTCTTTACTTAAGAGTATTCGATGTGTTGAGGATCTTTGAATTGGTTATGTAATTGGAATTATACCTGACTGTTTAATAAATTGTTACATTTTGATTTATTCTGACTTACTCTGGAATTATTAACGATCTATATGAGATCATGAATGGGTACTTTCCACAAAGGGTTAAACTGAATAATTAAATGTGTGTCTAACTATTAAATATGAATGACCAAATAACCAAATTGGCATTCTAATCTAAATTCTAAATTATAATAAAATGGAGTCAGATAAAGAGGAATTGGAATTAGATCCATTTTGCCCAGCTGAGAACATCGAGCGCAGATACCTTCGCCCGCTCTTCGCTGCGCCATTGGAGCGATTTCAGCAGTCTTACAGCTTGGTGACCCGTCGGCGTGATGCTGCAGTGCTCGAACACAACGAGCAGCATGTTTTTCAGCGAAGTATTGGATTCTAAAATCATCAAGAGGTTTGAGCTTCTCTTTCTTCAGCTGTTGTGGTAAGTCAAATTCATTCTGTCTTGCTTAGAAATGTTTTGGGAAAACCCGAATGTTTGACCGTGTAAATCCGAGTTTGTGAATTGATTGAATAGACATAACCACATATCAGACATGGTTAACAACAGCGCAGATAGGAAAAGAAAACTCTTGCTATTAATTGTTAAAGATCTCCTTGTCGGCATTCGCGCAACAAGAGATTGAAACTAAACTAGAACGATCTATTTTCTGAGACTCGACGAAGAACTATAAATTAAAGCCTAATGTGATAAAATCAGACGAGTCTCCATTGTCTCATTAACTATATGCAAGCGTGCGATGAGGCGATCAGACAATAGAATGAAAAATCTAAGTTCAGAAACAATTAGAAAACATGCGATTTGATACTGCATTTGTTTATGAAAAGCAAAATTAGGAGAAACAAGGGTGATGCAATGCAATATGTTAAAGCTAAGAAAACTTTTTGTTTGACCAATAACTGTTACTGCTACAAAATCGAAAATACTCGACAAAAAATAATCAAGAGGCGGTAAGATTAAAATCTCAAACTGATAAACAGAATGATAGTGATGTTTGTTACTATTTTGTCAAGAAAATGCACGATTTAATGTTTCTGAGTGGCTCAGCTGAGCCCACGGGCATATCACGCCCACTCGGAGAACACTTTCTCTCCACGTTGCATGGGGCGTTTAGCCAAAGAAGTAACTCAAGCTAAATCTATCACATTTTGTAAATCAGTTAAAATTGCAACTGTGCCATCGTGCAGATTAGTCTTTAAATAGACTAAATCAAGCAAATAGGCATTTGAAATCTAAAAGAGATACAATGAATGTGCCACATCATCCCTGAACCACAGCCATTTCATATTCAAATGAATTGACACGAAAATACAATGAAACTTCACTCTCAAAAACAGAATTTGAGCAGGGATTGGACTGCACAGCATGTGCCGCTAGTTCATTGGATGTGCGACAACAGAGTCCTCCTTAATCCTGACTGTTGTTGTGCATGCAATGAACATGCCAATCGGCTGTGACTGCAGGGCAAAACCAAAATCACGGTCTTTAATACACTTTGACAAATATGTTGTTGCGTTTGACTCCGTTCTGATTTACTCGAAAGTATTGATTTTAGTGCATTATGTGAATCCATTGTTTCCACATATCTGTGTCAGGTTAGTAACGGACTGCAGTCCGGTTTGGGGTGGAGCTTTGAGGCACACCGACTGAGATTGCAGAGCTCCGCCTAACATTTGGCATTAATTACCAAGACTGACAAGTTATGTGATCGTGGGCCGCATAATGGAAAGTGCGAGGACCCTGTGCGACTCTGAGAACCTAATGAACGATTTCAATAAATGTAAAGAGTTAAGTAGAATAATCAAACGTTTATTCATATTTGTAAAGTATTGGAAATCAATAAAAATAAATGTTCTGCTACCAGAAAAATAATTCAAAATCCTTGATTTCGAATGATTTGTTTTATACATTTGAACTTACTATGATGTATGTTGTGTTAATAACTCAGTAGATCATGTTGTGTCCATGACACCACAAACTACGCTCAGGTTAGTTACGGACTAAGATGCGGTTTTGGTGAAACACACCAGACTGATGTTTTAGAGCTCCGACTAGCACATTGGCGTAAGGTATTGAAAGGCTTTAAAAGTGATGCGGTTTGTCTGGTTGAGGACAATGGACACTTTGCAGGCAGACGTCACACTGAGTGAATCAATGGCTCTAATTTACATGTATTTATCTCTCCCCCCATCCTACTTCCCCTCAAGCTGTGACCATTGAAAATATACCCAAAATCTATATGATCTAAAAATGAACAAATACTAAACAATATATATGTGTTTGATATCATTGGAAATGTCTTAGTGCGACTGGTACAAATATCTCATCCCCACAGAAATATTCAAGAAGATAATGGTTTTAAGAGTTTAAAGAGATGTTGCATGGTATGGTAGGTGTGGCTTACAACCATTTGGTCTTCTGTCAATACAGGTCTGTCTGTATCAATACAGACAGTGATTAAATGTAAATTCCCTTTGTTAACATATGTTACCATTTGAAAGAAGTTATTGTCAGGTCTGAATACTTAAGGCACTCTGGCAGAAGAGTCAGGGCGCAATTTTGTATTCAGATTCGCCCGTAACGTTGTGTCCAGCCAACGTTACGTAGCCTATGGAAAGTCAGGAACGCATCTCTTTACTTAAGAGTATTCGATGTGTTGAGGATCTTTGAATTGGTTATGTAATTGGAATTATACCTGACTGTTTAATAAATTGTTACATTTTGATTTATTCTGACTTACTCTGGAATTATTAACGATCTATATGAGATCATGAATGGGTACTTTCCACAAAGGGTTAAACTGAATAATTAAATGTGTGTCTAACTATTAAATATGAATGACCAAATAACCAAATTGGCATTCTAATCTAAATTCTAAATTATAATAAAATGGAGTCAGATAAAGAGGAATTGGAATTAGATCCATTTTGCCCAGCTGAGAACATCGAACGCGCAGATACCTTCGCCCGCTCTTCGCTGCCGCCATTGGAGCGATTTCAGCAGTCTTACAGCTTGGTGACCCGGCGACGTGATGCTGCAGTGCTCGAACACAACGAGCAGCATGTTTTTCAGCGAAGTATTGGATTCTAAAATCATCAAGAGGTTTGAGCTTCTCTTTCTTCAGCTGTTGTGGTAAGTCAAATTCATTCTGTCTTGCTTAGAAATGTTTTGGGAAAACCCGAATGTTTGACCGTGTAAATCCGGAGTTTGTGAATTGATTGAATAGACATAACCACATATCAGACATGGTTAACAACAGCGCAGAAAGGAAAAGAAAACTCTTGCTATTAATTGTTAAAGATCTCCTTGTCGGCATTCGCGCAACAAGAGATTGAAACTAAACTAGAACGATCTATTTTCTGAGACTCGACGAAGAACTATAAATTAAAGCCTAATGTGATAAAATCAGGCGAGTCTCCATTGTCTCATTAACTATGTGCAACGTGCGATGAGCGATCAGACAATAGAATGAAAAATCTAAGTTCAGAAACAATTAGAAAACATGCGATTTGATACTGCATTTGTTTATGAAAAGCAAAATTGGGAGAAACAAGGGTGATGCAATGCAATATGTTAAAGCTAAGAAAACTTTTTGTTTGACCAATAACTGTTACTGCTACAAAATCGAAAATACTCGACAAAAAATAATCAAGAGGCGGTAAGATTAAAATCTCAAACTGATAAACAGAATGATAGTGATGTTTGTTACTATTTTTGTCAAGAAAATGCACGATTTAATGTTTCTGAGTGGCTCAGCTGAGCCCACGGGGCATATCACGCCCACTCGGAGAACACTTTCTCTCCACGTTGCATGGGAGCGTTTAGCCAAAGAAGTAACTCAAGCTAAATCTATCACATTTTGTAAATCAGTTAAAATTGCAACTGTGCCATCGTGCAGATTAGTCTTTAAATAGACTAAATCAAGCAAATAGGCATTTGAAATCTAAAAAGAGATACAATGAATGTGCCACATCATCCCTGAACCACAGCCTTTTCATATTCAAATGAATTGACACGAAAATACAATACGAAACTTCACTCTCAAAAACAGAATTTGAGCAGGGATTGGACTGCACAGCATGTGCCGCTAGTTCATTGGATGTTAACGACAACAGAGTCCTCCTTAATCCTGACTGTTGTTGTGCATGCAATGAACATGCCAGTCGGCTGTGACTGCAGGGCAAAACCAAAATCACGGTCTTTAATACACTTTGACAAATATGTTGTTGCGTTTGACTCCGTTCTGATTTACTCCGAAAGTATTGATTTTAGTGCATTATGTGAATCCATTGTTTCCACATATCTGTGTCAGGTTAGTAACGGACTGCAGTCCGGTTTGGGGTGGAGCTTTGAGGCACACCGACTGAGATTGCAGAGCTCCGCCTAACATTTGGCATTAATTACCAAGACTGACAAGTTATGTGATCGTGGGCCCGCATAATGGAAAGTGCGAGGACCCTGTGCGACTCTGAGAACCTAATGAACGATTTCAATAAATGTAAAGAGTTAAGTAGAATAATCAAACGTTTATTCATATTTGTAAAGTATTGGAAATCAATAAAAATAAATGTTCTGCTACCAGAAAAATAATTCAAAATCCTTGATTTCCGAATGATTTGTTTTATACATTTGAACTTACTATGATGTATGTTGTGTTAATAACTCAGTAGATCATGTTGTGTCCATGACACCACAAACTACGCTCAGGTTAGTTACACGGACTAAGATGCGGTTTTTGGTGAAACACACCAGACTGATGTTTTAGAGCTCCGACTAGCACATTGGCGTAAGGTATTGAAAGGCTTTAAAAAGTGATGCCGGTTTGTCTGGTTGAGGACAATGGACACTTTTTGCAGACGACGTCACACTGAGTGAATCAATGGCTCTAATTTACATGTATTTATCTCTCCCCCCATCCTACTTCCCCTCAAGCTGTGACCATTGAAAATATACCCAAAATCTATATGATCTAAAAATGAACAAATACTAAACAATATATATGTGTTTGATATCATTGGAAATGTCTTAGTGCGACTGGTACAAATATCTCATCCCCACAGAAATATTCAAGAAGATAATGGTTTTAAGAGTTTAAAGAGATGTTGCATGGTATGGTAGGTGTGGCTTACAACCATTTGGTCTTCTGTCAATACAGGTCTGTCTGTATCAATACAGACAGTGATTAAATGTAAATTCCTTTGTTAACATATGTTACCATTTGAAAGAAGTTATTGTCAGATTTGAATACTTAAGGCACTGTGGCAGAAGAGTCAGGCGCAATTTTGTATTCAGATTAGCCCGTAACGTTGTGTCCAGCCAACGTTACGTAGCCTATGGAAAGTCAGGAACGCATCTCTTTACTTAAGAGTATTCGATGTGTTGAGGATCTTTGAATTGGTTATGTAATTGGAATTATACCTGACTGTTTAATAAATTGTTACATTTTGATTTATTCTGACTTACTCTGGAATTATTAACGATCTATATGAGATCATGAATGGGTACTTTCCACAAAGGGTTAAACTGAATAATTAAATGTGTGTCTAACTATTAAATATGAATGACCAAATAACCAAATTGGCATTCTAATCTAAATTCTAAATTATAATAAAATGGAGTCAGATAAAGAGGAATTGGAATTAGATCCATTTTGCCCAGCTGAGAACATCGAACAGCGCAGATACCTTCGCCGCTCTTCGCTGCCGCCATTGGAGCGATTTCAGCGGCCCTACAGCTTGGTGACCCGGCGACGTGATGCTGCAGTGCTCGAACACAACGAGCAGCATGTTTTTCAGCGAAGTATTGGATTCTAAAATCATCAAGAGGTTTGAGCTTCTCTTTCTTCAGCTGTTGTGGTAAGTCAAATTCATTCTGTCTTGCTTAGAAATGTTTTGGGAAAACCCGAATGTTTGACCGTGTAAATCCGGAGTTTGTGAATTGATTGAATAGACATAACCACATATCAGACATGGTTAACAACAGCGCAGATAGGAAAAGAAAACTCTTGCTATTAATTGTTAAAGATCTCCTTGTCGGCATTCGCGCAACAAGAGATTCAAACTAAACTAGAACGATCTATTTTCTGAGACTCGACGAAGAACTATAAATTAGAGCCTAATGTGATAAAATCAGCTAAATGAGCCTCCATTGTCTCATTAACTATGTGCAACGCGCGATGAGAGCGATCAGACAATAGAATGAAAAATCTAAGTTCAGAAACAATTAGAAAACATGCGATTTGATAATGCATTTGTTTATGAAAAGCAAAATTGGGAGAAACAAGGGTGATGCAATGCAATGTGTTAAAGTTAAGAAAACTTTTTGTTTGACCAATTGCTGTTACTGCTACAAAATCGAAAATACTCAACAAAAATAATCAAGAGGCGGTAAGATTAAAATCTAAAACTGATAAACAGAATGATAGTGATGTTTGTTACTATTTTTGTCAAGAAAACGCATGATTTAATGTTTCTGAGTGGCTCAGCTGAGCCCACGGGGCATATCACGCCCACTCGGAGAACACTTTCTCTCCACGTTGCATGGGAGCGTTTAGCCAAAGAAGTAACTCAAGCTAAATCTATCACATTTTGTAAATCAGTTAACATTGCAACTGTGCCATCGTGCAGATTAGTCTTTAAATAGACTAAATCAAGCAAATAGGCATTTGAAATCTAAAAAGAGATACAATGAATGTGCCACATCATCCCTGAACCACAGCCTTTTCATATTCAAATGTATTGACACGAAAATACAATACGAAACTTCACTCTCAAAAACAGAATTTGAGCAGGGATTGGACTGCACCCAGCATGTGCTGCTAGTTCATTGGATGTTAACGACAACAGAGTCCTCCTTAATCCTGACTGTTGTTGTGCATGCAATGAACATGCCAGTCGGCTGTGACTGCAGGGCCAAACCAAAATCACGGTCTTTAATACACTTTGACAAATATGTTGTTGCGTTTGACTTCGTTCTGATTTACTCCGAAAGTATTGATTTTAGTCAAAGTGTAACGGACTGCAGTCCGGTTTGGGGTGGAGCTTTGAGGCACACCGACTGAGATTGCAGAGCTCTGCCTAACATTTGGCATTAATTACCAAGACTGACAAGTTATGTGATCGTGGGCCCGCATAATGGAAAGTGCGAGGACCCTGTGCGACTCTGAGAACCTAATGAACGATTTCAATAAATGTAAAGAGTTAAGTAGAATAGTCAAACGTTTATTCATATTTGTAAAGTATTAGAAATCAATAAAAACCTTTTCATTAATTGAGCCAGCTCAAATAACAAGGTAACATGGACCAGAAATAACATTAATATTTGATATTCTTTGTAATATAATTGTATTATAAATAAAAATATAATATACATTGTATTTCAATTGCCAAGCAGGACATTATGTGGAGAAAGGTGACACAAAACTGGGGAAATCTGTAAACAGAACTCCCACACTTTTGCTGTTTGTAATGTTCTGCTACCAGAAAAATAATTCAAAATCCTTGATTTCCGAATGATTTGTTTTATACATTTAAACTTACTATGATGTATGTTGTGTTAATAACTCAGTATCATGTTGTGTCCATGACACCACAAACTACGCTCAGGTTAGTTACACGGACTAAGATGCGGTTATTGGTGAAACACACCAGACTGATGTTTTAGAGCTCCGACTAGCAAATTGGCGTAAGGTACGTATACTTGGACTGTAAGGGGTTGATTGACCAAACGAGTCTATTCCGTTTAGAACAATAATAAATTGTTAGACCAATCTATAGGGCAACCTCAATTCCTAATTATTGTAACGTTGTTCTAATTACGTAAACGTGGAAAACCACGGCATGATTATAGAAAGTTATCATTAGAGTTATAACAAGTTGGTCGCTTAATTCATTGATAATGGTCATGGCCTCTGATTGGAAACAATTTTGCATTAATTAAGCGAAGTCAGATCCAAGAGAACTGAATAAAAATATTCTGGAATGATCACAGTGGCTACGGACATCCAGAATATCAGTGTGTCGCCTCTGCCTTAATGACCAAGACTGACGAGTTGTGGCAAGAGATCGTAAACCCGGCCGGTGCGAGGCTCAATGTTATCGGAATCTTGATTGCTGAGTATAACACAATGTAAAAGATGTGACATGAATATCCTCAACTGCAGTGTTCATGCAAGATCTTCAGCTAGTGATCTCTTTATAGTGGTCAATAGCAGTGAGTTTAATAATTAAAACATCCAAATTGCAATGATCCTGTCTGTATTTTCAAATTTGTAATTGTACTAAACACGTGCGCATAGAACACACATTATAGTTGTTTGTGCTACTAGATGCACATAGGCTAGTTAAGTTTATTCTTTAAAACACATGATTGCTTTACTGTAAATGTTGCATTAAACACTTAGGTAAAGGTTGTAGAGATGCTATGCATTCTAGGCCACGTATCTTGTGTAAATTGGAATAATCGCAATACTGGAATTGTATAGCAATTTCAAGTTGCATGTGTGTCTGTCTATGTTGAATTTGTTTGTCTTCTGAGTGGAAACTCTTTTATTTCCCATATAGCTGCAGTAAAACCATGTACAGGAGCATAGAATTGCCGTCTGGCTACAGTGTGAATTACAATTGCACTAACCATGAAAATGTTTCCATCACAACAGGACTCAATAACTCTGACCTTTGCAATTTCTAATTTGAGCAAGTTCTAATACTTTTCATTGGTTCAATTCCCAGTGCCAAAATGGAGGAGTTGTGATATTATCTTATGCCTACAGAACTAGAAAAACTAGAAGTGTGGCACAGATAATAGAAAACCAATTCATCCTTCACTCAAACTAACTGTAATGAGAGCGACTAGAAGTTTCTGATTAATCCTGAAAAATTCTCCAGCAGAACTGGCGTTTATAATGCTCAAACACAGAAAAATTCTCCAGCAGAACTGGAGTTCATAATGCTCAAACACAGCAGATTGTGAAGGCTTGACTGCAAGAGCAGCTTTAAGTGTTAAAAAACTGAAACAACAGCAGAAATTAACTGTGTTTCTCTCTAAATTGTTTTCTCTCCAAATTTGTTTCTCTCTAAATTTGTTTCTATCTCAGGTTGACAATTGCAATTCCTTGGAGGATGGACGACCAAAAGTCCCCCTCCCCCTGCATCAGAGCCAGGGCAACGGAAAATTGTCAGAACTTGAGATGTGAGAGATGGGTGCGAATATAAATATGATGGGGTCATTCACATCTCACAATATGACTACGACCTCCCAGTGTAGCACTGGTACTAAATTATGCAACACAGATTGATATTGATTAGATTCCACCCATCTCCCAAACATGAACATAGAACACACCCTACATACGACAACATCACCTGGAATAGACCAAATCTATTCAGGCTGAACATTACACATCATAGACGATAAAGATGGCATAGAGTCTAAAAGTGTACTTCACTAAAGATCTGTTGCCCATTTTTTCACACAAACACACAAACGCACACACAAACACACACACACACACACACACACACACACACACACACACACACACACACACACACACACACACACACACACACACACACACACACACACACACACACACACACACACACACACACACACACACACACACACACAAACACACACACTGTTACCAGGAATACACAATCCCCATTATTGTATGACTAATCATATTTAGATCTGCATTAATAACATAGGGGATTCCTGAACAAACACAGTGGTTATTATATACCGATATACACCTTCATAATTGTGATTGAATTGTTGTTATTCTTATATGGTTAATTGATGCATATCATATATTTAAATATATACTGACTTTTTGCTTGAGTGATTCAGACCAAGAATACTTAGATTGCACTACGGCCACAGTGATAGTGAAGAATTAGATGATAAAATGAGACCACCCTACCATTTATGACCTTGAAAAAACACTTGAGAGAAGATGTACCAATCACACTATCTGACATGAACCTACTTTTATGTTTCGTTTTTTGCTGCATTATGTGTTCCTTATGACTTCAAGTTCACCAGTGTTCAGTCATTAAGAGGTCATTAAGATGCTTTTCAGGTGCATCTTTTTTTCAGGTGCATCTTTTCAGGCTTTTTCTTAGTGTGACTGGTACGAATATCTCATCCCCACAGAAATATTCAAGAAGATAACAATGGTTTTCAGAGTTTAAAGAGATGTTGCATATATAGTATGGTAGGTGTGGCTTTCAACCATTTGGTCTTGTCAATACAGGTCTGAGAGAGTGATTAAATGTAAATTCCCTTTGTTAACATATGTTACCATTTGAAAGAAGTTATTGTCAGATTTGAATACTTAAGGCACTGTGGCAGAAGAGTCAGGGCGCAATTTTGTATTCAGATTCGCCCGTAACGTTGTGTCCAGCCAACGTTACGTAACCTATGGAAAGTCAGGAACGCATCTCTTTACTTAAGAGTATTCGATGTTTTTAGTATCTTTTTAAATTGATTATGGAATTGGAATTATACCTGACTGTTTAATAAATTGTTACATTTTGATTTATTCTGACTTATGAATTATTAACGATCTATATGAGATCATGAATGGGTACTTTCCACAAAGGGTTAAACGGAATAATTAAATGTGTGTCTAACTATTAAATATGAATGACCAAATAACCAAATTGGCATTCTAATCTAAATTCTAAATTATAATAAAATGGAGTCAGATAAAGAGGAATTGGAATTCGATCCATTTTGCCCAGCTGAGAACATCGAACGCGCAGATACCTTCGCCCGCCCTTCGCTGCCGCCATTGGAGCGATTTCAGCGGTCTTACAATCTCCTCTACCGGGCAAGCGAGGTGGCAACTTCGCTTCTGGCCCAGTAGTTCCTTGATAAGGCTGAAGGGATTGCCAATGAAAGTGCTATGTTTCCGAGCCCTTTCCTGGCCCTTCCTTCGGTGCCGTTCCGCTCTCCTCAGTGAGATGAGTCTCTTCCTTATGATGTTTGTGAGTTCTGACAAGGCAGTCTTTTCTTCTTCCTTGGCCATCTTGAACTGACGTCTCAGGGATTTTAGTTCTTGTCTCAGCTGACTGATCTTGGCTTCTCGCCGGTTGAGCTTCGCTGGATTCCTATCCCCTCTTCTTTCCTTGACACCAAACCGCTCTACTCCCATGTTCATTATGATGGTACACATGGTCTGGAGCTTCTGGTCGACACTGCCTTTTGAGATGGATTCCAGGCACTTGTCTACATCCTCGTCCAACTTAAGCCACTCCTTATTGTTTGCGGCAGGCCACTTCGCCCAGCAGGTGTTCCGATTTCCTGCTTGGTGGGGGGATTTGTGTGGCTTGGAGGTTCCGGGTACTGTGGGGAGATTCCGGACCCGGCTCCTCCTCCGTCTCACCAGGTTCAGCAGCCGGCGTGACAGTAACTGCTGCCCCAGCTGCTGTACCTGAGCGTAGCTTCACTTGATCCCTCCTGAGGCAGGCCATCTTTGCTTGGTGGATCTTTAGGTTTTTGCAGACCTTGCCACAAATACAGACTGCACTCGTATTCCGTTGTCCATTTGCTTGGGTCGTTACCGGTAATCCCGTCCGATTGGGATGCTCATTCTCCCCCCCTCTCGGGTATCCCTGGGGGTATATTTCTGTAGGGTTCTTCGTAGCTTGTTGTGGGTGCTCCCTCTTAGGAGCTGCATGTCGGGGGGCTAGCCCTCTCTCCCCCGGTTGCCGTCTTTCCGAGCTGTCTACTGTCTCTCCAGCCGTCACCACTCTATTCGTGAATGTCATCCAGACTTTCCTGGAGGTCACTGGCTGTGCCAGGTAGGTTAGAGTTTGAATACACCTTCTGGCGCTACTTGGACACGTCATCAGTGAAATGTAGATATGTATGGTCAATATTGCCGACGTTGTCTTTGCTGTATCAGTAGGCTATATATTTAGGATTAACATGAAGTATACAATCTGCTGCGTGGCGTTTTCTATGCCTTTTCACACCAGAAGCGTGTCTGACGCGGCGCTGCTGCTGGCAACACGCCGGAGGTGGGTTTATTGAGGATGATGTATTAAATAAAAAATAAATCATTTGAAATATCGGAGTCATTACGCCGGTTTTATTGAGGATGCCATATCGATTAAACAATTACTAAAGTGTAATATTCGAAAGATCGGCGGCAACACGCTGGAGACGGGTTGTTGTGAGGATGACATATCGATTTAAAGAATTATTAACTAGTTATATTCAAACAATCTGAGTCATCACATGAATGTCTTAGCCAGTGGCTTGCTGCTAATTAATTCCTTTGTGGTAATATTTTACAGTATATCATGTTAAATAGTTTAATACATATTGCCTTCATTTAGGCTTGTTTAACACAGAAGTAAAAATAAAACCAAAGGAATTAAACTGTAATCGAGCCGTTTCTGTCCCGTTTCCATCGTAACAGCGCCGATCTCTTGTAGGTCTTAACGTCTTAATTTGTTCTTCACACAATTTAACTCCTTAAATGTCTTAAACTGAAGCAGAAAGTCTCATTCGGTGTCATGTCTTTAAATGAGGGCCCTGTGATACGTGGACGGAATTGTAGAATCATTCATTCAAATGGTATTTATAATGCAGAATGTCAGGGAACTTGTCAAATTTGGGATTAATAAATTAGAAGTACGTCCGAAGATTTAAAGGGTCATTTGACCCAAAAGTTAAATTCCTGTCATTTACTCGCCCTAATGTCGTCCCGAACCCGTAAAACAAAGCGATCGAGTATCTTCAGTTAAATTGGAATAAACCGCTTGATTTTGGATTAGTTTTACGATCTCTAGCATCAAGTGGTAGTTGCTCTTTCCGATTTCATTAAAAATATATTAAGTGTTCCGAAGATCAAACTAATTTAATTCACCATAAAGAGTCCATGAAAGACATATTTGCACCTATTGTGTACATTAGCAGGATGCAATAACAATAGTGTAAATGATTATGCATGATATGCTCGGGCATGAGAGGTTGCGGTTCGCGCAATCATTTCAAAATTATTTAAAGTATCCACGGTTGGATTTAGTTTGCAATTTGGATTATATTAATAATATCTCACGGGTCCTGATAAATGCAATTCTTCTATTATAATGAACACCGCTGTCTCACATAAATCAGCCCCTGCATAGAGATTTTTGAGTCGTTGATAAACCAAACCAGCACCGCCACGGACAGCACCTGCTAACGTCGCTAAGATAGTTCGGGGAACACGCATAGAAGTGTTAGCTTATAGCTGTAGCTTAAGTTATACTTTAGAGTCTCCGCGCGCTAAGAGACAACGCCACCAGACACGGACCGGGTCCGATCATTGTTTCTGTCTTATCCCCTTTAAACCAACGCATCATGGCAAGCCGTTTTGACTGTTATTCATTCCCATGAATTCTTGATATCTGTTATTGTATTTTCAGTCAAACGTCACCATAGGCTGCCATTCAAATTGTTAATATTGTTGAAATCAGGAATTTAATTGCCATTAGTAAAAATTTGCATTTTTATATATCTTGCATGTGATTGTTAGTAAGAAAGCCAATTTAGATATATTAAAGTATATTGATATCAGGAATTTAATTTGAATGGCAGCCTATGGTGACATTTGACCAGTAAAAATAAAATTACAGATATCAAGAATCAGCATTTTAAGTAGTGAAACCTGAATGGTTGATATCAATAACTCATATCTTGAGAATTAGCCATATAAAAGTTAAACCCGCTTCCCAGGTCTGGCCCAGACACTGCAAGTGACTTGAATTGTTTAATGTGGCCCAGGTCTGGCCCAGACACTGTAAGACAGATCTGGCTGAGTCTCGGCTTGGTCCCCCGGCCAGATGTGGTCCAGAAACTACTAAATGTAATACATTTTAGCAGGAAAACACATATTCAAAAATATAAGGGGCTTTTATTAAAAATGAACAAATATAACAACATGAACATGTTTTAACAATTAACATTACTATTACATGAACATAATTATAATGTGAACATATCAATATTAACATTGACAACACATTTTAAACGATAACAATAAAAACAACTAAAATATATTTATAATATAGGAAGAAAAAAGAAGGGGGAAAGGAGAAAGAAAAAATAGAAAGGAAACACTTTAAGTAACTTTTTGCAGAAGTCTTCTCTTCCGCCCACCATCCCTATGTGCTGCCAGCTGGAGCCACCTCTTCATGTTCCCCTCCACCTCAGTCTCAGCAGCGCTAATTGTTAGGGTTTTTTCCGAACTGCAGCTTTAAAAATAAAGGAATACATATTGTAAGCATTTGTTTTTTTTGTTTTTTTTTCAGTTGCTATGACCAATTAATCACTTTTTTAAAACTCTTCACACATGTAGACTAAACTGGATTGGTTTCCTTTGGCCCAAAAAACAATTAAATCACTACATCTTACCAATAATATGAATTGTTTTCTCTCTCAGACACAAACGCGACCAAAACTCCATTTATAGGCATTCCAGTACCATGCAGTAAGCGATTCAGTTTACATGAAAAATGTAAACATAAAATCAAGTGAGGAACGTGTTTTTCTGTGAATGAGCCAAAAGAGAACGTAAACCCCGTCTACTTTGATTTGATTGGTCATCTCAATCATTTTGACATTGACGAGCGCTGAGGTGCTCGTCATGATTGAGATGGCCAATCAAATCAAAGTAGACGGGGTTTACGTTCTCTTTTGGCTCATTCACAGTCTTCACAGACAAGCACGTCAGTCTATCGCTTAATGCCGTTGCGGAGAGAGACTATTATTTTCGGTTAAAAAAAAATCACAAAACAAAAAGCACATAAACATCTCCATGCTCTTAATATACAATCATTGAACATCTTTGATGTTAATGAAGAAAAAAAACTATATGAGGGCAAATTAGAACCTGTAATTCTACACGGGTTTTCAAAAATATTACCACCACTAAGGAAGACAATTGAAACTAGCGGATCTATGTATTTATTCACTAACGGGAAGAATCTCGATACTAACGATATATTTGACGCAAATGAATGCAAATGTTATTTTCAAATAGTCCCAAAATGATTATTTCCCAACTAGACCTAGAATTTCGTTCACTGTTGTTCTTTATGCTTTATAAAAATAAAAATAAAAGCTCACCCCCAATTTTCAAGACATTACGGCCTTGTATAAAACAATGTTATCTGAAACCAGGCAAATTACTCTTTTGAAAGAATCAAATCAGATGCCATCCACCTATGGCGCTTGATAATCACTCGTTGAAAAAAAAACTTACAAAAATGTGCTCACAAAAATCATCTAGATATTATACCTACACTCAAAAAAAATGATTCAGGCCCTTCATAAATATAACACATTTAAATTGTGTTCACTTTACTTAAACATATCTAATTTTGAAACTACTCAATTTAGTTGTGTTCAGTCAACCTAATATATTTAAATATGAAGTGTACTTAATTAATTTGTGTTAAAACTTCATGAAATATTTGTGTTGACTTAACTAACTGGGCAGTGGATCTGTAGTTCCCAGCATGCTTTGCAAGGGATTGCATTAGGAGAGTAAATTTAGGGATTAAAGTGTTATTTTATGTGTTTTTCTGTAAAGGGAAAGTTGTTGTTAGTTAATATTAGTGTTTAATGCTCAGTTATGTTGGACATTTAGAGGAGTTTCTGTAATGTTTTAAAATTTTGTGGTTACCATTGTGCTGAAGAGTGGCGCCTGTGGTTAGTCTGTGGGCACTCAGTGATCAATGCCAATGTCAGGAGTTACACCAGCCTTTTCTTAAATTTGCGTTATATAAATTGTGTATGAAGATGAAGTCTGGCATATTCAAAAAAGTCATGTTATAAGTATATAAATATAACTTAAACTGTATTTGTACATTGTCGAAAATTGAGTTGGACCAACTCAATTATATTTCATTGCATGAATTAGTTTATGAGTTGGGGCTACACATATTTATTGGATGGAAAACCTGCCCTCAATTAAATTGAGTTTGTCAAATGAGTTTTTTTTTTTGAGTGTATTTTTATCTTGACAATTCAAAGATTTAACAACACTAGAACAATAAATAATATACATTTCTTAACTTACTTGTTTTTCAGCTGAAGTGATTCCTCGCAAATGAAATAGTCTGCGACTGCGTCTCGTCTGCAGGATCCTCCTCAAGATTTAACCGCCAAAACTTACACCGAGTATGAACCGGTATGAACCTGACATTATCAGATTTTCAAAGCTGAGAAACTGGTATTTTACAAGAATAGGCTATGACAGTGTTCAGCCGATGCTGGCCCATTCAGAAAAAGCCGGCAGTCAGCCAGTACCAGTACAACTGCGTCGGCACGGGTGTGGCTCATTATCATTTCACCGATGCCGACAGTGGCACATTTCAGCCAGAATCGGCCCAACTGTGCTTGCTATCTGGGTATGTTGTTATTACCAATGTCATGTTATTGGAACACATATCTTCACTGAATATTATTTGTAATTATATTTCTTTATTGATCCTTTAGACCATAACTACAGCTGTCGTCATCACAGTTAGCTATGGTGCAGATGACAACAGAAAATACAGATGTTCAATAAATCCCTCTTCATTAAGAATCTTTACTCCAATTACTGATTCTCTGACCGGAATCCTGTCCATATTCGGCCTCCTCAACCAGTGTAACAAAAATTGTAGTAAGACTTCGCTACACTACCTTTCATGAGAGGTTCTCAATGAAATAAGATTTAGTTAAATTTAATTAGTTCTATTACAAATGTGGCGTGGTGGTAAATTGGAAAAGACTCACTAGTATACAACTAGAACCAAGCAGACTACGCCACCCCGTTTCTATGAACGGGGAAATTTAGACCCAAATATAAAGCACACAGGTTGGTTTCCACTAAACACAAGAGACGGGGTATAAATACATAACACTTTTATTTTGCAATAAAAGTTAAAAATGTAGAAAACGGCTGTACCAGACAAATGAAATCAAAAGAATCAAACTTTTCAGGCTGAGGCTTACCAGTAGGGCGGCTAGCTGCACAGTGAGTATCTTAGGGCTCACCACTGCCTGCTGCAGGCATGTTCCACACAAAACTCACACCAAACACACACACACACACACACACACACACTAAGTGAGGGAAATGCAATGGTCACAGCAAAAACACTCGGTGCGAGAAACACCACCACCACAGGGTCAAACAGCTAGCTTCCCTTCCTGGAGGCCTACAGCTCCTGAAATAGACAAAAAGAAACAAACAATCGATCAACACAGAATTTCATAATTTGCATTGGATCAAGTTCAAACCACAGATAATGAATATGGACTAGTCGCTGGCCACAATGGTTCAAACGATGGTAGAACCAGTTCGGTTTGAAACAAAAGCTCATGAACCCATCACAGTGACAAATCTTGAGAAAAGAACTAAAGCAAAATGAAAATTTAAAATAAAGCAACAACCATCTGAGTTTAAATCAAGTCAAATTAATCAAGAGGAGAATATTAAAGATTAATGAATACTCAAATCAGTACACTTAAACTGTAAAAACCCCCACCAAATTAAACCTCCCAAGGTCCAGATATTAAATGTCCTTCCAAGGCGTCCCTAGGAAGAACACAGGCCAAGGAGAAAACAAAACACGCTGCAGGCGGCGATTACCGGAGCTAATGTGCTCTATTAACGGCACATCGCCCGTTAGTGACGGCTCAAACAGGCCACCGTCACCTTAAGCCACCAGCATCAGCGCGAAGCCACAAACAAAAACAGAAATCAATTGTCAATGGTCACAAATTATTAAAAATATAGCAGCAGGACAAGCAGTGCAGTCTTCAGTGTTGTACAAGGAGTGACTTATTCGCCCTGCAGTCCACAGTGACGAGATGATTGAGCGTGTTGTATAAGGAGTAATTTATTGGTCCCTGCAGTCCAGAGTGACAAAATGCTCGTGAAGAATTTCCCCCACTAAAATAGACACAAATGAAGATAGATCAGTCAGACAGACATCAACCCAATAATGATCAAGGGACTCGCTATACATACCCAGAAGTAGATCGCTAAACACACAAGTTCAGTTTACTCGCTGTTTTTTTTATCCAAATTCCACGAATGGCAAATATGCGGGTGTTCCATCAGCGCACACACAGACTGCAATATGATTGAGGCATAAATTACGAGTCACACCACAAATGTTAAATCCACTGGAATCAACATACCTGGAGTGAAAGTCTATGGAGGACCAAATTACTCAAAATGAAATAATTAAATAAATAATGAATTCAATAAAACAACAATTAAATGCACCAGTTTATTATGAAATAATTAAATAATTACTTAAATAATTAATTTAATAATTTATTTGATTAAATTAATTAAATAATTAAATAAATAAATGTATCTATTTATTTTGTAAAATTACATGAAATTATTTAATATATTTCACAATCACCTCTTCCACACACACTTGTTATGTTTAAAAATCATTTTTTCATTATTAAATGTGCTTTTTCAAAAAGCCGTTTTTCATAATAATATGCTGCATTTACGAATGGGGCCTATTTGACGAATCATGCATTTCCAAAGCACGATTTTCCCAAAGATTTTTTTCATAATAATAGAGGACATTTCACAAATGCCAATCAACAGGTAGTGGGCGGTGCTTGGCGCTGATTGGTTTGAAGTTAAAGAGTCGACAGACATGACCGATCGATCTGTGTGTGCTGTGGTGACATCACGGAACACCAAGGGTGCTTCTCATTTCTTATTTGTGACTGAAAATGTATTTTGATTCTATTGAATTTTCTAAAAACCTGTAAATTATGAGAAATGTGGCTGTGTTTAAGTAAGTGTGTTTTTATCTTGATCAATTCCTACCGCCATATTAATTTACAATCAATTCCCCTATTTCCCCTTGCAACTTGCCAGTAGTGATGGCCAAATGAGGCTTCCTGAACCACTGAGGCTTTCCAGCCCATTGGTTCACCAAAAGGTTCATTTTCCCGAAGCCTCATGAAACAGTGTGCTCCCTAGTGACACCTGCTGTGCAAAGCAATGTATCGCACACAAATCTATTCATCCTGAGCAACCAAATTGTCATAGTGTGGGCACACCCTTTTTCTATTGCCTGTGTATTAAATAAAGTATTTTACTCTGCTTGTATTAACCTATGCACACACAACTCACACAAGCATACAACTTTGTGTTGAACTATTCAGTATTTCTTTGGGTAAGTGATGACAGTGAATGCCCCAAATGATTGTAAAGAAATTATTGTGAGTGTAGTGCTGATTGGGAGTGCAATAGTGCAGTGCTTATGGAACTGGGATTGTGGAACAGCAAACTGCAACAGGGATGGGAAAAGTGTGTACTGGTTTTTATTTAGTTCTCCTCTTTCTTGCTGGCTCCATTGTAAGGAGGACAAAAAGGCCTCTAGGTTTGCCTATAACGTTTGCACTAGACCAACTTTCTAAGCTTTCCTAATACAGTCTTATAATAATAATAATAGCAATGATATATATATATATATATATATATATATATATATATATATATATATATATATATAATAACAGTACTACTATTATAGGCTATACATATAATATATATATATATATATATATATATATATATATATATATATATATATATATATATATATATATATATATATATATATATATATATATATACACACACACACACAATTACGTATTATAGGTATTACAACTAGATATAGGCTAATTTACTGAACTATGTATAATTTACTCTAATAATCTACTAAACTAAGTATAATGCAATATAAAATATAATACAAGCTATGATATATAATGATAACTACTACAAACACGCTACACTACTCACTACTTCTCGCTACTACATACAACCAACACCTACACACCACAAGAGGCGCGTGGTTTCGAAGCACTTTTATCAGGAAGCGATACTCAGAATGAAGCAATGACGTATTCAACAGAAGCCGAGGCCTCGTTTGTCATCGTCACGTGATTTTCACGGAAACGATACAAGCCTCGAATCGGGGCTTCATCTGGAACGCCCCTTTTTGCTCGACACAAGCTCCGGAGCCTCGCTTCAGCTGTCCCATCACTACTTGCCAGACCCAGACAGGAAAAAGTAATCAATCTGAAAGGATTATCCAATCAGCGCCAAGCCCCGCCTACTGCCTGTTGATTTGCATTTGCATCTTTGGAAAAATGTTGCTTTGGAAATGCATGATTCCTCAAAATAGGCATCATTCTTAAATGCAGCGTATTATTATGAAAAACATCTTTTTGAAAAAGCACATTAAATAATAAAAAAATAGATTTGTATCTATTTGGAAGAGTGTAATTGTGAAATATATTAAATAATTTCATGTAATTTTACAAAATAAATAGATACATTTATTTATTTAATTATTTAATTAATATTTAATCAAATAAATTATTTAATTATTAAATAAATAAATTAATTATTTAATTAATTATTTAATTATTTCAGAATAAACTGGTACATTTAATTGTTGTTTAATTGAATTCATTATTTATTTAATTATTTAATTTTGAGTAATTTGGTCCTCCATAAAAGTCAGCCTATACCCAACAGCAACGTCGTGCCAATCCTAAATACAACCTGGCTGCAAACAAATACACACTTAACAGTGCATAAACACCAGAAGCAACATTAGCCAAACAGCTATACCTCCCGCAAAGCTAAGTGCACACGCCCACAAATGACAATGAATGCATCATGCACATTCAGGTGGCGTAAACTACGTCTTAAATACACATGGAGCGGCAGCCGATAGGCTGTCACACCAGTCAATCAGGCGATAGTCAGGTTAAAAAAAGGGCAGTACCCAGACTGCCCCACTACACAAAGTTGATAAAACATTTAAAGAGAAAAAAAGCTTTTTCCTTAATTCGTGGGATCCAAGCTTTAAAGCCGTTTTGTTGAATTATAATGGCATTTTAACTGAGTTTAACTGTAAGATCATGGTAGTCACAGGTAAAGCCATGCTCCTCATTACCATGGGTATGGTTTTAAAATATATAAACCATATATAATAAACTATTGAATTTGTAATAAAAAAAATTTTAACATTTAGAAAATACAAAAACAGCCTCTATAAAAGTGATTTATATTTCGAAATATTTAATGTAAGTAATAATAACAACGTTTTTAATAAATATGTTTCTTCCAAAACACCAATATTTCTTCACCTTTAGTAGCTGCCAGGTGAATTGTTGTGCTAAAGTGACAAGTTTGTATTTGTGTGTATTGCCGTTTTCCACTTAACCTCGTCATGTATTTTCATGCTGTTTTCAGCGGATTCACCACAGAACCTGTAATGTTCCCATATAGCACACGATTGCATAAAACAAAATTCGGAGTCAAAGTGCCGCCCATCACTTCATAGAGCAGCAGGAACGCAGCGTACGTTTGTCAACGGCAGCGCTGTCCGGAGATTCGCCTTTTGCAGTTCCATGCGCTATGCGCTCAAATAGTTTTTTATAAAAAATGTAAAAAGCGTTTAATATGGAGGGGAGGTCTCTCTCGCTTTGGCCAGTCAATTCAGAAGACAATGGGCCGCTGTCCCTGCATGATGGGCCAGTCAGTGGCAAATAAATAAATAACCTTGTATCGGCCCCAAAGTGCGTCGGCCCACCGGGAAAATGCCCGTCCAGCTCTGGGTAAGGATTAAAACAGATGTGCAAATGAGCGTACCGGTACGCTATAAACACGTTCTGGGCGCACGGAGAGGTGGCGGTACTGAGTACCTGCGCGTACCGGCCCACTTAAAGCACTGGTTCAAAGTATTCCATTCATGCATTAACTGGGACTGACCAGCATGAAAACTATATTCAATTAAAGTGTTATATTGACAATTTATTTTTTTCATCTCTAAAGGTAGGCTATAATTATACCCCAATGTATAATTTTGTTAAAATGGAACAAATTCTGAATTATTTGTGCAACACATTCGTAAACCTCCTACACCTCCTACACCTACAAAAACAACCCAATTTGGGTAATCTAGGACAATCACAGAACAAATGTTGGGTTAATTTTAACCAGCTATTTATTTTCTATTTTTATTTTCTTCATACATGACTGTCTTAGCCACATGGCTTGCTGCTAATTCATTCCTTTTCGGTAATACTTTATAGTATGGCATGTTATATCGTTTAATATTGCCTTCAATTAAGATCGTTTAACACAGAATTAAAACTAAAACCGAAGGAACTCAACTGTAATCGAGCCGTAGGCCTATCTGTTGTCCCGTTACCATCCTAACAGCGCTGATCTCGTGCCGGAGCTTTGGGTCTTAAAGTCTTACTTTGACCTTCACACAATTTCACTCCTTTAAATGTCTTAAACTGAAGCAGAAAGTCTCAAATTCAGTATCATGTCTTTACATTAGGGCCCTGTGATTTCTGTGCTGAACACGTGGACGGAATTGTAGAATCATTCATTCAAATGGTTACTGTATAATGTCAGGGATTTTGTCCAATTTGGGATTAATAAATCAGAAGTAGGTCAGAAGATTTAAAAGGACAGTTCACCCAAAAGTTAAATTCCTGTCATTTACTCGCCCTTATGTCTCTCCGAACCTGTAAGACTTTCCTTCATCATATCATGCGATCGAGTCTCCAGTAAAATATGGAATAAACTGCTTGATTCCTATGGGTTAGTTTTAAGATCTAGCATCAAAGTGGTAGTTGCTCTCTTTACGATTTCATTAATAATATATTCATTTGCGTTCCGAAGATCAAACTAATTCAGTTCACCATAAAAGCAGTCCAGAACAATTAAAACACAAACTATTAAACTATAGTAGTTCGGGGAACACGTACGCATAGAAGTGTTAGCCTATAGCTGTAGCCTAAGTTATACTGTCTATTAGGACCCCCTGATCCCTCCATTCGGCACAGTCAGCTCTGATCTGTGTTGTCTGGTCTGAACGCCCACATGCTGCCCAATAATGGCTAGCAGTGAAACCGCAATGGAAAAGAAGTGATGCATTGCTAGAGCTCGATCTGGTCTGGAGTCCGTTCTTCGTATCGCTTGAGATCAAATGACACATCCAAGATGATATAATCGCGCTAATCATGATCTGGCTAATTAGGTTCTGAACACACCTGTGGTTTATGATTAGTAGCGCTGGATTGAGTTATCTGAGATAATTGCGCGTTCATGCGTTATGGCAAGCGGTTTTAACTTTTATTGATTCCCAATTATGAGTTCTTGATATCAACCATTCATTTTTCACTAGTTAAAATGCTGATTCTTGATATCTGTAATTGTATTTTCACTGGTCAAATGTCACCGTAGACTGCCATTCAAATTCAATTCTTGATCAATATACTTTAATGGGCTATATCTAAATTGGCTTTCTTGCTAACAATCACATGCAAGATATATAAAAATGCACATTTTTACTAATGGCAATTAAATTCCTGATTTCAACAATATTAACAATTTGAATGGCAGCCTATGGTGACGTTTGACTGAAAATACAATAACAGATATCAAGAATTCATGGGAATGAATAACAATCAAAACGGCTTGCCATGATGCGTTGGTTTAAAGGAGATAAGACAGAAACAATGATCGGACCCGGTCCGTGTCTGGTGGCGTTCCCAGCAAGCAATAGCCGTCATTTCACCGTCTAGGTTAACTATAGACCCGATATAGCCCCGGCTATGAGTAACCCACTTTTAGCCAAAATAACTTTGAATTTGGTTACAAGTCATTTTTGCCCAAATCATTTGTGCTACGCATGATATTCCATCATGTTAGCAAAGTGAAGAGTGATTACAAGGTGTTTGGTTTCATTTCTTTCATGTTTTATGCGTATAGGCTGTGCATATAGCCACAATCTAGCTCCTATATAGACCGGCTAGTTTGCAGCCCACTTGTAGCCAAAAGTCAAAACTGATTAATTGTTTTTGGCAATGTAGCACAATGATATGGTTGATATCCCATAATGTTCGCAATGTCAATGTCAGTAATATCTGCAAGATGTGTCATGGTCATGTTTCATGACATGGTCTATCTGGGCTATGTGTAGTCTGCTTTTAGCCCACCCGCATTTGTAAACATATTAATTAGTATTATATTTAACATTCACTTAAAATGTAACACAGTCAAATAATATCGTAGCTCGTATATATTATTTGTCTCTCTTCCATTTTAAGTTAAATATAAAAATGCGATTACAACTCTCAACCGCTAGATGGCAAATGTAGCCTGGATTACTGGCAACGCCAGATCTCGCGATAAACTTTTCTGTTTTTAGTTTTTTTTTTTTTTTTTTTTTTTGATGTGAACTGTATGTAGCGATTAAGGACATTCTTTGGTCTTGTAAGTATCTGTGTTTTTAAATACATGTGTTCATTATATTATTTGTTATTGTGTAGGAACCCTGATATTTTAGCTAGTAACATTGTAGAATAAACCATGTTGTGGTTAGCTTAACATGCTACATGTATCTGTAGCCTATGTTAGGTACCTTCAAGTCGATAAACAAGAAGCATGTGCATATTATAATTTGTTATGAAAGCCACAAATATGCTTTTACTCTTTTGATCATTATATGAAAATATGACTGTCTTTGACTTAGCAAGGCAAAGTTGTATAGCACATTTGATTTCAAAAAGCCATAAGTGCTTTACATAAAACATAAAAACAACATTTGGTAATGTAAAAAGAAGGCATTTAAAAAACACTTTAAACACAAGATTATGAACATTTCTGAGCTAAAACTGCTCGTCTAACATTCAGCTGCAGTGAGAAACTGCGATTACAAACTGCCCGGTTTTTTTCTGATTTCCTCTAGCTAAAAGTTACTTTAAACCACGTCGCCTTGGTTGCAAAGTGATGAATGGGCATTAGCAAATAAAAGCGACATCGGCCTCCAGTATATTGGGCCGACCCAAAGCCGACGAGCTGGAAATAAAGCGCTATTCGCCTATGCCTGGCCGATACTTATTAGATGTTATAAATTGGAGGCCGACGTCCGCTCTAGGGCCGACATCGGCCAGATGTACGTGTGCTATCTGGGTATACTTTATGGTGTAAATAGAATATAGCACTTTTTTTTTTACTTAGTAAATAGCATACAGCTATTACACTTACTGCAAATAGCCACTGTCTTCATTTTGTCCTGGAAAATAAAATCCTCAGGAATAATTTTTGCTGTGCACTAAATGTAGGGTCCCATGAAATAGTTTTATAGTTTGTGTTTTAATTGTTCTGGACTCTTTATGGTGAATTAAATTAGTTTGATCTTCGGAACACTTAATATATTTTTAATGAAATCGGAAAGGGCAACTACCACTTTGATGCTAGAGATTGTAAAACTAATCCAAAATCAAGCGGTTTATTTCAATTTAACTGAAGATATTCGATCGCTTTATATGTTTTACGGGTTCGGGACGACATTAGGGCGAGTAAATGACAGGAATTTAACTTGTGGGTGAAATGACCCTTTAAATCTTCGGACCTACTTCTGATTTATTAATCCCAAATTTGACAAGTTCCCTGACATTCTGCATTATACAGTAAATACCATTTGAATGAATGATTCTACAATTCCGTCCACGTATCACAGGGCCCTCATTTAAAGACATGACACCGAATGAGACTTTCTGCTTCAGTTTAAGACATTTAAGGAGTTAAATTGTGTGAAGAACAAATTAAGACTTTAGGACCTACAAGAGATCGGCGCTGTTACGATGGAAACGGGACAGAGACGGCTCGATTACAGTTTAATTCCTTTGGTTTTATTTATACTTCTGTGTTAAACGAGCCTAAATGAAGGCAATATGTATTAAACTATTTAACATGATATACTGTAAAATATTACCACAAAGGAATTAATTAGCAGCAAGTCACTGGCTAAGACATTCATGGGATGACTCCGATTGTTTGAATATAACTAGTTAATAATTCTTTAAATCGATATGTCATCCTCACAACAACCCGTCTCCAGCGTGTTGACGCCGATCTTTCGAATATTACACTTTAGTAATTGTTTAATCGATACGGCATCCTCAATAAAACCGGCGTAATGACTCCGATATTTCAAATGATTTATTTTTTATTTAATAAATACATCATCCTCAATAAACCCACCTCCGGCGTGTTGCCTCGGATCTCTCGAATATTCAGATCTATTATGACTCTGACCTTTAAAACTGTTCGAATAATAATATGCTGTTTGTAAATTTGCCAGATGAGAAATGGCACCCAGACTAAGCCTGGTTTCTCCCAAGGTTTATTTTTCTCCATTCAGTTTTTGCTGTCAACTGTCTCTGATGTTGTCTGGCTATCACCAGACCAAGCTCAATTTAAGACTGAACATTGGACTTGGGATCTG
The DNA here is from genome assembly GCA_023029165.1 of Gobiocypris rarus. Classification (NCBI taxonomy): domain Eukaryota; kingdom Metazoa; phylum Chordata; class Actinopteri; order Cypriniformes; family Gobionidae; genus Gobiocypris; species Gobiocypris rarus. The sequence goes on along the minus strand of CM040930.1, from coordinate 15,545,950 downwards.
CTTTGTATTTTCTACTGCACAAGAGGCGTGATAAACGAGCATTATTCAAATGCAACTGGATAGTCCTTCAACCAGTCAGACCACAAGAGGCGTGAGCAACTGTCATCTTGTTAAACCCGCCAATAGCGCGCCAGGTGGATTAGCCAGTCTGTGATTGGTTCCCACAAAAAAAGTGTATCAGAAGCAGTAGAAATTAATTTACTGGTTGCCGGGCGAAATCAAATTGCTGGCAAAATCAGGCTGGGTTTACCCAGTCTATCGCTGATGATAATTTTTTTTAGTTTTGCCGAAACCATGTGCAACCAAACCATTGGGCTTGTATGGAAGCAAATAAGAGACTTAATTCTTTGAAAATTAACAGCCACTGAATACTTAGTTGTGAAATATTTTATTTTGAAAAACATTTATCTGAATTTATTTGCTCTGAATTCACCCCTTTGAAATTATTTCACTTTGGAAACCATTCGAATTTACCTCTCAACCTGAATTTCGATTAATATTTTTCAATGCTCAAAAATTCAGATACAAAAAAAAAAAATCAACTTACAGAATTTCAGATAAAATAGATTCAGGTGGATCATATTTGATTGCACAAATTCAGATCTCAAATTTCAAGTTAAAATTTTTCAAATAAAACATCAGTCTAATTCGACTGCTCAAATTCAGATCGAAAAATTTCTTCAGAGAGCACTTTCTCGCTGCTCTCTGAAGCAGAAGTCTCCAAACTCATCCTTTCCAAACACCCCACTACTTGTCCGCTTGATCCTATCCCCACTCACCTGCTTCAGGCCATTACTTCGTCAATTACTCCTGCACTCACCCACATCGTCAACACCTCTCTTCACACCGGGACTTTCCCCACAGCATTCAAGCAGGCTCGGGTAACCCCATTGCTTAAGAAACCCTCTCTGAACCCAGCACTTTTAGAAAACTACCGACCTGTGTCCCTTCTGCCTTTTATTGCTAAGACACTTGAGAGAGTAGTGTTCAACCAACTCTCTATGTTTCTTGCACAAAACAACCTACTGGACAACAACCAATCTGGATTCAAAAGTGGCCACTCAACTGAGACTGCCCTGCTCTCGGTTACTGAAGCACTGAGACAGGCAAAAGCAGCTTCCAAATCCTCAGTACTCATCCTGCTGGATCTGTCTGCTGCTTTTGACACAGTTAACCACCAAATCCTCTTGTCAACTCTCATGAAGATGGTCATCTCAAGAACTGCTCTCCAGTGGTTCTAGTCTTACCTCTCAGGTAGGTCCTTCAGGGTGTCATGGAGAGGTGTAGTGTCTAAGTCACATCATATAGCTACTGGAGTTCCTCAGGGCTCAGTGCTTGGACCACTTCTCTTCTCCATCTACATGTCATCTCTAGGATCTGTCATCCAGAAACATGGCTTTTCCTATCACTGCTATGCTGATGACACTCAACTCTACTTCTCATTTCAACCAGATGATCCCACAGTTGGGATTCGGATCGCTGCCTGCCTGACAGACATTTCTGCCTGGATGAAGGATCAACACCTTCAACTCAATCTGGCAAAGACAGAACTGCTTGTGGTCTCAGCCAACCCAGCACTTCAACATACTCTCTCCATTCAGCTTGGTTCATCAACCATAACTCCGTCCGGGACAGCCAGGAACCTTGGAGTTGTGATTGATGATCAGCTAAAATTCACTGACCACATTACTGCAACAACCCGGTCCTGCAGATTTGCGCTATACAACATTAGGAAGATTAGACCCTTCCTATCAGAGCAGGCCACTCAACTCCTGGTCCAAGCTCTTGTACTCTCCAGACTGGACTACTGTAAATCTCTTCTAGCAGGCCTTCCAGCATCCACTGTTAAACCCTTGCAGCCGATCCAGAATGCAGCGGCGAGAGTGGTCTTCAAAGAGCCGAAGAGAGCACACGTCACGCCTCTCTTCATCAGTCTTCACTGGCTGCCGATAGCAGCGAATCAAATTCAAGGCTCTGGTGCTCGCGTACAAAGCAACCGCAGGCTCTGCACCAGTATACCTAAACTCACTTGCTCAGACTTACACACCCTCCAGAAGCTTGCGTTCTGCAAGTGAACGATGCCTAGTGGTGCCATCTCAAAGAGGCATGAAATTCCTCTGTAGGACCTTTTCTTGGACCGTTCCCACCTGGTGGAATGACCTGCCTGTCTCAGTTCGAGCAGCCGAGTCTGTAGCCATTTTCAAAAAACATCTCAAGACACTACTTTTTCAGCAGCACTTGACCAATAAAGAATAGCACTTATCACTCTATTCGTTTCTGTTTATTTAAAAAAAAAAAAAAAAAAAACCTGTCCTATGTGTTTTGTGTTTTGTGACACTTGTTTCAGCGCTTGCATATTGTTGCCCTTGACTGGTCTTGGTTGCTTCTATTACTCTCTGTGGCGGGGAGGGCGTGGTTTAGCGAGGTCTGTGACGGGAGAGAGAGTCAGAGGCCGAGCGGCATGTAAGTGAATCAGGTGCAAACGATGAACACCTGTCTCTTGTTTCAGTAATTGCCGTGGAGAGACAGGTTATAAGCCACGCAGGAGATGAGGACCGGGGAGAGAGAATTGGACTGGGACTACACGCACGCTGCTGAGAGTGAACAAGAGAAACTGCTATTGCTGAGGACTGAGCAGGCGACCCATATCGTGGAACTTGAGTGTACGAGCCACTACGGTGTGCCGGTGTGAAGCAGGCGACCCATATCGTGGATTTTGAGTGTATACGCCAGAGAGCTGTGTGTGCGTGAGAAAATAAAAGTGTGTAAGTCCCAGTCAGGCCGACCCCTGTGTCTTCTTCCTCACCCACACACACGAACTTCATTACATTGGTGCGAAACCCGGGAGGAAGAAGACCAGAGCCGCCGCCATGCAAGCGCCATCAGCAACGCCATTTGCGGACATCATCCAGGCACTCGCGGGCCTGCACAAGGAACAACACCAGTCCATGCTGGAGATCAGGGAGGAGCAGGAGCGGCGATTCCAGGCGCTCCTCCTGGCCCAGCAGCAGGACCGCGAGCTGTTCGGGCTGCCTTGACCGGAGGTTCCGCGAGATCCATCATCAACCCGGCCAGCGCCACCCGCATGCAGCTTACCAAGATGGGACCGCAGGCGATCCGGAAGCCTTCTTGGACCTGTTCGAGCGGTCCGCGGAAGCATGCGGGTGGCGCGACTGGACTGGCGGTGCGCCTCATCCGCTGCTGTCCGGGAGGCGCAGATAAGCGGCCCAACAACTACCAGTCCAGAACCTCCTGGTCTATGATGACCTACGGCGGGCCATCCTTCAGCGGGTCGGTCTCTCCCCCGAACAACATCGCCAGCGATTCGGTCGCTGACCCTGGGGAGAACAGCCGGCCCGCCGTGATGGCCCAACAGCTCCGGGGCGCCTGCCGCAGATGGCTGATGGCGGACCAGTCGACGATCGACCAGGTTGTGGATCGAGTGGCACTGGAGCAGTTTATTGCGCGGTTGCCCAGGAAAACCGCGCAATGGGTCCAGTGCCACAGGCCGACGTCGCTGGACCAAGCCATCGAGCTGGCGGAGGATCAAATGGTGGCGTGCCCAGGGTCGGCGAACCCCTGCCGGCTTCTCTCTCTCTCTCACCCCTCCCCTTCTTCTTCTTCTCCGTCCCCTTATAGGCCAGTTCCGGCTCCCCGTACCAGGGGAGGCTACCCATCACGGGGTCAGGCGCGGGAAGGTTCGGAGAATCCCGGGACGGAGCTTCGGGCTCTCGGCGCCATCCAGGGGCGCGGAGCCGCTCGCATTTCCTCCAGCCTCCGGTCCCGTTTCCCCTCTCTCTCCACGCCAATTCCCTGGTTCACTTCCTGCCACTGGGGCGGCGGGGAAGTCTGGGCCGGCCTGTTGGCGGTGCGGGGACCCGGGGCACTTTATAGATAGGTGTCCCGTGATGGAGGTGGGGGCGTTGATCCGGGTCCCAGCGCGCCTCAGGCTGCCCCCGATCGCGCCGGGCTGTACCAAATACCAGTGAGTATTCAGGGGGGTACCTATCCGGCTTTGGTGGATTCGGGATGTAACCAGACCTCTATCCATCAAAGCCTGATACAATCGTTGGCACTGGATAATAGTCGCCTGGTTAAGGTTCGGTGTGTGCATGGGGATGTGGTGAACTATCCGCTGGTGGACGGTTATAATTCAATTTCGAGGTCAAAACCATAGAGTGGAGGTGGCAGTTAGTCCGCACTCCGACATCCGCTAATTTTGGGGACAAATTGGCCAGCATTTGGTAGTCTATTGGCATGTTTATGTGCGGATGTCTCTTGGGGGAAGAAAAGGCGGGGAGAGAGAGCGGTTGTGCAGGTGGGAGAGGCTGAGCCGGGACCACCGGGTACGGGTTCAGAGGAACGGAGCGGGGTAAAGAGGCTGGACCTCACTGACCGCGATGATTTTCCTCTGGAACAGTCCCGGGATGAGTCGCTCAAAAATGCGTTTGCGCAGGTCCGATCAATCGACGGACAGCTTCTCCACCCTGATCAGACGCTCGTATCTTTATTTTGCTATATTAAAAGACAGGTTGTATCGAGTGACCCAAGACACTCAGTCAAAACAGGATACAACCCAGTTGTTAGTCCCAAAAGCCGTCGAAATGCTTTTCCGGGCGGCTCATTCTAATCCAATGGCCGGTCATTTGGGGCAAGCGCGACACTAAATCGCTTAATGGTCCGGTTCTTTTGGCGGGCATTCACGAACGCGTGCGCAGATGGTGCGGCGTCGTGTCGTGAATGTCAACTGGTAAATCCACCGCCTGCCCAAAAGCGCCATTGCGCCCTCTACCGCTTATGCAGGTCCCCTTCGAGAGAATTGGCATGGACCTCATCGGACCATTAGAGCGATCCGCACGAGGGCATCGGTTTGCATTGGTCTTGGTGGATTATGCAACCCGATACCCCGAAGCAATTGCCCTCCGTAGCATTTCGGCAAAGAGTGTTGCGGAAGCGTTGTTTCGTGTAATCTCCCGAGTGGGGATCCCGAAGGAGATCCTCACTGATCAGGGCACGGCGTTTATGTCACGGACGTTACGCGAACTTTACGAATTATTGGGCATTAAATCGGTCCGCACCAGCGTCTATCACCCACAGACGGATGGTTTGGTGGAGCGATTTAATCACACATTGAAGACAATGATCCGAAAGTTCGCATAAGAAGACGCCAAAAATTGGGATAGATGGTTGGAACCCTATTGTTCGCTGTACGCGAGGTCCCACAAGCCTCCACAGGGTTTTCCCCGCTCGAGCTTCTCTATGGACGTCAGCCCCGTGGGGTGTTGGACGTCCTCAGGGAGGCTTGGGAGGACGGGCCTTCGCAAGGCAAAAACGAAATTCAATATGTAATGGACCTGAGAGCAAAACTCCACACTTTGGGGCGGCTATCCATGGAGAATTTGCTACAGGCTCAAGACAAACAAAGCCGGCTCTACAATAGGGGAACGAAACTGCGTGAATTTGCACTGGGAGATAAAGTGCTTGTATTACTCCCAACTTCCAGCTCAAAATTGCTCGCCAAGTGGCAAGGGCCCTTTGTGGTCACACGACGAATAGGAAATCTCGATTATGAGGTAGTTCGGTCGGATAGGAGCGGAGCACATCAAATATACCACCTTAACCTCCTTAAAAAATGGAGTGAGGGGAGTCGGTGATGTTGGCAACGGCAGTGAGTGGGGAGGAGGATCTCGGGCCAGAGGTGAGCACAAAGGTACATCCCTCGCTCTGGCACCAGGGGGAGATCACCTCTCGCCGTTGCAGCTCACTGACATAGCACAGTTGCAGGAAGTTTTTTCGGATGTGTTCTCGCCCCTACCCGGTCGAACGAATCTCATTCAGCACCATATCGAGACGGAGCCGGTGTGGTAATTCGCAGCCGGCCGTACAGATTACCAGAACACAAGAAAAAAGTGGTTCAGGATGAGTTAGAGGCAATGCTGGATATGGGAGTGATAGAAGAATCCTACAGTGACTGGGCCAGCCCGATAGTTTTAGTCCCTAAAACGGACGGCTCGATCCGGTTCTGTGTGGATTATCGCAAGGTGAATGCTGTGTCGAAATTCGACGCATATCCAATGCCAAGGGTTGATGAGTTGCTCGATCGGCTGGGCACGGCTCGGTTTTACTCGACGCTGGATTTAACAAAGGGATATTGTCAGATCCTTAACGCCTTTATCTAAAGAGAAACACAGCCTTTACGACGCCGCTTTGGATTACACCAATTTGTCACCCTTCCTTTCGGGTTGTTTGGGGCCCGCCACGCTTTCAGCGTCTCATGGATAGAATTCTTGACGCATGCTGCATATGCTGCTGCCTACTTGGATGATATTGTCATCTATAGTAATGATTGGCAGCGGCATATGGAGCGCGGCTGTCCTGGGATCGCTGAGACTGGCCGGGCTGACAGCCAACCCGAAGAAGTGTGCGATTGGGCGCGTGGAGGTCAGGTATCTGGGTTTCCACTTGGGTCATGGGCAGGTGCGTCCTCAAATTGATAAAACAGCAGCAGTTGCAGCCTGCCCGAGACCCAAGACCAAAAAGGAGGTGAGGCAGTTCCTTGGGCTAGCGGGATACTATAGAAGGTTTGTGCCTAATTATTCGGAACTCACTAGCCCACTGACTGACCTCACTAAAAGGAAGCGCCAGATCCAATCCAGTGGTCAGAGCTGTGCCAGCAGGCTTTTACCCAGGTGAAGGCTGCTCTATGTGGCGGGCCGCTCTTACAATCGCCTGATTTTTCTCTCCCGTTTATGTTGCAGACTGACGCGTCGGACAGGGGCTGGGGCAGTCCTGACCCAGGAGAGGAGGGGAGGAGCGGCGGTGCTGTACATCAGTCGCAAGCTCTCAAAGAGAGAGCGATGTACAGCACCATCGAAAGGAGTGTTTGGCAATCCGGTGGGCCGTTCTTACCCTCCGTTACTATCTCCTGGGAGGGAGTTCACCTCTGTTCGGACCACGCCTCTGCAGTGGCTCCACCGCATGAAGGATACCAACGCGGATCACCCGTTGGTACCTAGCTTTACAGCCATTTAAGTTCAAGGTGGTCCACAGGCCGGGGCGCAGATGGTTGTGGCTGACTTCCTTTCCAGAAATGGGGAGGCTGCAGGCCGGATGGCTCCACGGCCTGAGTCGGGCGGTGGGGGTATGTGGCGGGAGGGCGTGGTTTAGCGAGGTCTGTGAAGGGAGAGAGAGTCAGATGCCGAGCGGCACGTAAGTGAGTCAGGTGCAAACGATGAACACCTGTCTCTTGTTTCAGTAATTGGCGTGGAGAGACAGGTTATAAGCCACGCAGGAGATGAGGACTGGGGAGAGAGAATTGGACTGGGACTACACGCACGCTGCTGAGAGTGAACAAGAGAAACTGCTATTGCTGAGGACTGAACGGGGCGACCCATATCGTGGAACTTGAGTGTACGAGCCACTACGGTGTGCCGGTGTGAAACGGGGTGACGCATATCGTGGATATTGAGTGTATACGCCAGAGAGCGTCTGTGTGTGCGTGAGAAAATAAAAGTGTGTAAGTCCCAGTCAGGCCGACCCCTGTGTCTTCTTCCTCACCCACACACACAAACTTCATTACACTCTCATTTGTAAGTCGCTTTGGATAAAAGCTTCTGCTAAATGACTAAATGTAAATGTAATGCAAAAATTCAAGTCAAATATTCACATGGTTACATCCGGGCTACCCAGGATAGGAAAACGAGTTGAGCGCCTATCGTCATGATCATAGGGTGCGTCTCAATCAGTTCCCTAGTTCAGTAGTCAGGGCACTGATCAGGGAGTCAGCCCATTGACTTATGTGCTGATCAGTACCCTGACTACTGAACTAGGGAGCTGATTGAGATGCACGCATAGACTGTAAAAGGGTTGACTTCCAGGGAATACTGCCGACGTTGTCTTTGCTGTATCAGTAGGCTATATATTTATGTTTAACATGAAGTATACATTAAGTACAGGCCTTCCCTGTACGTCAGCTACAGCAGCAGCGCCGCGTCAGACACGCTTCTGGTGTGAAAAGGCATAGAAAACGCCACGCAGCTGACACGCAGCAGAATCTATATTTCTATCTATACTTGTTAATCCTAAATATATAGCCTACTGATACAGCAAAGACAACGTGGGCATTATTGACCATACATATCTACATTTCACTGATGACGTGTCCAAGTAGCACCAGAAGGTGTATTCAAACTCTAACCTACCTGGCACAGCCAGTGACCTCCAGGAAAGTCTGGATGACATTCACGAATAGAGTGGTGATGGCTGGAGAGACAGTAGACAGCTCGGAAAGACGGCAACCGGGGGAGGGAGGGCTAGCCCCCCGACATGCAGCTCCTAAGAGGGAGCACCCACAACAAGCTACGAAGAACCCTACAGAAATATACCCCCAGGGATACCCGAGAGGGGGGGAGAATGAGCATCCCAATCGGACAGAATTACCGGTAACGACCCAAGCAAATGGACAACGGAATACGAGTGCAGTCTGTATTTGTGGCAAGGTCTGCAAAAACCTGAAGATCCACCAGGCAAAGATGGCCTGCCTCAGGAGGGATCAAGTGAAGCTACGCTCAGGTACGGCAGCTGGGGCAGCAGTTACTGTCACGCCGTCTGCGAACCTGGTGAGACGGAGGAGGAGCCGGGTCCGGAATCTCCCCACAGTACCCGGAACCTCCAAGCCACACAAATCCCCCCACCAAGCAGGAAATCGGAACACCGCAGGGTGAAGTGGCCTGCCGCAAACAATAAGGAGTGGCTTAAGTTGGACGAGGATGTAGACAAGTGTGGTCTTATTTACCTAAATTGGGTTGTTTTTAACCCCATTTTTGTGTGTATAAGGTTTGAATGTGTGTTGCATCAAAATTTTGAATTTGCATTGTGCCATTTTAGCTAAAACTAATTTTAATATTTTGGAGTATAATGATACCGTTAGACAGGCAAAAAGTTTAGGGTAACAGGATTGTCAATATCACACTAATTGAATGTAGTGTTCATGCAGAGAATGCGGGTCATGAATGGTTAAGACAATTAGAACGCAACAGAAGTGGCTTTAGAGCGAACCATCTGCCACATGCACTACTAATGTACAAGTGTTGTGCAAAACAATGTGACACTACAAGGCACTGTTTAGAAAGACTTTAATGCTGATTTTTGGCACCAGTTTTGACTGACAGCAGAAGTTCAGGAGGCTTTACTCCAGTAATAGGCGGGATGTACAGCAAATGACCTGATCGTCCAGTTAGGCTTTGTTTTGTGATAATGACCGTCTGACGGTGCATTAGATTTACTGTTGAATGACATGGTTTATGTTAGCTTATCATAGTATGATGATCAATTACTAAAATCCATTTGATCTTCTTGCTGTCGTCCTCATACACCTGAAAGAGAATACCGATTTAGTTGATCTGCAGTGTGTGTCAATCCGAGTATTTGATTGAAATTCACGTCACCTTAATCACAGCAGTACATGAGAGCATCATTGAGGGCGGTGTCATCTCCTCCTCCCTGTGGCTCTTCTATCTTCGTCCTTAGGCCACAGATTCCTCTTCCCCCACACGCTGGACTCCAGGCGCCCCAATCACCCCAGGATGTGCCATCACCCTCCAGCACAGAGCCATCACTGCACTCGAACCTGGAGAAAATTTAAATGTGACAATGAAAACGTAATTTTGCTGTTGGACAGAATCAGTCACATGATCACCTGCAGCCTCTTGCACACGGCTCAAGTCATAAACTGCAAGAGGGAAACCGGAGTCCTTAAATAGCAAAATAAAATAACTTACAGCATGCATATCAAAAGTACGAGTGTGCAATCTCGTAGAATGTATATGCCAAAATGAGTTGACGTGCATATGAGACGCACTTTATGGCGTATTATACGTACGAACCCCCCACACCCCCACCCTACCCAAAAGCGTGTCATATACACGTCATAAAGTGCGCATCATATGCACGCCAAAACTCATTTTTGGCGTATACGTTCTACGAGACTGCACACTCGTACTACTGATACGCATTGTCATGAGATCGTGTTGCACATGCTCACCTGATGTTGTTTGCAGCCGTGTCATCGCCAATTATTTGTGCAGATTCAACTCTCAGCCTGAAAGCTGTCAAGAACCCAGAACTACACCATTTGATATCTGTCCACCGACCCCAGCTGAAGAAGAGACAAAGAGGTTTCTCAAAACAATTCAATTGAAGAAAATCCTGAAGTTACTTCTCTATCTTAAACACTTAATGCAAGAATAGTTAATAATCAGAGTCCATTACTATCCTATGCCGGACTCGATTGAGGTGTAGTCATCTGAGGATAACTCTCCTTTGGGCCGATCGGCACAGTAAAGACGAATCCCATTGAGTGCTGTATCGTCACCATCAATAGGATCTTCCACCTTAAAACAACAGGAATAAATAGAAGGGAACAGAACACGTCAATACCGATCTAATGAGTTGCATTTGTGACGTCAAAGTTTGAAATTCCCAATTTATCGCCACAACTTATTCCTTTTACAAAGTTTGAGATAAGAAATCTAGTTAAAGTGATTGGGCTAAGAACCCACTGGCAAACGTGCTCTTTTAAATCACAAACTCCAAACACAGACTTAAATAAATGATTTGTACTGGAACACAAATCTTGAGGACGAACATGGTTTGTGTTGTTGTTATTTTGCAGTGGACTGAATGTAGGGTCCTATGAAATCTATGGGTTTGTTTGTTTGTGTGTGTTCTCTTTTCTTTCTGGACTCTGCTTTTATGGTAAAGACACTTTTGCTGACCCTTTCTTCGGAACACAAGTGAATATAATTTAATGAAATCGGAAAGAGAGCAACTACCACATTGATGCTAAAGATCGTAAAACTAATCCATAGGAATCAAGCGGTTTATTCCACTTTTACTGAAGAGACTCGATCGCTTTATGAGATGAAGAAAAGTCTTACGGGTTCGGAATGACATTAGGGAGAGACAGAGTTTAACTTTTGGGTAAACTGTCCCTTTAAGTGTTCTGACCTCAAATTTTTTTTTTTTTTTACAAAAATGACTATTTACAGCAAGTTGTTTCTTTATGATTGATCCTACAAGTCCATCTGCATGCTCTGCTCAGAAGTCATACGGCCCTAATTTAAAAGTGATATGGAATTTAAGACTTTTTACTTTAATTTAAAGAATTAAGGCCTTCAATTGTGAAAAGGTCAAATTAAGACTTTAAGACCCACAGAAACTCTGCATTTATCGTCATGCTCTTTAGTATTACACGTGCAGTTTCCTGGAGATAATTAAATAACTAACAACAACTCCACAGCTTTGAACCTTTGAAGCACTAAAACACCCCCATTTCAGCAAAATAGAGTCAATGCCCAACTTACCCTCAGATTAAACCCTATGGCATATTTTCCACTGGGACACATGCCATTAAACCACCAAGTCCCCCAGGACCCTCCATTCGGCACAGTCAGCTCTGATCTGTGTTGTCTGGTCTGAACGCCCACATGCTGCCCAATAATGGCTAGCAGTGAAAACGCAATGGAAAAGAAGTGATGCATTGCTAGAGCTCGATCTGGTCTGGAGTCCGTTCTTCGTATCGCTTGAGATCAAATGACACATCCAAGATGATATAATCGAGCTAATCATGATCTGGCTAATTAGGTTCTGAACACACCTGTGGTTTATGATTAGTAGCGCTGGATTGAGTTATCTGAGATAATTGCGCGTTCATGCGTTATGGCAAGCGGGTTTGACTTTTATTGATTCCCAAGATATGAGTTCTTGACATCAACCATTCAGTTTTCACTAGTTCAAATGCTAATTCTTGATATTTCTGTAATTGTATTTTCACTGGTCAAATGTCACCATAGACTGCCATTCAAATTCAATTCCTGATGTCAATATACTTTAATGGGCTATATCTAAATTGGCTTTCTTGCTAACAATCACAATCATGATTAAAAAAATGAACATTTTTACTAATAGCAATTAAATTCCTGATTTCAACAATCGACAATTTGAATGGAAGCCTATGGTGACATTGGATTTAGTGGAAATACAATAACAGATATCAAGAATTCATGGGAATGAATAACAGTCAAAACGGCTTGCCATGATGCGTTGGTTTAAAGGGGATAAGACAGAAACAATGATCGGACCCGGTCCGTGTCTGGTGGCGTTGTCTCTTAGCGCGCGGAGACTCTAAAGTATAACTTAAGCTACAGCTATAGGCTAACACTTCTATGCGTGTTCCCCGAACTATCTTAGCGACGTTAGCAGGTGCTGTCCGTGGCGGTGCTGATTTGGTTTAACGGCTCGAAAATCGATTATTCACTCTAATTGATGCAGGGACTGATTTATGTGAGAAAGCGGTGTTCTTTATAATAGAAGAATTGCATTTATCAGGACCCGTCCGTGAGATCTTATAAATATAATCCAAATTGCTAAATAAATCCTTCCGTGGATACTTTAAATAATTTTGAAATGATTGTGCGAAAAGTATTACATTTAATTACTATTTAGATTGTAAATAACTGCTACTTTTATTCTGTGTAAATAGAATATATAGCACTATTTTCACTTAGTAAATAGCATCTACAGCTATTACGTCTTAATTTTGTCCTGGAAAATAATTTTTTTTTGCTGAAAATGTAGGGCCCTATTAAATAGTTTTGAAAATGTTTCTGGACTCTGCTTTTATGGTGAACTAAATGTTAAGACGTTAATGTTAAGTTTACTGGAGACTTGATCACTTTAAATGATGAAGGAAAGTCTTACGGGTTCGGAGAGACATTAGGGCGAGTAAATGACAACAGAATTTTAACCTTTGGGTGAACTGTCCCATTAAATCTGATTTATTGATCCCAAATTTGACAAAATCTCTGACATTCTGCATTATACAGTAAATACCATTTGAATGATTCTACAATTGCGTCCACGTGTTCAGCACAGAAATCACAGGGCCCTAATGTAAAGACATGATACTGAATTTGAGACTTTCTGCTTCAGTTTAAGACATTTAAAGGAGTGAAATTGTGTGAAGGTCAAAGTAAGACTTTAAGACCCAAAGCTCCGGCACGAGATCAGCGCTGTTAGGATGGTAACGGGACAACAGATAGGCCTACGGCTCGATTACAGTTGAGTTCCTTCGGTTTTAGTTTTAATTCTGTGTTAAACGATCTTAAATGAAGGCAATATTAAACGATATAACATGCCATACTATAAAGTATTACAGAAAAGGAATGAGTTGGCAGCAAGCCATGTGGCTAAGACAGTCATGTATTAAAGATAAAAAAAAAAGAAAAAAAGCCTTGTTAAAATTAACCATACATTTGTTCTGTGACTGTCCTAGATTACCCAAATTGGGTTGTTTTTAACCCAGTTTGAGTTTAGAATGAGGTTTGAATTTATGTTGCATCAAATAGCTGATTCAGAATTTGCATTGTGCCATTTGCGCCAAAAAAGTTGTTTATAGGCGATAATTAAACCTTAAGAAAGGCAAGAAATGTTGGGTAACATGGTTGTCAAATATAACACTGTAATTGAATGTAGTAGTCATGAGTATGCTGGTCATTCCCAGGTAATGCATGAATGGATAAGAATTACTTTGAACGCAACAGAAGTGGCTTTAGAGCGAACCATCTGCCACATGCTCTACTAATGTACAAGTGTTGTGCAAAACAATGTGACACTACAAGGCACTGTTTAGAAAGACTTTAATGCTGATTTTTGGCACCAGTTTTGACTGACAGCAGAAGTTCAGGAGGCTTTACTCCAGTAATAGGTGGGATGTTGAGTGACATGGTTCATGTGAGCTTATCATAGTATGATGATCAATTACTACAACCCATTTGATCTTCTTGCTGTCATCCTCATACACCTGAAAGAGAAAACAGATTTAGTTGATCTGCAGTGTGTGTCAATCCGAGTGTTTGATAGAGATTCACATCACCTTAATCACAGCAGTACATGAGAGCATCATTTAGGGCGGTGTCATCTCCATCTTCCTGTCGCTCTTCTATCTTCGTCCTTAGGCCACAGATTCCTCTTCCTCACACGTTGAGCTCCAGTCGCCCCAATCACCCCAGGATGTGCCGTCACCCTCCAGCACAGAGCCATCACTGCATCTGAACCTGGAGGAAATGTAAATGCGACCATAAGAACACATGTAATTGTGCTGTTGGACAAAATCAGTCACGTGATCACTTGCAGCGTCTTGCATAAGTCCTTATTTAATAAGGCCTTAAATAGCAAAATAAAACCAGAATGAGTTACAGCAGCACATGCTCACCTGATGTTGTTTGCGGCCGTATCATCTCCAAATATTTGTGCAGATTCAACTCTCAGCTGGAAAGATGTCAAGCAGTACATTATATAATATACACATTGAAGCATTATGTATATAATATTGCAGCACATAATATTAGCCAAGTACTGGACAAAAACTATTTTACCCTTATCGACAGAAATATTTTAAACAGCATATCTTTTAGAAAGGCATGGTCTCTTCTCTTCTGAGCTTTTATAATCGATGCTTGATTTCTTTAGTCACTTTCAAGAGCTCTATAGAGATCTTAAAAAAAATACAAAAAAATAAAAGTAAAATTAATCTGCAATTAATCCTGCAAGACAGAAAGAAAGGACATTTTATTACATTGCATGCAAGTTGTAAGTTTATACATAACTGCAGGATTTCTTTCTGTAAAAAGCGTTGCATAATTAAATGTTAAATACATTTATGTAATAAGTTCACTGATATGTGTGCATTCCCATTATTAAAAGTATATATTTAATAGCAAGCTATATCATATGAATGTGTTTAAAAATGTTGATAATTCACTTGATTTTTTGTTGACGTTATCAACAGTGCAACTGATCTGAGTATGACAAAATAATCGAATATCTGATGTCATGTGAGAATTTTCACTCTTGCAAACAGCGGTAGGTTATGAGGTGTGAAGAGACATGTAACATTACATGAACAGACAGAGCCCAATTTGAAATCATTTTAAAGAATACAATGGACTTAATATAAACTTTCTGACAGTGTGTGGGACATCTGACTACTTTCCAAGAAAGGGAACAACAATACATATGTACAGGAATTGAGGCAGTAGCCAATGGCAGGAGTCATAGTAAAAGCTGCAGGATTATGTACAAGTATATACAAATATGTACGAGTATCATATGAATTTGACTACTTGCTAAATCTTGTGAATTATTGAGACTTTGAGAATATATTCTTATTGATTGAGCCATGGGATTTGTAAGAATAAGTTTAAGTAACAACAAATGCTGAATAATATGTTTGATAAAGGGTTCAAACCAACACATACATACATACCCTTGCAAATATTTGCTGTTGCAGCTTCTTCTCCGTTACTTCTCCACAAACAAGAATGGGCTGACTGAGTCCGGAAGGCCCTTTTGGTCTTTTCAGGTAAAAAAAGAGAGAGAGAGAAAAAAAATCATAATGTATAATATATTGCATTATATACAGGAAAAAGTACTATTTACATTAAAATACTTGGATTTACATAAAATGCATTTAAAGCATGGTAATTGTTGTGGTTACTGTCTATTTACAACAAACATCACATTAAAACTAAGGTTACTGTGGTAAAAGCATGGTAATATTTGAGGTTACTGTCCTTTTACTGCACCTAAGGTTACTGTGGTAAAAGCGTGGCAAGTGTTGTTATTTTTTTATTGTGCTTCTACTACAAATTCCATGTTGAAACTACACTGGTAGTTATTATTAAATATGAACAACTGTTTAAAGGTCTAGTATGTCACATTCGTCCATATCGTGACGCCGAGGGGTACCGTGGAGACGGTGATTGCTTTTGGGTCTTTTCTTCACAGAAATCAATCGTTTGGCCTCGGAACAGTTGCAATAGCCGGACTTTTTCAATAAAGTGTGTCTGCTGTCCGTTATATTCTGTGTTTTATATCATATAATAAAATGGGCAGGTTTAGTGCGGGGTTGGGCTGTTTCAAACTTGTCTGAATAGCGTAAATAAAAATAAATAAATTTAAATAAAAGTGTGCTGGCTTATTACATTGAGAATCACACTCCAACATGTCATAATGGAAAAATTATAACCCAATAAATAATTTCATCACGATGATAACATTCACGTGCCCAACACGTCTGTATATGACGCCCTAGGCTTCTCCTTGAAATTATGGAAGGCCAACAGGGCCAAAACGTGTGAGACTGACATGTAAACACGTAATTACGTGTTAACACGTTATTACGTGTTGTCACGTGAAAGACGTGTTTACATGTTATTATTGGACCGTGGAGCTTTAGCACCACCTACTGGTGTAAAACAGAGCCAACAGAAAAACATTGAACAATGCCTTTTCAGAGCATTACTTTTTTTTACAACAATATAAAACAGGCAACAGAAGACAGAATAAGCGTGCATGTATAGAAAACAACTCTGTTCATGCATTTCCTCAACAGGCACACTCATGCCTCTCAGTCACTGTTCGTTATTTGGTCATCCAAATCAGCATCTGTCATGCTTGTGAGCGCTGAAAACTTTTTCTTTGCTTTCTTTTCCTAGCTTTGGATTAGTTTGAAACCGTTTAGTAAGATTTTTTTGATTATATTATTTTCGTTTCTTTGGCACAATCTAGTTTTCCCTTTGTTCTCCCCAGATCCTATTTTTATGTATATTTGTTTTTCTTTATATTCATCATGAGTTTATTCATGTGTGGTTAACTATTGAGTTCCGTATTAAATAATTGTTCAATCGCCGTTATATGTGTGGTCTCGTTTTTCTCATCTCACTCACAGTGGTCATTACTGGTGGTATGAACTGGGTTTAAAATGTCCCCCTTCTTAATCCCAAAAGTGTTAACAGCCAAAGAAGGGTCGTAACAATATACAAAAAGAAAGAAAGAAAGTCATCACCAGTGGCTTGAATAAGTAATAATTGAAATCAGAAAATATCTTCCTTAGAATTACATTTTTGTAAAGAATATACCCACAAGGAAATAAAATATATATTAAAAAATAAAGAAGAGATTATGCCATATTTTCTCTATTACACTCCAGATCTATCTATTCAGTTTTCTGGCTCTTCCCATGTGCATTAGCTTCCGTCAATGTCGTTGGTTTATGATGGCTGATGAAGTAAGCTCAGCGTTGTGCTTGATTCAAATGAAATGAAATGTGTTGTGTCACCTTGACACTGCCTGTCGTAACTGTTTGTAATCATTCTCATGACTATTAATGTGGTGATGCGCACCTTCGTTTTATTGTATTTATTCATGAGATTGTGAACGAGTGCTTACCGAATGGTTACGATGATCCTACGTCATCTACCGTCAATCTAAAGACTAGATCCGCGCGTCGCGCCTGTGATGTGCTTAATACACGGGAATCCTAATCCTCCAATTTCAGCATCTTTTCCAAACGATATTACAGCAAAGTTCCTGGATTGTTATGCAGGAATGAGAGTATAGTCCCTAGCCATATCGGCCTAGAAAATAACAACTTTTCATTTTCCGTCTGTCTTAGTACACAATGTGACTATACACATCACAGCATGTAAATAGGAAAATGTTAGCGTTATTTTGTCTCTTATTGAGCAGTAGGCTAGATGGAGCTGTTTACCTCTAGTCTTTGTGCTAAGCTAGGCTAGCGGTGGGTGCATCAGACAGAGGCTGTCTCTCATTTCATGTAATTTCGAAGGCTGCGTCCTCTAGAGGATACATCCTGTGAAGGCAATGTACTGTTATAAAAGTTTAAAAATCACTAAACACTTGTAATCCTGTTTACCACAACTTTCTGTTTGAGGTAATACAGCTTAAAAAACTAAAATAAGCTTGAAACTACTTACATTTAAACACCACATGTACGCTTGCATGTATATCTGGCGATGGTGCCATGTTTTCAAATAATATTAAAAAAAAATTGGACGGTTGTTAACGGCGACGCAAAGAATTGTGGGTTATCTGCAGCAGCAAAGGCTACAACGCATGCACACTCCGAATTCCTGTAAAAGAAGGGCGCATTCGAAGGTCGCATTTGGAGTGTCCTACTCACTTTTTTAAAATGAGACAGCCTCATGACGTATGCAGCCTTCGAATGCGCCCTCCGGAGGACCCAGCCTTCCGAAATGAGACACAGCTAGAGTTATGGCACGCACAGAGATGAGAATGAGGTGTATGGACTTATCTAACTCTGGGGGATCCGATGAATAAGCTAAAGTCCCAAAAAGTCAAAGTGTTCCGTTAAAGGAACAGTGAAACATTTGTGTTAATTTCAGTAAAAACATTTGAATATAAAATAACAACTTGTTAGAAAGGAACTCAATAGAAAATAAAACTGTAAACCAAACTGGCCCGACCTGCCCATTCCCATTTCCATGGCACTTTTAAATGCTGCATAGGTGTTTTTCACTGGAAGTCTACAAATTAATGAACATGTGTTGGCAGTTGGGAACATTGCTAGTTCATCATTATGCTCTTAAGGAAGGACAGCTCTGGCTGTGTTTGAAATCCCATTGCTGGAATCCTCTCCAATCCTGTGGCAAATATTAGAACGTGCTGCAGGGAAATTGAAGCTGCATCTCCACCTGTCCAGAAGTGATAAGAAATATTTATGTATGTAAACTATTTTCTGTAAGTACTTTGCAAAGCTGCATTATTCTGTACATTGTTTTGTTTCAAATAGAGATCATAAATCTGAACAGACAATTTAACAAAAAAAAAGTTTGTTGCTGCAATTTTAAAAATGTTACATTAATTTCAATGAACTAATAAAAAAAATGTGGGTTGAGTGAATGATTCAATGACTCACTCATAAAGACTTGTTTCATTACTGGAAGAATCTGTTTTTGAATGACTATCTTGATTTGTTCAATGACAAATACATTTGCAAGTCACTTGTCGCCACCTGCTGGTGTAATGATGCAATCATTATTTGAAGCACCCAGTTACTTTCAAAATGTGATTTACTCTATTTTGATCTTTACTGTAGACATCAGTGTTTATATCAAAACTATGTTCTTCCCTTTAAATAGACTCCATTATGGCTTGCCAGCTGACGTGCTACCAGTGACAGAAGACTCCAGACATGGAAATTAAAACCATTACCTTTAGACATAAGGGAATTTAAACTTAAGCAGCACCGGAGTGATTTTCAAAATTCTCAAATAAATATATAGGCCTATATATATTTATGTTCATTCCTTATATGAAAATTAACCATGGTTTTATTTTTAGGTTAATTTATTACCAATTATAACCTCAAAAACCATAGTTAAAGTAGCAAAGCCATGGTTTATTTGTGTTTACCATGGTTTAAAACCATGGTTCATTTTCTTTTTGTTCTGTTGTATGCCACACCAGCAGGTGGTGGTAAAGTTCCAATGTGCCAGCACAAAATAACGTGTTAATGCATCTTTCACGTGTTTACGCGTAATTTACGGGATAACACGTAATTCAAGTTTACATGTCAGTTTCACACGTTTTGGCCCTGTTGGCCTTCCATATGAAATCAGTGGAGTGCCCCTGAACGTCGAAAAATGACGCTTAATGGGCACCCTGTGCGTTAAAAAGTGACGGTCAGGGGTACTGACCAAGCGGCAATGTGACGAGTTGGGAATGAGAATGTGTTGAATGAACAGAAACCTGAAACAGGTTGAAACATTACGATGATTTTAAATATGTAAAACATACTCGTACATTTTTCATTTTCACATTTTAATTGTTCCTTACTTCAAGCGTTTGAATAAGCTAATTCATACATTTAAATGAGCAACTTAAATATTTATATTAGTGGAAACTTGGCTAGCTTTAACTAATTATTCTATAAATGCAACCTTGCTAATTTGTAACACAAATGCTTTGATATTATTAACATAATATAGTTGAATTGGTACAGCAGTTTAGAACATTTAACATGTTGTATATTTGTTCTCAAACTAAGCTCATGCTCCACTTGTCACCATGATTGTAACCCTACAAAACATAACATACACTCTTCTAAACTAACATAGCAAAACAGTAAACACTACTAAATCTCCATCTTAACATTAATCTTGCACTAAAAAACATTATATAACACTTAATTTTAGCATTTACTCTGCCTTTTGAATATCATGGCAAAGCATGCTGGGAAATAGAAATCCCAGCCCAGTTTCAGTTAAATTTAAGTTTGTCTAAATGAAAAGAAACAAGTTCATAAAACTCAAAACAATGAAACAATTCTGATTAGGCCCAACTTAAAATGTGTCAGTTTTGTGTACTCAAAAGAAAAAGAAAGGTCTAATTACTCAAAAAATTTATTTGATTGAACTAATTTGTTAAATTTGAGTTGACTCTACTCAAACCAATGCGTTAGGGTTTACAGTGCATACATTACAAATGAATCAATCATGATAGGTTGAGTGAATTATCATGACATAAGTTTGGTTGAATGATGTGATGGAAATGAATAGGAAATGATTCAGAATCAAACACTACTTCTCCATCTTCACCCTCTGGATTCTCCAGGCATTTTACAGAAACCTGAAACAATATGGTAAGGTAAACAATACTTAAACTGTTGTATATTTTAAAGGCCTGCTGTAATATGTTTAGACACATATCATGCAAAAAAAGTGTACCCATGACTTTATTCACAACAGATTGGCCTCTTATACCAAATTGCTTAAATAATACATTTGAACAATATCAGGTTGAGTGAATTATGACCTACATTTGGTTGACCATTGAAATGGAAATGATTGGGAAATGATTCAGAGTCAAACACCACTTGTCTATCTCTACCATCACAGTTTTCCACACACTGAACAGGAACCTAAAACACAATGAAATGGATATATGCTAAATAAAACTTAGATTGTTTTTAGATGTTTAATTAATGAATAGTTTGGATAAACCGGATTACCTTGCGCTGCCATGTTGGACAGATCTCCACATCCGTCAACCAGGAGAAATTGCAGCATGTGTTGCCCTAATTAAAAAAATAATATATATAATTATAAAATAATGATATAAATATAATTATTAATGTAAAATTTCATTCCAAATATATGATGCACAAAAGATATTTACTTCAAGAGCAATGCAGTCCTTATTAGCGTGTGCCCGGTTGTCACTGAGAGTGTTTACATTCCAAACTAATTCAAAAGTATATTTGCAATCTATTGTTTAAAGTTAAATTTGCAAGTTAAAAGTCTCTCTTTAATCTTTATTAATCCTAAATAATGAAACAGATTGGTTATAAATACTCTATGATATTTTGACAATATTGACATATATTACAGGGGAGAGGAAATGTGACGATTGTAAAACTGCTGCGTCACTAGTTAGCATGAAGCATAACTAGCCTCTGTACAACTTTTTCAAATGTTTAGAAAATTGTATATTTAAAAACTAAATCAAATTGTAGATAGTTCATACTGATTGTTCAGATGAACTTTTCTCTATTTTGTTTATATTTCTGTTCTTGTTGACACTAGCATTCTCATCTCCATTTTGTTTCCCTCCGGTCGGACATCTTTGCCAGATCTTTAGCCTGGCAAATTCTTTAAATGTTTACACCCTTGATAGACATATATAGTTGCAATCTTACATACCATTGAAATATCTTGTAATGTTGTAGTTCTTGATGTTCCAGATGTTCTCTTTTTAATTAAATGATTAGCTTAGCTAGCTACGTTTTAAACGTGACCAACCCTCGATTGTTAGCATGTATAGAGATTTGTTACGTAGTGCGACGCATCCAGTCTGATTGGTGGAAAAATAACACATTTACATGAAAAAATAATATAAGGTTAAAAACAAAATTGATTAATTTTATCAACAAACATCATTACATTATATAGGCCTAATGCTTCAAAGATCTTTATAATTCATTCAAATAATTAAAAAATTATGATTAAAAGTTTTGGGAAACTTTTGAATGATATCCATTGTTTTAGGACCTGAAACAAATATTTTTCTTGTGCTGTCTTTCTTTACAATAACTTGGTTTGATATTTTGATATATAATTTTTGAAAACAAAAACATTCATACATTTTTAAGTTTGCATAAAGTGAAAAAGGTCACTATATATTTTATAGTCATAATTGATGTCTAGTGTATTACTGTATGTAGGCCTACTGTTGGGAAATAATTATTAGTACAAAAGTTATTGCTAACCAAATCTATAAAGAAGTCAACGATGTACAGCTTTCTAAAAGCTGTTTATCATAGCAAAAGTTCATATCACCTTTTTGTCCCTGGGTTCAGCATGGTGAAGGAAAGACTTGACATTGTGAATTTCCAGGCATCCATCTACTTCACACTGAAGGAAAAATCCAGACAAAAATAAGCCCAAATGGTATAGAACATACAGTATACTTCCACAGACTAAAGAAGTCTGAGTCCTGAAAATAATGATCACACCTTTTTTGACTCCTACTCAGAAATGCAAAAATACTTTCTGATGTAAAATGTCAACAGGATTGTCAGGCTTCACAACTAAAGGAATGCGACGCATGATGCAGTATAAAGGAAACTATGATCCAGGCGCGGCCACCAAAGGCAAATTAATGGAAACAGAAAGCAAATATTTCCCTGTTTGCAAAGTACCTGCAGTATGAAGTAAATCCTTATAAAAGGAAGTTTTTCAGTGAATAAAATATCAGGAGGTACATCATATATGTACAATATTTCTGAAGATGATTACAAATAATCATTCTGCCTTTTTTTGTGTATGTCTTCAAGATAACAAGCATGCTGGGTGATTAATAAGCTGGCCACCAGCCCATAGTGGGTTGGGATTTGCATACATTGATCAGGCATAACATTATTATAACCTTCCTAATTTCTAATATTGTGTTGGTCCCCTCTTTGCTGCTAAAACAGCCCTGACCCTTCAAGGCATGTACTTCACTAGACCCCTGAAGTTGTGCTGTGGTATCTGGCACCAATATGTTAGCAGCAGATCCTTTAAGTCCTTTAAGTTGCAAGGTGGGGCCTCCATGGATCGGATTTGCTATGCAGCCCCATACGCAACAAACTTTGATGCACTATGTATTCTGACACCTTTCTATCAGAACCAGCATCAACTTCTTGAGCAATTTGAGCTACAGTAGCTCGTCTGTTGATTGGACCACACGGGCCAGTCTTCACTCCCCATCAATGAGCCTTGGCCACCCATGACCCTGTCGCTGGTTCACCACTGTTCCTTCCTCTGACCTTTTTTGATAGATACTGACCACTGCAGACCAGGAACCCCCACAAGAGCTGGAGTTTTGGAGATTCTAAGCTGTCTAGCCATCACAATTTGTCAAACTCGCTCAAATCCTCACGCTTGCCCATTTTTCCTGCTTCTAACTCTGAGGACAAAATGTTCACTTGCTGCCTAATATAGGTATCCCACCCACTAACAGGTGCCGTGATGAAGAGATAATCAGTGTTATTTACTTAACCTGTCAGTGGTCATAATGTTATGCCTAGATATAAAAAGTATACACACCCCTGTTAAAACAGCTGGTTTTTGTAATGTTAAAAACGAAACAATACAAAAAATTTAATTTTCAAATGTGTAAAAAAAAATACATTTGAGCCTACAGAGTATTAAAGTCACATGAAAAACAACCTTTGCTCTTTTGCCTCGTCACACTGATGTACTGATAACTGGCCAGTCACACTGACCCTGGCCAGTTATCAGTAGAGGAGTTAAAGCAAAGGCTTGTCACATATCTGGAGGGTTCAATCAGTGCAAAGCCAAAAGGGTAAGGGTAAACTTAAAACCTCTGCCATGGCGAACAGGAGACGAAATGGAACCCGTGCCAATCGTGCTGGTCGAGGAGGAGTTCAAGCACAGCAACAGCAGCAACGCAGGCGGCCACCTATCAAGGTGGGTTTGAACAACTAATAATATTTTAATTTCATAATTAGACTATGTAGCATCTGTTTGGCTCTGATTCCGGCCAGTTGACAGGTAAACTACATGTCAATTTATTGTACTAACCTGGAACCTACCCCAACCTAGTCTACTACAGTCCACTGATACCCTAATAAGAGTTAGTTTACATGTAGTTGACTTATGGTTAGTAGAATGTCTAAAGTGGACCAACGGAATAAAGTTTAACCGATATTCTTAACCATAAAGAAAATAACTTACTGCAGTGAAATATGTATCCATAAAATATTTAATTGCATTAATAAATGCTTTAAAATACACTAAAAATTCATTTGATGGAATTTACATGAAACAAAAAGAACAGCACATGGCTTTCCAACATTGGTATTTCTCTTACATAAGTTTGTTATCTGAGTACATGGTACAGATTCCAAGCCTGACGCCTTCCTCTACTGCAGTCACAGCAATTATTATTTATTTTATGTAGTCATAGTTAGTTCATAGCTCATAGTTCATATCCACCATTTAAATCCATCAAGCAATGGTGTGGTGTGATTAACAGTATCTATATCTGTCCAACAGTGGCCCTCTGAGGGGTTCCCTCCTAAACAGCTGATGGTTCTAAAGGGCAATTACAACATCATTATTGGGAGTTTGTGTACACACTCATTAATGCACGTTTATTGAGCACCTGCATATTTACAAAGCGCTTATGCTCAGTGCCTCTTATCAAAAAAGGTCAGGATAATTGAGAAAACAATATATTTAACTTTTCAACTTGCCCAAGGAGGTACAAAAAACGAATTTGTATGTTTTGCAGTCAAAAATTTTTAATAGTATTTTAGGGTACAACAAGCATTTACTAAAAACAGATGTCAAAATTGTCAAAACGGATATGGGAAAATGATTAAAAACGCTGTACTAAGCTGACAGGCCAGTAGTTGGCGATGTGACTTTGTACAGAACCACTACGCACCTGTAGACTGAACACGCATGACAATATCGTTTTCACAAATTCACATTTTTGTAGTTTACACTGAGACAATAGAGCATTGTTTTCAAAACGTGTTTCAGGCCCCCAAAACATGAACGGCCAAAATGCAGTTTTCCATTTTTAGTTGAAAACAAATTAGTTTTCAACTAAAAATGTTTGGAAATTAAAGTCACTTTATTCCTGTAATTATTGTACACATAAGGACCTGATTACAATAGTTTCGTTTATAATGCTTTATAACAGCCAATATTTCTCTGATAGGCTCTAAGAGAACCAGCCATTTTTGCTAAACAATCAGGCAGTGCCTCGGACACCCCACAGGACAAAGTGACTTTAGCCCAGGCGCGCCGTGGCACTCCAGGTGAGAGAAACAGTCAAGTGTAGTGATAAGGATAAGGGGAAATATTTTCAAACAAATTGGTAAATCCAAATTGTACACAAATATGTATTTGATTTTTGTGCAGCTCATCGGCCCGTGCGAGTATATGCTGATGGAATCTTTGATCTCTTCCATTCGGGTCATGCCCGGGCTTTGATGCAGGCCAAGAATTTGTTCCCAAACACACAACTGATTGTTGGCGGTGAGTCACACTAGCGTATGCAAAGACTTTAGTCCAGTGCACTAAACCTACACATCAGGATTGACGTCATATTAAATTAAACACGGATGGAAACAAGGCTGTGAAGGATACAGTCTTTGCAATGTCACAAACTGCTCTGACATGGATGAGGATCAAAATACATCTTTATTAGGGTATTCCAGAACCATAATCCATAAAACAGGGCATAGGTCAAACACAGGGCAGATAATCCAAAAAGACAACAGGGCAGAAAAACACAAACTTGGCAAACAGGGAAATCAGGTAGAAAGTCAAACCCAAAACACAGGTACAAGCACTCAGAAAAGCAGTGTAACACTTATAAGACTTCACAAAGAATGAGTGAAAACACAGGGTTTATGCCGCGTTCCAGGCAACCCGTAACCCGTGTTTTTCCATTCTTCTACCCGTGAAAGTGCACTGGAACGGCTGTTAATACCGTGACTTTACACCCATGAACTTGAAAGATTGATGTACTCCCAGTTACGAGTTATGACGTCACATAGTCCGCGAAACAACAATGGCACAATGGCAGTCCCTACAGATGCAGTGTTTATGGAAGTCATGCATTAAAAAACAAATTGTTTATTAAAATAAGGTATTGCTCTAATGTTATTTAGCAGCAAATGTTATGCATTATCAGCAGCTTTTCTAGTATTAGCGAGAATTCAGTCCATTGAGTGCAAGAATACATTAATACCGAATACATTTCCAAATATACAAATAATGTAAAATAAAAGGTATAACAGCTTCTCTTGCTTTATGTGCCGTTTTTTTCTCCTCCTTTCCCTCAAATAAGCAAGGAGTAAGCACCTTTGGCAATAGAAAAAATTGTAAATGGGCATAATCCCTGTATGGTCCATCATGTTTTGTTTACATCTAGCTACCACAATTCCTGCCACTCAGGCAGTTTGGCGTGACTTTGCCTAGACCACTACAAAGTCATTAGTCATGGTTTGAAGTCATAATTTAAGGGCTCAAAAACCTGCCTGGAACGCAGCATTAAATAGGCAAGCATTAACAAGATAATGAGACACAGGTGGAAGTAATCAAACATAATAAGTTCAGGCAATGGGTTATGGGAAATGCAGTTCATAATAGGAAATAAAGTTGAAGAAGCTTTGTGAACAGTCTCGTCTCCATGAGTGAAGAGGGACTGAGAATATTGTGACGGTAAGAAATAAAGATATACTAACACTCTCACAGCCTCGATTTCATTCCTCTCAAAAGTTAAATATGCTGACTAAGGTCTATTAGCCTCAATAGTGTCCAAAATTTGGAAAAGCCAAAGGTTTATTTGTGTTACAGGATGTTCACTTCCAAATGAAAATTTCCTGATAATTTACTCACCCCCATCTCATCCAAGATGTTCACGTCTTTCTTTCTTCAGTCGAAAAGAAATTAAGTTTTTTGAGGAAAACATTGCATGATGTTTCTCTACATTATATACTTCAATGGCAACCAATGGGTTGAAAAGGCTTCAAAGGACTCTGAACGATCCCAGACAAGGAATAGGGTCTTATCTAGCGAAACAATTGGTCATTTTCAAAAAAGAATTTACTTTTATATACTTTTTAACCCCAAATTGCTCGACTTCGGTGTTTTGCTGTTGCACAGTGTATGATGTCATTACCAACCCAGTGCCAAAAAACTCTCCTCCAACTTTATTTTTGTGGGCGTTTGATTTAGTCTTTGCACGTTCGTTTTTTACACTGGGTCATACTTCCATGTACACAATGATGTCATAAAAGCAGAACATCGAAGTCGAGCAATTTGTGGTTAAAAAGTATTTTAAAAAAGTATATACATTTTATTTTTAATTTTTAAATGACAGATGGTTACACTAGATAAGACCCGATTTCTCATCTGGGATCGTGCAGGGCCTATGAAGCCCTTCAAAGCCCTTTGAAACTGCATTGATTTGGACCCGTTGGTTGCCTTTGAAGTGCATTACATGGAGAAAAATCCTGGAATGTTTTCCTCAAAGAACTTAATTTCTTTTCAACTGAAGAAAGAAAGACATGCACATCTTGGATGAGATGGGGGTGAGTAAATTATCAGTAAATTTTCATTTTGAAGTAATCCTTTAAGTATATTTTTTCATTGTCTTAAACCATGTCTGATGACAGCTCTATACCTTGTGTGTATCTCTGTCAGTATGCAGTGATGCCCTGACGCACAAGTATAAAGGCTACACAGTGATGACGGAGGACGAGCGATACGAAGCCCTTATACACTGTCGTTATGTGGACGAGGTCGTCCGTGACGCTCCCTGGACCCTCACTCCTGAATTCCTTAAAAAACACAGGGTAAATTAATATTCAGATCACTGTAGTAGTAAAAAAACAAAAAACATGAAATGTATTATTTAACCATGACCATTTTGAGTGCAACCCCATTACCACAAGACCTTCACCCTATTAACATGATTATGTAACATTCTTTAAAATCTTGACATCCAAGAATTAACTAAATTTGGACGAGAGGACAAGTAAATAATTTCATTCCATTATCTCCATTTTTACACAAGTTGATCTGTTGTTCAACCATTAGAATTTATTGTAAGAAAAAAATAATCAAAAAATATATATTTTTAATAAATTAAAAATTTAAATAAAAAATTATGTTAATAAACTTGCCTGTTAAATATTGGTACAGTTTTTAATTATTACTGTATTATTATATTTACTTATATTATATATAATTTAAGTAAATATAATAAAACTTATATTAATATATATATAATAGTATATATATATATATATATATATATATATATATATATATATATATATATATATATATATATATATATATATATATATATATGAGAAAAAACTATATATATTGTTTTTTTCTCATTAATGTACACACAGTGCCCCATATTGACAGAAAAACACAGAATTGTTGACATTTTTGCAGATTTATTAAAAAAGAAAAACTGAAATATCACATGGTCCTAATTATTCAGACCCTTTGCTGTGACACTCATATATTTAACTCAGGTGCTGTCCATTTCTTCTGATCATCCTTGAGATGGTTCTACACCTTCATTTGAGTCCAGCTGTGTTATATTATACTGGTTGGACTTGTTTAGGAAGCTGGCCATCCGGCCACACTGAGCTATCGGGGGAGAAGAGCCTTGGTGAGAGAGGTAAATAAGAACCCAAAGATCACTGTGGCTCAGCTCTAGAGATGCAGTCGGGAAATGGGAGAAAGTTGTAGAAAGTCAACCATCCCTGCAGCCCTCCACCAGTCGGGGCTTTATGGCAGAGTGGCCCGACAAAGCTTCTCCTCAGTGCAAGACACATGAAAGCCTGCATGGAGTTTGCTAAAAAAACACCTGAATGACTCCAAGATGGTGAGAAATAAGATTCTCTTGTCTGATGAGACCAAGATAGAACTTTTAGGCCTTAAAAAAGTGATGAATTGAGAAACCAACTTTCCCTTGAGCCTTTGATATATCAAAGTTCATCATGATATAAGAATATTCTGTAAGTTTCGGAGCTGAAAATGTCCTTGTTAGTCAAAGAAAAGCTTTTATTGACACCAGGTCCAGAAGACAAGAGCTGGAACTCAATGACGTCATGGGAAGAAGAAACGCAACTCCACTAATGAATATGTATGCGTGCTTCTGAAGCCCCGCCCACATGGTGAGCAAAGTAATATATTGCTCTTTGCCAGGTTGTGGAAGAACACAGTCGCTGCATAAGCTTCCTTCGGATACTAATATTAGGAATGTGTGATACTTAATTTATTTTTTAATGAAGTTCCAGCTCACGTGGGGAAGACATGTACGTGTGTTCGCTTCATTTCACTGCGGAATCGTTTGTAAACAAATCTCAGGTGCTGGATTTGCAGACACAGTGTTGTGCCTTCTATATTGGATTCGACAGGAATGGTGCAACAAACTTATGTGAGTAAAACTTCTTTTTTATATTTAATAGTAGTCCCGGGGCTTTGTGTTTTCCAGACGGCTACCAAAACGTAAGCTCATCGGCAGGCTGATGAATCTCATATAGTGAAATTATATTCCTTTCTTGATCTGGGCGCGCACGCACGTTTTTGTGTGTGTGTGGTTCGTGCTTGTCGACCGATCGGTCGGGCCATGTAATACAGAAATAATATTCCAATCAATCTCAGGTGGATGAGAAAATAAATCATTGTGTTTGTTTGATAAAGACGTTTACGAGCCCTGTGATCGAGAGAATCATTCCGGTTGCCGCTTTCAAAACTATCCCTCCCCTAATGTGAACTGACAGGGGAGCTGAAGCTCATTAAATATGCAAATCTTATCCAATCCTAGCCGTGGGCATTTACTTCCAAGTCTCCAGTGTGGCATGCCCATCAAAACCCATCGTTCAGGAGAAAGCCTCAAAACCAGTGTAGAAAATAGCCTATTACTTATTCATTATGATGTTTTTGAATGTAAAAACCACACAAACGTCATTAGTTGACCTCAGACAACAGTATACATTTTTTTAAAAAGCCAGTTCATGACACCTTTAATTCTAAGCGGTATGTGTGGAGAAAACCAGGCGCTGCTCATCACTTGTCCAATACAGTCCCAACAGTGAAGCATGTGGTGGCAGCATCATGCTGTGGGGGAGTTTTTTAGCTGCAGGGACAGGACGACTGGTTGCAATCGAGGGAAAGATGAATGCGGCCAAGTACAGGGATATCCTGGACGAAAATCTTCTCCATAGTGCTCAAGACCTCAGACTGGGCCGAAGGTTCAATTTCCAACAAGACAATGACCCTAAGCACACAGCTAAAATAACGAAGGAGTGGCTTCACAACAACTCTGTGACTGTTCTTGAATGGCCCAGCCAGAGCCCTGACTTTGACCCAATTGAGCATCTCTGGAGAGACCTGAAAAGGGCTGTCCACCAACATTTACCATCCAATCTGACAGAACTATCTGACAGGTGTGAAAAACTTTCCCAAAAAGACTCATGGCTTTATTAGATCAAAAGGGTGCTTCTACTAAATACTGAGCAAAGGGTCTGAATACTTACCATGTGATATTTCAGTTTTTCTTTTTTTTAATAAATCTGCAAAAATTCTGTGTTTTTCAATATAGGGTGCTGTGTGTACAAATGCAAATGTTTTTGCTTTCGCAAAATCAGGGTTTTTATTTAGACAAGACTTTAAACTGTGTTCTGTCCACAACTTTAACAGGGTTGCATAAATGGCAAATTACATAAATAATAGAAAAAATCTCATTTCAAAATTAATTTGACATATTGAAAAATAGGGGGATGCTCTGTTTTATATCATATTCATGGAAGAGTCTGTCAAAAAGACTAGAGAGATCAATGAAAATGTGAATTCATTCCAAGAAGGAAACTTTGTGTCATGGTGTCAGACTTATTTATTTTCCTGTTGTCGCCGTCAGATTGACTTTGTGGCACATGATGATATCCCATACACCTCTGCTGGATCAGAAGATGTCTATAAACATATAAAAGAAGCAGGTAAATACTTTAACATCAACCAAACTGCACAATTATAGAACTGAGTCAAAGGACTCCTAAGAATAAACTTCTTCTGCATGGTCTGTAAGGAATGTTTGTGGCTACTCAAAGAACGGAGGGGATCTCTACTTCTGATCTCATCACACGCATTGTTCGAGACTATGACGTCTATGTGAGGCGTAACCTGCAGAGAGGATACACAGCACGGGAACTCAACGTAGGCTTCATCAATGTAAGAAAGAAATTGTATGGTTTCAGAACACTTGGAATATAATGGAAAAGTGGCATTGACTAGTTTTTATGGTACTTCTTTAGATCTATAGCTCCCATTTGGTTTTATGGTACAGAAAAGAGTTGGCAGGTCATTCCTGAAGAAATGAAAGAAATGAAACCATATGGGTTTGCTATGATATGGGGATGTGAAGACGGAATTTACATGTTTAGGTGAACTATTCCAACTCTTCTGATTGACAGGAGAAGAAATATCGTCTGCAAGAGCAGGTGGACAGAATGAAGGAGACGGTGAGGACAGTGGAGGAGAAATCCAAACATTTAGTGCACCGCGTTGAAGAGAAGAGCCACGACCTCATCTACAAATGGGAGGAGAAATCTCGCGAGTTCATCGGAAACTTCCTGGAGCTGTTCGGCCCAGATAAAGCATGGGTACGCTGAAACAAATTTGGTCTAGAAACAATATTCACTCAGAAATTGCTAGTAAATTTCATAAGCAATTACAAAGAAATGGCAAAAAAATTATAGTATTTTTGTCTTGTTTTCCAGTTTGTCTTGTTTTCCATCTAAATATTCTTAAATCAAGATATATTTACTTTAGAAAGAAAATGAGAAGACATGATGTTTTTTTTCCTGACAAATACATTTGGATACATTCTTAGAAAACAAGACTTGAAGGGATAGTTCACCCAAAAATACTCGCCCTCATGTCATTCCGAACCCGTAAGACTTTCGTTCATCTTCTGTCCCTCCATTAACAGCCTACACAACTGACACTTTGACACTTCAAAAAGTTAATAAAGAGATCATAAAACTAATCCATATGAATTGAGCGGTTTAGTGCAATTTTTCTGAAGAGACTCAATCACTTCATATGATGAACAGATTGAATTTAGGCTTTTATTCACATAAACATTCATCGTCTCACTGTTGTGGTAAACAACACAGTTAACACAGTTGTGGTAAAGCACATTTGAGCTTCAGCAAGAACCAGTGAGGTTCATTCTCATGTTACGCAGCACGTTTGAGCTTCTGCAGGAACCAATGAGGTTCATTCTCAAGTTACGCAGCACGTTTGAGCTTCTGCAAGCACCAGTGAGGATTGTTCTCATGTTACGCAGCACATTTGAGTTTAAATAAAAGCCTAAATTCAATCTGTTCATCATATAAAGTGATCATGTCTCTTCAGACAATTTGGACTAAACCGCTCAATTCATATGGATTAGTTTTACGATCTCTTTATTAACTTTTTGAAGTATCAATGTGTATTTTCATAGCTGTCACATCTTATATAAATTCACATCAAAAAGATCTCGGGTTTGGAAAGACATAAGGGCGAGTAATTAATGACAGAATTAACGACATAATATTTTTTTCTTTAATATCTTCTGTCAAATTGCTTTTTTTTTAATTGAAAACCAAGATAAAAATACAGGTTAAGAACCTGTTTGCAGTGTAGTGGAAAAGCATTTTCTTGTAAAACATATTTGAATAATCTTTATCTCATTAAAATCATGAAGGACATTAACAATACTCAGGCATTAAATGTACAGTTATTAAGCATTTTTCAAATTGATTTCTTTTGTGCTCTGTAGCACATGATCCAGGAGCGGAGTGGCCGTGTTCTCCAGGCTCTGTCTCCCTATCAGTCTCCAAGTACGTCACCCAGCTCCAGTCCCACCAGAGGACGCTCTACATCGCCAAACAGCCACTGGCCCCCGCTTTCATTCACCACCACCCAAAGGAGCTTCCGTCAGCAGGAGTGAGGGTGATGAGGGGGAGAAAAGATGGATGCTGGCTCGACCTCCTGCACATCCGAGCAGGCTCCTTCTCATTCTGTCTACTGTATTTTATGCAAAAAAAAAAGTTTCATAATTGAGATCTACAATTGCATGCTGCTAAAAGATCCAGACTGACCTCATAATTCTTAATTAGTTTTTATTACCACTTAAACACAGACCTGAGCACTTCATAACTCATCTGTCACATTAGAATAAAGGCCTGTTCACCATAAGACAGATAAGTATAACTATAACTATATTAGCATCTAAGGGACCATAACGTTCTGTTTATTAAAAGTCTGCACTAGTTATCATCTGCTGCTTTAAATGCTCAAACTCTTTAAAGTCAGGTAGATTCTGATTGTCTGTAAATGTTTTTAGCATTCATCAGCTAAAATAAGATCCTCTGTGCCATTATCATTAGAACTGTGATGCAGAGTAATTAGTAAAACTTTATGATTGTATAAAGTTGGTGTGACCAAATATATACAGTTATATTTATGAATTATGTATTTTATTAAACACTATACCAACTAACAACATGAACTAAGAACATTTTGCTAATGTTATAAAAACGTTATTTCTGAATGTTCTCTGAATGTGCAACTTGTTTTTTTCTTGATTATGTGAATTTTAAGGGAACATTTTGTTTTGCAAACTTGGGAATTTTACTTTTGAATGTTCTCTGAACATTGCAAAACAAGAAGTAACATTTAATAAAAGGTTAGGTGAACATCAAAAAACGCTTCAGGAAATATGTTTAATAGTATTTTTATGCCAATGTTTTGAGAACTTTATTAAAGACCATGGGCCTCATTTATAAAACGTGCATACCCACAGATTTGTAGCTTTGAATACAATATTTGTTTTTCTTGATAAATTGAAATTGAAAGTTATTACAGATTGACAATTCAAAATGTTATCAATTCTCAAAAGTGCAGTTTATGTAAGTATAATGAACTGTTGTGAACAATTTTGTATTTTATTTTTTTGTAAGTAGTCTACAATTTGTGTAGTTTTAAAGAAAATACAAATGAATGAGATTACATCAATCAGTCACAAGTGAATTATTGTACACATATCCAATAAGTTGTGGTCACTGAATTTTTCAAGGCAATGGGAGTCCTCAATTTGAGTAACCTCTTAGTTTTAAGTTAAGTAGATTGACATTTTTAAATAATTGCAATGAAATAAGATTAAGTTAGTCCAACATAAAAACAAAAGGTGATTACAACACATCTCCTTTTGTTTCAATAACTTTTACTTGTCAGGTTAACTTGGAATAGTCACGTTCACATAAATTAATCTTTTCAATTCTGCAATACTTTACTTTTAAGTTAATGGGTTTCCTCACTTTTTTAAGTTAAGTCAACTGGTCACTTTTTACAGTTGGGATGTTGTTCTGAATGAAATGAAGGTGTATAATTTGACCTAATGTATTAGAATGTTTTCATAAACTGATTAAGTTAGATACTATACGAAGTGCTACTATATGAAGCACATAGCACAAAGCACAAGTATGTTTTTTTTTTAAGTCTCTTGCTCACCAAGACTGCATTTATTTGATAAAATACAGTAAAAACAGTAATATTTTGAAATGTTATCACAATTAAAATAACTATTTTAATATATTTTGAAATATAATTTATTCCTGTGATGGCAAATCTGAATTTTCAGCATCATTACTCCAGTCTTCAGTGTGACATGATCCTTCAGAAATCATTCTAATATGTTGATTTGCTGCTCAAGATTTATTATCAATGTTGAAAACAGTTGTGCTTTATAAATAGAAAGTTTAAAAGGAAAGCATTTATTTAAAAAAAAAAAAAATTGTAGCATTATAAATGTCTCCACTTTTAATAAATTTAATGCATCTTAGCTGAATAAAATGTATAATTTCTGATCCTAAACTTTTGAACAGTAGTATATGTATAATAATTTATCTATATAATTTGTAGCATTAAAATAATTCATCATAAAAAGCAAATTGCTAGAAAAAGCCACATGGCACGTCATACTAACAAGCTGCTGTATTCTCCACATAACTATTAGCGCCTGACTAAAGTAAAACTATTTGCTTGTTAAGTCCGACGTCACACGTCACTGCATCCGGGTCCAAACGCTCTATCAGATCCCAAAGAGAACTACAAATGGTGCTAATACACACTCAGTTTGTTTTAACTTGTATTACTACCGAAAAATCAGGATCCTAACATTTATCTCCATACCGAAATCCCAGATGGCTGGACAGTGACTCTTATGCTTTTATAAATTGTTAAAACATTTATGTCCGGGATGGCGTGAGACTCTAAACGGAGACTGTAGTATACTGTAAGCTTTGAAATGCTTATCTTAAATGTGAATATAGCACTCATAAATGGCTGTTGAGATAGTATTCTCAAGTAAAATGAGTAGAGGCTTGCACCCGGAAACATCATTGCTTAAGTCACGCGTCTCACGACTTAACAACGTATTATTTTCAGACAGTTAGAAGCAAGTGCTAAAAGGCCTAGAATCAAGTTTCCTTATCTGGCAGTGTTCAGTATTAGCTTGGCAGCTGTAAGCAGCTCATCACTAGTTACTGCAGCAGGTTTAATAAAGTCATCTGTTGGCTTTATATGTGGATGCATCTCGTGGGTCACTGCTCGGGTTACTCCAGTCATCAGCCTCAGGACCTGTCTGGTAATGTCGCCATGCTGACTTATTGAAGACTGGAAGACGCTCAAAAGATTCACTGGAAAGAGCCTGTGGAGAGTTGGAGAGAGGCGATTTCTGGTTTCTAGTCGAAGCTAATATTATTACTCAATGTAATCCAAGCGTCCCACAGATGGAAACGTCAATGCAAATACCTTAAGATGAATTACTGCATCTGTCCCGAGCCCTTCAATCGAGTATAGGTTCAAATCTCCCTGAAAGTAACGCGCATAGAGTCTAGAGATTGGCAGCCCATAGCCAAAACCAGCCTGCAGAGACAATATAAACAGGTTGCTTGAAACCATGTATACAAACACAGACGTAAGCAGTATGATGGGTATTTACCAGTGGGACAGCAGCTTGAGAGGAGTCCAGACGTGGTGTCGGAGCAGTGGAATACATATAATTGAAGAGACGATCAATCTTTCGTAAAGGGACACCCCCACCTTTATCACTAATCTTAGAAGACAGACAGAGACTTATAAACCAAAACCAAATGAATAAAGTGCATGTGTTATGAGATTTAAGTAAGTCTGTTTTGAAAAAAACTGCATATGCTGGTTAGGTATGTTTCGAAGCATGGCAGCTGGTTTGAGGTGGTTTAAGCTGGTCTTAAGAAACTAGCTCCAACTCAGGACCACCTAACCAGCTCATGGCCAACTAAGGACCAGCATAAACCAGCTGCCATTCTATAAAGCATACCTAACCAGTATGCTGGTTTTTCAACAGGGCATTCATGCAAAATAGGCATGTGTTAAACCTTTATGGAGAGGTCTTCTTTTCCCAGAGTAACCATTGCTTTCACTGGAGGAAGCTCTTCACTGTTGTTTTCATAGAGCTCCACCGTTGCCCGCATGGAATTCTGCACATACATACATAATATAGTAACTTACCCAAAATATATATAATTTAAAGTGATAAATGGCTCACAGACGCCCACCTAAAACGTGATCATTTGAGATACAATTAATTGAATTAATTGAATTCCTCTTAAAACGTCACCTAAAAATATAAGCAACTTTTTCGTGACAACTCATTATAAGGTTCATTTTGTTAACATTATTTAATGCATTACATAAAATGGACTATCTATGAAAAATACTTTGACAGCATTTATTAGGTTAATGTTAATTTCTACATATACTAATACATTTTTAATTTCCTACGCAGTTTACGTTGTAAAACAGTGCAGCTCCCACGTCATCACACGCATGTGTCGTGGAGCTCACGTGAACAGTATCGGCTGCCGTAGAACGCGAAAGCGGTTGCACTATTTACAACGTAAACTGCGTAGGAGACTGACACAGGCTAGAACAAAATTGTTGAATAAAGTCTTTTGTTTGTTTTTTTTGCACACAAAAATTATTCTTGTCACACCACAAAATTAAGGTTGAACCACTGGAGTCACATGGACTATTTAACCAATGTTTTTTCTGCCATTCTGGGCCTAAAAAAGTGGTAATTAAATAGCTGTCTATGGAGATGTCAAAGAGCTCTCGGATTTCATCAAAAATATCCTCATTTGTTTTCCGAAGATGAACGAAGGTCTTACGGGTTTGGAACGACATGAGGGTGAGTAATTAATGACTGAATGAATTACTGGAAGTACATGGCAAACTCTTTCTGAAGGCGTGCTGCAAACTGCTATAGCAAACGATGACAGTATTTGAAAGTTGAGCAGCAAGCTCATTGGCTACTGATACAGCAGGAAACCGCTGTGCCCTACAGAGAACAATAGCTGCGTCCGAAATCGCATCCTCTCTTGAGTAGGTACTTATTTTGAATAAGTAATTACTTCATGACTGCTAAAAAAGTATGTTCTATATACACTAACCTAAAGGATTATTAGGAACACCTGTTCAATTTCTCATTAATGTAATTATCTAATGAACCAATCACATGGCAGTTGCTTCAATGCATTTAGGGGTGTGGTCCTGGTCAAGACAATCTCCTGAACTCCAAACTGAATGTCAGAATGGGAAAGAAAGGTGATTTAAGCAATTTTGAGCGTGGCATGGTTGATGGTGCCAGATGGGCCGGTCTGAGTACTTCACAATCTGCTCAGTTACTGGGATTTTCATGCACAACCATTTCTAGGGTTTACAAAGAATGGTGTGAAAAGGGAAAAACATCCAGTATGCGGCAGTCCTGTGGGCGAAAATGCCTTGTTGATGCTAGAGGTCAGAGGAGAATGGGCCGACTGATTCAAGCTGATAGAAGAGCAACTTTGACTGAAATAACCACTCATTACAACCGAGGTATGCAGTAAAGCATTTGTGAAGCCACAACACACACAACCTTGAGGCGGATGGGCTACAACAGCAGAAGACCCCACCGGGTACCACTCATCTCCACTACAAATAGGAAAAAGAGGCTACATTTGCACAAGCTCACCAAAATTGGACAGTTGAAGACTGGAAAAATGTTGCCTGGTCTGAATTTGGCGTAAAAAGAATGAGAACATGGATCAATCATGCCTTGTTACCACTGTGCAGGCTGGTGGTGGTGGTGGTGTAATGGTGTGGGGGATGTATTCTTGGCACACTTTGGGCCCCTTAGTGCCAATTGGGCCTTAAATGCCATGGCCCAATTGAGCATTGTTTCTGACCATGTCCATCCCCTCATCCCTCTGATGGCTACTTCCAGCAGGATAATGCACCATGTCACAAAGCTCAAATCATTTCAAATTGGTTTCTTGAACATGACAATGAGTTCACTGTACTAAAATGACCCCCACAGTCACCAGATCTCAACCCAATAGAGCATCTTTGGGATGTGATGGAACGGGAGCTTCGTGCCCTGGATGTGCATCCCACAAATCTCCATCCACTGCAAGATGCTATCCTATCAATATGGGCCAACATTTCTAAAGAATGCTTTCAGCACCTTGTTGAATCAATGCCACGTAGAATTAAGGCAGTTCTGAAGGCAAAAGGGGGTCAAAACAATATTAGTATGGTGTTCCTAATAATCCTTTAGGTGAGTGTAGTATGACTGAGCATAGTAAGAATTAAATCCAGGCGTGCTACATTCTCCATGTTGTCATTATCACGTAACCCAGTGGTTTTCAATCCTGGTCCTGGGGACCCACCACTCTGCACATTTTGTGTTTCTCTTATCTGACACACAATGGCCCTGTCCCAAATGGCACCCTAAACCCTCAAGGTCTTTCTCTGAGTTTGCACTTTCACAACGTAATGCTGCTTTGATAGCCGGGAAGAAATCCGCTGCGTAACCCGCACCAGTGCGGGCTCGGCAGAAGTGCGTATCGAGGGCCCTTCTGAGACATAAAATGACAAATAGGACACCCTGCGGTCTCGTGGACTTAACTTGAGCACGCACCGGCCATTGTAAGTCCACAAGACCGAAAGTGCACATGAAGTGTGGCATTTGGGACAGGGCCTATG
Organism: Gobiocypris rarus; assembly: GCA_023029165.1. Lineage (NCBI taxonomy): Eukaryota > Metazoa > Chordata > Actinopteri > Cypriniformes > Gobionidae > Gobiocypris > Gobiocypris rarus. Next base: position 15,506,906 of record CM040930.1, on the reverse strand, counting down.
TTTGGTTGATAAAGCTCTTTCCTAATGAGCCGATGATCTGAATCAGGTATGTTAAATAAGGGAGACATACAAAATGTGCAGAGCGGTGGGTCCCCAGGACCAGGATTGAAAACCACTGAGTCGTAACCTACAAGTGTCTGTTGCATCGCTTCACTGCCATTCATAAATCCTCTCCAGTGACCTCATGGGATAGTAAAGTGTCCATCATATGCACACTTCAGAATCTTGCCAGAGGAAGTAGGTCATCCAGGTGCTTTTTGCCTACACTTTATACTGTGAATTCAGACATACTTATTTTGTCACATAATGTTTCTCGCCTACTATATAGTAGGGAATTATGAGATTTCAGATGCAACCAATGTGACTGTAAGCAGATTGAGTTAAGGACCTATCAGCCTGCGCCATCTAGAGTTTCATGACAGAAATGTTCATATCTGCTCTCCTTCTGATGAAAGTATACCTTAAAAAAACATGAGTACAAAATGTTTGAATAAATCATTTAGTTTTTTTAGATGTTTTCTAATGTTCTATGACTATTTATAAATTAGCCCTAACCTAGATTAATAAATGTAATATGTGTTGTTTGTAAATGTATTCATTGTTCATAACTAATGCATAAACTAATGTTAGCAAATTGAACCTTACTGTAAAGTGTTACCCAGTTTTCTTTCTCCTTTCAAACTATCCCACTATTTCTCTTGCCTTGAAGAGCTCAAACAGCATGTGGAAAAGATGAGAGGGCACATACACCACCTGTACAGGCTTCTTTGGAGTTTTGTCTAGCATATAGAGTGAGATGAGACAAGAAGGCACAGATTAAAAAGCAACTTTTGATATATGTTATTAAGACAATAAAACAGATGACATTCTCACAGTTGAATTCCCCGATCTTCAGTTCAGGTGCCGTCATGTAGTACTGCTCACAAAGCATCTTTGCTGTCTCATATGCATCTGGAAGGAGATATCAGAATCTTCAAAAGGTTTTTTTATATATATATACAGGCACTTCTCAAAAACTTAGCATATTGTGATAAAAGTTCATTATTTTCCATAATGTATGATAAAATTTAACTTTCATGCATTTTAGATTCATTGCACACCAACTGAAATATTTCAGGTCTTTTATTGTTTTAATACTGATGATTTTGGCATACATCTCATGAAAACCCAAAATTCCTATCTCAAAAAATTAGCATATCATGAAAAGGTTCTCTAAACGAGCTATTAACCTAATCATCTGAATCAACTAATCATCTAAATACCTGAAAAAGATTCCTGAGGCTTTTAAAAACTCCCAGCCTGGTCCATTACTCAAAACCGCAATCATGGGTAAGACTGCCGACCTGACTGCTGTCCAGAAGGCCATCATTGACACCCTCAAGCGAGAGGGTAAGACACAGAGAGAAATTTCTGAATGAATAGGCTGTTCGCAGAGTGCTGTATCAAGGCACCTCAGTGGGAAGTCTGTGGGAAGGAAAAAGTGTGGCAAAAAACACTGCACAACGAGAAGAGGTGACCGGACCCTGAGGAAGATTGTGGAGAAGGACCGATTCCAGACCTTGGGGGACCTGCGGAAGCAGTGGACTGAGTCTGGAGTAGAAACATCCAGAGCCACCGTGCACAGGCGTGTGCAGGAAATGGGCTACAGGTGCCGCATTCCCCAGGTCAAGCCACTTTTGAACCAGAAACAGCGGCAGAAGCGCCTGACCTGGGCAACAGAGAAGCAGCACTGGACTGTCGCTCAAATTTTGCATGTCATTCGGAAATCAAGGTGCCAGAGTCTGGAGGAAGACTGGGGAGAAGGATATGCCAAAATGCCTGAAGTCCAGTGTCAAGTACCCACAGTCAGTGATGGTCTGGGGTGCCATGTCAGCTGCTGGGGTTGGTCCACTGTGTTTTATCAAGGGCAGGGTCAATCCAGCTAGCTATCAGGAGATTTTGGAGCACTTCATGCTTCCATCTGCTGAAAAGCTTTATAGAGTTGAAGATTTCGTTTTTCAGCACGACCTGGCACCTGCTCACAATGCCAAACCCACTGGTAAATGGTTTACTGACCATGGTATTACTGTGCTCAATTGGCCTGCCAACTCTCCTGACCTGAACCCCATTGAGAATCTGTGGGGTATTGTGAAGAGAAAGTTGATAGACGCAAGACCCAACACTCTGGATGAGCTTAAGATCGCTATCGAAGCATCCTGGGCCTCCATAACACCTCAGCAGTGCCACAGGCTGATTGCCTCCATGCCACGCCGCATTGAAGCAGTCATTTCTGCAAAAGGATTCCCGACCAAGTATTGAGTGCATAACTCAACATAATTATTTGAAGGTTGACTTTTTTTGTATTAAAAACACTTTTCTTTTATTGGTCGGATGAAATATGCTAATTTTTTGAGATTTTGGGTTTTCATGAGCTGTATGCCAAAATCATCAGTTTTAAAACAATAAAAGACCTGAAATATTTCAGTTGGTGTGCAATGAATCTAAAATATATGACATTTTTATTTTATTATTACATTATGGAAAATAATGAACTTTTATCACAATATGCAATTTTTTTAGAAGGACCTGTATGTATCTGTGAATTTTAAGAATCTTTTAACTTACCTCTCACCACTTCAGCCACATTGCAGGCTGGGTCAATGCTCCCAATGTGTTTTGGTTGTGCAAGACAAGTGGCATCGCCAAACAAAAGAGCTGTAAAACAATAAAAGAGCCGCTTATTGCCATACTTCAGAAGCTTGAGACCAGAGTTCTAAACTATCAGGACATTTATTATGTTATATGTAATTACTTAAAGAGATAGTTCCCCCCAAAATGAAAATTAGCTCATGATTTACTCACCTTCAAGTCATCCTAGGTGTAGCGGATGTTAGAGATTACAGTTTGTAAAGCTCTGAATATGGATATTTTTCTTACACAAACGCTTCGCTTTAGAAGGCCTTCATTAACCCCGCCAAGCGTGTGGAGCCATTCACTCCCATTATAAAGCTGGGAAGAGTCAGGATATTTTTTTATATAACTCTGATTGTATTCGTCTGGGGAAAAAAAAGTAATATACACCTAGGATGACTTGAGGGTAAGTAAATCATGGGCTAATTTTCATTTTTGGGTGAACTATCCCTTTAACATTTATCCAACATGAATGTGATGTCACCCACTGTGCTGGTTGATGAGCATGCGGAAAGAAATACGATTGGTGTAGAAGCGGTCGAGGAAGTACTGCACATTGCTGCTGATGAAGGGGTCAAAGCCAAACTTCTCTTTATATTCGATGACACCCTGGGCCATGGTGGGCACCACGTCGTTGTGCCTGTTCCGAATCTTAATCAGGATCTCTAGGAAGCTGAAGCCCACAATAATAAGTTCTTTACTTCTGGTGGACTTCCGTTATTGAGACATAGGGTGTGTTCACACTTGCAGTTCAGTAGGAAAATGATACAATTAGTCCTGGTTCACTTAGCATTTCAACATAGACACTTAAAGATACAGAAAAAAAGGCTTTTATGAAGTGTGTTTATTTTGTGACGGAACTTACCGAACATCCATAATGACACTGGATAATTACTAACTAATTATTAACTAATGATGCTGGGCTAAATGTGCCTGTTGTATGTGTATACATTTCATATTTTGACTAGCTGAGAACTCACAAAGAGCTTATAAAATGTATAAAGGAGTTAAAACAGCATCAGGAATTATAACAAACTCTAATGGGCAACGTAGCTCTTATGGTGAGAAAAACCAGGACTGTGTCCGAAATCGCACCCTATACTCTTAAATAGGGCACTATTTGAGGGGACAGCCATTTGTAGTGTTGTCCATAGTGGACTTCATCGAGTGCACTCTTTCAATCCCATAATGCACTACAATACAGCGTGTAAAACGGTGTATGCTCAACGGCTAGAGAATACCCATAATGCACTGTGAGGGTGGTGCCGAATGAATTTCCATGTCTCTTCAGAAGATGGCGCCCACAGCTGAATCATCCCTCCATCCATTTTCCAAACAGCTGGTCCGATGTGGCTACAGCGTAATATCATACAGGTATAAATTCCTTTCTGATTGATTATTAAATAGTTTAATTAAGGTTTAAACATGCTAGTGTTCATGACAGAGTTCAAGATAAATCTTTCCATTACTACTGGAGCTGCCAGTTTGCTAAGTTTCAAATGATTATTAAACGGCAAGCACAAACTTTGCATAAGCAGCAGCCCTTCTGGTACAGTCAGTGTCTGAATTCCCTCACTCGTTTTCATTCACTCCTTCAAGTGGACTGTATCAGTGGAGTAATGCAGGGAATAGTGAATGAGGGTATAGGGGGAGGATTTAAAGCACAGCCCAGGTATGCTTGAGCATTCTTTCCTTTTAGCGTCGCATCCTGAACATCACAACCTGTTTTGGTTTATTTAGATGTCTTAGGTCCATGTTGCATTCATATTTCAGTCGAACTGCAGTTCATTTAGAAGTAGATGTTTTCTGTCCATTTGCTCAGATGGTAACGCTCACACTTCAAATGAACAGCACTGACAGAGCAATTGCACCAGAGTTACTTTGTAATCAAACCAAACCTGCCAAGTGTGAACACACCCATAAACAATTCTAATATGATAAATTATACCACAGTATTTGGGTAAAATGAAGAGAGCTAAACATGCATTCTAAGTAAAAATACACATTAATAGGCAATAAAAAATAAAATTGTTTCACACTTTCCCTGGCAAAATTGAGTTGAAAAACAGACTCACTCATTAAGGGTGCGGGTATCCTCTGGACTTCTTGTCTCGTACTCTAACAGCTCTTCAAAGCTCTGGCTGTACCTGATACCACACACACACACACACACACACACACACACACACAAAAAAAAAAAAACACGTATTAGGCTATTTAACACTGGCTCTTTCCTACTTTATAGCGCAGGCCGCCATAAATAAGCTGTCATTTCTCTCATAACCACTAGGTGGCGTATGTGGTTCAATAAACCTAAACACTGCTCAGTGAACAGTTCATAAAATAACAATTTGTGACACTGAACCACAAGACCAGCCACAAGGGTAAATTTTTTTGAAATTGAGATTTATACAAAAATAAATATGCATCTTTTTTAGGCATTGGAACGATTCCATGAAAGTTAAAAGTTCTTCATGGAACCATCAATGCCAATAAAGAACCTTTATTTTTAAGAGTGTACCACACTAATTGTACTATTTCTTGGGTTTACAGTATGTGATGTAATAATATAATAAGTAATGTATGAGTCTGCATAGCATGCACTGAATATGACTGACTACATTATCAAAAAGGAAGCAAAATATGGTGTGATATTTACTTTGAAACTATTTTCAGTCATAAATTGCTAGTAAAAGTGAACACATAATTACAAAGACACATTGAATTAAAAGAGACATTTTGAATTTAAGTAGAAAGACTGAAATAGTATTTTCTTGTAAATGTATCCCAATAATCTTTACTTTATTCACAACCTTTAAAAATCATACTGTGTCCCATAATTCAATGTGTTCAACCTGATGGTCACTGGAAGCCATGAACTTGACAACTATGTTGAATACTATAATTAATCAATAGTGGAATAATGCCTACTGTAAATATTTTCCAAAAATAGTATGCAATATAGTATGGAGTGTCGTATTCCAGGACTTCAGTTTCACCTTTACATTCTGCTTTACAGAACACTTACTCTGAGCCCTTTACACCAAACCCAGTGACTGTTTACACAGCTCACACTCATCATCACACCTGGCCAGCAACAGGGACGGATGACACGACAGTCCCCCCCCAACCCCCATCATCATCCTCCTCCCACCCCCGGCAGCTTGTTCAGGCCGCCCATCTTGTCCAGTGCCCGGTTGGCCCGTGTGTTAATCCGTCCCTGCCTGGCCCTCACTGAGCTCTGCCTTCCTCACCAGGACTCCACCAGTTTGACGGATGGCTGGCTCTGAAGATTGGCGGGCAACAACGTGACTTCCCTCATCGTATTGGCCAACCTCACTGCCAGTTCTTTCCGTAGAAACATGTAGGAGGTTTTTTCACATGCATTTTCCCTGCCTGGTTAAACAAGAAGCAAGAACAAGTTATTCTTTGTTTTCCAATGATGCGCCTGTTGAGTCTCTGTATGCATGAGTGAGCACTTCTACAGCAGTATTACAAACATTGTTTAATGCCGAAGATTAGAAAAACAAATTATTATAAATGTAAACGATTCTTCTCGACCTGCTCTGAGCGGGATTCGAACCGGGGTCACCGTCGTGGGAGGCAGGCATGCTAACAAGGACGCTAAAGATCGCAACCTCTAGCATCAATCACTAGCGCACATCTTGAGGTCAGGGGAGTGTGGTTTACACACACAGCTCTTAGTGGCCGAAGTCTGTTAACACTCACCTCCCTAAACCTTACTCCCATCCAAGTCACGGCACCAAACGTAACTGGTCTTACTCGACCACCTTCAAGCGGGATTCGAACATGGGTCTCCAGCATGAGAGGCGGGGATGTTAACAAGGACACTAAACACTGAAGCCGCCACAAGGGGTGAAAAGTTGTATTATATGTTCATTTTTAATGTTATTGCTCTCCGCCCGAAAAGAAAATTTGGCCAATATATTAAAGCCGGTAAATAATGGATCATTTTCTTCAGCTGAGACACTTTAGATGCCCACAGTTCGCCGTGATGGTTTTGATTTGATAATGTGTGAAAATATTATTGAAATCACTTCAAAAAAAGAAAATACAGTTAAGTGCAACATGTGCAGCGCAAGTCTGCATAGGGTACATAATAGGATAAGTCATATCCGGTTATTAAGTCTGACATCACATGGCATACCACAAGAAAAACAACAAACGGTGCTAATATACACACACAGTGTGGTGTATACATCAACAACAAAAAAATTATAATCATAACCTTTATCTTCATACCAAAATTCCAGAGTGCCAGACAGTGATTCATCTTTTATAAATTGTTAAAATATTAAAGTCGGTGACACTGTGAGCACAGATACTGTTGTGTAGACTGTAAGTATTTAAAATGTTTGATGTTTAATATGAATAAATAGCGCTCATAAACAGCCATCGATGGCATTCTCAAGTGAAACGAGTTGAGGCTTGGCGTTCCTTAAGTCACGACTTAACAAGCGGATAGGGTACATAAAATTATAATGAAAACATAATTTTGCAATTGGGACATGGCTTTTAATGGTGAGACTTGCTTTTGTAATCAGGCACTCAAAAATTATATAAAAATTTTGATTATATCAGTTTTAGATTTGGATTTAGATTTATCGGTATATATATTGGCTTTCAAATATAAATAATTATTATATCGGTCAACATGTTCATATCAGTGAATCCCTAACAATAATCAATCAACCAATTAAAGGTAGGTGATTTACTTCAAAAACATTGTTTATTATGCTGGTTGAAAAAGTCTCTTATAGCATCCTTATAGCAATCAGTAAGTTAAGTAGTCTAAATGCGTTTATGTGTGTGTGTGTGTGTGTGTGTGTGTGTGTGTGTGGACTGGTAATCCCTACGGTATGGGGACAAAATGTCCCCACACAAAGATGGCAATATCCAAATTTTTGTCCTTGTGGGGACATTTTTTGGTCCCCATGAGGAAAACATCTTATAAATCACACTAAGTGATGTTTTTGAAAATGTAAAAATGCAGCATGTCTGCTGTGATGGGTAGGTTTAGGGGCAAGGGCAGTGTAGGGGATAGAAAATACGGTTTGTACAGTATAAAATGCATTACGCCTATGGAATGTCCCCATAAAACATGGAAACACAACATGTGTGTGTGTGTGTGTGTGTGTGTGTGTGTGTGTGTGTGTGTGTGTGTGTGTGTGTGTGTGTGGACTGGTAATCCCTACGGTATGGGGACAAAATGTCCCCACAAAGATGGCAATATCCAAATTTTTGTCCTTGTGGGGACATTTTTGGTCCCCATGAGGAAAACATCTTATAAATCACACTAAGTGATGTTTTTGAAAATGTAAAAATGCAGCATGTCTCCTGTGATGGGTAGGTTTAGGGGCAGGGGCAGTGTAGGGGGATAGAAAATATGGTTTGTACAGTATAAAATGCATTACGCCTATGGAATGTCCCCATAAAACATGGAAACACAACATGTGTGTGTGTGTGTGTGTGTGTGTGTGTGTGTGTGTGTGTGTGTGGCCTGTGGAAGGCGTAGGACCATAAAATGTTCGTCCAATCATTGCATTCGGTCTGAGAATCTGCTGTGTGATCATTTGTTTTGAAGGAGGCGTGGTTTTGGAGACGCTCTGAAGGGAGCGTGGGATCTCATGCTTTCTTAAACTGAAACTTAAAACTTTCAAAATGGCTCGCTACAGCTACTTCTAAACTTTTGACTGGTAATGTATGTTTGACATAATGCATAACAAAACCACGCACTGGACTCTTGAGATACAAGTTGTGTAGTAATGCATTTATTTATAAATCTAATGTAGGCTACCTATAACATACTCTATTCATAAAGCACGTATTAGCCTTTGCAAAACTGGACCAGGATCATGATGTTATGAGGGATATGTAATGAAGAGTCTATTTTTATTCAGTTGATGGCAATGCTGTGCCAATACTGAGCTTTAGCTTTCACTTGACCTTAACATTCAAGGTTAATATAGTCAACGTGTTGATTTAATCAAGCAGAATATGTGTTGGGAAAAATTATATATATATATATATATATATATATATATATATATATATATATATATATATATATATTCAAAATGAGAGACAGCAGAAAACGCTGCACGCAAGTTCTGCACGAGGCAGTCCTACATAAAAAAATAAAAACATTAGCGGTTCTTTAAGTCCAATCTCAGTGTTTCATTACTCACCAAAATCCAGGAATTGCTTGATTGACATCGGTGAGGGCGAAAACCTTGAATAATATTCGATTCTGTGCGTGACATCTTTCAGTAAGTAGTTAAACAGCTTCATGTTTAGGAAACAGCTCAACAGCTCTGTCAACTCCCGTACAGCTCGAGTAAAGTTAACGTTACCGCGTTCACTCCCAACGTGTATTTCACTCACTCAACAACACTTTACGATCCATTTCGTTTCTATGGCGACAGCGTTGTTGTAGCGCTTGTTATCGAGCAGACTCGTGTGATCTTCGTCACGTGGCATGACAGCGCATGCTATCACTTGCAGGACCTATTACACCAACAAGTCAATGGTTGCCTGTAGGATGGAGATATGGATCGGAATGTTATATAAATATATATAGTGCTAAACTCTTGCTTTTAGTTTCTATTATATGCTAACTTGTACTCTATTATACGGGGAGATACATTAATAGGAGAGCATTCAAAAACAGTTCATTAGACCTTGGTTTTGAGATGAAAATACATAACGACCGTACACAATCAATAGATTTGTTGAACAGACTGTATAGGCTATTGTGTAGCTTACATTGTTTCACTGTTACAAGGAAGAGCCCTAATAAGAGGTAAGTGCTGAACATTAGTATCAACCGGTATCAACAGCATATCAAGTCATTTACGCTCATAATTTGAAACATTTTTGTGACATTACAAAAAGCTGCAAGTTCTTTTTATAAACCAACCAGTGATCTTTTTTGTGTAACCTAAAAAAAAGTATAATTAACCTTAAAATTGTAATGAAGGAGATTGGTTTAATCAAGAGAAACTTAAAATATAATGTTAACCACATCTGAATCACATTAATTATCTGTTGAATTGACAAAAGAAAAAAAGTTGTGATAACAAATCATGAAAATATTTGTTTGTAGTGCAATAAATACATTGAAACTTACACCGATTAGGCATAACGTTATGACTAATATTGTGTTGGTCCTCATTTTGCTGACCTGTTGAGGCATGGACTCCACTAGACCCATGAAGGTGTGCTGTGGTATCGGGCACCAAGATATAGCAGCAGATCCTTTAAGTCCTGTAAGTTGCGAGGTGGGGCTTGTTTGTTTAGCACATCCCACAGATGCTCGATTGGATTGAGATCTGGGGAATTTGGAGGCCAAGTCAACACCTCAAACTCATTGTTGTGCTCCTCAAACCATTTCTGAACCATTTTTGATTTGTGGCAGGCGCACGATCCTGCTGAAAGAGGCACCAGTGAATACCGATGAAAGGGTGTACATGGTCTGCAACAATGCTTAGGTAGGTGGTACGTTTCAAAGTAACATCCACATGGATGGCAGGACCTAAGATTTCACAGCAGAACATTGCCCAAAGCATCACACTACCTCCACCAGCTTGCCTTCTTCCCATAGTGCATCCTGGTGCCATGTCTTCCGCAGGTAAGTGACCCACACGCACCCGGCCATCCACGTGATGTAAAAGAAAACATGATTCATCAAGGCCACCTTCTTCCATTGCTCTGTGGTCCAGTTCTGATGCTCAAGTACCCACTGTTGGCTCTTTCAGCGGTGGACAGTGGTCAGCATGTGCACCCTGACTGGTCTACGGCTACGCAGCCCTATACATTACAATATCAATAATAAAAGTTGTATGAAATTGACTGCAGACTAAATAGGTTAACAAATGAGATCATAACAGTGTACACAGAACACACAACTAAATTATAGGAATTACTAATTATTAGTTAACAATAGAAATTACTTATAAAGGAAATAAAGAGCCTTCTTGTAGCTTGAACAGTAAATCATGGCACTAATGCCAAGTTAATGGGTTCGATTCAAGGATAAAATGTGTACCTTATGCAATGCAAGTCACTTTGGATAAAAACATCTGCCAAATGCATAAATGAAATAAGTCGGTTTTGTGGCAAAGTTAAATGTTGCTAATTTAATGTTAAACAACTTCTATTTTTAAACACGACAATCTGACATGCTAAATATATTAGCTACATATTTTTTGTGTATTTGTATATTTTTAAAATACATATTTTAAGCCTATTACATTAATCAAAAGACAGCCTTTATAGCAAGGTGATAGCTAGGCAGTCAATAGAACTTGATATACTGTTTTCTGCAACATCAGCAACCATTAATCCTCACTGAACTACAGATACAGATCATAGAATATGGGTCAGCTGTTATTTAAGACACTAATAGCCAGTGGAGGTGTTTGTAAACAGGTGGGATCGATGAGACTCAGATTCTCTTTTGTAATGTCTGATGACAGCACAAACAAATCATACTTTTGCTTTTCATAAAAGGGTACCTTTGTAACAGTTTGTAGTTTGAAGTACATAAAAATACTATGGAGACTGTTCTCAAACTGTTCCAGATATCATATTTTTACAAGCTTAGAGCTGAGGTAATATTGTCACCTTTTCACACCAGGCCTTTGCCAAGTACAAATGTTATGAGCCAGCAAAAACTCAAGACATGTCTTTCTTCTCGGTTGTTTTTACATCCTTTCTCCTCAACCTGTGATCTCCGCTGACGTCTTTTTCTTTGTTTTATACTATTTTTGAGGTTATCTCCAATCATTATTCCTAATGGAAAAAGTTTGTCAATTGTAATCTGTGTGAAGTGAGTTCAATAATGTGTCAAACAGTTCTATGTGATATAATAAGGTGATGCACAATTAGATTTATGTTAGGTTGTAAAGTAAATCAGAAACATTTTAGATGCTGCACTATGTTTAGGTCACTAATCAAATAAATACTACAAAATAAAAATATGTATTTGACACCAGCTAGAATGCCACATAATTTTTTGTTAGCCTCCACATAAGTAAATTTTTCATATTTTTTAGAATATATATATATATATATATATATATATATATATATATATATATATATATATATATATATATATATGTATATATATATATAAATAATACAACTGTATACACATAATGAATGTTATAGGCCTATCTATTATAATAGATACAAGTATGTAAAGGTATGCTGCATAAATGAAACAATATTATTTAGCTCTCTCATATCTTTAATGATCTGCCAGAATCATAAAGATGTACATATTCCCTCTGAGTTATGAACTTATACTTGAAGTTCAACTGAAGCGGTTTTAGCATCATAAGTAAGAGAAATATATTATATCAGTGTATTACAAAGCTAACCATCTAACTGTTTTGAGTTGTGCTAAACCCAGAGCTGTGAGTGTCTTCCACACAGACTGCGCCGGGAAACCCCTACACCTGACCTCAACCGGGAATAGCCAGGTCTGCCACCCTTTGGCCCTATACTGCTCATCGAGGTCCTGATACTTGGTGGCTTTCCGCTCATAGGCCTCCACCTCTTCCCACGGGACCGTCAGTTCAATCGAGATTATCTTCCTTGCCTCCTCAGACCATAAAACCATCTCTGACCTCAGCTGTGTTTGCACAACCTGGGGAAAGACTAGTTTCCTTCCCAGGTCCACCCTCATCTCCCAGGATTGTGCTGCTTGCAAGAGGCTCTTCTTAGTCTTCTTGGGGGCTGGTGGTTTCTCCCCTTCTCTGATGAACTGAATGGATGTTGCAATGAACCTTATACAGATTAAAAAAATACAGATATAATATTGTATAACATAATCATTTTATTCAAGTGAAGATTATTATTAAGAACAATATCAAAGGAGTCAAGATGAAATGTTGTTGAAGCTATAAAGAAATGAAAAAGGAAATAAAACACTTAATGGTACACTCAAAAAAGAAATAAGCCTTTTTTTTTAATTTAAGCATTTCAATTAATATAAAATTCCATCAAATTGAATTGAATAATCCTTATGTATTTTAATTAAATAATTGATTAAGGATTATTCAATTAAAATATATAAGGATTATTCAATTCCATTTTACCATTAATTGAAATGCATAAATCTTAAATAAAAAGGCTTAATTTTTTTTTGAGTGTACATATACATTGTTATATTTAGTGAAAACAAATAAATAAGAGACATAGTATAAGAGACATATTTATATACATTTTATATTGGGAACATTTGCAAATATCTAATCGGCCAATAACATCGCAGCAACTCGATGCAATTATGCATGTAGACATTGAGATGATCTGCTGAAGTTTAAAATGAGCATCAGAATGGGGAAGAAAGGTGATTTAAGTGACTTAGAACAAGCCAGACAGGCTGGTCTAAGTATTTTAAGAAACTGCTGATCTATACTGGGATTTTCACACACAACCATCTCTAGGGTTTACAGAAAAAAAAAAAAAATCCAGTGAGCGGCAGTTCTGTGGGTGAAAATGCCTTGTGTTGTGTGGTTAGAGCTGATAGAGAGGCAACGATAACTCAAATAACAACTTGTTACAACCGAGGTCTGCAGAGGAGCATCTCTGAACACACAACACATCAAACCTTGAAGCAGCAGAAGACTCCGGTGCCACACCTGTCAGCTGAGAACAGGAAAGTGAGGCTACAATTCACCCTGGCTCAAAATTGGACAATAAAAAACGTTGCCTGGCCTGATGAGTCTTGATTTCTGCTGCAACATTCACAGAGGGTCAGAATTTGACGTAAACAACATGAAAGCATTGACCCATCCTGCCTTGTATCAATGGTTCAGGCTGGTGGTGTAATGGTGTGTGGGATTTTTTCTTGGCACACTTTTGCCCCCTTAGTACCAATTGAGCATCGTTTAAATGCCACATTGTTTTATTGTAATTTGTTGCTGACCATGTCCATCCCTTTTTTGACCACAGTGTACCCATCTTCTGATTGTTGTGTACAGGCTGCTTTAACAATAAAAATGATAAATATTCACGAATGTGTGCCGACCCATCTGTGTCAACCACAACAGGTCTCGAGTTCATAAAACCAGTTTTGCCTGTCTTTCACAGTTATGAGACAGTCCGGGCATGTTTTCCATTAGTATGGATACTTGTCATGCCACATTATAGTGTACAGTGAAGCAGAAAGGATAAGAAAAGCTATGCATTTTGGGTTTGGTTCTTTGAGTGGGTTATCATCTGGGCGGTGTGGGAATATATGAATTTGATGACCGGCAGGTGGCTTAGAGCTATTTGTAGAAACCAAGCCTAATGTTACATGTTAATCAGCTAAGAAGCTCAGCACACTACAACCGCACAGTCTCACCCGCACCAAGGATAAAAACACTGAACGAGTCCTCTGTTCTATAGCATACACAACAAACATTTCCTGCAGAAAGAGAAAGTAAAGTCAAATGGGCTTGGGGCATATTGATTAAAGTTATAATATGGGTGATTTGGTAACACACCAGTTTGTTAATGGACAGATTAGAGCTTTTTGCACTAGCCTTCTGTCTATTTTGAGATTCCTTGATAATGTTGATTCTGTAAAAAAATCATTGAGTTCAGTAACTACTGAAGAAGACACCTCACAGCTTGGTATACTTGTGTTGTCCCCGCCCAGCCTGTTATGAACGCTTTACACTATGTGAAGTCTGACTCATTCCCATGAATCTGTTCTTTCAAGCAATTCAGATCCCGGTGTAACATACTCTAAAACATACCAATAAAGCCACCTGCAGAAAAAAATAGGCATAGAGAGATATATTGATTATAGCAGTAAGAAGAGAGAACGATGGCTTTCCTTGTGATGTTGATAACTGTGGAAATGTGCCAACATAGTCTGGAAAAAGGTCCATTAAAATGACAGAATTTTGCAAGTGAAAATTAGCTAAACAATGGTCATATTTAGCACTCCAGATTAGCACACATGGATTCATATTGAAATCACAATGGATTTACCATCGTTCTGCGAATTTCCGCAGGCGAAGTTCCCATTTACCATTGTTCGGCAAATTGTCATATGAAATTTGGTAATTACAATAGGAATTTACTAAATCTGGAATCTTGCAAGAGTGTGTAAGATTTTCCCACGTTTCTCGGCAAGTTACATAGTCTAGATTTTGTATTAGCCTAACTTGTAGTTTGCCTTGTAGATTTCAATGCTAGAACGCATACAAATCATTTTGTAAACTGTTTTTGTAAGTTAAAAATTTTAACTAATTTACAATTACACTTGTACAATGTTTTACATAGGCCTACAATTTACATATATTTTTCTAAAAAACAATTTCAGTGTGGGATTCTAATTTTCACCCAATTATCACTGGAAGAAATTACTGTCAAAACGGAATTTAAAACGATACAACAACTTGAGCAAGTCTTGCCTCATTTGACGTCAAATTGATATCAAGGTTCCCGCTGGGAAGTTTTGCCAACCAATTCATTGAAAAGATCCGATTCAAAATAACGAATCGCTTGCGAATCGAACATCGCCTCGGTGCTGGTTGGATTGCAGTAGGAGCAGCGAGCGAGCGAGCGAGAGAAAGAGAGAGAGAGAAGAGAGATAGAGAGCGAGAGAGAGAGGATGAAAATCACTGCCCGGCCACAAGACAAACGGGCCACGCATGAAGAACTTTAACGGCCGAGGCGACATTGAAGGGCTGTCATATCTTGGGTGGATACAGAGAGCGCCCGTAGTGTTGTTTAAAGAGCTACCCACATTATTTCTCCCGTGTTTTCCACGAAGTGAAGGAGGTGAAAACTACCCGCCGCCATTTTTTTGGAAGTGACTGACTGGGAGTGGAGAGTTAACGTTAGCTGTAAACTGGCCACAGCTGATTTAGTTTATATTCCCTGTGAGTCATCACCTTCGACACTGTCAGCCCGGACGGCCTGGATACTGTAAATACACCGACTCTTCTCCACTATACGAGCTGTCGAAAGTCCAAAGGAATAAACAAGCAGAGAATTTGTTTACACATTTCTCCTGAATTCTCACTGACTGTTCCTCCCAGGATTGCTGGTGTGGGCTAAGTTAGCCACATTAGCACGCTGAGGATTTCTCCTGGAGTCCACTCAAACCTGGCCTGGTGTACGGGTGAGTTCAGATACACCCTCTAACGAGCCGTTTATCTATTCGTGTCAGGACCTCGCTGATGTCTCGATGCGGTTGTGTCGTTATTTTGTCGTCGTATGAAGTTGGCTAACATTCCACGAACTGCTCAGCTAATATGGCTAAGTTGGGTTTGGTCTACAACTTTTCGCGTTGTTTAATCCTGTGAAACAGCCAAACTGAAACCAGCCTCTTGGATCCTTGAATAGCCAGTGTCACTAATGAAACACAGTTTTGTTGCTGGTTAGGTGAATTGCAGCGTTATTTGTGCCAGCATGCAGGGTCAACAAACTTGGTTAATGGTGTTTTATTTTGGTGAAACTACTTTGGCATTCATAAAATTGAATCGAATGGACTGCTCAAATAGTGTTTAGCTAACTAGCCAAATGTTTAAACTTGGCAAACTTGTGCCCTTCCTTGAAGGATTAAGGATTAAACCAAGAGGGAAACATGATTTTTTTTCTTCTCTAGCATTAGGTTTTTTACGTCATTTATCAATGATATCAGCTAACCACATTGTTTATACGACAATGTCCAGTGTCGCATATTATTGCAATGACACTCCCTCCCAGTTTCACTGCACTGTTTCCAACAGCAGGCTTTGATAACACAATAAAACAAGCCTTTTAGGGCCTTGTTGTATATTGTGCTTCACTGCTTCCTCATTATATAAATTATCTATGCCTCTGTTATGACAAGTAATCAGTTGATTAAAGTGCTGGTTTATCGAGCTGGGTATTCCCTTGTTGTGAGCTGCATTCAGTGACTCGCGCCGCATTCCTCATCTCGCAGTGTTGACATTGCGTAACACGCACTGGACTGGCCAGCAGCCCGTGTACTCTTCTCCTCCATACCTATTTAAAGCGTCATTCATGATCGTCACCTGGCCTGGGGACAGTACAGTTCACCTCTCAGCGTAGTTATCGTTATTTAATTGATCACTTTCAGACAGCATCGTCTCTGAGCTGAAAGAAGCTCAGCCTGAATATTGATCGCCTATTGAGGCTGCGCTGCTCTTCCCGTTCTTTGTCAATGTGGATCTATCGGTGTGTATGTATACGATATTCGATGTGCTTGTATGGAGTTTAGAAACCGTTTGCATGTTAAATATCTCTAAATGCATATCACATAGTGACAATGATAGATATTGTTTGTATTTTGTGGAATGCGCTTGTTTTTGTATCTGGTTGCAAGCCTTTATAATGTACATACTGTTACTGCGTATTGAATGCTTAGTGTGTTTTCAATGTGTGTTTTCCAACCATTTTGGGTACACAATTTTGTGTCCCTAAAATTGTTTTGGTGTTATTTTTGGGAGCAATTATTACATATTTTATACTAGGGCTGCACAATTAATCGAATTTCTAATCGTTATTAAAATTACGGATGCCACATTTATGTAATCGTTCAAAGGTGCAATTACAAAAATAAATAAATATATATGTCCACTAACATATGCATATGCTTAAGATGTATGTTTTTTTCCTTTTTATACAGGTCAAGGTTTTTTCCCCCATGTTTTAATTTGTTTAATCGCGATTAATCACATCCAAAATGAGTTTTACATAATATATGTGTGTGTACTGTGTGTGTATATTTGAATACACACACACATGTATATATTCAAGAAGTATGTACTGTGTGTGTGTGTAAATTTTTTTGTATATAACATATTTTTCTTAAATCTATACATACGTGTGTATTTATAGCCTATATACATAATAATGATACACAGTACACACATTATGTGTAAAAAAAATCTTTATTTTGGATGTGATTAATTGCGATTAATCGTTTGACAGCACTAATATTTTTATTTAAAAACTATGTATAGTTGACATTTGAGGCTTAATGCTATAGAAAGCAATGCAAGTTTTTTCAGGAAGAATGTTTTCAGCTTATTTTCATTTAAATATATAGCATGCAGTTGCTTCAAATGGTATAAAGCTATTCAAAACATCATTCAATGTAAATTGTGATAATTGTAATTAATATCGCAATCAATTTCAAGAAAATAATTGACAATTATGATTTTTGTCATAATCATGCAGCCGTATTTTCTACTTTTCTAGCCCAAGTCAAATTTGTATTTTGTGTGATACTTATATGGACCACATCTTGCTTTTTTATATTATAGTAGTGATGTAAAGTGTTGCTAATGCTAAATGTAATCTGTTTAAGCTTTCAGGCACACATTTTTAACCTACCACAGGATACATTTTAATGATCAATAATGATATTTTCAATAAATATTTTAATAGGTTGCCCTGCTGTAGGCTACCATCTAGTTATTGCAATGGCACGAGTAAGCAACAGCAATTACTTCTCTTGAGCATCCATTATAAATCACTTTTTATTTTGAACAGTTCATCAGTTCTCCTTTTTTCCTTGGCCTTGATTGTAAATGCTGAATGTTCCTCGTTCACTCGCCCCTTTCTCAATGTTGTATTTTCTTAATGATGTGCTTTATTTCTTTTGTCGTTTAATATTTTGATACTCGTTATGTGTTGACTGAGTAGACTCATTTTCAGTTATTTATCTCTGTAATGAAAACTGAAGTCACACTGCTTTGGCTAAAATATCTATAAAAGATAAATAGCCTTTCAGAATCACTATTATTACATGTCCAGTTAGGCCTGCTTAATGCTTGGCTATGTCAGCCTTTGTTTCCAGTACTGTTTCTATAGACGGAACTAACACTTCTGGGAATGGGAGCATGACAGTCATTTATAAGTGATCGTGACCTTGCCGTCATTTGATTGACTGTATCTAACTCAAATAAGCATATACGACATGCACAGCATATTTTGTACAATCTCACATTGAAGTTTAGTGACGCATGCATTTATCTAGCGTAGCAGATGGGAACTTGATGAGTGTGTGAGAATGTCACCTTTAGAGAATCAAGCTGGATACCTGCACCAGGAAGGAGGAACCTTCTGTCATGTGAACAGTTTTAACCTCAGAGATCTTGATCAATACAGGAGGCTTCCAGTGAAGAACAGTCATGCTGTTTTGCACAGACAAGCTGGAAAGAACATGCCTGGTGTTGTCTGGTATCGTTTTGGCCCCTGTAAACACATTCATTGACATTCTTTATCTGATAAACGACTGCATGGATTTTGACAACATTGTTTGTCCATAATATAGATTTATTAATGTGACAATGGAAGTGGAACCGGGAGGATGCTTACTCAGTATGACCATGGCAGTCAAACTTGTTGACGCCGCATTTTTTAATCTACTGAGGGAAACGTTATGGGGAAATTGCTTAAATTTTGGTCCTCCTCATGCAAAGCTATTGTATAGCTTCAGAAAACCTAGAATGTACTGGACAAGTTGTTTGAACTCTGATTTTGAAGATTGACAGCTGTGGGCACTCAAGAGCTGTGCGATTTTAATCAATGCTTATGAAAAAACAGTCATCGTGCAGGATCAGCTTGATGTTTGATGATAACTCACAAAAACTTGTCCGGTTTTACATGCAAACCAATAACTCGACAATGCAAGTAAACTGTGTTTACAAGACTTTACTACAGGGGTCATGAACTGCATTGTTTTATGTTTCGTATGGTGCACTTGTAATGTTAGTATGAGCTTTACATAAAAAATTGTCATAATTTAAAAATAAAAGGCATTTTTCCTACCCTGAATTTTAGCTCTCTGAAATGTACTCTCTCAAACTTTTAGCACGTTTTTACTTTTACTGCTGTTACGGTTATCTAATGGTGAAAAGTATTGATTAGCCTATAGCATTATATCTAGATCTTTGGCATTATATATAGAGCGTGGCATGAAAGGTTGCAGGGATGAGCATTGTAGCCGATCACAGACATGTTGCACGCGTGAATGAAGCGATCTCGTCATTGCACCTTGATTTCCGCACACTATCGAATGCTTTATACATAACTTACAGTGCAAACACTATGTAAATAAGAGATTAATTGATTATAAGGGGAGTTTTGGTGAGAGTCCAGAACTTAGTCACTGATAAACTTGTGCTGTTTGATTGACAGCTATACTCACCTAAAGTATTATTAGGAACACCATACTAATACTGTGTTTGACCCCCTTTTCGCCTTCAGAACTGCCTTAATGAGGCATTGATTCAACAAGGTGCTGAAAGCATTCTTTAGAAATGTTGGCCCATATTGATTGGATAGCATCTTGCAGTTGATGGAGATTTGTGGGATGCACATCCAGGGCACGAAGCTCCCGTTCCATCACATCCCAAAGATGCTCTATTGGGTTGAGATCTGGTGACTGTGGGGGCCATTTTAGTACAGTGAACTCATTGTCATGTTCAAGAAACCAATTTGAAATTATTCAAGCTTTGTGACATGGTGCATTATCCTGCAGGAAGTAGCCATCAGAGGATGGGTACATGGCGGTCATAAAGGGATGGAAATGGTCAGAAACAATGCTCAGGTAGGCCGTGGCATTTAAACGATGCCCAATTGGCACTAAGAGGCCTAAAGTGTGCCAAGAAAACATCCCCCTCACCATTACACCTCCACCACCAGCCTGCACAGTGGTAACAAGGCATGATGGATCCATGTTCTCATTCTGTTTACGCCAAATTCTGACTCTACCATCTGAATGTCTCAACAGAAATCGAGACTCATCAGACCAGGCAACATTTTTCCAGTCTTCAACTGTCCAATTTTGGTGAGCTCGTGCAAATTTTAGCCTCTTTTTCCTATTTGTAGTGGAGATGAGTGGTACCCAGTGGGGTCTTCTGCTGTTGTAGCCCATCCGCCTCAAGGTTGTGCTTCACAAATGCTTTGCTGCATACCTCGGTTGTGGTTATTTCAGTCAAAGTTGCTCTTCTATCAGCTTGAATCAGTCGGCCCATTCTCCTCTGACCTCTAGCATCAACAAGACATTTTCGCCACAGGACTGCCGCATACTGGATGTTGTTTCCTTTTCACACCATTCTTTGTAAACCCTACAAATGGTTGTGCATGAAAATCCCAGTAACTGAGCAGATTGTGAAATACTCAGACCGGACCGTCTGGCACCATCAACCATGCCATGCTCAAAATGGCTTAAATCGCCTTTTTTTCCCATTCTGACATTCAGTTTGGGGTTCAGGAGATTGTCTTGACCAGGACCACACCCCTAAATGCATTGAAGCAACTGCCATGTGATTGGTTGATTAGATATTTGCATTAATGAGAAATTGAACAGGTGTTCCTAATAATCCTTTAGGTGAGTTTTTATATATATATATATATATATATATATATATATATATATATATATATATATATATATATATATATATATATATATATATATATATATATATATATATAATGTGTATATATATATATATAATGTGTATATGTGTATGTGTGTGTATATACGTATATTTGTGTCACAGTTTAAATCATTATTATTTTTATCCTACTAAGAGACACAATGTGAGGTTGACCGTTCAGTCACTGGTTTGATTTACTGACGCACAGACAAAAAACATCTGAATGTACATAAATCATTACATATCAGAAATCACTGGTCACAGATCAGGTATTAAGATTAACACGGTTACTTACATGTCGCATTGCTGTTGAGTCCATATATTGAATGTCTGTTTGCAAAGCACGCGCCGAAAAAATTTGACTCAATTTACCAAAGAATCGACAGTGAAATGTACCACAAACAAATAAATAATGCTCAACTGAGCATTATTGCTCTTCTCTCCTCGTCATCTCACTAACATGCTAGTGGGCGGGGCCATTTTGCAAGTTGCAATGATGAAGTAGGCATTGATTTTCTTCTGCAGAGATGGTCTTTCGCCTATTAGATATAGGCACATTGACAATTTGTTCGCTGGGCTTAGTTACAATAAAAGCTGGACTAACAAGGAAGTTTTCATGTTTTCTGAAACTTACAGGATATTCTCATAGTATTATGATGACCTTTTGATGTGTCAAAAGCTCAAGGTAAATTTGATTTCTCAGTTCATGATCCCTTTAATAAATCAGGTTATTTTCTGGTAGTGATGTCAAAATGTAATGATTTGCATGTCTGACGAGTATTGTTCATTTGTTATGTCAGTTGTGATTTTAAATAAAGCATTCAAAACTGATGAAGAGTATTGCAACATGTCAGTGGGAAACCTACGGCTCATATATTATCCTCTCGTACAGTTACAGATGCAGCATTTTGACTGTATACACCGCTTCTGCTGCATGATATTTCAAGAAAAGAGTGTGATCAAGAAAGTGAATTTGCATATTTCCTCCCTTACTGTAAACTCCCTTGTGCTCGCTCAGTCTGGATCCGCTTAAATCCACAGTAAGGACACATTCCTGTCACTTATGACACGTGTACTTCAATAAGCTGACAGAAAGCAGGTCAAAGGCAAAATCAGCGTTTGGGGCTATCTGTGATGAGCAGTTTATGTTTTAAGGCAGGGTAGGTGATTTGGTTAAAATATTTTTTTTGTTTTGCTGGTTAAAAGTCTCTTCACATCCCGATATAGCAATAACCAAGTTAAGTGGTAGATGTATTGTCTGTGGAAGGCATATGATAATTAAATGTTCGTCCAATCATAGACCTCGTTCCGATGTCCTTGCATGTCAACGCATGTTTTTACCCTCGTGCACCCTGTTCATGCACACATCATACATCGTCAGCGCGTTTCATGATGCAGCACCATAAATTATTGTGAGTTTTGTGATCTGTTGCACCACTAGCTCACGCCATAACTACTGTAATTTGAAAAGAGATAGAAGCTGGTGATGTTACACTCTGAGCGGTTTGTGACTTAAATTTATGCATATGTAGCATAGACTACATGTTATATTCACTATAATTATTTTCATAGCCTTCAATATGAACAGTGTGAGCGGGACAACATCAAGCATGATGTTAAATGAGATTTATTTATTTTTTTAACTTTTTTCCCCTCTCTGTTTGAAACCTGCAATTTATTTGCGGAGTTATCATCTGTGTATGAGTTGTGCGTCGGCACGGCTCCTCAGCGCGGATGAATCTAATGTTTTGAGGAGTTTGTGCGGCGGTGTGGATACTAGATACTGTACTTCAGAATCACAGTTTCTTCATCTTGGAGTATAACCTAGAAAAGAATTTTCACCGGAAAATTAAATCCGAAAAAGTAACATGTCTGCCACTTTTGTTAACAAAACATTACAATAAATTGCGCTACCTATAGTGATTAAATCTAACGATCACTTGCATAGCATCAAACAGCTACGGACTGCAGCTTTAAATAAATATAGACATTTTTTTTCTAAATCCAAAAAGAAAATTTTTGAAAATAGCGATATGTATATTATCATTCAGTCAAACAATATAGAGACAATATCGATTTTTTTTTTTTTTTTTTGGTCCATATCGACCAGTCCTAAAACATGTTTACAGACACACATTTTTTGGGGGGGACTTCAAACTAACACTTTAAGCTTGCTTTTAGGCTTGTTTTACTACAGGTTATGAGGGACAATACGGTATTCAATTTTACATTGGATTAAAGGAGAAACATAATTCACTCCCATTATAAAGCTGGGAAGAGCCAATATATTATTTAATAAAACTCTGATTATTTGGCTGAAAGAAGAAGGTCATATACACCTAGGATGGCTTGATGGTGAGTAAATTGTGGGATCATTTTCATTTTTTGGTGAACTATTCCTTTAAAAGGGCTGTGTAAAGATGCATTTCTTCTACATGACATGAAGCTGTTTGGAATGGCACGAGGGTAGTAAATAACAAACTATTCCTTTAAGGAAACAATGTTAGTAAGTATAAAAATGAGTTAGAATACCATGGATAGTTAAAATGCCTCTGTGAGCTGAATGTCAGTGTTACACACAAGACAATCAAGTTAAACTCTGCTAGACTTCAACTTTTCTTTGACTCTTTATTTTTAATTGTTTCAGCAATAGATTGTATAAAAATAAATGTCTTATTCCGTTGTTATAGTTGGTTTCCAAACAGCACAGCAGAAAACTTTGTTAGTTATGAAATACTCCAATCTATTTCATAACTCGCGGGAACAAACAGATAGGCTTTATTGTGTCATTTAGCGATCCGTTCATTTACACTCCCTGGAAATGTGAGATTTGTCAGTCAACAGTTCTTTGACGTTGAATCACGCCTCAAGGTAGGCTAGATGTGAAAGATAATCTCTTTTATAGAAGTTTTCAATCTATGCATTTCCTGTTGGTGCTGTCTGGAAGAATGTCAGTATGCTTGCAATCATTCAGCACTAACGTGACCTCAGAGTAAATGACATGCTCTAAAAAATGCATCTGCCCTAGTTTGTTGTTTTCAGATTTCTTTTGAGAGCTTGTCTCTGTCTCTCTCCTGACTGTGTTGTTGAGAAAGTAACAGCACGTTATGTGATGGCGATTTAATGGTGGTGTGAATTCCTTGCAGAGGTTAAGACCTGGCAAATCCAAACTCTAAATCCACACTGCTTATCGGAGATTAAGGCCCAATACTCTCTCACTTATTTTTTTAAAACATTAAAAAAAGCACTAACCAGAGATCATGGCCAAGTTCCTATCTGTGTCACACTGGAGTTACTAGTCTGTCTCTCTTGCTGAGCTTCTGTCATGTACAGGCCTGCAGCACAACGAAATGTTGCTTATGAAAGATCCAGGTCCACGTTACGAAGCAGCTTGTCTTCTAGTTAACTGTTCAGCTTTACTTAGTGTACTGACCCCCAGCATGCCATGCAACCCATTTTTGTTTTTGTATGATATATTGTGCTTATGCTTATGACTATGTTTAGCTATGATCATTTGTTTGAAATCCTCCAAATTACCCAGCGCTTAAGTACAGTTTGTTAAAGAACGTATCTATAGAAAGTGTAACAACCTGTAATTATAATTACATTGTAAGCTGATTTAGGAAGTTGAATTGCAAATGACATACAGTGAAAATATCAATATTGTACACAAGAAATTTCCTCTGGTGCATATATTCCCTACTCCCTTATGAATGCTGAGCTGGTTTCTGTTTGGTCCCAGAGGAGCATCAGTAAAGAGTAATTCAGCAATTTTTCTCAGTTATCTGTGGAATAGGCTGATGGTGTTTGATATTTCTGAAGGGATTTTTTTTTTAATGAACTGAATCAATAAAGTCAGTTAATTAGGCTTACTCAGCCATGTAAGGCAAGAATTTGCCCTGTGGGGCTTGTATGTAGTCATTACTGTACATGAAAAGCTTGGAATTTATGTGAAATATTGACTGCTTTTGCTGTCAGTCAATCACAAAATCATATTTCAGGGTTCCACAGTTGTCATTCACTTGTTTGATTAAAAAATGTGCTTGTCCGGACATCTTTTTTTCTTTTTTTTTTGTTGTACATATAATTTATTCTGAAGCAATATACTCACCAGTGTTCAATCAGCTTGGACATATTTAAATCTGCATATTTGTGATATTTTTTTACCTTTTTATAAAGGGCATTTTCCCCTAATCTTATTAAATAAAGGCTATGTTTCAGTTTTCATTTTATATTCTTAAATTGAATCAATAAATTATAATAAAAGTATAAAAAATAGAATAAGACACTATAGGGCTCTTATATATCAAATTCAATAATTTTCAATACATTTTATTTTAGTGAATTTGTATTTTCATTCTGTTGTATTTATTTCCATTTATTTTGTATTGCAGACTGTTTTCTTGTCTTATGTAATTATTTTGAGGACCTCTTTCTTACATTGGTTAACCTAGTATTAGTGTTCGATACTTTCGATATTCGAGTATCGATTATTGAAATAAGACTGATCATCTCACCCACCTGTTTAGCACATCTAAACAAAAGAACAGCAACAAAGAACAAAAGCAATTTTTGTAAGGAATTGCTTCTAATACTGTCTTAAGAGAATCTACAAATGTAGTTCTCTAGAGGAAAAAGATGATAAATCCCACTTCACGGCCTGTCTTGTGACTCGAGCTTCCCTTCTGTTATCACATGCCTAAGGAATACTTTTTGAAGGGCTAAATCTGTTGTTTAACCACAGATGCTCTGACTAATGCAGTTACTGCAGGAGTGATAAAGGTTTGTGAAAAAGCCAGTGGTCGTAATTGACCTCACAAGAGTACATTTACTTTAAGCAACTATATGATTATCAACACAGGCTGCCAATGCCCAACTTCTACTCATTTCCAGCCAAAAAATAGGTTTTGTCCTTGACAAATTTTCTGGTCTCGATACAGAGCATATAACTTCACAGAACAGCTGCACGATTCTGGATAAATTGACAATCACGATTTTTTGGTTTCAAATAGAGATCACGATTCTCCCACGATTCTGAAAACAACAAAAAAAAACATGTAAATTACTAATGGTTCTGGCAAAATATTAATTAGAATGAATATTTTTTTAAAATTTGGTTTGAATGAAAGATTCAATGGCTCACTCTTAAGGACTTCACTTGGATGTATCAGCATTTTTGAAAAATAAAAAACTCAGATAAAAAAAAGACACATTCAGTGATTCACTCATAAATACTTTACTTGTTTCATTATGAATTGTGAACAGAGATTTTTTTTTTTTTTTAACGATTATTCCCATCCCATTCCCAGTGCCTAGGGTGGTATAATTGACACCAAGTAGGCCTAAAGTTTTTAACGTAACAACCACTGACACAAAACAAAACCAGAGTATTCTTATTATAATCAATAAAGCTTAAACTGGAAATTAGTTGCAGTGATGCGACATGCTCATGGCATAAAGTCTTATAACCTCCCTACAGATAAACATGCCACAAGTGATATGTAGGGACGTAGTCAGTTATGTCATTGCTTCGGCTCTCAAGTCAGTGGAAATTCCGTTTGAATGGAAAAGGGGTAACCTACCCACAATTGGCCTTTCATTCATCCAGCTAATTAGCTCCAATGGTTCGCGAATACGCCCAGAGTTTGACTGTTAGTCAACACATTGCTTTAATTTCCTCCAAACCTGAATAAGCCTAAAGAGGTAATAAGAATGCCGCAGAGCAGGTCAGTGTGTGAAAGCTGGGAGCCGGTTGGCTGTCGTGCTTCGACACTACTGTATATTTACAGCCTGTAAACAAAGGTCAGGTCACAGGTCATTGTGTGGAATCCGTATCTGAAGATAAGACGGTTACTGTGGCCTCATGGTGTATCCTGTTCAACAAAACCAAGGACGCTCATCTGGCTTATCTCATGTTGGCAGCTCCACCTACAGATTTGCAAAAGGAAGATAAAGATCTGGGCAGGTGACATATAGATTTTTCGATGCGTATTGATCCTGAAATGAAATTTTCCACAGTTTCGAAACAACGATACGAGCTGCTCCTTCTTGCTGTCTCTTTGACACACACTCAATTGTTTCATATGCTCCGGTTGAATAATGTTGGTGCTACAGGGCCTGAATTTCGGCATAATTTTTCTAATTTCCGCAGGTTTCCACAAAGCTGCTTCTCAAACAGATTGCGAGTTCTTTTCCATGTCAAATACACACAATTCTGTCAAAATGCCCATTTTGGAAAGAAAACGCCTATGTATCAGTATATTGGATTCATGCATTAAAACAACCCTGTTCTCGGGCCAGGCGAACTGGAGCCTGTCGCAAACCGGCCGCGTGTTTCCACAGACTTGAGGAACGAACTGTGATGTACGCTGCTGTGTTTACCTGACTATAACCAGTCTTTAAAAAAACGAGCTTAAACTGCCTGTTCTCTCATGTGTCCTTTTCTGATATAAACTGAAACTCTCTCTTGCACGCTGGGTCTCTCGCGTTCATATTTTTATATGTTTAGATATAAAGGGCAGGGAGTGCAATGTAACATCGCTCAATGAGACGGCGTTTCTCCATCCATTGCTCCCCGGCTACATTTGAGACCAGCAAGTTTTTAGGGCCAGCGTTACTACTAATGCTGCACAAAATCATGTCAGAGATGTCAGGGAAGTGCGAGACGCTTCCTACACCGAGGGTAAATGGATTCCGTAGAAAAGATGTAGTGTCAGAGGCCCAGTCAGCAGGAAGCCTCCAAAAATTCAAATTTGAGTGTGAATCATTGCGATTCAAAACAGACAATAAAAACTAAACACACTTCAAGTTTTTTCAAAATGCCTGTTGCTGAAAATCTGATTTAGTTGAAGCTATTACGTATGTTGATGAAATAGTTTTATCTGTTTACCTGCAGGTCTCTATGCGTACACTGCTTCCCTCTGGCAGATGAGTAACCAGCGGGGCCTGACGCGTCGCAGTCGCACGGCCAGATAGTCCCCTGCGAGCGCGGCGCGGCCCCCGGCTCGCAGCATGCCCTCCACCAGCCGTGCAGGGAGCCTAAAGGACCCCGACATCGCAGATCTCTTCTTCAAGGAGGACCCCGAGAAGCTCTTCACAGACCTCCGTGAGATCGGTCATGGCAGCTTCGGCGCGGTCTATTTTGTATGTTTTATACAATATCTATTGAATAGCATTCCTCATTTTAATGCATGCTACAGTACATTATAAAAAAGTTTGGGAGATCAAATTGTGAAATTTCAGATGTGTATCTTGCTCAGGCACGGGATGCGCGGACTGCAGAGGTGGTGGCCATCAAGAAGATGTCCTACAATGGGAAACAGTCTAATGAGGTCAGTTTTCCCACATTCCACACTCATTACATACAGTCATGCAACAGTTTGGTTGCGGTTTTTCCTTCTGAGGGTGGGCACAGAAATGATAGCATTACACTACTGTTCAAAGGAATAACAAAGATTTCTTTCATGTTTTTGAAAGAGGGATCATGTGACACTGAAGACTGGAATAGTGGTTGCTGAAAATTCAGCTTTGTGTCACTGGAATAAATAACATTTTAAAATGTATTAAAATAGATAAAAGCTATATTAAATTGTAGTAATATTTTGCAATATTACCCTTTTTACCTTTTTGATTTGATCAAATGCAGCATTGGTAAAAGACACAACATAAAATCTTAATTATTCCAAACTTTAGACCGGTAAATGTATAGTTTAGTCTCTTTATTTCATATTTGCAAACAACAATGTCTTGGCACTCAAACAGTGACTTGGCTCAGTATCATACGAGCAAATTAAAGTCAATTGCGGAAGTCACATTAAGTCTCCTGTAACACCTCTGATTGAAGCGAAGCACCAAGGCCATTCATACTTTAGCTGGTGGCAGCATTTCCTTTGTAATTTCAGATTAGCAGTAATCGGATTACACATAATCTCTGCAAAGAATCCTTTAGAAGCTTTTAGGACTGACTTTCTTTTTCAGGACCTGTACTAGTAAATCGAAATGTCCAGTCGGCTCACATCAATAGTGGATACAGTGATCCAGTGGAAAATCTGAATTCATTTAAGGCTTTTCCGGCCAATTTGAAAGAAGACCATTTGATTTGATGTTTTCTTCTCTTTACTTAGAAATGGCAGGATATCATTAAGGAAGTCAAGTTCCTCCAGAGAATACAACACCCAAACAGCATAGAGTATAAGGGATGCTACTTACGGGAACACACAGCATGGGTAAGATCTTTCTTTTTCTCTTCTGAATCACTCATTCTCTGTACTCTTTGACACAATAACCACTTTATCTTCATGATTCATCTTTCTTTCCCCTCTTTAGCTTGTCATGGAGTACTGTTTGGGCTCAGCCTCTGACCTCCTTGAAGGTGAGAGGCCAAACATTGGGCTTAATTTGGAATCATGATCAATATTTTATTATATTTGTGATTTTTATATTTTTATGATCAAAGCAAAGTTTTAAAGGCACAATATGTACGATTTTTGCATTAAAATATCCAAAAACCACTAGCACAGTGTTATATAGTTTGTTCACTTGTGTATTTGCATTATCCCACAATAACATATTTTAGGGGTGTTTGGCTACCGATCGCTATCGACCGATAATCGCTTTGGGACGCGCGCCAGCTGTGTGAGGTACGGCATGACGTGCAGCGGCGCCGTCTCCATCTCTGTCCAGCGCGTGTAAAATAATTATAATGCTGAATGTGAGGTACAATTCATATTTCTTTATTAAATAACTTACAAAGTAATATGAAAACTTTCTGTAATTTCACAAACAGCGTGAGTGAATCACTGCACACCCTCTCTTTCCCTCTCAAAATGCTCAAATGGCTTCAGCACATCACGTCTGCACTATAAGCGAGCTGCACAGTTGACACAGGAATTGTCCCTTGCATAATCAAGGCATGATAACTGCATGATATTATCTTAGAACTGTACATTTTTGGACATGTGTACATTTACTTGGACACAGTCACCTCTTATGTCGCATTGTCACTAAATATTGTCACTCGCATTGTTTATAATGTGTTTTTTTAAAGCCTTGCCAGTGTTTAAACCACTCGCGCAGATTCATGCACACTCAGCGCACACGCACAAGCCACCTCACAAACAGCTCACACGTACCAAATTGCTCTTAAATGGTCAAATACACACACACACACTCACACGTACACGTATGTACAAAATTAGCGCCTTGATGAGTATGCACGTAAACACAGTCGGTTTGGTCTTAAGTGAACGTAAACAGTTTAGAATATTGTGTAACAGTATATTGTATCTGTGCAGCTCTTAAAGTGACAGTCACAGCAGTCTGATAATCGTTCTGCTGTCTCTTTTTTTTGTCTTTTGTTGTTTGATTAACATTGACACTCGCTGCTCTTGAATGACTAACTTTTGTAACCTTACTTGAGATTACTCACCCCAAAGAAAACAGGCCCTGATTGAATATCTGTTCAAATCCTAAATTGGAGTATCCCTATAAATAATTCTACATGATTCAAAGAAGTCTTCAAACAGATACTGCTTCCTGTGATCGGCTCCAAAAAACCTGATCAGAGCAATGTCAATGCCTTTATCCTTAATTTCTGCTTTTACTGCCGTAGAAGCCATGGCACCATAGTGAGTCTGATGGAAAAAATGCGGAAGTACTAGTTGTATCGTCTAGCAAACCACTCTGTTGTTTTTTGCACAGCTCATTCATTTGAATGAAACAAAATCATGTGATCAAGTGTAACGGTTCTTAAACTTTGTTTCATTACCTTCTCTGTGAACACGATTTGTGAGTCCAGTCGGATTGATTTCCATTGGCAGTGGAGGTGAAGACGACAACTCTCATCATTCCACTTTCACAGCTACGCCTTTGTTGTTGTTTTGAATATGCGACCTCTAGTGGCGACAATTACATACTGTGCCTTTAACATTTAGATTAATTATTATTATACACTATAATACACTAAAACATAGTGCTAGCAACGCCAAGTTATGGGTTTCGATTCCCAGTGAAACTGTGTCAAATGCAAAAATGTAGTTGCAAGTCAATGTCACTTTGATTAACATGCACCTTTACTGTTTTTTGCTTAGTTCACAAGAAGCCCCTTCAGGAAATTGAGATTGCAGCAATTACACATGGTGCTTTGCAGGGCCTTGCATACCTTCATTCCCATAACATGATTCACAGGTTAGTGGGTTTTTTGATGTACTTGCAAAGCGTATGCTTGTGCATTTAAGTAGTGTTGAGTATCCAGAACCGGTTCATGAAATTGGTTCAGCTAATAGATTTTGAATGTTTGCGGTCTTGCGTTGAAGAATTTTTAGGCAGTGCAGTCTCAAAAGAAATAGTTTTTGAATTAAATGCAAGGGATAACAATCATACAGACCACTATATTCTTGAACATATGATTCTTATGGTCACAAAGTATCACAAACATTTAAAGTTACAATGAAAACTAAGTAGTAATAGATCGTTTCGCCCATATTGTGACGTACATTTGAGTTTAACTAATTATGGAAAAAATGTCAAAGCTAATGTTGACTATTCTGTGTTTATCGTCTTCACTCAGGGATATCAAAGCTGGGAACATCCTGCTGACCGAGCCTGGGCAAGTCAAACTGGCAGATTTTGGTTCTGCCTCCATCGCCTCTCCAGCCAACTCTTTTGTGGGGACACCATATTGGTGAGCACACGGAGTATCTCTAAGTAATAATGACTCCATTCACACAGCCTAGTTACTAACGCACCCGTCTCCTCTCAGGATGGCCCCTGAAGTGATTTTAGCCATGGACGAGGGACAGTACGATGGAAAGGTTGACATCTGGTCTCTTGGGATCACCTGCGTAGAACTAGGTGACGAAGCAGTGCTGCTCATCGTAAATTGAATTGTGCGTCTTTCACGGTGTGAAAGTCGGTCTTACTTTTTCGTCTCCCTTTTGATGTAGCGGAAAGGAAGCCTCCTCTGTTTAACATGAATGCGATGAGTGCCTTATACCATATAGCGCAGAATGAGAGTCCCACACTGCAGTCAAGTGAATGGTGAGTCCTTTATCACAGGTTTTCAATCTTTTAGATGCCACAGATCCCCAAATATGATCAGTCTCATGCAAACTGTACTATAGTACAGTACTGTTAGATGTATTGCTTGTAGGGGTGTAACAATACATTGATCTAATGCGTAACAATTACAATATAATGAAGCAAAATCAATACCTTTTTTATATTTAAGAGGCATTATGTCTTATCGCCAACGAGTGCATTCTCGTTAAAACTACCTTTCAGTGCTTGTGAAAGATGCTCGGGACAGTCGATGGAACTGTCGCTGTCCCAATCCGGCCAGTGCTGAATCTTCACAAAAGTTTAAAGCCTTGCAAAAAGCACCGCGCACTCATCTCAAACAGCGCACACTCATCTCAAACAGCGCACAAATAGGCCACTGAATTGAGTCTTCAGTAGAATAAAGGTCTATGATTTTGCATAGAATGGAGCGTTATGAATCGTTCTTCACACAGTAACTGAAATTTAAAACATATTACATACATACATTCATTAATTCGAATATCAAGATAAATTGTACTTAATTTGTCTTCTGGGAAACATGCAAGTATCTTCTGTAGCTTCTGAAGGGCAGGACTAAATGAAAAAAATCTTCATCCTGTTCAAAAGTTTTCACCCCCGCTCTTAATGCATTGTGTTTCCTTCTGGAGCATCAGGTATCTTGGTTTGGTATTTTATTTATAACGCACTTTTCATTCTGAAGAATCTCAAAATGCTACAGGGAAAAAAATAACAATAATATATATAATAATATAAAAAAATATCGAAAAATATTGATTGATAAACCCTTGAATCGTACCGTATTCATTGCAGGATTTTTTAAGGTATTGGAAAGAATCGATATTTTATCAAATCGTGATGAACCGTCAGATTTACACCCCTATTTACTTGTTTATATTATTTATATTTATATTACTTATTGTTATTCATACCCAAAAATTCTGTCATCATTTACTCACCCTTATGTTGTTCCAAACCCGTAAGACTTTTGTTCATCTTCGGAAACACAAATTGTTATTTTTTATAAAATCTGAGCAATTTCTGTCCATCCTTTGACAGCTATGCAACTACCACTTTGACCTTTCAAAAAGTTAATTGCAAATTGGTTTATATCATCATATTTTCACAAAAGTCTATGTTGCATTTACCAAATAAAATGTTTTAATATGTATATGTAGGCAAATATTGCTGCACATAAATGCAAATTGTCATTTCATTTCACATTTATTTGTATAGCGCTTTTCACAATACATATAGTTTCTAAGCAGTTTTACAGAAAATGCAGGTTTCTACATTACAATTTAGAGTAATTTGTTATCAGAGGTGACTGTCCACGTAATGTCCACATGTCAAAAATGTACTGTTCTAAGATGATACAAATCATGCAGTTAGCTAACATGTATTCATTTAGACACAAACTATGAGCTCATTAAAGCAATTATTACAAGTTATGTTCGTAATGATTACAATATATAGAACATTTGGCAAAATAATTATTGTAACTGGTGTTCATAACATTTGATTTAAATATTATTCTTTTAGGTGCATATAAATGCAATTTATTTAAATATTATTTTAGTTTAATAATTTTAAATCTACTTGACAACCAATGTATGTTTGGTAGAAATGAAGGTTCCTCTGATAGAAGACATTTTAAATTACCCATTTAAGTCCTTTTAGAGCAAAAGCACGAATAATCAAGATTTATATTGAATATGTAAAATAATGAGCGACTTCTGCATTAGTGAGTCGACAAACCTGCTGTGTGATTCTCTTTCCTCAGGACGGATTATTTTAGAAATTTTGTTGACTCTTGCCTTCAGAAAATCCCCCAAGACCGACCACACTCTGAGGATCTGTTGCAGGTTTTTACTTTGCATTGAATTATCAAGAAATTTAAATAACCTTTTTGTTTGTTAGTCTTAATAATCCACTTGAATTCTTTTTCTGCATTCTTTGAAAAAAACCATAGCATGCATTCGTCCTGCGAGAGAGGCCAGAATCTGTTCTGATGGACTTAATTTTGCGGACAAAAGATGCAGTCCGAGAGCTGGACAACCTGCAGTATCGCAAAATGAAGAAGATCCTTTTTCAAGAGGCCCACAATGGGCCGACTACTGAGTCCCAGGAGGGAGATGAGGTCAGATCTCAAACCTTCTCAAGTTCCAGAACTTTTACATTGATAGTCAAAATCAGAGAGTTCAAAATCAAATATAAAGGTACACTATGTAACTTTTGGCCCTTTAGCGGTTAAAAAAAAACTGCATGCAATTTGTGGAATGGGTTGTGGATTTTGATTCTGCTATATAATATAGGTTATCCTACTGCAGTGGTGTCCAAAGTCAGTCCTCGAGGGCCACTTTCCTGCAGAGTTTAGCTCCAACTTGCCTCAACACCTGTCTGGAAGTCTCTAGTGTGCCTAAGAAGACCTTGGTTAGCTGGTACAGGTGTGTTTTAAGTGGGGTTGGAGCTTAACTCTGCTGGACAGTGGCTCTCCAGGAGCAGGATTGGACAACCCTGTCCTACTGCTCATTATATTCATTACTAGACTTAAAGATGCACTCTGTACATTTTAGTGGCATCTAGTTGTCAGGTTGTGAATTGCAACCGCCCACCTCTCACCCCTCCTTTTCGAAGCACATAGAGAGGCTATGGTGGCGACACAGGACAAAGATGTCGTCGTCTGAGAGAGCAGAGAGTACCTCTTTAGAGAAGTTTGTTGTTTAGGGCTACTGTAGAAACATGACGGCGCAAAATGGCGAGTTGTGGGACCCGTGGTGTATGTATATAGAAATTACTCATTCTAAGGTAATAAAAACATAATGATTCATTATGTAAGTTCTTTTATACACAACTGAAAACATAGTTAAGTATATTATATTGCATTTCTGTCAATAGATCCTCAAAAATATTACATACTGCACCTTTAAGAGATATAAGCAGTTTAGATGGAAATAGATCTCATGTTGACTAGCTAGCGATACACATTAATATACACGGTTCTTCCTTGAAAATAAATTCCAGCACAACGCTACATTAACTATAATGAAATGACCCTTTACAATAGATAATGCTGTACAATTAACTCTATTAGAGAGGTACATATGGCAATTAATCTGTTCAATAAAATACCTTACTCGCATAAATACGCATATAAATGAGTATTTTATGAAATGTGAACCAGGAAGATGTGTAGGACTGTGAAGCTTAAGGTGTGTTGATGGACTGCACTGCATGTTTTGTTCATCGTTCAAGTTTTTATGAAACTTACCCACATTTTATGTTGTTGTTTTGTTTAAAAGCAGAGGATCTTTTCTTTCTTTTGATATATTGCATGGTCAGATATTCATATAACAAAATATTCTGGGAGCCATGAAAAAATGTGGCCTTTTTTTTTTTTTTTTTTTCGCTAGCGGGGCAATTTAACATTTCATAGAAACAAGTTTCATAGTGTATCTTTAAAACTGCATACTTTT
The DNA here is from genome assembly GCA_023029165.1 of Gobiocypris rarus. Lineage (NCBI taxonomy): Eukaryota > Metazoa > Chordata > Actinopteri > Cypriniformes > Gobionidae > Gobiocypris > Gobiocypris rarus. Next base: position 15,471,274 of record CM040930.1, on the reverse strand, counting down.
GGAAAAAGGCCACGTGTTCTCGCTTCCTTTTGAAACAGGGTAATCTTTGGGTTATTCTCAAATCTTGGTGGATAACATGACTATCAGGTCTTACATAAACTTTCAAAGTTTATGCAGTTTATTATAATAAAAAAAGTTCACTTTTCCGTTGTGATCTCAACCTTTTTGAGTCGAAAATTTAGAATTTTTTAATATAACTTTGATTAACTGCTGTACTCTGAACTGCTGGGTGTTTTGTGTGTGTGTTCAGGAGCCGGAGCACAATGTTGGTCGCACGGGCACAGTGAGCAGTGTGGGCAGTAATCAGTCCATTCCCAGCATGTCGATCAGTGCGAGCTCTCAGAGCAGCTCTGTGAACAGCCTTCCTGACGCCGCTGATGACAAAAGCGAACTTGATCTGGAGAAAGACCACACTGTTATGTCTAACAGTTCGGTCATACACCTGAAGCCTGTATGTTCACACACATCTTACAATGTCTTACATCTTACAACATATCACAAACTTCCAGGCCTTCCTGTATAATCCAAGTCAGAGATTCTTTATACTGAGTAACTGTGAACTGTTTTTGTGTCCATCAGGAAGAAGAGAAAGTTTACCCTGAGGATCCTGAAACGCATCCTCGTCCCTCAGAAGCCCAGGCGGCACCTGCACAACCCCCACAACGCAAACACCATCGCAACCGTGAGCACTTTGCCACCATCCGCACAGCCTCACTGGTGAGCCAATCAAATCGGATCTTTACTGAAATGCTTCACAACCCTAGTGTCCATATCAAACTTGTCAAATTGTGGTCATTTGATAATCGATAAACAGTGGCATTGGTCGCTTCCAGTGTAGACACAGTGTGAAATGAATGACATCACAAGAATTTGTTCCCTCCCAGTTTCAGGTTTTCGAAAGGTTCAACATTCCTTACATTTTTATTCCTCTTCACTGACCGTCCATTTCCTTGCCACCCTCCTCTTGGCTCTTTTAGGTAACACGACAGATGCAGGAACACGAGCAGGACTCTGAGCTGAGGGAGCAGATGTCCGGTTACAAGCGCATGAGACGGCAGCACCAGAAGCACCTTATGGCCCTGGAGAACAAACTCAAAGCGGAGATGGACGAACACAGGCTGAGACTGGACAAAGAGCTGGAGGCCCAGAGGAACAGCTTTGCCTCTGAGATAGAGAAACTTGTGAAGAAAAACCAAGCAGCCATTGAGAAAGATGTAAGTGCACACGAGGCATGTCACATGATCTGTCTAGCTTCTATCTCAAAGATGCGGAAAGTAATGTGGAATCCGCTTGAAAACTGCTCTGGAATTCCCATCTTCCTCTTATGCCATTCAAACAGTTACTTAATCAAGTATCAATATCTTTCACAACATGGCCAAAAGTATGTGACACCGCTTTCTGATTAACTGTAAGGGAGGCCCCTCAATTCCAGTGAAGACTTCATGTTACTTCATAAAATGATATTCTAGAGAATGATGTGCTGCCGCCTTTGTGGCGAGGGGAGGTTCCTTTTCTGCTTCACCATGACAAAGGCTCTGTGCACAAAGCTATTTTTTAATGTTCTATTAATTTAATATTAATTTCTTTACTCTTTCATTAATGCTGTCTTAAAGGCCAAATCATTTTCAAATGATGAGAAGAAATTCCAACAGCACATCCAAGCCCAGCAGAAGAAAGAGCTTAGTAGCTTCCTGGAGTCACAGAAACGAGAGTACAAGCTACGCAAGGAGCAACTGAAAGAGGTATAGGCCAATTTTAAGCATGTCTTTTTGCCCACCCATGAATCCACCAGTTGTGTTTTTCATCTTTCAAAGTGGAAAAGCAAGATGTGGGCATGGTCAATACAGTGGAAAAATAGAGATTAGATTAAACCAAAATTTCAGCTACAGAAAATGTATTTTATTTTTTGGCTGAAACCGTTTTGAAGGGCCAAAATCACTGATTGAAACATTCACATTAAATTAGTACTTGTCCAATTGTGTGCTGTCAGTGCCTTTTCCATGCACACAACGTGGATAAGCTACAACTGAAACATTACTATTTATAGCACAAAATAAACATGAATGAATGTACATCAGGGGCCTGTACCATGATGGTAGTTTAACAAACTCAGAGTTACAGGATTAGTTTCGAGTTGACAAAACCAAACCAATCTATTCAGGCTTTGTTGGTCCCATGATGCTGATCATCAGCTTTCTGTCATCTCAGGCTTTGATCCTGAGTTTAGGAGTTTAGCTGTGACATCAGTAGTGAACAGCCAATCACACGCCGAGGATCAGAGAACCTGACATTCACTTCTCTCTTCTGCAGAATATTGCATGATTGAAAAATATTAAGAATTTAAAAACATTTACACAGCAAGAAGAAAATAGCGGTCTATAAAAGAGGACAACTTAAAGAAAAATCATATACGTCAATGCAAGTTAAAGTTATGAAGTTAATTGATATATAGAGAGAATGTAAAACTGGTCATTTTAATAGTTTTATAACTTTTTATTTTTTTATTTGTGTGACCTTTATATAGGCTATATATATAAATTTTAACTAAGTGCCTATTATTGATTGATTAACTAAAATGATACATGTGTGATTTATTAACGGTATAATAATTACATAAATTATATCTAAATGATTCAAAATTATTATTATTATAAATAAGCATTGTTAAAAGCCAGACACTTTAGTCTTTAAAAACCATTAACTATGTAGTGACGTGTAATTTGGAGATGAAACAGGGGGAGTGGCTTTATTGCATCAGAGGTGTGTCACTTTGCTCACACCTGATTGGTCCAATTTCAGTTTGCGATCTCTTATCCAGAACATAACCTCCCCTGGAGCAGGTTAGCTGTGGAGCGCAAGTTACTATGTTGAGGAACACTGCTAAAAGCCAAACCACTTTAATGGTACCTAAAACCCAGGATTGACACAAACTAAGCTTAAACATACTTGGCTAGCCAGTTAAACCCACTTCATGGTATAGGCCCCAGAAGGTACCGGTATGTTTGAAGAAACAGAACAAGTTACTGAAATGTATCATGTATGTTATCACTCAGTTAGTCTCATTTGTGGAAAGATGTCAATAAAACAGCTTGTAATCAATGTTACATAAATGCTACATTTACCTCAGGAACACAATTCAATATCTGTAGCTAGAAAAAAATAACGGTTACACTTTATTTTAAGATGTCATTGTTACAGTGTAATTATATATTTAAGTACTGACTGAGTAATATTGATTAACAACGGTTTGGTTGAGGGTTAGTTGCATGTAATTATGCATAATTTACTGTTATTACTAGGGCTGCCCCCTAATAGTCTAGCCATTGGTTGACTAGAAGAGGCTTGGTCGACCAAAATTTTATAAGTCAGTTAGTTGCAGAAAAAAACTCCACAGGAAGTGGCAAAATCACACAGGCTGTGACGGATAGATTGTTAACGGCAGGAAATCCAAACATTCGCCTATTATTCAGCGACCTCTTATATGGCTTATCACAAGAACTGTGTTTTCGCTAAATCCATTGCACTGCTTGCGAGTGTAGGCTACTTGCTGACTAGCGGTGGTGGCAGAGTGATCTGAAACGTTTAACATGAACGCGCTTTACGTCACATCCGCAGACAGCGCGGGAAAAATCCGACCCGACAGAAAATAGGAAAAATAGGATACAGGCTTATAGGTGCACCCACTGTGAGCGGACAAGGTGTCAGTATGCTCATCAGGAGATGTTTGAGTCATAAATGGTCAAATAAAAAGGCTATTGTTGCGTTTATTTTGGGGAAAAAGTTGCATATGGCCCTTTAACAACTGATACTTACTATAGGGTTAGGGTAGGATTAGGTTCAGTTGAGGGTTAGTTTAATTCGTGTAACATATTTAACAAGGACATTGTAAAATAAAGTGTTACCGATGTTTCCCAAACTTTTTAGGAGCTAAATGAGAACCAGTCCACCCCTAAGAAGGAGAAGCAGGAGTGGCTGTCGAAGCAGAAGGAGAACTTTCAGCACTACCAGGCAGAGGAGGAAGCCAACCTGCTCCGCCGACAGCGCCAATACCTGGAGCTGGAATGTCGACGCTTTAAACGGCGAATCCTCATTGCAAAACACAATGTAGAGCAAGACCTCGTGCGGGAGGTAACATTGCTTTTCCTCATGACATAACCGTCCTAAACTGTCCAATTACTATTTTGACTAATCTATCCATTATGTCTTTGATTATTTCCAAAGAAAATTAATATAATTATGTTTTCTTGATCCAGGAGCTTAACAAGCGTCAGACGCAGAAAGATCTGGAACACGCCATGCTGCTCCGTCAACATGAGTCCATGCAGGAGCTGGAGGTGAGGCAGCTGGGCACCATCCAGAAGATGCGTACGGAGCTGATCCGCTTGCAGCATCAGACTGAGCTCACCAACCAGCTAGAGTACAACAAACGCAGAGAGCGAGAGCTGCGCCGCAAACATGTCATGGAGGTCCGGCAACAGCCCAAGAGCCTTAAGGTGTGTTTCCTTTTAGTCAATGCCTGTTTGTTTGTTTTTGGTGCGTACTAGTCTTGTGGTACAAGTAAGCTTTTCCTCCTCTTTGATCTGTATCAGTCTAAAGAGCTGCAGATCAAGAAGCAGTTTCAGGACACGTGTAAGATCCAGACACGGCAGTATAAGGCCCTGCGCAACCACCTCCTGGAAACCACGCCCAAGTCTGACCACAAGGCTGTGCTGAAGAGGCTGAAGGAGGAGCAGACACGGAAATTAGCCATCCTTGCTGAGCAGTATGACCATTCCATCAATGACATGCTCTCCACACAAGCTGTGAGTCCTGCCATGTTATGTGTATAGCTTCCTGTAAAGCCGTCAAAGAATTTGAACCAATCACAAAGGTCTACGGACGCAGTTACTCCACAGCATTTTCTTGTGGGTCTATGTAATGGAGGAGGCACAAATAAGTTATCCTAATTTAAAAATGGATAATGTGGTATCTCTTGTCTTTACACACTGATTCTAAATGTAACTCTACCTCACATCTTACTACTCAGCTGCGGTTGGACGAGGCACAGGAGGCCGAATGTCAGGTGCTAAAGATGCAGCTGCAGCAGGAGCTGGAGTTGCTAAATGCCTATCAGAGCAAGATCAAAATGCAGACGGACTCGCAGCACGACCGTGAGAGGAAAGAGCTGGAGCAGAGGGTTTCGCTGAGGAGGGCTCTTCTTGAACAGAAGGTATGTTAACTGATACAAATCCAAGCAGCACACCACAGCAATTACAGGAGAGTTTTTTGACATTCCAGAATAAGAATTAAAGGTGTAGTTCACCCAAAAATTCAAGTTTGAAAGAATACGAAGGTTGGAAGTTCTGAAGCATTTACAGAGTTTTGAGGAACGTGTTAAGCCTAAATTCAAATCCAGAATTTCATTTTTCAGATGAGACATTAAACTGAGGTCCTGACTTTGTGTGGTCATTAAAAATCCCAGGATGTCCTTTGAAAAAAAAAATGAAAAAAGAGTACAGTCCCTGTCCATCATGGCCTCCTAATAATCCCCTAATACTGAGTGGCTTCATCACTCGGTCTCGTCCTCTACCAATAAACTGGTGTGTGGTGGTTGTGCTGCCGTCGCATTATCCAGGTGGATGCTGCACACTGGTGGTAGTTGAGGAGTTTCCCCCTTCTATATGTAAAGCGCTTTGAGTTCACTTACTACTTGAGCAAAGAACAAGTGTTTTACCATAATAATGATGTTGACCCTGCAAGTTTGAATCTGAACACAATATTAAAAAGAAAATGTTGATACCTCAAAAATTTCTACTTTTATGTTCCACTGTAAAGTGCATGCCGGTTTAGAATGACAATTGTGAGCGTCAACAATTGACAGTATTTTGAATAAAGGCTAAAATACACTACATAACAAAATCTGAGCACTAGGCATCAAACGCTTGCCGACTGGGGGATCACACATTAACAGACTTACTTTCAAGTTGTTCCAACCACAACAAATTCGCAGAGAACCATGCATGTTGTTTGGAGATGCATGACAATCTGTGCCCATCATACAATACCCACATTTTCTGTGCAATCTTTCAACTATGTCCTGACTGCCCAAAATCTGCAGACTAGCTCTGGCTTTCGGCACGCTCCAGACTGCAAATCAGGGCAAAAATCGATGTGTGGTGTATTCCAGCTTTAAAGGGTTAGTTCACCTATAAATTCAATTTCTGTCATTAATTACTCACCATCATGTCGTTCCAAACCCGTAAGACCTTCATTCATATTCGGAACACAAATTAAGATATTTTTTTGATGAAATCCGAGAGTTATCTGACCCCTCCATAGACGACAATGTAATTACCACTTTCAAGGTCCAGAAAGATATTAGACATTGTTAAAATCATCCATGTGACTCCAGTGGTTCAACCTTAATTTTATGAAGCGATGAGAATTACTTTTGTTGTGCTCAAAAACAAACAATTCAACAATTTCTTCTAGTCTGTCAGACTCTTGCGCTGTTGATGCAGTGTAAACAGTGCAGCGCTTCCTAATTCTACGACAGAACGACACGTGCGCATGCTGGGGAAATGTCATGTCATTATTGAAGTGTTACCCGATTCTGTTTTTGTTTTGGTCAGATTGAAGAGGAGATGGTTGCCCTGCAGAATGAGCGATCAGAACGAATCCGCAGTCTGTTAGAGAAGCAGGCCCGGGAGATCGAGGCGTTTGACTCTGAAAGCATGCGTCTGGGCTTCAGCAACATGGTGCTCTCCAGCCTGGCTTCATCCGATGGCCACAGCCACAGCTTTCCGGGGGCCCAGAGTAGCTGGGGCTCCCAGCACGGGGCAGGCTCTCAGGGGTCACACTGGGGAGCGCCACATAGTGGCAGCCAGCACGGCCACCACCACCACCACCACCCAAGCCACAGTGGCTCTATCCAGCAGCCCTGGGGTCACGGCCTGCCTTCAGGGGGACCACCTCCCTGGGGGCACCACGGGTCGGGAGGCAGTCAGCGCTCGAGCAGTGGGCTACGGAACAGTCCCCAGGCGGTACGGCGGGCCAACTCAGGGGGCCGCAATGAGCAGGCGATGAGCAGGAGTGCCAGCATCGCCTCTCAGATTTCCAATGGCTCGCACCTGTCCTACACGTAAGATCCCCCGCTGCTCTCCCACAACACCCGTCTTGTCCCAAAATGCCATAGGGAAAGGGATAAAGGGGCACCATGGTCTTTTTTTTTCTTTTTCTTTTTTTTTTAAACACCCATTCCTTTTATTTCTAGTGCTCGAAATACATATTTTATACACATGGCAAGCACAAAATGCATTCACTGTAGTTCAGTTCGAGAATGTCAGCCAGAAAGCGCACTTAAATATTCTGGCCGGTTTTATCAAACTTCAGCTAGAATCCAGAATGACACCGTCATTTTTGCAGTGATGCGACGTGCATTTTAGAGTGTGTCCGATTTGATGTGAGAATGTTAGTGATGGTAAGAATGAATAAATGAATGCTGTGTATTGTATGCAAGCCTTCATGCAGTGGGTTTTTATCATGGTCTTATTAGCAGGTTGTTTGGGCTGGCTTCGTATGAATCCATGTTTCTAAGGAAATGATAGGAATAGGTTGGCTAGCAGAATGTGAAAAAATCAAGCTTTACAGTGCACTTGATTTTGTCTAGCGTATTATTTTATAAAGCACTAATGTTTTAACGTGTTAATAAACAGTATGCTCTGTTTGTGCCAGAACAAATTTGAACTATGAAAAGATACTGTGAAATTCCAAGGTTTCTGCTAGGAGTATTATTTAGATTTTATTTGCCATCACAATTTTGCCATGCATCGCAATCCCATCCACTGAAAACAGTGGAGACCAGGGGAAAAAAGCTTAACTCTGAAAGATAGTAAGTGTATGTAAAGATTTGTTCCATTTCTATATGCCAAAAGGACATAGGTGGTTATAAGCTAGGTGTGCAAAATGACTATATTAATGTGAAGGTACTTGAAAAGTGGGGGTGTCTTGGACTGAATATATAGAACGACACCTTAAAACAGGTTTTGCCATGTGAATGTACATACGCGTTACAGCATGTTGGCACGGTAGAACTCCACTCCCGTTTAACAGCATGGCAAAAGCTGTCGATGTATATTAATGTTCGTTTTAGTCTTTTGATTTAGTGATGCCAAAGGTAACAATCACAACTATGCAAAAGGAGAATAGCCTGTCACATTCACGTCTTCTTTCACTGGGCTTAACATCACAGAAAAGCACTTTACCATCCGCTTCCACTACAATCACACACGAGCAGATCTGCCGGACCTCGGGTGCCCCCTCCTCCCCTTTCTCAGGCTGGGTTTAACAAGAGCGTGTTGTGTGGGTTTTAAGGGGCGGGGAGGTCTAGGTTGGGTAGGCATGAGACCGCTGAATGTTTTTGCTGGGCGGGTGGGTGCCGCTGCTGTCGTCCCTGCAATGCCTTGGTTTCTTCCACGCCCACCCCAGAGCTCCAGTGACTGCTGCCCACCCTCCAACCGAACACTTATCACAGCATGTAGAAAAGAAAAAAAAAGTGATTTAAAAATGCAAGGTTAGATATCATATAAAACATTATGGTGGAAGGGTATACAGCCAGAAGACAGCTTTAAGCGAGATGTATAGGAAAACATTTGTGTATATTGTACATTTTAGAAATTTAAATAAATGGAAATCAAGACCCAAGTTAAAACTAGACTAAAATTGCTTGAATGTGAAGAGAAAAATAAAAAATAACTTGGTTTCTAATATTGATTATTTAAAAAGAGAAAAATTATATATATATATATATATATATATAAATACACCGCATATTCTCAGAGGTGTCAAGCGAAGCCAAAAAAAGATTTTATTTCCCCTGCAATTAGATTCACACAGAGGATATCACCTTTATATGGATTTGTCCATCGTCCTCTCTTTGCTTCTTGCTCTCCTTGCTTTCAAAGGTATGAATTTCCATATTCACTCGTGCCAGTACTCATGTTCTGTTATCTGTGAACCAGCAGTGAACTTCCATCTTCTGAAACATAAATGCCATGGCTTTTCTTTTGTTTCGGTTAAAAAAACAACTGCCATCACGCCTATTACGGAAGAGCTTCAAACACCTGTTTTCCATGTTTCCATGGCATTTCCATGCTGTCTACAATATCTATCAATTCTGAACACTATTTCGGCACACTTCTGCTATATGCATGGGATTGCAGATTTCATGAAGTTGCCCATCTCGGTCTGACTAACTAAACCAACTGAGCCAATGCATAGCCAATCCTTAAGATTCAGGCCAAATGTAACAAATTGACATGCCAATCATCTAATCACATTCAGTACTCTAATGGAATCACTGGACCCGAGGAACAGCCAGAGACTTTTGATCTTTTTGACACCGAGTTTACTCTTGAAAACAGGGTCACGCAGTATTTCCCGAAGGAGAGCGCTGTGCCCTGTTAATATGAGAGGAGATTTCTTTGGAAAGCTCTTAGCATCCTTGTTTTAATAAGCCTTTGAATAAGTGTGAAAACAACAGGATGAATAATAATCATGGAAAGGTGGTACATCTCTGTACAGTGTGTTTACCAGTATTTCAACCATTTTCTTTTGATGGTCATTGTCTCATTTTTTTTTTCCTGCTTCAACATTACCATAGCAATCCATATATAACCTGTATTAAAATGTATAGATTGTGAAAAACTGAATGTTGGAGAGATTACAAAAGTTGTTATGGCTATTCATAACAAGAACACTTACAACAAAGTGAGTTAAAATATACAAAAATTATGAAAACTTAAGGGGACAAATGTAATGTTTTGTTTGTAATTACTCCTTTTGTTGGCAGGGGGCTACTGGACAAATAAATCAACTGTAATAAAGTAATTTTAGTATATATTGATATTGTTATTTGTTTCTTTTAATACATTTGTGTACATTTCAAATCTTGGCGCTAGTTTTACTAACAGCTTGCGCCAGCGCAAACCCTCTTTTGGCGTTAAACTGCTGTCAGGATTTACTAAAGGGATAAATTAGCACTGAAAAGGAGTGGATGGATTTTTTGGAGGAGGGGGTGACTTTATTGCATATTAACTGTCCACTCCGGCGCTTTTATGGGATTGCGCCCTCATGCTAATTTGCCCTGTTTAGTAAATCTGGCCCTAAGTTAACTAAAAAGTGTAGCCTTTCCTGTACATACTTTTCATGATCAATGTTCAAGTTTATTAGCAATATTGAAAGAGCACATTCAGGGCTTTTCAGAGATACCAAATGTTTGGAAGTTTCACAATGACAACGGCCTCTTCTTGGACTTGAAAAATGACACATTCATTTAGTGATCTAATTCTCTCATGGAAATATATTTTTTAATTATCTCTTGGAAATATTATGGGGTCTCAAATCAAAATATGACTTTCTGTTACAAAACAGGACCTCGATTTCATACATATCCACTGTAGAGGACACCAGGGCTTGAAGCATGTTTATCAGGCATGTTTGGAGACACAAGTGAAAAGGGAAAGAAATGACATATCAATATTCCTGTGATATATTAGATGACAAACACATTAATATGCAAATTAGATACAATGTATATAATGGGGAATGACTTATGGCCATTTTAGAACACACATATTGCATGAGAGGACTGCGCGTGTGCAATAAAACATAGCAATGATGTGCGGAATGAGCTGTTCTTCAAATCATTCTGATATGTCTTTCGTAACATAGTTGAGAATCATCTTTATACAAAATTTGGTATAAAAATTGAAACCTAAAAATTGAGTCCTGGTGTCCACTACGGAAAACATAGCATAACACATGAGAAGTGTTGGGTAAGTTACTCTAAATAAGTAATAAGTTACTAATTACATCTTCAATAATGTAATTAAATTACTATACAAATTACTCTCTAAAAAGTATTTAATTACTTCCTAAATCCTACATCAACCTCGACTAGTTAAGTGATTCACGCTCCTTTAATTCAGTCTAATAAATAATATAAAACTACATAAATTATTCTTATTAGCTAACCAAAGTATAATAATGTGAGAAGGATACATAAAAACATGCATTTTAAAGTTACTTTTAATTTTGATGTTTATTCTACTATTGAGTTATACAGTCAAATTACACAGAAAATAAGTAATCCCTTGAAGTTTTCAAGGGAGAATTAAATTACAGTAACTAAATACTTAGTAAATAGTTACACCCAACACTGCATATGAATGAAATATAATTTTTCAAAAATGCAATTTTTCCATTTTTTCCCCTTATGCTCTAAATAATGTAATGACGTGAAAAATACTAAATTCGCACAATTCTTTGTTCTGGTTCTCGGGAGGATATCTATTATCTTTATATCTATTGAAATTGTCTTGCGCACAGAGAATTGCCCAGCTTTCTCCAAGTGATTAGTTTGTACAAAGAGAATGGGATGACTAAATATAGCATCTAATGGTATAGGCCAAGCTGTCAACACAATTAAGCCCGAAGCCAGTCAGTACATGTCCTTTTCATTCATCAACATATTCTTGATCTCCATTTTGTTCCCCTTCTGTAAATCTTTATCTATAGTATTCTCCTCCTTTCTCATTTTCACACAGCTGAGGGCATCTAACATTAAACGTGTTCTTTAAACATGTTCTGTGCCTCTTGGTATTAAGTTTATAACTGCCAATCTACTATGATCTTATGATACCACCTGCTTCTCTCACTCAGCGAGTGTAGGATCTATTCCAAGTAAAATCCACCTGCTCTTCTTCAAATGTGAACATGTTGGAGGGAGTTGAGATCTGCCGTCTTCTTGAACCTAAGATGGGCCTTTCCTTCCGGAGCAAGGTTGACTTCCTCCTTCTGGACAGCACAGCGCTGGCGCTATGCCTCAGGCCTTGGCTGCCACGGTGTGCAAAATCATCCTTGAACCCTTTCTTCTCTTCTACCCCGAAGAAGTCGGCAACTACCCTAAAGTATTCCAACGCCACATAATGACTCCAGGAAGTAGTGCCTCCATGTCCGTCCTCACGAATAAATCCACAGTGGCCTCCCTGTTCTGTCAGGGCCAGTAGAAAGTAAGGGCTGTTGTGAAAAAGTGCCTCGGGTACAGTGGAGAGAGGTGGAAGTAGAGGATCATCTCGGCTACACAAACAGAGCACTGGCACTGCCACTTCGTCTGCATCTCGCAGAGGTTCATTCCTCTCCCAGTAACTTACCCAGTCAGGCTTTGTCGATAATCTCGAGCTGTCTTTTCCAACATGATCCATTGAGTGAGACCTTCTGTGGGCCGACTGCTTCGTAGCACAGAACATGAGCTCTTCCATATCTCGCAAAGAGTCGCAGCGTAGAATTTTTGCTACATCCATCACAGAGCTCAAAGCAGTGGCGTACCTGTGGAAGGGGTCAAATGTTTAAATTCAATGAGTTTGTAATCCTTGTTGTCTTTTCATATGGTAGTTTTGCACGGTGACATCTTACAATGCCTTAACTTGGCTAACAGGTTTTGTACTTTTCCATTCACAAGATGGTTCACCGAAAAATAAAAGTTCAGTTATCATTGTTCCAAGCCAAACACTTCCTTTTGAGGAACACAAGACTGCTGCACATACACTATATGAATTTGAGTTGTCAGATTGCTGTTCTTTTCACACTACACAACTGTCTGTCGTCACAGATGTCAGTTCCAATCAAAAAGCATTGCAAAATATCTCTTTTGGACACATTGGCCAACGTTCATAATGGGAAAGTGCTTAGCACCAAGTCGGGATCTAAGCAGACCAACACATTTTTCCTTGTGGCAGTGCCGGAGTACTGCAGGTATTTAGAAGTCGAAGCAATTCTTGTCGCTCACCATTCTCAAGTAAAGTATATTGACGTTGGCTGATGGTTCTTTTATATGCTAATGACATTAATTATGCTGCGTTTACAAGACGAAGATCATTTGTGATTTATTAAATTCACATCTGGAAGAGAGGCATGTGAACGTTTTTTTTTCTTCTGAATCACATGTATGCACATTTGAGAAATTATCATGAGATCGAAGGTAGGACGGTTTCTACTTAACATTTTATAAATGAGGCCTTGTGTCCAAAAATGTACAGAGCGATCACCACATGTTTTGCATATTTGAACCCTCTCCAACAGTGACTGTATGATTTTAAGAGCCATCTTTTCACACTGAGGATGATTGAGGGACTCAAACACAACTATTAAAAAGGGTCAAACATTCACTGTTGCTCCAGAAGGAAACACAATGCATTAAGTTTTTTGCAGGCTAAAACTTTTAAACAGGCTGAAGATGTCCTAATATTTCTTATTTTGTTTAAATATCTTGTTTCATTTAGTACTGGCCTTCAGAAGCTACAGACGATACTTACATGTTTCCCAGAAGAATACAAATAAGTATAAAATTACCTTGATCTTCAAATTCAAAAAGTTTTCACCCCCGGGCCCCGGCTCTTAAGCCATTGTTTCCCTTACTGGAGCATCAGTGAATGTTTGAACCTATTTTTAATAGTTGTTTGATTTCCTCAATTGTCCTCGGATGGAAAAAAGATGGATCTCAAAATCATACAGTCACTGCTGGAGAGGGTTCAAATATGCAAAAGATGCTGGAAAACTGAAGAATGTTTGGGACCTGAAGGATTTTCCTGAAGAACATTGGCCATTTAACTGCTCAGGACAAACAAGGACCTCATGAACAAACATCACAAAACAAAACATCCAGGGAACCACACAGTATTAAGAATCAAGGGTATGTAAACTTTCTGTTGTGCACAATATTTAAACCTTTTATTTAAAATATCTTATTCAGGACAGTACTAAAAATAACATGCATTTTGTATATGATCCTTCTTATTTGGTAAAAAAAATGATCCACATTTTCACAGATTCTGCAAGGGTTATGTAAACTTGAGCAAAACTGTACATGCAAGATTACACCTTCATTAAAGATCAATGGTCTACATTTTTGTGTGTAATTTGCTACCTGTTTATTTGAAGCTTGCGATAGATGAGGGTTATCCAGTAATAGAGCCAAGGAAGCTCATGCTCAAACCAAAGTTGTCCATGAAACACTGGAGAGATGCAAGCAGCGGCTGTCAGGTAGGATGAAGAGCCACACTCCCCCAGATATGACAGCAGCAACCCTGATCCCGAGCCCTCACTTATTGCAAGCAAAGTTGAGGATGGATGATGACTCCGCAAGTATGCTACAGCTTGCACAAGGTCAGAGGGATTTCCGAACTCCTGGTACTGTGGAGTGGTCAGCGGGCAACCACCCTGACCACGTCGATGGAACACCACTGGATAGAAACCCTGTTGCAAAGCCTGGTGGCACAATTTGATCAAGTGTGGCGTCACTCTGCCCAGGGCGTTGGGAATTATAATAACAATAGCTGGATTGCTAGAGTGAAGGCCCAGAACTCTTCCTCCAGGATGATGATCCCTTTTGACGTGAACTTGTCGGTCCATCAGACTCACAGCCCAGTCCAAGGCCACAATACCTCCATCCTCTAAGAGAAGGTTATCCCTTTTAAAGCGGACTCCTCCTTGGAGTTCAGCGCCTTCCTTCGTGGGCCACATGAGATTAGTGATTATCTGAAGATGAGGGTCAGCCTGAGGCCATCTTTCCAATGGAGGCTGTGCCAAAGCGTAGCAGTGTTTCTTCAGGTGGCTGGCAAGCGCCGTGGGTTTACAGATCAGTCTGACCTCCGCCTGGCATTCCCCTATGGATTCGGATCCTGGAATATGCGGCAGTTTCAGGACTCTACAGGTCATAATCCACGCACAACGAGCCAACTGCTGAACAGTACTATCTGCAAGATGGCGGATCCAGTTCGATCGAAGCAAAACCGTTACCAGGATCAGTATTAGAGAAGGTAGGAGGCAGAGAAAAAATTCCCACATTGCTGAGATTGCTCCGTCTGTAACCTATAGGCTTATCCAATGGCACAATAAACATACCTTAGCACTGAGTGGGCAATGGTTTCCTCAAGTGAGCAAGTGTAAAAACTCTTTAAACCAAATGTTCTGTCCTACTAGTGCGTCAGCCTAAATGGACTTGCACCTCCTCCCCTGCCCATAGCAAACATCTCTACTCCCCCCTTCTTCAGAAATCATTAACACTACTTTGATCCGCAGACTGTTTTTAGCTATAGGAAGCAGTCCAATAGCAAGCTAATGGAACTAATGGAAGTTTTGCTACTTGAATGCCTGAGATGCAAGCCATTCTTTCCTTTACCGCCATCAGAAGCCACTTCAAGTGCTGTGAAGGTGGCGCGCACAAACAGTCTGAAGACCTTGAGGATAGGTCTGGGTCTGGGTTGTTTGTATGATATAAATGAGCAAGCTGTATGGTCCTATAACTGCTATGTGACTAGAAATAAATTAAATAGTTATTGGAAGTGTAATTACCCGTGGTGAATGTGTGGTGTGTGTCTTTACATTTTTATGAGCATGTGACAATGCATACAACATTTTGTACAAAAAGGGTTTTATTCAAACCATAATACTCACAAATTATCCTCTACATAAAACACAAAACAATGTCTTTGGTTTTGATATTTAGATTTTTTTTTTCTTCTTTCTAAAATAATATTTACATTTTGAAACAAGCCACATGAGTTTGAATTCTGTTGGTCAAAGAAGGAAAGGCAGAGGCGTGTAAAGTGAGAGGTTAGTACAATTTAAGAGTCAATAATGCAAGCACTCCTTACAGAAGAGGGACAAATGGAGACATGCTGACTGTCTATGCTAACATCATTTAGCTTTCTGTCAAATCATTACGCTTCGATTAATAAGATTTGATATCTCTGAATAAAGATTTGCCCAGGAGCCACCTGCATCTGCCTTAAGGAATAGTTCAACAAAAAATAAAGATTCGGTTCTCATTTACTTGCCTTCATGTCATTTAAATCCCATCTGATTTTAGAAGAGAGGTTTAGCATTATGTTCAGGCTGTGTTTTTCAATAAAATGAGTTAAAGCGTTTTGATGCTGTCAAGCTTCACAAGGAACTAATACAAACACTCATGCACTACATTCCAAATCTTCTGAAGTTGTGGAATATACTGTAGTTTGTAATGAGGACAAGGCCGGAATCTGTTGTCGATCTCGATCTTGATTTGTTCAAATATGAAAATCACAATTATTTTTTGCAAGAACCATTACTCTTCCTGACTTTAGACTTTGCATGATGCATCTTGTAGTGCCATGTTTGCTCCTCACACAATACAATCAGAAGATTCAGAACACTTGGAATATATTGCCCCAACAGTCCCCCTGTGGTAAAAAATCAAGTTTTTAATGTTGTTTATATGTCTATGTGGTGTTTTTAATATGCTTTTAGACAATCCATGTGCAAATTCATAAGTCATCACCATTGCTGAGAATGTTCTCCTTAAAACTACAGTCTCAAAAATGTGGTTTGAGATCGTAACCAATCACATCAATGTGTGGGCAGCCTTTAGCATATCATTAACTAAAACCGTTCTGAAGCTGGAGATAGAAGCCAGGTTATCCCGGTATATTTTTCTGTTGATATGAAAAATTGTGTACATTTAGCAATACAGTGGGTGAATTATGTATATGATGTATATTACAATGTTATGATGAGCAATATGCCTTTCTCCACTGACGTTCTATTATGTTCAAAGCGTTTCTAAGGATGCTAATTTTTAGAAGGCAGACTGAGATTGCGAACGGGAACACGGTTTGTGTAACATTAGCAACACATTATTAGCTGTTTGATAACAGTCCAGCAAAAGAGCGATACCATTGTGCAGCGTTTACAACAATAACTTAAGTAAAAGTTGACTAAGTTGATCTCAGGGCTGCTGTGAGTGAGTGGAGGCGGGGCTAATTTGCATATATATATAGCTCAGCGTATACTTAATGAAGCAAGGGTGTAGAGTTACAGCTATTTTAAAGCATTTTTTAACTTAAAAAAATATGCAATTTTGGTAATCAAAGATGAGTTTTAAGGGATACAATTATTGACTACAGGGGACTAACAGACAAGAGCAGCTTGGACATTCTACAAAACTTCTTTTATATTTTACTGAAAAGTAAACATCATAGTTTGGAACAACATGAGGGTGAGTAAATCCTGACAGAATTTAGATTTTTGGGTGCACTGTTCCTTTCCGATGAAGTGGCAGGAAGGGATGTGCAGAACTCTTACTGAGCTCATTACTGTCCTGACATATTCTAGTTATGCCATAGATGTTGTTTGGCCAGAGCAGCTGACTAAATAAGAGCTACATACGCTACAATCTGATCCCAAGTCCTGGTCTTTACAATGAGGTATGTTCACACAGAGACTACCAAAGACACTGTGACTGTTAACCACTACAGGACGTCATTCTTTGTCAGCATTTCAAGGTTAAAAAGCGGTAAGTCCTAAAACGACGGTGGACTTGCCTACACTTTTACATAGCTGACATAAACGCTTCCTGATATGATTCTTTAAGCATTTAAGGAATATAGCTAATATTGCGTACTACTACACAATATTAACGTTACCACAAAGCATCAGGAAAGCATTTTAAGTGCTTTTGCAAAATTAAATCTCCTAATTCTCCAAAATGTAGCTATAAGTGATTCATTCACATTTAGAAAGAGCCTGTGAAGTCAAGTGGCAGTACAGCCACTTGAACTGTAGTTACAGTGTTGATAAAACTAAATCATAGCTGGGGTGAGTTGAGGTGGCTTGGCCTATCTGTGCTCTTTAGTTGTGAGAGTTAGCAGTGAATTGGGCAGTGTGCACAGGATGAGTTCCTTTTATTCAGACTGTGCCATTAGTGTACTTAGAGAGCTTATTCTCCAAGTCACAGATTCGCTTCTCC
Source organism: Gobiocypris rarus (assembly GCA_023029165.1). NCBI lineage: Eukaryota > Metazoa > Chordata > Actinopteri > Cypriniformes > Gobionidae > Gobiocypris > Gobiocypris rarus. Next base: position 15,453,453 of record CM040930.1, on the reverse strand, counting down.
TGAGAGAGAACTGTGGCCTTCAGATTTTGGATCTCCTCAACAAGCTTCTCCAACAACTGTGGCTAGAGTTTGAAAGATATGAAGAGAAAGCCGAGAAAGAAAGGATGGCAGAGGGAAAGAGGAAATAGAACAGAAGAAGAGTGGAAGGAGGATGAATAAGAGCAAAAAAGAGAGGAAAAAAGCAAAAGAGGAAGTCAAGGACAAAAATGAATCAGGAAATGGAAAGACATGCTTAGCTTCTAGGGATGGGAATCGAAAGGATTTGAACGATTCTGATTCAGATTACACTTCAATGACTCTTTTTACGATTCTTAGAAAATCAAGTACTGAATTAAATTAGTAAAAAACTGATCCAAACAATATTATATTATTTATTATATGATAGATGGATGGATATATAGATAGATAGATATGTTTGTAATCGTTTTGCCATGTGAACGAAGATCGTTTTGATAATGTTGTCGCCTGTATGAAAAAAACTCAAAGGAAAACCATTTTCATTTTTAGTACATCAATGTCAAATTGTGTTTTTTTTTGTTGCATGGACAATGTAATAAAAAATAACTGTCCATTTTTTAATATACAATTTAGTCCTGATAAAATCTTATCAGACATCAAGCAAACAGCAAAAAACGATTCTGAATAAGATTCCCAGCCCTATTTGTGTTGATAAAAGCAGGTGGTGAAGGAACAAAAGCCATGAAAGAGACATTTCAAGACCAAGAATGAGCAAGATATTCTACTCACTGGCAAACTGCTTCCATCTACAGCAGACATGCTTCTACGTGTTGCAGGTCTGCTGTCTAAAACGTTCTTCTTGGCCACCTTTAGCTCTCTGCTCTTTGGAGGAACATAGCCATCCCTCATGGACACTAGTATGGGGTCTGCGTCTCGTCCATCCATCCATTCTTCAGGTTCCAGAGCCGGATCTGGGCCTGCTGTGTCTGGGTACAGATCATCCTGGAACAGGTCCGACTGGAATCATAAAAACAGAAAGAGAAAGAGTTGACTTCTTCATCATCAATAACCTACTTTTGTTCTAGTCATTCAGAATGAAAATGACCCTCAACAATGAGCAAGTGCTTACCTTTCTGGGTACTGTCATCATGATAGGCTCACACTTTCTCTCGTGGAGTTTATATAATCTAGATGATGAAAAAGAAGAGCTTCAGGAATGCTCAATGTGACCGTTGTTGAACGTAATACATAGATAAATTGTGCATGAGACACAAAATGAGTATTGAGAAGTCCATTTTAGTTTTATATTGAGCAAAATCCTTTCAATACTTTCATTATGTTGTAAAGACTAGTAATACTTTGAAGTACTTTAAAAACAAATTATATTATATTACTTTAAAAACAATATATTAACTCAACTAACACAGTATTCCAAATCAACAAGTATAACCATGTAAAACTGACCTGGCGATCTCACACTTGCTGACATCCACTCCTCTCTTGGGCATGAAGCCCATTCCTCTCTGTGGCTCTTTGCTACTGAATGTGCTGATGTAATGAACATAGGGAGGCTCCTCTGTGATCTCAAAATACCGAATACTGCTGTCACCCTGCGGAGACACAGAGACAATGTTACAGTGCCAGCTTGAGTATGATAACAAATGAAGATGAAACATGGAGTCATACCTTGCCACTGAGATACACAATGTTAGTGTCCGGATCATAAAAAGGCAATAAAACTCCATTACTTGTGTCCAACTCCAGTAATGCTATCGGCTCTTCAAAATTTGTCTACCATGACAGAAATGAACACCATCAGTTATTTGAAAGAAAACCAGGCTGGTGAAATCAAATTGATAATCACATATAGAGGTAAATTGAATGATAATGAATTATCAGTGAGTCTTAAAGGGATAGTTTCCCAAAAAATGAAAATGATGTCATAATTTACTCAATCCCAGGTCATTCCAAACTAACTAAAGTTTGTTAAAGGTGCAGTAACAAAGTGATTTCTGAGAATCATTGTTGAGCACTGTTCATCCCAAAAATCGAAAAAAGTCAATGTCTCTTTATCATAGCAGTAGCGAAATAAAGCTTTGCAAAAAATAAAGCGAAAATTACGAACAAACGACATGGAAGAACAAAAAATGAACATATAGTATATACAGTATTGTTCAAAATAATAGCAGTACAATGTGACTAACCAGAATAATCAAGGTTTTTAGTATATTTTTTTATTGCTACGTGGCAAACAAGTTACCAGTAGGTTCAGTAGATTCTCAGAAAACAAACGAGACCCAGCATTCATGATATGCACGCTCTTAAGGCTGTGCAATTGGGGTATTAGTTGAAAGGGGTGTGTTCAAAAAAATAGCAGTGTGGCATTCAATCACTGAGGTCATCAATTTTGTGAAGAAACAGGTGTGAATCAGGTGGCCCCTATTTAAGGATGAAGCCAACACTTGTTGAACATGCATTTGAAAGCTGAGGAAAATGGGTCGTTCAAGACATTGTTCAGAAGAACAGCGTACTTTGATTAAAAAGTTGATTGGAGAGGGGAAAACCTATAAAGAGGTGCAAAAAATGATAGGCTGTTCAGCTAAAATGATCTCCAATGCCTTAAAATGGAGAGCAAAACCAGAGAGACGTGGAAGAAAACGGAAGACAACCATTAAAATGGATAGAAGAATAACCAGAATGGCAAAGGGTCAGCCAATGATCACCTCCAGGATGATCAAAGACAGTCTGGAGTTACCTGTAAGTACTGTGACAGTTAGAAGACGTCTGTGAAGCTAATCTATTTTCAAGAGTCCCTCTGTTAAAAAAAAAGGCATGTGCAGAAGAGGTTACAATTTGCCAAAGAACACATCAACTGGCCTAAAGAGAAATGGAGGAACATGTTGTGGACTGATGAGAGTAAAATTGTTCTTTTTGGGTCCAAGGGCCACAGGCAGTTTGTGAGACGACCCCCAAACTCTGAATTCAAGCCACAGTACACAGTGAAGACAGTGAAGCATGGAGGTGCAAGCATCATGATATGGGCATGTTTCTCCTACTATGGTGTTGGGCCTATTTATCGCATACCAGGGATCATGGATCAGTTTGCATATGTTCAAATACTTGAAGAGGTCATGTTGCCCTATGCTGAAGAGGACATGCCCTTGAAATGGTTGTTTCAACAAGACAATGACCCAAAACACACTAGTAAACGGGCAAAGTCTTGGTTCCAAACCAACAAAATTAATGTTATGGAGTGGCCAGCCCAATCTCCAGACCTTAATCCAATTGAGAGCTTGTGGGGTGATATCAAAAATGCTGTTTCTGAAGCAAAACCAAGAAATGTGAATGAATTGTGGAATGTTGTTAAAGAATCATGGAGTGGAATAACAGCTGAGAGGTGCCACAAGTTGGTTGACTCCATGCCACACAGATGTCAAGCAGTTTTAAAAAACTGTGGTCATACAACTAAATATTAGTTTAGTGATTTACAAGATTGCTAAATCCCAGAAAAAAAAAATGTTTGTACAAAATAGTTTTGAGTCAAAGGTAGACACTGCTATTTTTTTGAACACACCCCTTTCAACTAATACCCCAATTGCACAGCCTTAAGAGCGTGCATATCATGAATGCTGGGTCTTGTTTGTTTTCTGAGAATCTACTGAACCTACTGGTAACTTGTTTGCCACGTGGCAATAAAAAATATACTAAAAACCTTGATTATTCTGGTTAGTCACATTGTACTGCTATTATTTTGAACAATACTGTACAAGCAAGAGTTTGTTCTTCGCCAGCAGCACACACTCACAACAAGAAACAACGTAACCTCGGCATCCGTTTTCACGCCTTCTCGCTTAAGTCACCCCAGCACTGGAAAGCTTTTCTAATATTAACGCGGGTCCTAAAGCTCTTGCCTGATCATAACCCTTCTTTTTCCAGTGATATTCCTCTGACCTTTTCTCTATTGTAATGTCTCTCAGCCGTCTCTCTTTCTACAGTCTTCAAATCTTATTCACTCTCTCTCCTCCCCCATCATGAGTGGACACGCCCCCTACTGCTGATTGGCTACAAGTTTGTAGTGGTGCTTGGTCCGATCCACTTTCAGCAGCGTTTTTCAGAAATCGCTTACTGCACATTTGATCTTCGAAACACAGACTACGATAATGAAACCTGAGAAGTTTCTGTCCCTCCATTGAAAGTCTAGGTAACCAAAACGACGTAGAAGTCATAAAGGTGTCGGAAAGTAATCCATAAGAATTGAGCGGTTTAATCCAAGTCTTGTGAAGAAATACAATTGCTTTATATGTTAAACAGATTTAATGTAGGCTTTACATCTAAAAATGATCAACATATACATAGAGCACACCACATATGGTAAACAGAAGCTCAAACGTGAGTGTGTGATGCACAAGAACCAATGAGATTTGTTCTAGGCCATAGCACATGCACAAGCTTCCATGTTCACAATGTTCATGTAATGAGCCCTATTTATGTGTGTTTATATGTGAATAAAGGCATAAATGATATCTGTTCATCATATACATCAGTCACGCAAGACTTGGATTAAACCGCTCAAGTCATATAGATTCATTTTTCAATGCCTTTATAACCTTTTTGGATCTTCTAAATTTTAATTACCTGGACTTCCATTAAAAATATCTTAATTTGTGTTTTGAAGATTAAGCAAGGTATTATAGGTATGGAACGATATGAGGGTGAGTAAATGATGAAATAATATTCATTTTTGAAAAAACTATCCTTTAAAATTGACTCCATTACCGGATCCCACAGGCCAAGCTCCCTCTGGCTCATCCTGGTGAAACCTGTGGTGAAAATGTTGCCCTCTTTGGTAAAAATGGCTCTCATCGGCCGGATGCCCTCATGTGGGGCCAGTCTCTCCTACAGGAGAAAAAAAATGTCAACTTCATCCACCACATCATGTTAATCATGACATTTTTGTCTTGAATAGACAACTTAATGGGTCTGCGGTTTACCTACATCCCATACAAACATGCCATAATACTTACCGCCACCACCTCGCTTTTCCGGGGATCACACACTCGGAGGCGACGGTCCTTGCAGGTGGTGCAGAACAGGCTACCGTTGTAGTTCCAGCTGACATTGTAGATGAGATCAGGATGGTCATCCATTGTGATCAAGGGTTCTCCAGTGCCCACATTCCAGATGATGATCAGATTATCACTGCCTGAGACACAAGCACGCTGAATTGAAGCCGTCTTTGCATGGCGGGAGGGAAAACTACTTCTAATTTACTTACAATAAAACAACCTTATTTTTATGCATTTGTCTATCTTTTAAAAGCAAGATGCTAGTGCCTATTAAAAGGCAGTAATGCAGACTGATCCTTACCTGCAGTGAGGAGTACGTTGCGGGCAGTGGGGTGCCATTTGATGATGCCCACACGTTTAGAGTGACCCTCTAGCACCACAATGGGCTCACTGATGGGGCGAGAGGGAGTGTGGTCCGGGATCTGCCATACCTGAGTAAACACAACTGTATTAGAGCAATAGTTCTCAACCAGGGGGCCTCAGCAAACTTCCAAGAATTCATTTTTGTATTTTTAGATCACCCTGCAACCTGTATACATTATTTCTGACAACTCTCAGAGTGTTTGGCTTGGTTATGGACATGACAATGTTGATATGTTTGGTCTTGGCGTAATAGATCCGCTAAGCTGCTTCTGCTGCTGTTATTGCTGCTGCTTCAGAGCAAGTACGAGACTTGCTACTGCCAATACATTCACGACACGCTGATGTGAGCAACTAAAGTCCCCGATATACTCACCACAAAGTTCTTTTTCGTTCTTTGTTTAGGAGTAAAACGAAGTCTGAAATACTTTAGCAGTGATATACTGTTAGCGAACATCCAACGCCGCCCACACTGTTGAGAGCGGCATTTAGATGAATATGTAAATATGTGCTGCATGCTTTCCTCGCAATATCACAAAATTTAGGAAACAGCAAGCATTTTTTTCAATAAAGCATAAGAAAAGCATCTGATCATAGCAAAGTGGTTATGTTTTCACGAGCTCTACGGCACTCTAGTCAAGTCACGTCACGTTCATTTATATATCACTTTATACAATAGATGGCATAAAATCAAGCAGCTTTACCATATTAAACTTGAAAAACAGGGTCAGTGTCGCGTTTCATCAGAAGTACAATTTCATTTTCTACTATAAAGCGGCTCTCCAGTGCGTTCATGTTTTCACTCGCAGACGTCTGACCTCGGCTGAAATGAACCAGAAAAGATTTCCACTTGAAAGAAGGCGGAGCCTCAGCGTACATACCTATTATGTAACTGCTACGGACCAATGGTAGTACAAAGGTGTTTACCAGCCAAAGCGAACTGCAAGCTGTTTCAAACTTCCAAAACGATTTTGTTCGAAATGACGTCACATCAGTTCGTTCTTCGCTTTCGCTTCAAGTATCTCAGGCCCTTAGGACATGCTGCTACTGTACATGAATTACCCATAGCAGATCTATACAGGTGGAGCTGGGGAAGGTGGAGGGTTTCTGAAAGCATGCTAAATATTTGAAGGTTAAGGAGCGAGCTCATTGGCTACTGATACAGCAAGAACCAATCACCTTAGCCCTATAGAGAATGATGCGACTGCAAGCAGATTGAGTTAAGGACCTATCAGCCTGCGCCATTTAGTTTCAAGACAGTATAATATAATTAAAATACAATTTTTTTTAAGAAACATAAATATGCATGCGTAAACAGGTTAATATGTATAATGTAAATTCTTTTTGTTTAAATGTAGCTGTAGTACCATAATAGAAAAGTTAGTAACAAGCATAAGCAGCCTTCCGATTTAACCTTTTGGATATATATATATATATATATATATATATATATATATATATATATATATTGGTTTGCAGTATGTTGTGGTGTTCCTTTAGTGTTCAGTGAGCACAGCAGCAATGCCAGCACAGATGACAGCTGCAGTTAACCTCCTCTAACAGCAGTGCATTCGGTGCATGCCATTCACGTTTGTAATGTAGCGTAATGAAATAGCTCTAATAGCATTCATATATAACAATACGTCTTCACATCGTCTTGCTCAACTTTGAGGAAATGCATCTGACACCTGTTTTCAATATATTATATAATACTTTCAGTATTTTTTACGCACATTTTCAAAATGTCATTACAGTAGATACAAAACATCAAACCAAGTGACATCTGCAAGCAAATACTATTAGAGCTTTTCTCAGAAGTAACCACTTTTCTGAGCTATTTTCACAATGAATCTTGATCGACTGGATGGATGAAGTCAGTTCTCCTCAGGTTCATACAGTTATAACTCATCACATTAACTATGAACAAGTCCTGCATAAGTTTGACCACCACAGTGTCCAAATCCTGTTTGTCTTGATTTTCAACAGTGGCACACACAGTCACTCAGAAAAGGTAAATTTCATAAATAATTACAAAGAAACCGGGACATTAATACATGTGGGGTTTAGGGGTGTGTTCACGGCTTGTCATGATTACCGCAATCATGAAATTTCAACGTTCACATCCTCGTAGAGATCGTAATTACAACTTGTAAGCTGGACATTTTCAGAGAGCTCCATCTGCAGATTCATTTAGACATGGATAGTGTTGCCACAGAAATGCATAATTCCCAGTACAAAGATGTGAACATCATATAAAACGTCACGTGTTGTCATCTTGAAATGACGCTAATTAGGACATGGCGCAAAGTGTCCAAACACTTTATACGGTCACTGTAGACAGAAGTGTTTGTGCATGAGGACATGCACGTGTTCCAGTGTGTGCTGAAAATGGAATGACTCATTCCTATAGACACCTCAGGCCCATCTTTCCTTGTCTGTCATTACCGATGGCTTATTTGTGAACAGGTTTCTGGCTAAGAGCTCACTTCTAACATGTGTTTATAAATACCAGCTCCTGTCCCATGCCCGGACCGTTAACTCCAGTCATCACCCTTCATATTAACACTATTGCCAGTCACTGTGATCTTTCACTCCAATATGAGCAGGTACTGTATATGGAGATTAAAGACATGCTTTACTTGTGTGAAAAAAAGGCAACTGAAACATGTTTATGACTACAAGGCTAGCTGTCAGGCAGTGGAGATGTTTATGAACGTCTATCATGATGATTACCATGGCGGTGGTGTCTTCAGAGCAGCTGGCCAGGATGTTGTCATTGTGAGGACACCAGTCAATGTCCAGAACAGGCCCTGAGTGTCCAACCACTAGAGGGTAGTTTTTGTCCACTCGACCCATCTATAGCATATAAAAACAAGGAACAAAGGATAATGTTAAGGCGTGTTTTTAAAGAAGTCTCTTGTGCTCACCAAAGCTGCATTTATCTAATGAAAAATACAGTAAAAGTAAATTTTACTATTTTACTATATTTTAAAATGTAATTTATTCCTGTTATGCAAAGCTAAATTTCGGCATAATTTCTCCAGTCTTCACTGTCACGTGATCCTTCAGAAATCATTCTAATAGGCTGATTTGGTGAGAAGATATTTTATTATAATCAATGTTAAAAACATATTTTTTGTGGAAACCATGATTGTTTTAGTTTTTTTCATGATTCTGAAAGCTCAAAAGAACAGCAGAACTCTTTCGTAAAATACATTTCTTTACTGTCACTTGCTAAATAAATTCATTTCTTACTGACCTCAAACTTTTACCTGCATCATACATTTGGCATGCAGCCCTGTCACAACATAATTTCCCCGTTTTAATAAATCAAAGATTATTATAATTGTGACACACAGGAAGTAACTTTATTTGGCCCCTTTCTATAGCCTAGCTCACTCCATTTTCTCAGATTTTGCAGAAATTGAAGGCTGTGTTCATCAATCTCTAATATTCAACCCTGTTACCAAAGTTTAAAAAAATCTATATTTATCAAATATTCTCCAATTTATGAGAAAAAAAAAAAAAAAAACATTCATTCATTCATACGTTGAATGTTTAGTGGCACACAATCACACAAATAAGCCAATAGTGTCTGGCTGCAGACAAGACGAGATGCACGCTCAGCCGCGCATGCGCACTAAACGAGATGCACTCTCAGCCGCGCATGCGCTAAACGAGATGCACTCTCAGCCGCGCATGCGCCAAACGAGATGCACTCTCAGCCGCGCATGCGCACTAAACGAGATGCACGAGGTTCGCTCGTATTAAGACCATAGATTACACATGCACTCGATGCCGTGCATAAATAAATTATATGTTACACTACCGCGCAAAAGTGTTTGATCAGTAAGATTTTCATTTATTTGATTTTTAATGTTTTTGCTTATCAAGGCTGAACTTATTTGATGAAAAGTAGATGCAAAAATACATATATTGTGATTCAAAATAAGTTTTGTATTGTAATACATTTTAAAAATGTATTGTGTAATGCAAAGCTGAACTTTCATCATCCATTAATCCAGTTTTCAGTGTCATATGATCCATCAGAAATCTAATACTGATTAATCATGTTAGAAACTTATTTTTACAGCCTGTTATAATTTTATTCTAAAGATTCTGTAAAAACAAAACAAACAGAATTGATTCAATATTAAATTCTTAAACGTCTAAAAAACATCTTTACTTAGACATTTTAACAAATGAATACATATCCTGAATACAAATATTGTTGTCAGTATATTAATAAAATAGAAAACTGATATTTTAAATTATATTTCAGATTTTCCTGTATTTTTTTTAAATAAATATGGCATACATGACCATAATAAACTTTTAAAACATAAAAAGATTATATGTATTATATATTTAGCTGCTAACGTTCAGTATATATGTATGTACATAGAAGATTATTAAGATGTACATCTCAAAATATTGAGAAAAATCACCTTTAAAGATGTCCAAATTAACTTGCTACTGCCACATTCAATGTTAATATACTTCCAAATTCACCATAAAAAAAATACAGCAGTTGGTCATGGTTGAGTTTTGTAAATGATTTTACTTATATATACATATTTTAGATAGATAGATAAGATTAGATTAGATTAGATGATAGATTAGATTAGATGATAGATTAGATTAGATGATAGATTAGATTAGATGATAGATTAGATAGATAGATAGATAGATAGATAGATAGATAGATAGATAGATAGATAGATAGATAGATAGATAGATAGATAGATAGATAGATAGATAGATAGATAGATAGATAGATAGATAGATAGATAGATAGATAGATAGATAGATAGATAGATAGATAGATAGATAGATAGATAGATAGATAGATAGATAGATAGATAGATAGATAGATAGATAGATAGATAGATAGATAGATAGATAGATAGATAGATAGATAGATAGATAGATAGATAGATAGATAGATAGATAGATAGATAGATAGATAGATAGATGAATGAATAGATAGATAGATAGATAGATAGATAGATAGATAGATAGATAGATAGATAGATAGATAGATAGATAGATAGATAGATAGATAGATAGATAGATAGATAGATAGATAGATAGATAGATAGATAGATAGATAGATAGATAGATAGATAGATAGATAGATAGATAGATAGATAGATAGATAGATAGATAGATAGATAGATAGATAGATAGATAGATAGATAGATAGATAGATAGATAGATAGATAGATAGATAGATAGATAGATAGATAGATAGATAGATAGATAGATAGATAGATAGATAGATAGATAGATAGATAGATAGATAGATAGATAGATAGATAGATAGATAGATAGATAGATATAGATAGATAGATAGATAGATAGATAGATAGATAGATAGATAGATAGATAGATAGATAGATAGATAGATAGATAGATAGATAGATAGATAGATAGATAGATAGATAGATAGATAGATAGATAGATAGATAGATAGATAGATAGATAGATAGATAGATAGATAGATAGATAGATAGATAGATAGATAGATAGATAGATAGATAGATAGATAGATAGATAGATAGATAGATAGATAGATAGATAGATAGATAGATAGATAGATAGATAGATAGATAGATAGATAGATAGATAGATAGATAGATAGATAGATAGATAGATAGATAGATAGATAGATAGATAGATAGATAGATAGATAGATAGATAGATAGATAGATAGATAGATAGATAGATAGATGTACAAAAACATTACATGAGAAAAAAAAATGGACAATGTTTTGTTTGTTTAATTTTGTATGAGATAAAAGATTGGTGCGAGATGCATGTGGTCCACCACATTATCTACAAATGTATGCATGTCCTGCACAACTGTAAAGATAAACATCAGTGGCTCTACAAGATCGTCCTCTATAAAATCAGCACTACTGTTCCAAGGCCTCAATGGCTTCCTCATCCTCCATGCACAGTATACGAGGAAGCTGAACTGAGCCAAGAAGATTGCCAGAGTTCTCCAAGCACCACTGACTGGCAATCTTAAGAGTCGCCATGATAAGCGCCTAAGAAAAAAAACAATGCAAAAGAGGAAAATTTAAAATATGCTGACCAATAATGGCTGCGACCCTAATAAAACCTACTTTTAGTGCAGCCACCTGCTTCTCCGATGTAGACTCAGGGTTAAACCATTTGTTTCATCTTCCTAAAAACATGAAGATTGAATTTGAACCTTTTTAAAAGTAACTGACACTTTTTCTGAGGAGCTGCAACAAAGCAAAGGTACGAGTTACCTGTACATGGAAAGGCCTGTTACCTGTTAGTGGAAAAATACAGCACAAGTATAGCTGGTATATGATAACATGCCATTTTTAACATCATTATTTCCAAGTATATGTTTTTACCTGAGAGATTTGATCAAACTTCCTCTTTGGCAACCTAAATACAGGCTGCTGATCACCTCTCAGGAAGGCTTTGGACTCTTCTGCATAATGGGCAAACAGTTTTCCATTTCTGGAAAATAGAGATTAAAGATTGAATATTGCTTAGTTCCTTATTCATGAAAGCTTTAAGTATTCTGAGGCCAAAAAACAAACTCTACCGATCCAGTCCGAAGTTCTCCATTAACATGATGCACCACCATTTCCTCAGCTCTGCCATGTCCAGCTACTCAAAGCATAAATTATGCCTTTTGTAAGTTATACTGTCTCGAAGTTATTAATCTTATAATATTACTTACAATTGTGTAGTCAAATGGGGCATCCAGCACAACGTACAATGCAGACTATAAATGAAAGACGCAATTAATATTAGGAATACTATATAGGAATATATGATTAAACTACTAACATATTGTACACCTTACCATCAACATGAATATGCGGTCCTGTTCCAATATGACTATTAATTGATGCATCTGTAAGCATAATTTGAAGAGACCGAAGTTAAAATAATTATTGTCTTGTGTATAATATTATTTGAATGTTTGTTATCTGTTTTATAGTATCTCTCGATCTGAATAACCATTTTTAACAAAATTAACCTGTTATTTAATCTTTATTTTAAACAATTTTAAGTAACACCTCATCTAAACAACAATTACACACAGCATGTCACCTGCAAACTTCTATCACTTTTCAAAACAACAGACCCAAACAAGAGACAATAAAATTCAGTACATTTGTTCAATGCCTAAACAAAATTAATTTAGATCTTCAATTTACTGGATGAAGAATTGGTACCCAATAAGCACGGCAGGATACATCAGACAGATATCAGCACAGTTTCGTTTACATTATCTAATAGGTTAAACAACTCTTTTATAGCTAGCTAATCGTCTATGAATGAGGTAAATATACTTACATAAATTATTTAATGGTCGTCGACTCCTCGAAACACTTGCATAACGTGACACCTGTGCATGTGGGATATACCAGATAATAATCAGGATCGTTTTCTATAACATTTACCAAATAATGAACAACTATTTTAATTGAACTTAATATTGTACGAATAAATATAAATATACTTACACGTTGCCTGTAGGTGCGTCCGATAGCGCATGTAACATTATCTGAGTGTCCACGAGCAGCTGATGAAAAGAGAACGCTTGTAGAAATGCGTACGCATGCGTGATTGAAAACACGTGTCGGACTGCGCAAGTGCGGCTGAGACTGCATGTATCTGAGTGCGCATGCGTGTCTGAGAGTGCATGTGTCGGACTGCGCATGCGTGTCTGAGATTGCATGTCTGCAGCCAGACCCTTCTCCAAATCAGGGTTTTAAACATTTAAAACATGTTTTGTTGCACAGCATTGCAAAAATAAATAGACGATAAAACAGTTAATTTAATATTTAGCTTGACGATCAACATTGGTTAAGCTCTGCCTTTCACTGACACAAAGCTTCTTGTTTGTTTGTTCCATCCTAATTTTGGAAAGTGCCTAGCGTGTATTTCTAAACTGGTGTTATCCTGACATTTCTAGGAATTCTAGTTACTCTATATGGATTCCGATATAACTTTGAAGTTATTTTGTTATTCGTGTTGAGCTAATGCGAGCACGTGTTGGCTCTGTGTTCGGCTGCTCCTTCTCCAGTCACTCCCCTCCTCATACTCCTGGTGTGTATTTATAACCCTGTGATGAGGCGTTGAAAAGGGAGTTTTTCTTTTGGCCTGCCTGAGACTGAGCACAGGGGAGATGGCTAGCAGGGTATTTATAGCGTGTCTATCCAGGCCTGCTGATATATGCTCGTGACTCGGCAGAGAGGCTACACTAAAGGGCATTGACGGATTTTAAAAAATGGATCCACTGATGTGATGCAATGCTGTGGACTGTGGATCAATATATTATGTTTGACGTTGATTCCTCTGACAAAGGTTGCACATGCATTAGGAACAACAAGAAAAAATTGAAGAAGTTTTTAATGTCAAACCCAGCGTCTTCATTTGTGGCGATTTGAAGGTTGTTGCGCTCTTGCTTGGTCTGCAGACTGTACTCTGCGAATGGGATAGTCGTGCAAGAGGTTCCTATTACATCAAGAAAGACGCCAGTACGACGGTCATTGGAGCCCGGGAGGAAAAGTGTTCAGCATCCACCACTTGTTGAATCAAGGAAGATTTTGTTACCACCCTTACACATCAAGCTTAGTCTGATGAAGAACTTTGTCAAGGCCATGGGCAAAACACAAGCAGGCTTTTAGTACCTCCATGAAAGAATTCCACAGTTAAGTGAAGCTAAGATAAAGGAAGGTGTCTTTGTTGGTCCTCAGATTCGTGAACTTCTTCGAGATGATGCATTTGACCATGCACTGTGGCAACGAAAAGACAGCATTGAAAGCCTTCCGGTTACAGGCAATACATTTTCTCAGAAGCAACAAGGCAGACAATTGCAGGCTGTTGGTGGAAGACCTCCTCAAGGCATACAAAAGCCTTAGTTGCACTAAAGATACATTCTTTTGCACTCTAATCTATATTTTTTTCCAACAAACAGTGGAGCAGTGAGCGACGAGCATGGCGAGCAATTTCACCAAGACATTGCAACAATTGAGGAAACATTATCGGGGCAAATGGAGCCCATCAATGCTTGCAGACTATTGCTGGACATTTACAAGTGGCAAGATTTGAGGGACAAGTTTACAGTTTATTGACAGTGTTATTCACCTATCATTTCCTTCTGATTTTAGGGATTACTTGTGGGTAGGGTTAGATTTAGGGGTAGGGATATGGTTTGGACTAAAATATTCGGTAATGTTGTTCCAGAATCAACAAAATATGTTGATCCAGGAACATGTCTTGCTTGGCACAATCACTGTGACCAAGATGGTAGACTACTGTTATCTAATGCAATGACACTGAGGCCTTTTTCATTTTTATTTTAAGTGTCCAAATATCTGTGTATCTGCCAAATCCATTTATTTGAAATATAAATAGTTTGTAATATTATACATTTATTTACTCTAACTTTTGATCAATTTACTTGCTGAATAAAATTGTGCTCTTTCTTTAAAGGCTTATTGATCCCAAAATTCTGAACAATAATGTAGTTTTTAACCCTTTCAGCTGCATCCCACATTTTGGTTCTTACCAACATTAAAAAAAACTAACAAACTTATTTTAAGAGTGAATTTCTTATTTTAAGTGTTCAACTTTACACTATAATCTTAAATTAAGCACAACCTTATCTCTTTTTTTTTTTTTGTTGCCTCGAACAGGCAGGAAATCTTAAAATAACTGATAAAATAAGACATATTACATCTCTCCCCCAAATTCTCATCAAAATAAATCAGAAAGAAACAAAGAGTTTATTATTGTTCTGACTTCAAGTAAGATGAAGTAACCGTTATTTCAAGATAAACTAGCTTGAGCTTAGTCATTCTTCACTAATACTAGTATTCTCTAAATTTAATATATATTTTGTACTAATCTTCAGCTGAATTTGCTAAAAGTAAGAAAACAAAATATGTAGTTGCTTATATTTAGTATATTTCATTTATTTTGAGGCTGTGAAAAAGTTAAAATGTAAGTAATCTGATCTTAAAACCAGCATTTTCTGCTTAATTTAAGTCTTCCAATTACCTCTGTAGACATGCTTATTTCTAGATATAACAATCTTAATTCAAAAAATCTTGTCAAGTGAAATGATCTTGCTGCATGGACAGATTTGTTTTGAGTACCCTTACCCTCAGATGTAGTGCTTTTATCTTGTTTTTAGACACTCCTTTTTTTTGCAGTGCATGCAACCGTCACAGCATAATTTCCCGCATTAATAAATTAAAGATTATTAAAATTTAGTCACCCAGGAGCAGCTTTATTTGGCCCCTTTCTACAGTCAAGCTCATTCTATTTCTATTTTCAATCTATTTTTTATACAGTAATTGAAGGCTTTGTTCATCAAGCTCAACTAGTCAACCCTATTGCCAAAGTAAAAAAATAAATAATAATCATACAAATATGTCTTTAATTTATTGGAAATAATTTTTTTGTTGTCATTCATTCATTCATTTAAATTCTTATAAACTGTTCAGTGCTACAAAATGACACAAGCCATGGTTTTAAACATTAAACTAATGCAATACTGAAACCACTGTGAAACCATCTGTGAAATCCCATCAGGAACATCATATGCTCACATTTGTCAGTGTCAGTTTAATGATGAGTCTTACAGAAGGTAGAAATAAGTCAATTTTGAAGAAACCGACAGATTTCAGAAGTTCGGAAAAAACATAAAAACGAATATGCCGATATACAGATGACATGAACTTAAAGGGTTAGTTCGCCCTTCAGGTTAATATTTTGTAAATAAATGTTGTTGTTTTTATTTGCGCAAAAAAAGGTGCTTCATAAAATTCAAGTTAAAACACATGGATTGCTTTAATGATGTCTTTACTACCTTTCTGGAGCTTGAGAGTGTCAGTTGCGTAGGCTGTCAATGGAGGGACAGAAATCTCTCAGATTGTATTAAAAAGATATTCATTTGTTCCGAAGATGAATGAAAGTCTTACAGGTTTTGACCGGCATGATGAGGGTGAGTAATTAATGACAGAATTTTCATTTTTGGGTGAACTAACCCTTTAATAAACTGTAGTAGAAATCTGATATTGAAAAATGTACTTACTATTATCATAGTTCCATCAATTTTTGTGATAAAATATTATAGATTATATTAAGACACATGGACAAATGATTTCCATTGCTTTGCTGATATTGCCGTGCAAGCTCAACAGATAAAAGACGGCAATGCATGATGGGGATTACATCAACTCACAAATGCTTACTTATCATCTCTAAACTCAGCTGCGGTATGTCACAGAAGTGGTTTCAGACAACATATGCAACTTGTGTACTCTGTTTCCATGGGGTCCAAACCTTTGCCTCTGTGAGGGTGAAATGGAAGCCCATGTGGGGGATGGGCACCCTTAACATGAGCCCCAGTTGAGACTCTTGAACAAACATACCCATAAATATAGTCCCATGAAGATGAAAGAATAGACAATGGGGTTACACTTTATTTCGATGGTCCACTTTAGACATGACTAGCTATTAGCAACTTGAATCTACATATCAACTAACTCTCATTAGAGTATTAGCAAAATTAGTAGAGTGTTAGGTTAGGGTGAGGTGTTAGGGTAGAACAAGTTGACTGTAGATAGTCAGAAGAATGTCTGTTGAGGGAGCATCACAATAAAGTTTTAGCAGATTTAAAGCAGACAGTCTACTAATACTCTGAGACTTAGTTGACACGTAGTTGTGGAACGTCGAAATAAAGTGTTACCAACAAAGATTGTATGGCATACATATACCATGTATAAACATGTATACATATAACATCCATTGAATTTAGGAGCACATGTAATTTGTACCCTGACAATGCCATAAACTTCACATGTTCCAGAAGTTCTCTCAAGGCACTTACCTTTGAGAGAGGCATGACCAGAAAGGCTCCGCCGCCACTGGACTCCACTATAACTGCCAGGAACTTTGGGTTAACTGCACAGAACGAGCTGTCCCATGTCACTTTGGAAACCCGAATATCATCATAACCTTGATCCGCTTTCACCGCCTGCCCAAAAACATGCCGGAACTTACTCTGGCGCACAATGCTGCGACTCATGGCTGTGAAAAACAGAGAAAGGGTGGAAAAGTGTCAAACACATATATGTGTAATATTGTAATTACACATATATGCAACACAATATTGTAATGCATCTCTTTTAAAAGTAACTTTCCCCAACACAGATCATTGACATAAAAAAAACAGATACACAATCTGCATCATCAAAACAAAAGTACCCTAAATAGCACCATCTGAACAACAGAGAACAAGCCATGGCTTGCCAAGCGCTTAAAAAACAGAGTGTTGTAACACAGACTGAATGATAACAACGTCAGTTTAACCAATTAGAAATCAGCCACAGGGATGAAATAACTATCATGTTTGACCCTCCAGTGGCAAAAGCAGAAGTTAGCTTTAAGGATTACCAAGAAAAAAATTCTTAGGTAAGAAAGTAAAATTGATTATTTTCAGGGTATTCTGGGTTTAATGTCTGTTTTGGTTGGGTTTTGCACTTGTTTTAGTTCAGTTTCCTGTCTATGAGTTTAGTTTCCTTGGTTTTCCATTGATTTATTATGATCTGCACCTATTCTCTATTTCATTGATTAGTTTGACCCTTTTCCATTGATTAGTTTGATTAGTTAGTTAAACCCTGAGTTTGTTCAGTTCATTGTCTCAGTGCCGGGCCTCCCTATATGCAAAGTACACAAGTTACACAGAACACCGAACCACCCCTGGTGCTCTCAAAAAATGTTTTAATGACTATTGTTGTGCGATCAATATAATTTGTTTCTTTTGTGATTTTGACTTCCAATGATTATGAAAACATCCGCATTCCGTTCCTTTCTGTTTAATGGTACACTGTCGCCCTTCCTACGTAACATCCAAATCAGTTAAATCATGTCACGTGACTGTTGTAATTTACTGACTCCATCCGGAAATAAAAGCATTTAGAACTGCAAACAAGACAATGTTACCCAGGCGGCTTTCTGTGCGTGTGATCCAAGACGGAAAGAAACACGGACAAGTATAGGCTACTTTGGGCTTCGGGTGTGTGCTTAACCCTCATCCTTCCCTCGGGTCATTTTGACCCAAAACTCAAAACTTTTTTTAAAATTAAGAGTTCATCTGAGTGGTCCAAAACCCCAGGACATTTGTCACACTTGAACCAAACACGAATGCACAAAAAATTTACTGGGTTAGAGGAGTTTTGTGGTTGAAATTTTAAAAAGTAACAAATCCTTCCCTCACGGTTCAATTTGACCCCATATGAATGTATACGAATGCAGGGAATGCTACAGTACACATAGAAAAACCTAAAAATGCTCAAAATTCAAACTAAAAATGCTTAAACTACCAAAACATTATTTTATAATGTCTACATGTGCATCTGAATGCATTCTGGTGAGAAGAACAGCTCATTTGCTCCATACAGAGCTATAAGGCCATCTAGTGGCAAGAGTCACGAAATATCATGTTATATTATATTTTTTTCCCCACAAGAGGTCGGCAAAGCCACCCAATGTAAGATATTTTGAGCTGAATTAAAAGGGTTATGCATGAAATTGAGATATTTTTATTCCCCAAAAAATGTAATTATAAATAGATTTTTTTTTTTACCAAAATGAAATGAAATAAGCTTTCTGGACAAAGAAAAAATTAAGTATAATTCTAGGGCTTTGGGTCATTTAGGGAAGGATTTGTTACAAAGTACGAGGGAAGGATGAAGGTTAAACAGACAAGTTTACACAAAAATATGTCAAAATGTCCATCTTGGGGAGTTTTCACTTAAACAGAGTCAGTTACACTTAAACACAGTCATAAACAGTTGGGAAAGTAAATGAGATCATTCACTCCTCTTCACTAAATAATTTGAGTAACTTAAGAATCAAGTATATTAGGTTCATACGGTGAAGACTATGCATTATTTAATTTTTGTACATTTGATTACTTTATTCAATTTCTGTATAGTAGGCTTATTATTGGTAGTAGGCTAAATTTATTTAATTTGTATCTTTTGTCTATTGTATTTGTCATATTATTTGTCATTTTATTTTTTATATGTATTACTGACTGTTTCAACTTACTGTTGTTGGTTGACAGTGAAACTGCTTAAAAAAAAGATTAAGGGGTTGGGGTGATTTGGGGTTTTTTATGAACGCACTGACAGGACCCCCTAACAAAGTTTTGCTAGGTCCCCCAGAAGTTGAACGGGACCTAATCAATATTATGTTAATTGTTCTGTTTTATGTGTTTTTGTATCCAGTATTCTGAGAAGTGTTATTTTGAGTTTGTTTTCATTAAACTTTCACTGCTTGCAATTAAATCCAGCCTTTTATTTCTTGTGATTGCAATCAGTGCTGACAATGATGTACAATCATGTTAAATAAACACAAAGTATGCAAAGTCTTTGATAAAAGATTTACATGTTCAACTTTTAGGCTACACGCAAATTTCCCTTTAAACACTTTTAAATATAATCATATTTAATAAATCTTTGGAACAGAACTAATTTTTTTTATTTATTGATTGATTTTAAATAACAGAACTTGTATCATCTGATTCTACAAAAGTAGATGACCAGACTTGTATTGCTGTTTTTATAAATGTATATATTTGCATCCAATTCAGGCTGTTTAATTAAACTATTTGTCATTGGTTTACCATCTTGAATTAAAATTCTAGGTGATGATAGGGGATGACAATAATTATGTTGAACAAACATATCTAATTACCACAATTCATGTGTATAACTTAAAACATCCATGTTTTCTACTAGCGTTAAGAGTAAGTTGTAAGAGCAGCACTGTTTGTAATTTACACATGCATAACTTCTTTCATTTATAACCTTTTACAGTCTATGTTTATAACAGAAAAAATATGTTAATATAAAAGTTTGAAACGCAATTAAACGTAATTGACACTGACACTACATGGTTGTTAAACCCCCTTCAGAATGCAGTCTTTAAACCACACAACAGTTTGTCCCATGTGAGAAGGCACCCTCACTGTCTTCAGACACGGCCACTTTCCTAATATAGTCATGCCAAACTAACCACGTGTCTCCCCCTCTGTCCCCTCCAGACACGATCCTTCCACATTTACAAAGGGACAGAATGAAAATATGCCAATGTCAGTTTATACCGCCTCGGCTATTCTTCTCAATAAGATCCGCGCACACCCGGTCTTTAACTAGACATCCCTACAGTAACTCAAGCAGAACGTGGTTATGATGATGTCACAGCCAGTACGTAACCAAAAAGAAAGGGGGAAAAAAAAAACAGAATTTACACAACTAGATAACGCGCGTGTCGTCACAATGCAGCATTCCATCATGAGGAACTGCATAACTGTCAATCAAATGAAGCACTTACCTGTCTTTGGGGAATATACGCTGATTCTGTCTTTAAATTAGCTCTCCCCTTTCTCAAGACGGTTAACGGCTCCTCTGGACGCTGCGCTTTTAGAAGTGTCTCGTTAATTCCAGGTCACAAACTTGGTACGGACTCGCAGAACTAGTGCGAGTTCGTCCTCACTAGTTGTTCCTGAACATCGAGAGAGAGAGAGAGAGAGAGAGAGAGAGAGAGAGAGAGAGAGAGAGAGAGAGAGAGAGAGAGAGAGAGAGAGAGAGAGGATGACTGGATAAGTGCACAGATGGAGTGTATAGGCTATGTATGGCAAGCCATTTTGACAATTATCCATTGAAAAAATGAGCAGTAGTGGATGAAGTAGCACAAATCAACTAGGCCTACTTGAGGAAAAGTAATGATACCCAATCCTTTAAAGGGATAGTTCACTTTGAAATTAAATTTTGATATGTTTTAGCTTACCTCATGGGCATCCGAGATGTAGGAGTATTTGTTTCCCCAGTAGTTTCAATTTTGATCATTTTAGGTCAAACCGTTCTTGTCTGTGCCTCACATAATGCAGGTCTATGGTCACCACCTCAAATAGCATACACAGAGAAGTCCAAATTAAACAATCCCCAATTGTAAGTACACACTGATGGCCTAAGACACGAAACGAGCGGTTTGTGTGAGAAAACGAACAGTATTTATATTGTTTTTACCTCTTGTACACCACTACGTCCGACTGATCCGAGGGGGCGCGTGTGTGTTTCCTGTTGTGACATTCACGCATTCTGGCTTTAGTTTGTTCGTTTTCTCACACAAACCACGCGTTTCGTGTCTTAGGCCATCAGTTGATCAAAATTGAAACTACTGGGGAAACAAATACTCCTACATCTCGGATGCCCATGAGGTAAACTAAAACACATCAAATTTTATTTCAAAGTGAACTATCCCTTTAACTTTAAGAAGTACAAAAGTAGGATTTTAAATCAAGTATAAAAATGACTGACTGATGAATGTTTATTTATTTTGGAGTTTTAAATAGGCTACCCCATCCTATGAATTGTCAAGTAGACAATACTAGTTGTCAATAAGGAAGATTATGCAGACATGCAATAATCTGCAAGTAAGCCTACTGATAATTCCTGATAATTAAAATGTGCAAACAAGTAAAAATAACAAAATATACCAAATATTACATAATCATAAGGAAAAACAAAATGTGTGTAAATGTGTGTTGACAAATATAAACATACAATATAAAAACAGACATAGGGAAAAATGTTTAAAAAAAATAAAGTATGCTAACATACTATTTTTACATACTTTGAAACTGATACGGCAGGAGGGAAGATGCATGAGCATTAATTTGCATTATTTTAATGTTATGTTTAGGTTTTACCTGATACCTTCCTGCGCCCAGATGGTAATACATAAATCTGTCCACATTCAAACAGCTTGCCCTTTTGCAGCAGATCACAAACAACTGGCATTTGTGACCTAAATATGATTTCCATTTACAATAATAAATCCTAAAATTTAGCATTAGTAACTTATTTTTTTCGGCATCAGTCGCTCACGCTCAAGCTCTGAGGATCTCGAGTCAGACTTGTGAGTTCAGTGAACTGTTACCTGGAGGCTCGCTCTGACCAGATCATTTGAATCAGTGAGATGTTGATTCGAGAACAGATGCAATCAGTAAAAACTGCGAACCAATTTAAACCTTAAATGCATACCTCGGGTCTTTAGTGACCCGAGACGGTATTTATTACCCTCCTCCTCATTGATTTTTAAGTTAGACATCAACAACTTCCTCAATCAATTCATTATAAACAATATAACAAGAATTATTATTTTTGATTAATCTTAAAATGTGATTTCTTTAGTTTAAAATAACGAGGAACAGCATGTATTTATGAAATGTAGTGGAGTAAAAAGTACAATATTTTACTTTGGAATGTGTAGTGAACTATAGACGTGAAAGTTTCCCAAAATAAAAATACTCTGATAAAGGACAGATGCTTGAAAAATGTAGGCTACTAATATGGTAACAAATAAAAAATATGTTGTTACTGTCCACCACTGAAAATAGAAACATAAAACAGATAGGCCTAGTTTGTTTTATGTACTTGTAGTCCAATAGTGACTATAGTCAGCCTATCTATTTTTAATTGTACAGTAGGCCTACTTGTATCTGTTCATTAGATTATAGTACTTATTCTGACTAAAATCAATTCAAATAGTCACTAGTTTATTAAATATCAGTACATGTTCCTTTGCTTCTATTATCTAATAAGTACAATAGGTGCAATAAATTATATTTGAATCGTTTTTTAACAGTACAGTAACTAAAACACTTAAAGGGGTGAAGTGGATTGTTTTATTGCAAAATAAACTCAGAAGGGGTTTAAATTTGTGATCCTGCTTATATTAATTATATTACCACATAAAACAGGTCTCTTTTGAAATGCTAAGAGATTTGTTATCCCAATATTAGATAGCGGTAAAAGTAGCAAAATCAAGGTATTTTACTGAAATCATAAATAAGAACTGTCATAGACCCAAAACTATTTTAATATTATTAATGCCACTATCAACCCTTTTGTTTGCTAGTTTCCCAGATGTGTCTTCATGTGTGAAGATTTTCTCAAGTTCTTTATCAATATGGATCTAAGATTGGGGATAACTCCCTATTATTTTGATCCCTCTACTTCCCCTTGTTGTACTGCTGTTTTTAGTCAGTTTAGACCCATTTACTGGCACTCATTCTTCAAGAAGTAGTAGATCACCTTAAGCCTTCAGGCTCCTTCTACTGATGTTATCCGTCCATATTTCCTTAAACAAGTCTTTGATGTTGTTGGTTCCCATCTTCTGATTATGATAAATAGCTGTTTAGAAACTGGTATTAGTTCTAAACTGCTAAAACATGCAACAGTCTACCCTTGCTTAAAAAACTGAATGTAGACCTCACAGTGTTAGCCAATTTTAGACTTTCCAATTAGTCTTTTATTACTAAGATTTTGGAGAAAACAGTCCTCCAACAATTGCTTTGAAATTTTTCAATCTGGGTTCAGAAAACATCACTCTACTAAGACTGCGTTGTTGAAGTTTTTTAAAGATGTACTATTAGCTTGTGGTTCTGGTGACTATGCTCTTAGAACTGCTGCATTCGATACAGTACATCATGCTGTTCTTATTGCCTGTTTGGAACATTGTGCAGGCATTAAAGGTAGTACCCTGGAGTGACTTAAATCTTATTTTACCAACAGAAGTTTCTCAGTTAAGATTGGAGAAGATACTTCTAGTAATGCTGTTATATGGTGAGGTTCCCCAGGGATCTATTTTGGGTCCTATTCTTTTTTTTCCTTATACATGCTCCCAATTGGTTCTATCTTTAGGAAATATGGGTTTTCATTAAATTGTTACACTGATGACTCCCACATTTTGGGTGTGTATATTTCATATCATATGTACACTAAAAAAGTGTCATATGCGTCAAAAAGATAAGATGGAGCCATACAATTGAGTGATTTATAAACGAGAAGTGATATTTTAAAATCTACTTTATAATGCACTAGCAACCATTGTAAGGAAAGATTCCAAAGATTACTTTTGCGTATAAAGAGCATGCCAAGTAAAGGCCTGAACTCGTTCTATAGATACCAGGATATCGTCTCGGTTACGTATGTAACCCTCGTTCCTGAAGGAGGGAACGGAGACGCCACGTCGGAGTACCGACGAATAGGAATCTCGCTAGCGAGAGCCAATCTACTTTGAGTATAACTAAACGAGCCAATGCACATTGGCATGCAATGATTGCACCAGCTGCTCATGCCACGCAGTGCGGGTATAAATGAGGCACAGGTGCTTGCATCAAATTAGTCTTTTGCTGAGGAGCCGAGTAGGTGAATTGGCACCCCAGCAGGGTACAGAGGACATGTCGACGGCGTGGCGTCTCCGTTCCCTCCTTCAGGGAATGAGGGTTACATACGTAACCGAGGCGTTCCCATTCAGTCGGTCACTCTCGGCGCCACGTCGAGATGCCGGCGAATAGAATCCTACCAAAGCGCCATGGCCTGTGCCCCCTTCCAGTGCCCTGTGTGAGCCTCCTGAGCTCTCTTGACTGATGAGACGGGGCTCACACAGAGAAGTCCATCACTGCTGTTCTGCATGACCCGCTCAGTGACTTTTTGGATAACACTGGGAAGCGTGCCCTAATGGAAGGGAACGCTGCGGAACCCACCTCATACCTTGAAGGAGTTATGTGGAGTACAGAGCTGAGCCGTAGCCACGCCGCAGTGAGGGGCTCCATCCCTGAGAAGGGAGGGCTCTCCCAAGGGAAAGACACGGGATTCCGAGGGGAGCAACCGTGGAGAAATATGTGGGATCCCCAAGGGGTCACTCACATGGCGCCAGCCCAATACCGGTTCTCAAGGATTCAGCGGCAAGAGGCCTGATGCCGGACGTTCCGCCACGCCCGGCACCGAGGGCGGTGGAGGACTCACAGAGTTTGCTTCTGGAGAAGGTAGCGCCGGCGCGGCAAGCCGACAAGAGCCGGGCCTCTCAGTGCTTCTACCCGTTTGAGGTGAGAACACAGGAGGAGACCGGCTCTACACGTAGACTACTTAGAACCTAGCGAACGTGTTGGGTGTCGCCCAGCCCGCAACTCTACAGATGTCTGACAGCGAGGCGCCACGTGCCAGCGCCCAGGAGGATGCAACACTTCTAGTAGAGTGTGCTCGCACCCTGAGCGGACAGGGCACACCTTGTGCTTGGTAAGCCAAGGTGATGGCATCCACTATCCAGTGGGCCATCCTCTGCTTGAAGACAGCCTTTCCTTCTGCTGGCCTCCATGACAGACAAAGAGCTGATCTGAGGTCCTAGGCTGGGTCTGCCTCCTCCAAGGGCAGCGCTTGCAGGTTCACCACCTGGTCCCTGAAGGGAGTGGTGGGAACCTTGGGCACATAGCCAGGCCGGGGTCTCAGTACCACGTGGGTGTCACCCGGCCCGAACTCCAGGCACGATTCGTCGACCGAAAAAGCCTGCAGGTCCCCTACCCTCTTGATGGAGGCCAAAGCAGCCAACAGCAAAGTCTTCATGGACTGAATCTTAAGCTCTGCTGACTGCAAAGGCTCAAATGGGCATTCTGAAGTGCTTGGAGCACCAGAGTAAGATCCCAAGGGGGTATGGAGGGGGGGTCGAGGAGGATTTAACCGTCTCGCCCCCCTAAGGTACCTGTCGACCAGCTCGTGCTTCCCAACCGATTTACCATCTACATAGTCATGATAGGCAGAGATGGCTGCAACGTAACCTTTGAGGTGGAGGGTGACAGCCTACGCTCCAACCCCCGCTGCAGGAAGGAAAGCACAGACGTGATCGAACATCTTCGGGGGTCTTCTCGGCGGGAAGAACACCAATCGACGAACAGGTTCCACTTCAAGGCATAGGCCTGTCTTGTAGACGGTGCTCTAGCCGAGTGACGGTGTTAACTACCTCCTGGGAGGCCACCTAGAACCTCCGCGTCCCGTTCCAGAGGTCTGGGCGCGGGTGCCAGAAAGTGCCCGTCTCTGAGTTAGAAGATCCTTCCTCAGAGGAATCGGCCAAGGAGGGCTGTCGTGAGGAGCATGAGTTCTGGGAACCAGGTCCGTGGGGCCAATACGGGGCCACCAACAGGACCTGCTCCTCGTCCTCCTGACCTTGCACAGGGTCTGTGCAAGTAGGCTCACTGGGGAAGCGCATATTTGCGCAGGCCCGGGGCCAGCTGCGCGCGCAAGTGCATCCGTGCAGTGTGCCCTCGGTCAGCGAATAAAACCACTGGCAGTGGGGCGTTATTTTTCTGGGGAGGCAAACAGGTCGACCTGTGCCGCCCGAACTGAACCCAGATCAGCTGGACCACCTGGGGTGGAGCCGCCATTCTCCCGGGGCGCAGCTCGTGATAGCTCGTCGGCCACCCGGTTGCGCACACCAGGGACATGAATGGCCCGGCGCCTCAGACACTTCTGACTCCAGAGGAGGAGATGGCGGGCGAGTTGCGACATTCGGCGGGGCGTAGACCACCTTGGCGGTTGATATGCGCATAGCGGTCGCTGTGTTGTCGTGCGGACCAGTACATCTTTGCCCTGTAACCGGCCTTTGAGGGCTCAGTGCAAGATGTACTGCTAGCAACTCGAGGCAATTGATGTGCCAATGCAGGTGCGGGCCCGCCCAAACCCCTGACACTGCATGCCCGTTATGCGTGGCACCCCAGCCCATGGCGGAGGCATCCGTGAAAACCACAGCATGCCTGGACACCTGTTCCAGGGGCACTCGGGCCCGAAGAAGCGAGGGTCTGACCACGGGCTGAAGGTCTGGCGGCAGGCGGTGTGATGCCCACCGGTGAGTGCCGCGTTGCCACGCCCATCTCGGGACTCGGCCGTGAAGCCAATGCTGAAGCGGTCTCATGAAACAACCCGGCGGTGTTACGCTGCGCGGCTGCCATATGCCCCAGGAGCCTCTGAAAATGTTTCAGTGGAACCGCCATCCTGCCTTGAAAGCGTGTTCAGGCAGTTCAGCATCGACTGGGCGCGCTCCTCCGTGGTAGCGCGCCGTCCGCTCGACGAATCCAACTCCATACCGAAAAAGAGATCCTCTGCGGGGCGAGTTTGCTCTTTTCCCAGTTGACCCGAAGACCCAACTGGCTGAGGTGCCTGAGCACCAAGTCCCTGTGTTCGCACAACTTCTCCCGGGACTGTGCTAGGATGAGCCAGTCGTCAAGATAGTTGAGAATCGACGCCCTGTTCTCTCATGGGCACAAGGGCCCCCTCCGTGACCTTCGTAAAGACACGGGGACAGGGCCAGCCGAAGGGTAGGACTTTGTACTGATATGCTCGCCTCGAATCCGGGGAGAATCGAGACATGAAATGCACATCCTTCAGGTCGATCGCTGCAAACCAATCTTGGGACGGATGCACTCGAAAATGCGTTTCTGTGTGAGCATCTTGAGCGGTAACCTGTGAAGGCTCCGATTCAGTACTCGCAGGTCCAAGATTGGCCGTAACCCACCGGTTTTCTTGGGTACAATGAAGTGCGGGCTGTAAAGCCTGTCCTCATATCGGCTGGAGGACCGGCTCTATCGCGTCCTTCGCCAGTAGGACTGCGATCTCCGACGCAGGACATGGGCATCCGCAGCTTTCACGAAGTGCGGACGCCCGTGAACCTGGGGCGCGGGCGAACTGAATCGCATAGCCGAGCCTGAAGGTCGAATGAGCCAGCAAGGCGGACTGGGAGCTCTAACCAGGCTCGCAGAGACCGAACAAGCGGGACCATCAGGACCACCGGCGTACCCACCGAGGGGCAGCGAGGTGGAAAGCAGGCACCGGCCTGGGGCGACTGTCTCGTGGGCGGCCCGCGGTGAGGTGTGAGTGTGCTGTGCAACACGTACCTGATTCCACGGAGGGCAGAGGTCCGCGAGGAGGCTGTTTTTGGTGTGTCCCTCGTCATCCGCTGCTGCCTACTGGCGAAGAGGAGGTGGATGAGTGTGGTCCGGCGTTTGACCAGCCACAACTCTCCGAGTCCCCTGAGGGCCCAGAGATAGAGGACTGCTTTTCTTTTTCTTTTGAGAATTTGGGTACCACTGGCTGCTTGACCAGTGGCAGAGAATTTAGACTCAAAACATTCTCCGCCCGGCCCTCCTCCAGGGAAAAAGCAGCCCGCCCATCTCCAGGTCACCCGTCTCAGGCGACTTTTCGTCAGGCAGCAAACAGCAGTAGAGGCGGGTGGCGTCATCCTCCTGCAGCGGACACAGTAGAGCAGACTGTGCGAGTTTTTTTTTTTTTTTTTTTTTTTTTTTGCAGGGAGGCGAGGCCCTTGCGACAAGCGGGCTGAGGCGGCCCACGAGGCACTCTGAAGGTGCGTCAGGGGAAGCTCTTGATTTCCTCAGTCTGCTACCGACTGCCAAGAACTGCTGGGCTCAGTTCTTGACAGTGTCGCCGAAATGGCCACCTTGTGAGATGGGAGCATCGTGAAGCGTACTTTGACGATCACTCACACTTCAGCAAGGCAAGCCAGGGGGCGTTTCTGGACCACGGAGGTGGACATCGTCTGGCCGAGGGCCTGCGCCGTGACCTGATCACGGTTAGTCAACATGCGCAGCTCAACCCGACTCAGAACTACCCTCGTGCATTAAAAGTGCCTGGCGGGGGTGGTCTGCGTACAGCCACCCCACCATTGAGGGTAGTGAGGGAGGAAAACTTGCAGTTCTGGCCCCTTTGGCATTCCATAACCAAAGTAGTTCCATACTGACAAGTTCTACATGCACATCTGGGATGATCCCAGGAAAGCATGGCTGTTCACTCTGAATCTGATTCCGCAGCACACACCATTACAGTGGGCTCCGCATCATCTTCATTCCCAGAGCACAACAGCCCTCTCTCCGATGCAGCGATTGACATCTGATCCTCAGCTGGAGCCCTGAATGAAATGCTAGGTTCCCCCATAAGAAGGACCAGCAACTCCATCCAAAAGCTGCACAGCTTGCAGTGCGCCAGAGGGGGAGGAGCCCTAGGGGGTTGGTTCCCCGAAAAAGCCCTACCAACCTCAGGTCGACCCAGCCATTACACGGAGACCTCTCCTGTTGCCAGGAGGCGCTACAAGCGGAAATAGGCAAGGGGACAGCGCACATAGAGCGCAGAGCGGCGCTGGGTTGCCGTGACAACCAGCGCTACAGCTTAACAGCTCGGCGGCACCACGACACGCAGAGAAGCAAGAGGTCCGTCCGGGTCTTCCCGGCGGCCGCTCTCGCTGATCTCCACGGTCTCCCAGAGTGTCAAGCAGACCTGCGGCTGTGCTTTTACACACGAGCCACAGCTGGCCAACAACAGAGGACTCAAGCTTCGGAGAAGAAAGAGTCGCGACCGGGCGTGCCGGCGTGGTCATGTTCCCATTTGAAAACATGAACCACCCACGAACGCAGTCTCATCATGCTGCCCAGACATGTGAAACAGTGCTCGTGGCCGTCAGTGAGACAGGAAACAACGCAACCAGAAACACACAGGTAGATTGTCATCTTTAAAAGACGCAAGCTCTATCTGTGTAGCTCTTTTAGGAAAATGCTCTCCGGGTGCTGAAACACACAGGGGATAGTCAGCGACACAGACAGTGAAAATGTGCAGCCTGTCATGCGCGGTCTCTTTCTCATAGAAGGCGATCTCTTACCAGCCGTGAAAACGACTTTTCAGCGCTCTTAACAGCGCACCGAACCAGCTGTGAGAACAGCCTTTTGTCTTTGCTCAATAAAACAAACTAGAAAGAGAGAAATTCGACCCGCTGCAGTGCTGTCACTCCAACACCAACTGAGAGAGATCCAACCGAAGAGCTTGACTCGTTGTAATGTTAACACACGCTTGTAGAGAGTGATTTCAGGACAATCCATTCACCACTTGGCTCCGAAGCAAAGGCTAATTTGATGCAAGCACCTGTGCCTCATTTATACCGCACTGCGTGGCATGAGCAGCTGGTGCAATCATTGCATGCCAATGTGCATTGGCTCGTTTAGTTATACTCGAAGTAGATTGGCTCGCTAGCGAGATTCCTATTCGTCGGTACTCCGGCGTGGCGTCGAGTGACCGACTGAATGGGAACTTGTTGTCCAACCAGATCACTCCGGTCATCCAACCAGAGACTCTTGTTTATCCGGTGACCGTGCTTTCTCGGTAGCTGCCCCCAGACTCTGGAATGACTTGCCCACCTATTTGTTTTTAAGTCAAAGTTTAAAAATCTTTTTGTCCAATAAGGCATATACCCCATGTTGAATTTCACATAAGAGCAGGCGAGGCCATTTGCAAATTTGACTGCAATATATTGCAAACTGTTATTTCTTAGTTTATGTTATTGTATTGTCGTAATTATAAACTGGTTTGTAGTGCAAAGTTTTACCATTTACTGTACTAGTCATAATGTTATTTTAAGTATATTATAGTCTCGCACATTCACAAAATAAAGTCTCATTGTCAGACCTCAGGATGTTATAACAGACCAATCACAATCAAGTATTCCAGAGAGAGGTGTAGTAATTGAATATATCGTCGCTGTCTGATGAAAACCACGTATGCCCATTTTGCCGATTTTGAGATTTTTCGACAGATTGAATGTCCAGGTTAATTTCCGTATACATTATGCTTCACATATCTAAATGTCCAATGAAAAGTTGTGAAACCATGTATCTCCCGCCCTGTGAAAGCATTTTACCGGTCTCGTGAAGTTTCATCGAAGCTCAGCACTGGATAGCCGAATAACACTGTGAGGTAAAGTATCAGCAAACGTTTGTTTTTGACAACTGTTCTCAAGTTTATTATATATTCACAACTATTATTTAGTTCGGCCGATCGTTAATGCACATCTCGTCAGTAAAGCCGGTTCTCTAATCAGCGGTAAATTCCCTCAGGTGCGTGATTTCACATAGAGCAGCTGTTACTACATGGTGCCGTTGTTAACTGAGAAGATGCGCAAATAAATGCTGAAAATGAAGTGGATTTGCACATCTTCTCAGTTAACAATGGCTCCGTGTATTAACAGCTGCTCTATGTGAAATCACGCACCTGAGGGAATTTACCGCTGATTAGAGAACCTGCTTTACTGACGAGATGCGCATAACGATCGGCCGATCGTGATCGGAGGAGCCCTACTGAAATGTTAACTAGTTTTTCTTTCTGTCAATATGAAACGCGACTTGGCCATTCTAAATAATGATCGGAAGAGCAGCGTATCGACCACCGTTACTGTAAAATATGCACGTATGTCCATTTAAACTCAATTCTGGTCAAATGTGGATTATATCATTACACTGGCAAGAATATGGTTACATGTAAAGATGCGGTACCAAGTATGACAACGCTACATTCAACTGCTTTTGAAATACGTTGTTTTTTTCACTTCCTGAAAAGTAACCGTTTTGGACATACGTGAGTTTCATCGGGCAGCGAAGATATACTAGTTATATATACTAACTTCAAATGTTAAATGTGAAAATGACTTGCCATAGGGTATGGGCAGGGGGGTCAAGGCGGTCCTGTCTATTTTCGAAACGGTTGTCGGTGTCGGGCTATTTCTCTCGGGCCGGTGACAGGGCTATAGATTGCAGTGGGAGCACTCATCGAGGTCAGGTGGCTGTGAGCACAGCATAAATCCCTGAATTTTGCACCCTTGATTTAGGTATACATCAGTTCTGTGGATCTTCTAAATTTAATCAATCAGATATGCCATTTATTTATACCTTCTGAACACAGCTTTCATACATTACTGTACTCTGTAAAAAACATTTTAGTTAGGTTTATTTAAAAATATGATCTGCTATGGCTAAAAATCCTAAAGACTACTTTTAGAAGGTCTGATCAATGCACAATTTCAGTTTTTAAAGTGTAGCAAGCATCAGCCAAACATGATTAAGTTTGTCCTGAAAACTATGAACAACACTACAAGTAAAACATTTTTTTAAATACAGGGTTCCCACTCTTTCCATTATTTTCCTTGTCATTCATAATTACTAGATAATGATTATCATTATTACAGAGACTGGACTTACTAAGAGCAATTCCTGTTTATTTATTACAAAAAATAAATTTCCCTTACATTTTTAGATTAAATTTTTTAGGCATGAAAAATAATACTTTGTAATAAAAATCAAAGTGTTCAGGTTTCTTTTTTATGACAGTGGGAACCAGGTCATAAAATATCACCTCCCAAAATACCAAAAAATACTTAATGAATTTGACATTTTCTTTAATTGTCACAGTTTAAGCACAATAAAAAGAGAAAATATTTTCCAGTCTTACAACAAAGAGACACATTTTCGTTCTTTTCTTTTCTTTTCTGTACTGTACAACAAACACCCTTACAAGCAACTCTAAATACATACTCTGCAAGCATGCTTCCAGAATACAAACCACAGTTTAAAAAAACGTAAAACAATAATAAAAAGTGCATATTAAAATACCCCAAGTCTCTTTTTTGTTGTCCCTTTAATAAAACAGAAAATGCTGAAGAAAGAAACTGCACCGAAAACAGACAGAAAATATACACACGCTCATGTTTAAGTATACATATCATACACATCCACAAAATATACATACGCACAATGAGGCCCATAAACTCTACATTCTACGAGTACCACAGAACTGATCCCATTCTCGGTAAACCAACATGCATACACATATTAATCTCACATCTGTAATAATTGTACACTCACAATTACATGTCATTCTTTTCTTGTTGTATTTAAACACGCTCATCCATGGCTCTCCTTCAACCCCCAACACTCAAACACACATATACACACACACACACCTCCAGAATCCAATTCAGCAGAGAAAATTGTGGGTTTCGTTCATAGACTGACAAGTAAAGGATGAAGCGGTAATGTACTACCATAGTATGCAAAGAGCGACCTGATAGACACTGTGCAAAAAGTATATCAGTCATAGCACTTCATTATTCCTCCAGAGCAGCTATTTTTTTCCTACTCAAATGATGGGTCAGGATTACACAATTCTTATTTTACGAGCCATCAGTCCCAACAAAAACATTCAAATCACATTGTGCTCTAAAATGTCCACATTGTTTTATTTCCAGTTGGATAAGGCCCACTGAGGTATGCGTGGCAAGTTAAACGGATAGCTCTGTCATTTACTCACCCTCATGTCGATCCAAAAGTTGAAGACTTATATTTTGAAGAATGTTTTTACCCATACAATGAAAGTCAATGGGGTTTTAGTTTTGGACCCCAATGACTTTCTTCTGTGGAACACAAAAGAAGTCCATAGAGTGAAAGTCATACAGGTTTAGATTGACAGAAGGGTGAGTAAATGTTGACAGAATGATCATTTTTGGATGAACTATCCCTTTAAATACAAATTCACACTCGCAGGCACAAACACGTACACTCACACACAGAATAAAAGTCACATGGTGTGGTAAGGGTTAACAGTTCGTTTCTTCAGCCTCCGCAGGGGATGTGTCCTCCCATATTGTTGGCGTGCTGCCACGGGTATAGAGGCAGGAGCAGGTAACGGGGCGTAACCTGCCTCCTCCTGTGCATTATCCTCCCACCAACATTGATTGGAGGGTGAGGAGAGTGGCAGTGGCATGACATCATAGTCACTATATTCCCCCTCTTCAGTCTTATCATTATTCTCTGCGTGTCCGAGTGTATGAGATCCAGTGGACGAAACAGGAGAGGCAGAAGAGGAAGGGAGAGCAGGAGTGAAACGAGGCAAAACGCACTTCTTTTTTGAGGTATCGTCACTGTACGAGTGGGGCCGTGGCTTATTGGCGGGAGCAGGAAGTAAGGCGGGAATCAAGTCAAGCTCGCTCAGGTCAATGGTCGAGAGCTCCAACGACCCAAGCTTGGCCAACGAGGCCGAGCGCTTCATCAATGAGGGTGGGGTCAGTCCAGCCTGCCGGATCCGAGCCTCCACCTCTTTGGTCCTTTCTCGCGTAGCATGGCCCTTTCTTTGCCCCCTCCTTGACCAAGGCTGGCTCAGCCGCCTGTCCAAGCAGCCACTCACCTGCCAGAGGAACGCTCCAAGCTCTTTCAGGGTTTCCCAGGTTTCTCTCATGTCCTTTGGACAGCGTCCCAGGGGAGTGTCAAAGTCAGTGTAACTCTCCTGCTCAGTGATTCCCTCAAGCTGGAGAACCACAACTGGAGATGAATCGGAATGGCTTTGTCTTGAGTGCGTGAGGTCGGTGTTCCTGTGCTCTCCCTCCCTGAGTCGTCTCTCGCTTTTGCTTCCTGGTCTGTCCTCTTCAGCCGAAAGACTCTCGTCTTTCTCCATCTTCTCCGTGTTGTTCTGAGGCTGGTGATGGTGTGTTGACACAGTGCTTGGATCAGGTGTGAGGTGCGTGTGGGTTGAGGTCTCCTCAGTTTTCTCTCTGCTGCTGGTGTTGGACGGGAGTGCCGCGACGGACATGAGGGGGCCGAGGACACCGGTGCCACTGTCGAGACCACCTGCTTGATCTTCTGCTCAAGCTCTCTGGTGGCTCGGCGCACGGTGCCCTCTGGCCAATCTTTCCCATGCTCCACCTTCTCAGTTTCAGCTTCTGCTGATGTGGCAGGAGTGAACTCCTCTTCCTCACTGCTGCTACTGGAAACAGGTTGGCTGGTAGGAAGGGGGGGAGGGGTTACACTGTGCTGTATGGACTCCATTTCTGAAACAATGTTATGGACTGAGACACTGCAGCTCTCCTGTAGCAGAAACACAGGAGCATAGGGAGGTCATTTGTATTGAATATGTACATCCATTGTTTTGTGATTTAAAGGTGAAGTGTATAATGTGTGTAAAAATAAGTAGATAAAATGTGAAGGGGGACAAGTTCCCTCCAATAATTAGAAATGGCCAAATTATGCAGCACTCTGTAAGTTAGGATGACATAAAAGTTTAAAAGCCTCAGCGGTCTAAAAACACTCATCATTGTCAAAATTATTAAGGTGGCCAATCAAATCAGAGCAGGCGTTGACATTCTCTTTTGGCTCGTGCACACACAGTCTTCACACAGACGAGCACGTCAATCTATCGCTTTAATGCCAACATGTCTCTGCTCTTAATATACAATCATTGATGAACATCTTTGATTTTAATGAGGAAAAAAACCTATGAGGGTGGATTAGAACCCGGAACCTTACACTGTTTACAAAATGTCTACCACCAGAACACTAGGGAATCCAAATGTGGATCTATGTATTTATTCACTAATGTAAAGAATCTTGGGACTAACAATATATTTGACATAAATTAATGCAAATATTATTTGCAAATAGTCCCAAAATGATTATTTCCCAACTAGATTTAGAATTTTATTCACTTTTCTGTTTCTTTATGCTTTATATAAAAAAAGAAAAATTGCCCCCAATGTTTAAGACATGGTTACGGCCTTGTGTCAGATGACCTAATACTATTACTGAATTACTTAAGTAATTTGTTAAATTAAATAAAAGAGCCAGTGACTTTCCTAGTGATTACAACTTCCAATTGAATTTATATTTTGCACCAATTTTCCCAGAAGTGAAAATGTTGTTCTTTTGAACACTGCTTTATTCGCAAGTTGTTTTCAGGACATTCAGATTTTTGGTATAAATTAAATTGCCAGGTGGGATGGAAACAGCTAGTGCTAAAACTTCATAGTAAATCAATATATGAATGATTTTCTTTTAGTTTAATAGGGAACATGGAACTGGAATGGGTAAATTGTAATGTCACAAAATTACACACTTCACCTTTCACTCTACATGTGCATAAAACGCCAATGCAACTTGAACAGCACCATGACGGATGAATGAGCCCATGCAACATTTCTCATCAACAGTGGGTGGCAGTGTAGGGCATGAGACTTCACGCAAACATGGTTATGGGTGAGACACGGTATGAGAATGGATCCTGATTTTAATAAAGTTTGACACTTACTCTCTGGAACATTATTCCCTTGCTGCAGGACGATAGCATAATATTAAGACAGATACATTCAAAGATTTGTCTAGCTATCTAAATAAGCATTTATAGTCATTCATAGAGATTTCTTTCTTTCACTGATAGTTAACACTGTGCTTTTGTTCATACCAAACCTGTATGACTTACATTCTTCTGCAAAAATAAATTAAGATATTCAATGACAGTCAATGGAGAACAAAACAATAGTTCCCCACTAACTTTCATTTTATGGACAATATTAAAAATAGCAATCGTATACAGTCAAACCAAAAATGATTCAGACACCAGATATACATTTTACTAGTGGGTGCAGGACACTATAACTATGTAAGTGAGGATAGCAAAATAAAGTAAACTGTGACATTATACCCACAAATTCTTCATACAGTGGACTAGCTGTAAAATTGATAAAACTTTTGGACCAAAATTTTTCTGACACTTTGACCTGACCATGTGTTTTTTCTTTAATTGCTAATGCAACCTTTTTACACCACAGACTGAACAAAATGAAGCATTGCTTGGTAATTTGGTTGACCTAAATTTGTATTTTCTAATTGTGTACTTAAATTTGACAGCTGACAGCTGATTGGTTGTCATACCTTTCTATCAAAGTTTTCTGACATTATCAAGACAAATTTTAGACAGTTTAACTCTGAGGTCTTGTCATATTTTATTACCATTTTCTAAACTATAGTGAGTAAACTATGATAATGTGAGAAAATGTTGAAGGTGAATACATTTTGGTTTGACTGTAGGTTTGGAATTACATGAGGGCGAGTAAATGACAGATTTTCAATTTTTCAATGGGAAGTTTCAAAAAATGCCACTATCCCACCATTATTCATTACCCACTAACCTTTTTCTGTTCCTCCTCTTTGATGGGGTTGTCAGGAAGAAGCCGTTTGGTCTCTACGCTTGGACTTTTGTCCCGAGGCGCCTGCTGCACCGCCTGCTCAGAAGTCCCGCGGATCTGACCCTCCTGAGAAAGGCCCTGGAACTTCTCTCTGGCACTGAAGAAGTCAATGCGGTCTGTGCTTAGAGTCGAGGGAGGTGTTGTAGAGAGCTCATCTCTATGTAATGTGGCACTGGGGTGGTGCTCTTCATCATTGCTGTGACTTAACCCCGCACAGTCCGTCTCCGTGTTAGGCACTTGCTGGCTGAGATCCTGCAGCCCTAAAGAGTCCGGGGCCTGTGTGCATGGCTCAGGAGTCCTACTCCTAACGTTCACAGATGAGAGCACCTTTGGACTAGACTTCTCCAAAGGCACAAGATTGGACACCTCAGGCTGCTCGGGCAGTACTTGACTGGCCTTTGCATCTGAGAGAAGCCTCGGGGATGAGGGTGGGTGATGTACAGCGGCGGGCGGATGAGGACGACCCAGCGAGACCGTCTCAGCAACGGTCACAGAGGTGACATCAGATCTGGCCTCCGGGACCACAGTGGCAGCCCTGGGTCTGGGGATGGAGGGGGTCTCTGTGGGTTTATGGAGGTTGTCGCCCGGGTTCCCCAGGCCGTTGTAAAAGTGAGTGTCTCGCCAGGGTTTCGTATCGGCCTCCGCCTGCTCCTTAACTCCAGTAGCATTGGCTGAGGTGGGTGTGAGAGTCTGCAGCAGCTCGTGTATCGAGGGGGACGTCTGGCCGAAGGTCTGGTTGCGGGAATTAGAGCGTCCGAGAGACTGTGCAGTGGTCTTACAAAGTGGCTCGTGGTGCTCCGACAGATCACTATCCGAGTGGGAGCGCCACAACTTATTGTGTCTCTGTTTGCTAGTATGGAGAAAAGAAAAGGTTGAGTACACCAAACATGCAAGGAATGGCAATACTGAACACAATCAAAAACCTAACCAACAGTGGAGAAATGTATAAAAGAACTAGAGGTGTACAATACATTTTTGGGTGATATACTGTTTGACAATAAATATGGAAAATGTATTATTATTGATACAGAAAGTGGAATTATAGATTTTTTGTAGTAATCACGTAAGACCTAACCAGTCTCACGTGTCAATGTGCATGTGTGTTCAAAGAATGCCAAGTTGACATCACTCTGAAGATTACTTTAAGATCTCATTCGTCCTTTGGATGAGACGTTAAACCAAAGCCCTGACTCTCCGTGGTCATTAAAAATCCCATGACACTTCTCGTAAAGAGTAGGGGTTGGTCCATTGGACCAATCATGGCCTCCTAATAATCCCCATCCATTGAATTGGCTCTATCGCTCTCTCTCCTCTCCACCTATAGCCGGTGTGTGGTGAGCACTGGCACCATTAAACTGTGGCTGCTCCAAGTGGAAACTGCACACTGGTGGTGGTTGGGGAGAGCCCCTGGCATGGTTGTTCAGCACTTTGGGTGTACAGTAGTACATATGAAAGCCCTATATAAATGCCCGTTCTTTCTCATTCTCATCTACACAGCATGTTACATTGCATTTGGGCTAGTTTTAAGTGGGATCATCTGCTAAGTAACAACATGCCATTTTCATATTCTGTATGTTTAATGCCGCACAAATAGTTGATTATTGGTTATTGTTGTCAGGCCAGAAAACTACTAATGTATTATAACACATAGCCCTGCAGAAGAGCAAAGAGCCCTGCAGTCACTCACAG
Organism: Gobiocypris rarus; assembly: GCA_023029165.1. Lineage (NCBI taxonomy): Eukaryota > Metazoa > Chordata > Actinopteri > Cypriniformes > Gobionidae > Gobiocypris > Gobiocypris rarus. The sequence goes on along the minus strand of CM040930.1, from coordinate 15,414,625 downwards.
CACATTTGTCTTATTTCACACCTTCTGGTCTAATCAGCTGAGCGACTATTGACTGTAACAACACATTATTTAAAGGATGTACAGTACACACATGACAGCTTGCGGTATAAGACAAAAGAAATGCCAACTGTGGTATAAATAACTACCAAAAATTAATTGGCAGTTTTGTTCATCTTTAAGGGGCCATACCATGGAAAACAGGATTTTCCTTCCTCGGCTAAAATAAGAGTATGCATTAATAGATTTGGGGTCGGTATGCTTTTGAAATAAGTCTCCTGTGCTCACCAAAGCTGCATTTATTTGATCAAAAACAGAGTAGAAGCAGTATTATTGTGAAATTGTATTCCAATTTAAAGTTTTCTATTATAATATATTTTAAAATGTAATTTATTCCTGTGATGCAAAGCTGAATTTTCAGCAGTCATTTCTAGTGTCTTCAATCAGTGTCACTATCCTTTTAATATGGCATTTCCTTTCTTCTTCTTAGTATTTTTCAATGTTGAAGACAGTTGTGCGTCTTAATATATTCGTGGAAACCTTGTTTTGCGTTTATTCAGTTTCTTGATGAATCAAAATATAAATCTTTTGTAACATTATAAACGTCTTTACTGTTTTATCAATTTATTGCATCCTCACTTAAAAAAACCCTTTTGAATGTTAGTGTTCTTCAAGTTTTATAAACCCAGATCATTTATGAAATCTAAGCTGCAAAATGAGTCGCTTTGTAATAGTCATGATTGTGTGTTTTTTTATTTACACATTAATGTTACGATAATAACATTTACATATGACCACCTAGTCGCCTACATTTACATATTCAGTGTTCAGCAACATGACCCGCCACCATTGTGTACGCGTCAAATCAAAGTTTGAAGTGTTTTAAGGGTCAGCGAGAGGATAGATAAAAAAATATGTAAATTAAAACTTCAGGGGTAAAATGTTACGAAAGTGTATAATATGGTTCCTTGAAAAAAGCTTGAGTGATTTTGTCAGACCTAAAAAAAATGTGAATAAACTTATTCAGTAATTTTACAGGAAGTGCCAAGAGCATTGTGTTGCAAATGCATACCCGCCCACATGCACAAACCTACAACCTCTGAGACGCAAGCACACAATCAAAGACGCATAAGTTACTAAGTGGAATGTGGTCAAACAGCCACTGTAACCTCTCAAAGGATACAATCGGAGCCCTATAATCAACTGGGAGAAGAACAGTCACATTAACACGGAGGTGAACGTGTCTACGGTCATTTGAAGCGATTGGCATAATTGCATGTTTAAATATTTGTATGCACACAGACATTTCCTTCTATTCACAAGCATTCAAATGACATATTTACCTGGCCACCAGTATTCCCTGATACTCTTCCAGCTGTCTCATGAACGATGGGTTGGGTTTGGTGACAGCCCTCCGCTCTTTAACATACTCAAAGGCCTGATCCAGATTCCATCCGTACTCCTTCATGGCATATGCGATCACAGTGGAGGCCGAACGACTGACGCCCATCTTGCAATGCACCAGACACTTCGCCCCTGCTTTCCTGTAGGAATGAGATTAGTCTTGTGTTAGAACCTGAAATCACAATTCCTTTATACAAATGCTGTGCTCGCATTACATCAGAATGACCGTCATTTCCAGTTTCTGACTGAAAACTGTTCATATCTTGTCGAACCAGAATTATAATTCGGAAATTTGATTTACAAGTTCTTATTCATTTGGATTATGAGCATTTGTATTGTCCATTGGTTTCCTTGTATAAAATTCAATAACAATTCTGATTGTGATGTCATTTTAAAAGAAACAGCTACAACAGAAATAGCTAGTTAGATACCTCAATATATTTTAATATGCTATTTTATTATAGACAGTGTTACGAGGCCATTTTTCTTCTATTTTTCAAGTGCATATAAAAGATGAAGTAATTAGGGTTGCACAATATGTTGAAAAATGCTTGCTCAACATATTTTTTTAAACATGGAGAATTCAATAGCATTGTTAAATACAACCTCAGAATTTCATGCTGTATATTACAATGTTGTGATGCCTAAATTAACTTGTAGCATTTTAAACAATTTATTATTTAATTTTTAATATTTTGAATTTCAATATTTTATTAATATTTAATATAATAATGATTATAATCATTTTATTAGATATCAGTTATATTTTATTGTCTTGGCCAGAATTTAAATGTAACATTCAATAATTATTAATGTAGTGGTAAAGTATTTTTCTGCCATTATCAATGAAGCCATAGATGGATCCATTATGAGCATTACTAAAATGATTCCAAGAAGAATCTCAGGGTCATCAACTCAAATTGTGGCAATTCTGACATAACAAACATAGCATACATAGTTTGAAACAACTTTATAACAACTACAGCTAAAACAACAGTGCATTATACTCCAAAGTGAGCATTAGGAGTTTATTCCCACTCACTTGGCTCTAGAAATAAACTTGTAAGTGTCATTCCAGTAAGCCAGCAAATCTGTGGCCTCTTCATCATAAACCCGGATATTGTGGTACTCAAATAGCCCTGGAAAGAAGTTATCGATCTCCCGCGTCACATTAAGGATGTATTGCACCCTGATGGTAAACACAAAGACATAACTGAAAATCTGTATAATCATTAACACCAGGAACAGACTTTAAAGAGAATATAAAAGATAACAGGTTTATGACTAAAACAGAAAAGTAGCTTCTATTGCAGGTATTACAGGAATGAGTGTTTTCATAGACGAGGATGTCAACAAAACTCACCCGCTGTTTTGTAGTTCTTCCAGATTCGATGCATTCCATTCAGAACCCTATCATTTGGTACAATTCAAAAAATGACTGATGGTACCATATAACTGAAACGTATGATTAAAATGTGTGGGTGACATCACTCTCACCAGGTAAACATGCTCAAAAATCTCGGTGGGCCTGTCCATCTGCCCCAAGATGACGATCATCTCATTATCAATGTACTCCTTGAACTCCCGTAGGTTGCACACCATCTGCATCTCCAGCTCCGTGCGGATCTAAACAGGAGTGTGTGTGCAGGTACAGCATGAGCAGAGCGCATGTGAGAGGATTCTACAGAATTAATAAATCATTCAGGAAGTGATTTTTAGGATGTGTAGTTGCATCATACATCTTTTGAGGTGACGTTTTCAAGGTCCTTCTGCATCATGATCTCTCTCAAACGATTCTTGATGAGTCTCTCCGTTCTTTCTCGCTCAGTTGGCCTGGAGACACAAGGTAAAAGTAAAAAAAATAGAAATGTTTGTTCAAATCTAACACACATCCACTCATACATCTTTGCAGGCCAAGAAAATGATTAATGAATAATATATAAAGAATGTGTTTTATTTTAAAGTGCCCTTATTATGCTATTTTAAAGGTTCCTAATTTTGTTTTGTAGGTGTCCTACAATCAGATTTCAGGCATCCAGGCTAAAAAAAAAACACTTTAATTTTTAAATGTATTCACAATTCAGCATCACTTATTTTCTAACAGTGTCTAAAATGGTTCAATCAAGGATTCAGTCTCTCTAAGCCCCTCCTTTTCAAGAGCCTACTCTGCTCTGATTGGTCAGATGGCCCAGTCTGTTGTGATTGGTCTACTGCTTATACAGCGTGTGCCAGAAACAAAACATTATTACCATAAATTAAAATTTCCACAATCTGCTCTATTACACACAACATGAAGCGTAATATTCGAAAAAATATAACAGGTGCACTTATAATATATATAAAGCCCCATGATGTTTTAAACTGGCATCAATTCGCTCAAATTGCAGGAACCACAGACAAATTAATACTCACACATCAGAGAATAGCACAGGCGAATCTGCGCGGTGGGATTGCACGTCCTGCATGGCGTTCCACTCGTTGATGCGGGACTGATCCGAGGACATCCGGCTCTGGTAGTAAATCACCCATGTCAGGAAGAGGCTGCCTGGGAAGTAGTTATGACAGCGGGCCACTTCACAGGCCTTATGAAGAGACTGCAGGGCTGACCTGAGAAAAAGAGATGCTCCATATCAAAACATGCCACCATATCAAGGTTTGACTGATACCAAAATTCTTTCCTGGGTACAATATCAGCCCATCGTTGATACTAATCGAAACCTTAGGTAACAAATAAATTAGGGTCTGTTGATTTGATAATTCAATGTTAATGTCAAAGCACTCATATTAATATATCATACATAATTTAATCATATATAGTTCCTTTTTATGAAATTGAAATTAATAAAATATATAAAACAAAAAAATATGTTAGCGGAACACAATTCCGCCATACAAAGAGGCCAATTGACTATTTTTGTGAAATAATAAAAACTTTTTAGAAAATAATCAAATAATCTTTTTAGATTGAACATTGGTCTGGGGAGTCTGCTCGGTATTTTCTACTGCACAAGAGGCGTGATCAACGGGCATAGTTCAGATGACTCTGTACGCAATTGGATAGTCCTTCAACCAATCCAATCAGACCAATGATCTATCGCTTCTTTATCCGTCATTGTGTTAAACACGCCAATAGCGTGCCAGGTGGATAAGCCGGTTTGTGATTGGTCCCTGCAAAATTGTAACAGAAGCAGGATTGAAATATGTACAGGTTTCCAGCCTGAGCTGCAGGGCGAAATCAAATCGACCTTTCATTAGCGTTTCTCACGTCTATTTCATGCACACAATGTGGATAAGCTACGACAGGTAAACATGTCAGCTGTGTGGACAATTCTGATTTCTCAATTTTAATTTGTCTTAATTTTGATTAACTGATATTGATTATTAAACCCTAAGATCAGTCTTTTAGTGCTGTTTTCAGTTGAAACATTAACAACATTTTACTAAGCACTATTTGTAGTGCACCTCCCATCCAATAAACACAATAACCTTTGCACTTTGTTAGTTTTGATATGGAACAAAGTCAATTTTATCAAGAAATTCAAACAAATCAATTAATTTTTTTATTATATCTTTAATGTAGCGTGACAGAACGCTCTTGACGTGCATGCGAACTGATCATTTCTTCCTCTTTACTATTAGTTACAGCACAAAACAAATATAAAAGCTTTAAAGTCAATTTAATTGTTTCGGTGCAAAAATTATTTTCAGTGCATCACTATTATAAATGATATTTTATGAATCTCAAGAAGAAAAGAAAAGCACCCACCACATAGCTTGGACTGAGACTGGCTTGAATATGTGTATCCTGGTATCTGTTGACACACTGAAACCCCTGTGAAGAAAACAGAAGAGTGAAACACTATCTGAACAACCTGCAGGAGAATCAGATGTGCTTTTGTCCGTTTTTAACAGATTTGTCACACCTACCCGTCACCATCCAGGTGGATCCGTGTGTCACTCCACAGTGGAAGCACCATGCCTATGGAACAGGAACTGCAACACCCACAAAATGTAATTATTTGCTGATAATACATTTGATTGGTTTAACTTAACAGTACAAGTTGCAGGACACACAAACCTGTCGGAGGGGCTGAAGTCCATGCCCAGCACCACGCTCTCTTCTGTGTCCTGTCTACCATTAGTGGAGACCACCACCATGTAGCGGGTGCACTGAGGGAAGGTGCTCTCCAACCGCACAGCCTGTGGGGAGGTTAGAGAGTTTATTTAGAAAAACATGGTATCAATATTTTAAATAAGCCTTTTTTAGCTTTTTATGATATTATTTACATATTCCTCATCTTGGATTTTCAAAGTGAGTGTCACTCACGTGAACGAGCACCGATTTGCCTATGATTTCAGCATTTGTCTGCGATTTCTCAAAAACTGCCGGCGAGTGAAAATCGTGCCTAAAATCGCGCAGTGTGGACTCTTCATAAGGTTGCTGCCATGCATTTTAGGATGTTATTATTTGTAAAGTATTCATGCAGTTTGGCTTGATTTTGTCCAAAACTTGCCCAAAATCATTGCCTACATGGGCAGCTAATTAGGTTTTGGTAGAGAGCTAGTTACTGTGTGTGTGAGATTGTGTGTGGTGCTCACCAGACGGATGTTGTCCTCTGGCCGCAGTAAAGTGAACATGGTCTGCAGGTGCTGCTGAAGGTCCCCTGAACAAAGAGAGTTAAAATCATTCATAAACTTTTTCAGATATCTTCAAGTTAGACATTACTTCAACAAGAATACAAAAGATGTGGAAGATGCTAACACAAGAAGAATGGCTAACTGTGTGTAAAACACAGATGAGTGCAACAAATTCAGATTCATGGAGGGAATTTGCTTGGAAACATGCAATAAGGTTTTTCATAACCCCCAAAGTAAAATATCTGCACACTGGGAATCAAAAGGTGAATGCTGGAGAAAATGCGGAAATGTAATGGCTGACCATTTTCACATCTTTGGGACTGTAACGTTATTCATACTTATTAGCAGGATCTAAACAGAGAGATGAATGCAATAATGGGGTTGAATCTTGAGTGTAACTTTAAAACAATGCACATATACAGAAGAACATATACCTTTTTAATATATTACTAGTAACTAGTAAGGCCATTACAAGGAAATGGCTCAAGGAAGATCTCCCATCTGTATATGAATGGCAAGTAATTGTAAATGATGTGTACAATATGGAAACTTGGACCTTATCGTTAAGACAACATGCTAATAGAATTTCATCATATTGGGGGAAGTGGTTGAAAAGAGATGAAAAGATTACATCGGTTACCTGTCCCCCCCCCCATGAGGTACAAAGCGAGAAAAAAGAACTTGTGAACCATTTTTGACTTAGACCCATGGACTGTGTTGGAAGTGTAACCCTTAACAAAACTTTGTAATGCAGAATTTGATCGAATCATGTGATCATGAATGTAATATAAGTTATACCCGGTGACCAGTGTATGTCTATGTATGTGTGTATGTGCTGGAGTTTACAAACTGTGTACATGTGTACACAAGAATATGTTCTTATGTAATGGATGGATGGACGGATGAGTATGTACATATATATTGTAAGTATATGTTTTTGTATTTGTACCTGCATGTTTGCTGCGCTGTGCTGTAATCCTGGGGAAGCAGGAAGAGGAAGAAGAGGAGCCATTCCCACGTGGAAGAAAAAGGGCGGCACCTTTCACTGTTAGAAAACTCTCGCTGATGCTGAGGACAGAGAAAGAGACCGAAATTGAGATAATGTGTATATCTAAATATGAATACATAACTGAATAACTGTTCAAAAGTTTGGGGTCAGTAAGATTTTTTAAAATGTTCAGCAAGGACATATTTCATTGATTTTAATCAGAAAGGACAGTAAAGACATTTGTAATAAATAAAAGTTTAAAAGGAATAAAAGTTTTTTTTTTTACTTTCTATCCATCAAATAACTCTTATAAAGTATCATGGTTTAAAATATTAAGCAGCACTAATGTTTTCAACACTGGAAAAAAAATGTTCCTTGGGCACCAAATCAGCATACTAGAATGATTTCTGAAGGAGTGTGTACTCCTAAATATGAGCAAATGAAAAAATGAAAATGAGGCCGGGTATACTTCATTTATCATTCCCGTGCTGCTGCAGAGAATTATGGGAAACGTAGTTTGGTTGCCTCCTTTTAAATGAGCAAAATGTGCTTTTTCTGGCAGGTTTCATCATTCCTCATCAAAGTTAGACAAAATGCATTATTTAGATAAAAGAACCCATCACATTATGATAAATAACAATTTGCCTTATAAAACCCAACTAATGAATTTATCATGTCAGTAAAGCACACTCAAATAAAGCTAAAACTAAGAGAGGAAACCTAAAAGTCAACAGGAACTAATGTTTAACATTATTTAAAGAGGACCTATTTTCTTCTGGGAAAATACACGTCACAGTGTCCCTCATTTAAATGATTCCTGCCCAAGGCATACAGGAAAAAAGGCGGCGAGGCCTGGTTGAGTTGCGTTAGTAGTGTGTTGAAACTCGTGATTGTGGAAAGGGGCGTGACATTTACAAAATAGGCTCGAAACAGCCGACCAATCAGAGCATACTGCGCTTTTTTGGAAGAATGGGCTTTCATGAAAACCACACAGAGTGTTACAGCCAGACTGAGACGAGAGATACAATAATGTAAAATATTTGAAAAATAAGGTGTTTTTGAACATTGAAGAATGAAAACCTATATAGTAAACCCCAAAAACTAAATCAAGACTTTGTAAAAGGATATAATTTGGCCTGTTCAAACAATGTGGGTGCAATTCCCAGATTCTCTGTGAAAATTCTATTCACATTTTCACATGTCTATCATTGTGTTATTTCGATCTTTTCTATGTATGTCTCTGATGTGTTTTAAATCCTGAGTGGAACATGAGACACTGTGTTCAGTAGGGAAATATGGGAGGACTCCTTTTTGAAAGCATTAGCTCACACACCGAACTCTCTGTCCAGGACGCAAACAAGAACACTCTGTTCCCCATCACTGCGACAGCTGGGGGATCTGTGAGTGCGGGTTTCTGTTCTTTGAATAATACCATGCAATATCTCCTTCCAATCAATGACATTCAAACTATGCACACTGTAAAACAAGAGCGAGTGTGAATAGCAGAGAGAGCAGAGAAGTGAGAGAGGCACAGATTCATTTAGTGCGTGTGCGTCTGCTGTTTTGAGTCATGTGCTTAACCATATGTGGTTTTATGAGGGTGTTATTGTAGGTCGGCTCAAAAGCGTGAGAATGAAGTATTATGGGAGTGTGTACATGTGACTGTGTGTGTGTGTGTCTAAAGTCTGTTGGATCTCTTCAATGATCTGTTGTTAATCATGAACCTGCCTTTTTATAACTACTATAAAGGATTGTTTCTAATAGTATATTGCTTTCTAAAAAATAAAACTATAATCTTTTTTTTTTACGTTTGTATTAACAACAAGTAATTTGACCGATTTAAAGGGCTGGTTTGTTATTTAGGTAACACTTTACAATAAGGTTTTATATGTTAACATTAGTAAACTACATTAGTTAACATGCTGTACAAATATATTGATCATTGTTAGTTTATGTAATCCATTTTAACTCTTAAATCTAATTTGCACTTCCACATATTCACACTTTCTGTGTGACATGCAACGACTTAGCCCAGGCCATTGCCTGTGGCAACATTTTTGCAAAATATTACGTTGCGTTGTGCAAGTTTTACAACAGTTTCAACGTGAAATGTCCAGTGAGTGGTGCTAAAAGCATGCTCAGTTTTATCCAAAAAAGATGAACGGGATTCTTGCAACATTTAATTACGTTGGTTTTGTACATATCACCCCAGTCCTGAATTGAAATATCCAGTGCGTGGCGCTATAAGGTTAATGCTCCATCGTGTTTTAAAATAATGCGTACACTTACTCTAAACCTACCTGATAGTGTTAACAAGCAAATTACTGAAGCAACCACACAATTTTAGCTTGTTTCTACAAGTCCTTGAGGTTTTTTTTTTTTTTGTCGTGACTCCTGTTTCACGGGACTTACTCGAACTCTGCATCGCAAGTGCAATTCTGTACCAGCTAAGCTACTGAGCAAGCTTAGCATGTCAGAAAAGCCAAACATCTGGATTCAAACTCCAAAATATATTTGTGGATTTCGTTGGTAAAAAGAATATTGAGGTCATAATTTTATATTTTGCAAGGAGACTAAAAAAATTGCTTTATTAATTAGTTATTAATTAATTTAATAATTTTGTATGAAAAGGATTAAAAGTGCTTGCTGTTTTACTGCCTTTAGTCTTCATTTCTATTGGAAACTGCAGTGTATTTTGCAAAAAATGTTGCTACAGCTAAATTTTTCCACTGAGCCTGAGTTGCAATGATTACATGCGGACAGAGGAGTGTGGGAAAAAAAATGGAAGTTGCGGCTTTTCTTCCGTATTGTAAGGAGTGAAACTTTTATTAGGGAGAAAATTAGGGAGGTCAAGTAGATCATTAAGTTATGACATTTTGATTAAAAATGGTCCAAACAAAAATAAAAATATATATGCTTGGATGAATCATTCACAATAAAAATCAAAAACATTTAGAAAATTCCCATTTAAAAATTTCCATTTCATGCCGACTTTAAAGCCGAAGTCTGTACGTTTTGCCTCTTTGTCGCCATCTCTGTTTGGAACCCGCAATTGCAGTATTTGTGGAATTATCATCTTTACACTGGTTGTGCATTGGCACAGCTCCTCAGCACGGATTAACCTAATGTTTTAAGGAGTATCATGGGTTGTCAGTCAACACAGCAGTGTGGATATTCACTGTAAATCCGATTCACAGATTCTACGTCTTGGAAGTATGACCAAATTAAGAATTTGTAACGGAAAATGTAATCTGAACAAGCAACTAACATGTCTGCCACTTTTGTTCTGACTAACTGAGAAAAAAAAAAAACACGTTACCAACGGTGACTGAATCTAATGATCACAGCTCTCTATCACATTAAACCGTGCAAATTAGTATTATTGAATACTTTGTTCTCAAATTGTTAATGTTAACAACATAATTTACGTGACTATGTATATTTAGTGTGTGTTAGCGTTACCTGCAGATTTCAGTTTCCGCACAGTCTAATCTCTAATCGTTTGGACCTTTCTGGATTACAATCCGCCATCAAAATAAGTTTAATTATTTCAGCTGCTGTGAGACGAGGCTAAAAATGATCCGCCACCTGCAGCATCCTCACCATAGACTGTATGAGATCCTCACACGCGATATTATTACAAGCTTAACATTGTGAATCGGGCTAGGCTAAGTAGACAGTTTGGAAGAATGGCTGTTTATGTGCTTGCTCAAATTGATTTTGGATCATTTTTAACCAAAAAAAAGTTATGGACTGCAGATTTAAATTTTCGATTGTTCATCACACAAACATACCTTATAAAAACTTCTGAAAACAGGAATACAAAGCAAGTCTTCTTTTTTTTTGGTCATTTGTTCACGGAGCTGTCATGGAGCTGAACAGTTCTCATTTACTTTCATTGCATGGACTCACATCATTGCAACGTGCACCACATATGAAGTATATGTTTTTTTTTATTTTTTATAAATGACTTGGCGATATAACTTTTATTATTTATTTATTTATGTATTTAAACAAACTCCATATAAGTTTATAGAAGTGTCTGTTTATAATAAACTCACATAAGTGAGCAGAGACATCTAGACAAGCAACTGACACTGATATTAAAATGGGCAGTCTTTGCAGTTTAATACAGTTATTTATTTTTTTCGTCGGATACCACCAATTTGATATGGGAATGAAGGTATGCGAAATATTGGAGCGCAAACGTTAGCTCAGGTAGGTCAAAAAACACGTGGGGAAGCTTTTGTACAATACAATATCGGCAATCCGGACGTAGCGGCAATATCGGCAGACATTCGCATTCGGATGGTGTGACGCCCCTGTTGGCCGTTTCTTGTCGTGTGTGTGTGTTGTGTCTGTATTGTTTGCAGGTGACGACCTGATTGAGACGGGATTGGGAGCACCGGCTTCATGGTGTTCATTGCTTCCTATAAAAGAGGATCGTTCCTGTTGGTTTGGGCGGCTCTGGAGTTGGTGGCTGTCTTAAGCTCTGCGTTCCATATGGCATGGACGTAAAATAAAGCTGATATTTCGCAAGATGAATGTACTTGTCTTCTTATTTGTAGTGATCCTTTGTGATCGCAACAGATGGGATTAGATTTCTCAGAGGATTGTTGAGTTTGCTGAAAAACAGTAGTTAATTTGCTTGTTGTGTGAAAAAAACAAATTTTCCTTGGAAAACTAGTCCAGTCCGAATAGAGTTTAACTCAGTAACAGTTCTTGGCTCAATTCGAGTTGGACATAATAACCTGTAGTTGAGAGACAGAGTCCATTCAATATGGAAATTCCAAGTTAAATCCCCAAAATCCTGCATCTATTTACTACACTATTCACTGAATACCCACCACAGTAACTAACAAACTCAGAGAAACATTCAAATAAAGTGGCAGTTTTGCAGGGGTCAAGAACTGTCCAACCACACTTCAATCTACTGTCGTCTGTCTCCTCGCACTGTACACTGAAATAATAACACACATGGTTTCATTTAAGCGGTGGTTTGTGTGTTACAGCAGGAAAAGGGAGGGGAAAGACAGAAAGACGAGATGACAAATGTGTAATGCTGAACCGAACACTTCATCAACGTCTCTATTGACAACATCAAGTTTGAGTCATTATTGAAACCAGCTGCATGGGTGTTACTCTCCCGCACATTTCTGAATTAATTTCGATCTGTTGATTTATATGAATCCGCATATTCAAAAGAATGTTTCTGAGAGAGTTTATGTATTATAAATGCTTTAAAACGTTCAAAAGATGTCAATGTTGTGTGAGTAAAGACAAAAAATGGTCACACTTTGAAACGATGCTTAATTTACAATCTTAAGTTACACATATATAAACACTGTTAAAATGTAATGGTTTTCAGACAGCACAGATTGTGTGGTCAGCAGCAAGCTTGAACGGAATGAAAGTTTTGCTTTTGCATGATGATAAAAACATGCGTGTGGCAAGGACTTCCTGTTTACCGAGGACAGGAAGGTGGTGTAGGAGTGATGTAAGGTGTAAAGCTATACGTTGTTTGTTTTGACTGCCTCAATCGCCATGTGACACGAATACATGCATATTTAGTTAGATAAACTGAACATCCTCATTACAGGGAGCAACAGTTTTCAGTCATGACAACAAAGATAACTTTAGAATATGTGTGAGAGAGTAAAGAAAATAATCAATCTAAATGAAAATATACATTACATTATAAATAAATAACTCCCAAAAACTTAAAAATTAATTAATATAAAGAAAAAACAAGAAAAATAAGAAAGAAGTAAATAAATCCCCAAAATGCCAATAAGAAAGCATTTAATTAAAATAAAATATAAATTAAAAGAACTCCTAAAATACCCCCAAAAAGAAGTTAAAAGGGAAATTAAAAGAAAAAAAAAACCCACTCCAAAATGCAGCTCCAAAAAGTAACAAGACTTCTCAGTTTACTTCAATGATAAAAACATATGCTGATCTTTTTTAAACTTACAACCGGTTGATGTTGTCCTGGTACATAAAGCCGCTTTGCAGCAGTATTTGTATTCCATCGTGTGCAGATAGGCATTCTGTAGAGGTGCTTAAAGCAGTCGCCAGACCACCTAAAGTCATCCTTTATGTCGGACAGTGGTGAGGAAACACCACCTCACAAGAGCTTTTCCATATTTCTACCACATGCTTAAGATACGATTCAAACACACTGGCAACTACTCAGGTTCCACCGAGCATTAGAGTCACTGATCCGACAAATGTATTCAGAGCAAATTCAGTGGTAACTCATCGTTAAAACTATCATCCTTCTTGTGTAGACTCTCTCAGTTCTGGTGTATCCATCTGTTCCACGAGTAAATAGAGGCAAGACACTGAGACGGTGGGTGGAGTCAGGACACATGTGCTCCAGTGGACAGCAGCAGCAGACTCCTTATCAACCCACAGAGTAAACACAAATAAACTGGATTTAGAGCTATCTGGAAATGGATTCTAACATAAAAGTCACAAGTGTATTAAAAGTTATAATAATCTACCAAATGACTATCATAAAAGTCCTGTGATAAATCTAAAATGAGCCGAGGAAACCATAACATCTAGACTGTCTACTACATTTGAATAAGTCCATAAATACATGATACTAGGGACCATGTAATTTAATTATCTCAAACAACTAAGCGTATTTGATGTGATCAAAACACTGAACGATAATAGCCTCATGCTGCACACTGAAGCGCGGCTATACAATAGGAGGAAGCTACAATAAAACTGAGGAAATTGCAATAAGTGCTTATAAATAAATGAATACGAGCGTGCTACTGCCGTGTTCGATTGAGGCTGTCCTATCTTCAGGTAAAAACGGGAAGATGATGGAATTTCCCATGGTAATCATAGCAATCATGAGAGCCCTTGGTAGGGGACAGGATAGATCTTTTCCCATGGGTCGCACTCGCCCTTTGTCCTGCCCAGTTTCCCTTGTTGTGACTGACTGAGCTACTGAAATCCTAAACCAAAGGTGAAACACAAGGCCTGTGTAAACATTTAGGTTGCCCGTCATGTGACAATGTGCTATCACTATGGCAATATATTTAAACCAGTCCAGGTCGCTAGGGCCATCAAAACACAAATAGTGCTCTTATCAGTGAAACGTATATAGACAATGAAAATTAAAGCATTGTTTGTTGTCCATTCTAGTGCAGAATTTACTACATAGTTCTGCTAGGAATTCTGATTCACAATTTTATTCCCGTCCAGATTTGTATCCATTGACTAAATCTGTTCTGTGAAAACGCACACTCGCAAAATGCAAACCTAAGCACATATGCAGCGATATTGATTATTAGGATCTGTCTCTCATCATCTGTACAGTATAATCAATAAGACTAAACAGGTCAAGGTCTCTTTTGACATAATTTACAAGGGGTTTTGTGAACTGGCTTCATTAGGTAATGGCTCACATGTGTGAATGAGGGCCAATCTGTTATGATCTCAGAGAGCAACTGTGATATTGTTTGCCAAACACTTAACGGTTAATTAATTTGGTGTTGGGGTGGTAAAATCGACTTTTTTTTTAAACCAGTTACACTAGTTTTGAGTTGTCTGAATGACTAACACAGTGTCTACACTAGATGCAACAACAGCTTGAGGCCGTCTACTACAATAGATGTCACAAAGCGACCGCTGCAAATCAATTAGCTCTTTGTGTCAGAAGTAGTGTCAAGGCACTGGAATTTCCAACTTCAATACGATACCTTGAAAAATATCGATATTCGATACCATATTTGATACCACTGGGAAAACTGCCATATATACCGCCACACAGATAATTTATCATCAGATAATTATTTCATAATTTGGGTAGGTTTGTTGTGAGGCTTCATTTGAATTACATTTACAAAAAACGTAAACAGTCAGTAATAAAACAGGAACAAATAAACAAATTGCAAACAATAGCACAAACAAATACAATAAATATGGCTTAACAGTAGTATTCAGTAAGAAATACTACAAAAATGAAAGTAATCATATGTAAAATAACACTGATAGTTTTCATTGTAAAAGTTAAATACAGATTAATGCTTACAGTTATTCAGTCTACAGCAGTGAGTGATTTTCTCTTTGTCTTTTGTTCTTTGATTAACATGACAGACAGCCGCAGGTTTATTAGGCTGCTGTCACTTTAAGAGAGTTTATGCACGGATCCAATATCCTGTTACACAACATGTGTTTACTCAACTATTACATTCCAAAACTGACTGTATTTACCTGAATACTCGCCAAGACGGGCATTCTGACATCGTTTTGTATGTATTTGACCGTTTAAGCGCAATAAGCCATGAAAACGAAGTTGTGGTTTTTAAAAAAGACTTTACGAGAGCGCCACTTAAATTGATCAGGGTGTGTGAACGAAATATGCAGGAATTACTAAAATGATGCGCAATACAAGCGCTATTTAACCAGAGCGAATGAGAAAGCGGCGGGTAAGTGTCAAACTGTCGATTCGCCATCTGAGGGTACGTTTACACAACGCCATTTTCAATTTATGCATTCTGGCTGTTCATTTACACAACAGCGGCGATTTTGGGGCCTGAAAATGCAAGCTTTTAAAAAACGTGCAAGGTTTTGTAAACGATACCTTTACCATCTCCATGTGAACAACAAAAATGTGAATTTGTGAAAACGGTGGCACCATGCGAATGGGTATTTCATGTTCACACATGCGTATTACATGTTCACGGGGTCTATCTTGACAAAGTGAAATCGCCCACTAGCGGCCTGGCATGCATAACACAGCCTTTTTAGTCATTTTCGCAGATTTGTGTGAACAGGGATCATTTTGACAATGTTGTAGTGTGTTTTTAGTACATGTTTAGTAATCGTGTAAACATACCCTGAGAGTAGAGAATGAGAACGCACAGCTCATATCGAACGCACAGCTCGGTGTATCAATAGGGCAGAAAAGGAGTATTGGAACCGTTTCAGATAATTCAGTATTGATACGATGAAATATTTATATTTTTGACAACACTAATCAGAAGTAGCACAAATGCTTGAAGTAGGTCAGAAATAGTAAAGGGCATCAGTTTACTGTCTGGAATTTGTCGTATCGCGCTGCATCACTGATTATAATGGGTTCTATTAGCATTTGTTGCGTAGTGGCACTCATGTCCGATGTAAGGGGTTTTAAGTAAGCCATCAATAATTTGCCATTTTGGGGTTAATTTCACCCTGATCAGACTTACTTCACGGGTGTTCACACAGTATGTGTTCTTATGTTTAAAGCATATTATTTTTAACTTGGTACAAGATGGTACAAATGCGCCTGCTTGCATGTACGGCTTTAGCAGTGTTGTTTCAAAGGGGTAGAGAGATACCTTTTTCAAGAGCGTTTTATAATGTAAATAACAAAAATAAATAAAGTCAACCTTGCTATCATGACCCACGCCTAATTTACATTGGTTGATTTTTATTTTTATTTTGCATGCAGCAGATACTGTATTTACGTTACTTGAATGAACACCTTCCCTAAACAATTTAAATAAGCAACATGGATAACACTTATGGGCATTCAATGATGTCATTTTTATCGATGTGAGTGAGAAAAGGACTGCTCAGAAATTATGGGAATATTATCAGTAGTACATATAAAACACAGCTGTTCATACAAGAAAAAAAGTCCAATAGCACCTGCATCGTTATCAGAACACACGCGACTGACCCTGTTTCAATATGCATTTTACACAGAGGGAAGTTTATATTTATATCTGCAAAAAAGAGAAATTCATTTTTTTATTCTACAATTCACCAAGTGAGTGAAATAAAAAATATATATATTTATGAATGACGACAATTCAAAAGTTTGGTGTCGATAAGATTTTTTAAATGTTTTTAAGGGCTCTCTTATGCTCACAAAGTATCAAAAATAAAGTAAAAACAGTCATATTTTATACTTTCAGCAGCCATTACTCCAGTCTTCAGTGTCACATGATCCTCGTCAATCTAATATGCTGTTTTGCTGCTCAAGAAACATTTCTCAATATCATCAATGTTAACAACTGCTGAATATTTTTATGGAAACAGTGACATTTTTTCAGGATGCTTTGAAGAATAGAAAATTCAAAAGAACAGCATTTTTTTTAAATAGAAAACTTTTATAACATCATAAATGTGTTAACTGTGTTTTTTGATTAAATCAATTAAATGTATCCTTGAAAAAAGGTAGGTTTTTTTTGTATTTATTATAATCTTACTGACCCTATTGAACAGTACTGTATTAATGGTTAAAAACTTGTGGTTGCCAGAAATTCACTGTAAAAAAATAAAAAAATAAAAAACCTGACAATTGCTCCTATTTATACCTGTATTTTAACCATATATTTAATTAAGTGATATAACATGAATAAACTAACTACAAAAAAATGCCTTTTTACCTAAAAGTACCAATAACCCCCACAATAATACAGGTGGCTGGCATGCTTTATGATTGTTCATAAATCATGGTCAATGCTCGTATATCAGGGCAACACACAACACTAAAATAATGCTATAAGTATTAACTAAGCATAAAATGCAACACAAATAGACCCTATTTTATAACCGGTACACGATTTTGGGCTGTCCCAGAAGAGAGATGACCAATCGTGGCGATTTCTGTGGTCATCTGTAGTAGCAGACCTACAAGTCTTATTTTTCTTTAGGACAGTCTAACAATTGTGGCTTACAGACAAGTTAGTACAATATTCTTTTAATAAAGTAATTCTATAATATAAAGGAAAGCGATTAGTATATGCTGACTTACAGTTAAAAAAAAACTTTATATGCTAGACCAGTCATGAATGTACTTGCCTAATCTCTGCAATACCGCAAACACAACAGTATTGAATCTACCGGTCTCATCATCCTCCTCCCTCCTGTGTTCTTGCCAGCAGCGTCTCCATCCCTGTTTTGACTTGTTCTAAATGCAGCTCTACTCACCCTTCTGGTACCCTTGGGTTAAAGACTAATAAAAAACACTCCAATGGAAACCATTGCTTGCAGCCCTATTCTTCATAAATCACAATATATGGGCCTGTTACAAGTACCTCAAGACAGAAGAATATTTCTAAACGCCTCATAAAAATGTACTGAGATTTACTGAAATCATGACTTAAATGAACCAACAAGACAAAAACTCCAGTGGTTTTGGTGTTTCCCATTGTCAGCTTCAGTAAAATACCAATTCATGCAATGACACAATTTATTTTGCTGCTATATTAAGTAGTAATATTAAGTGAGGTAAATATGCAAGCACACTAAGGAAGGACCATTTCATACATCCTGCGCAATGCGACGTCAGGCGTGATGCAAGTGTTTTTTCTAGTTCAAGTCCGGCGCAGTTATCATTTTCACGTCCAGTGCCACTTGTTAAATAGCAAATGCCCTTGAGCCCATCTGTTCGCCCATAGCCGTGCTGGTCGGAAAACAAGGTGTGTTCAGGTGCATTGTTGTGCTGTTTTGAGGCAAATGAAAACGACTGCGACACTGACCAACAAAAACACGTGTACACTCTGCTTATTACACACACAAACATTTTTAAATATTCAAAATAAAAGGATTCTTCTCTGGAGAGCATTTAGTCTTTAAGCTCGCAAATTCCACCATGTAAATAGCGAATCCGCCATGGTGCAAGCGCAAAAGGCTTTTAAAGGGAATGGTAGATGAGACTCTGATTGGTTTATTGCATGTTACACCCAAAACACAACAATTACTCATTAAGATACTAGGGACAACCCTTTAAGACCATGCGCCAGACGCGCCAACCATTTTTCCCATTGTTAACCTAGCAATAGTGTTTTCGGACTCGCCCGAGTGTGTCGCTTCAGACCATGGGCTCAGATCATTAAAATAGGGCCCTTAAACTGTTAGGTTTGGGGTTAAATTATATGTACAAGTGATTTAATATACTATTGTTGACTGTGAAAGAAATTGGAAATATTGCAGGACGCTAAAGCTCTAAATCAAGGATCTATGGAAACTTGCTGAACTTGCTTGTTCGGTGTGTCTATGAGGAAAAACTACATGTTGTCACAAAATGACAGTCAACTTGACAAAATCACTGGATCTCAGAGCAGGTCTCGTATGATGTCACTGCTGTCATGGTAATAATGTATAGAAATCAGAGCTGCAGCTCAGTGATCTGTCAATCTACAGCATGCAATGTGTTATTAAAGAAGTCCGTTATCTGATGGCATATTCGATGACTGATATACGAGAACTTCCCATCTCATTTGATACTCGCTTTAAAAAATGGAAGTATACTCTTAGTCTCTTACTAATCATCATTTAAAGGTGTCTGAATAAAACATCACCTCTTTGCAGCAGGAAAACAATATGATGTGCATGAGTCGAGCAAGTGAGGTCTCAGTTTAGTTAAGGACAGTATTGCTATTGATTTCTGACAGAGCTCTAAAGATCTGAGATAGCATTGAGCTTATAATATCTTTAGAAAACGATCGTGTAACATTGTAACTGCTTAAGGAAACGATTTTGTCACATAATTTCAATTTATCACCTGATAGCTTTAACAAGATCACGAAAGTGAGAGCTTTCTTTACTCTGTATACAAGTTATTTCACACTCTAGAAATGCCACCAACACCAGCTTTACATTATACATTATCAATATCTATTAACATTATCTCATCTGAGGCCCAGTGATACAGAAGAGCATGATGGAAAAATGTATAATCTGTAATAAAGAACTTTGTACATCATTTTATTGTGGCAAATTTCTGACTCTATGGGTCTGATTAAGTACTGTCAAACTGATAAATCGCAATTAATCGCATCCCAAATATGCGATTATTTATTGTTTGTGCTTACATAATATATGTGTGTGCACTGTGTATAATGATTATGTATTTATCAATACACACATGCATATATTTCAGATTTGGAAAAACTTAAGGGTGAGTAAATGATGACAGAATTTTCATTTTTGAGTGAACTATTCTTTTAAGGTCAATAAATTCACATCAATAAAAACAATAACTAAGAGCTGCATTTTATTTATAAACACCTAATAGATTATTTGATTTATAATCAGCTAATATCAAGATCAAAATACGCAATAGGAGAGAGAGCGGCATCAGCACTGGTAAGATTATTTAGTCTCACTACTTTTAATGAAGATGATAGTGTGTTCTGTTCAGAGGCAATTTGCGCATTGGCTTTCTGAGGAAATACTCAGCTACTCATCTGCAGCGATGCGTGTTGCAGTAGCGCTGTCATATCTGGCTATAACATCTCATGTAACCAATAAGACGCTCTCGCGTTTATTTTTTACCATTTTGGGAGGAGTAAAATTTACATACTGAATGTGTTCCTTTTTGACCATTTTGGAAGGAATAAAATTTACATTTGGTAAATTAAATTTACATATGTAAATGCATTTGGTTTTAAATGTTTGCGCACCATCCGCAGACTGTACGCACTCTTTTACTGGAGTAAGCGAAGCAGGAATGTAAACAGAATGATTTTATTAACTCTGATATTCACATTTAGATTAAATATTCCACTCTCATTAACAGAGTTAAGTACTCAAATTACATTACACAAGGTATTATCAAGAAGTTAAGCAAATTTGGATATAAGTATTTGTAGTGTATGCGCATGCTTTTGAACAATTTTCTTGTGGAATGCTTCGTTTTAGTGTTTTAACAACAGCGAGGAGTGCTAGGAGCATGGGGATTCCTCTTTAAACCAAACTGCAGAACTCATGATCTGACAAAATATTTCTTGCAGGAAGAACAATGATCAGTGATGCGCACTTGACTTTGATAATATGGCATTAGATTCGTTTGGTGGTAGAGCGGTCCATTGGCTGGTATGAATATAAGTCTGATCACAATATTGTACAACCATTGCTGCTGATGTCATGTGCAAGCAGACAATACTAATGATAACTCCTCCTGTGATCTTCCCAACATTATAAAAAATACCACTGTATTTGAAGGAAACCTATTTTAAAAAGGTTTTGTCAATGACCTGTTGAGTCGTATGCAAAAAAAAAAAGAGTTGTATGCAAAAAATAAGTAGGCCTATCTGTTTCCATAAAAAAATTGATATAAACATCCTAAAATATATGTTTACCGTAGGCAAAATGGCATATGTTTGATTTGCTTAAAACTATTAAAAATACACTGTAAAAAGTTGACATAAAATTAAGTAATAAAAATGTATTGTTGCAGTCATGTTTATTCTCTTCAGATTTAATCAGTCAAAACATTTCTATCTTATTTTTATTGAGCTCCAGCGATAGCTTGATGTCTTTGTCCATATTAGGGATTTCATTTCTATGAGTCACTTGTAGACTTTCTGTGCAAGGGCGCCCATTGTGAGAGTTTAACGCGGTGTACTTTTATTTTGGTTTAGGCTTATTGCGATATATTGCACACCCCTAATTAACATAACATAATAACATAATAATAAAAAAATTAACCGGTATATCGCGACCCCCCTATAGTGTGTACGCAAAATCTAGCTTTTGATTTTGACCAGTCATGAATGTACTTGCCTAATCTCTGCAATACCCACACACTTTTAGGATAAAATCTACATAAAGGTTCATACTTGAGGTCCCTGGTCTTTTCACGATAAGAGAAAACGAATGAAGGGACCAGGTGTAAACAGGCCCTATGACTTTATAACTACTGGTTTTTGTAGTTTTGTATAACTACTACAAGGCTTCATTGAGAATGAGTTTTTTCTTTTTACCTTCTGGGCTGAGACCGGCGGTCATCTTCCCCACTGCCAGACTCCTTTAAGAAAAAAAAAAGGAAACAGAAATGCATTATTCTTATTGATCTGTAGCATAAATTATTACATCTGGTCGTAACTCTGAGGCTAAACAATAAGATGAAATGCAATGTAAATATCGGCATCAAAATCAATATTTAATACAGGGGTCTTTAAAAGATATCAGTCCATGCAGTCACATCAATTGTTGCATTTTTATAAGGTTTCATAAGGTCGTTGGATTTTGGTTGAATTGAATAATATTTTTGGTAACACTTTAAATAAGGTTAATGTATTAACTAACATGAACTAACAATGAGCAATACATTTGCTACAGTATTTATTCATCTTTGCTGATAAAAATCAATTGATTTCAATCATGCATTAGTAAATGTTGAACATTAACTAAGATTAATAAATGCTGTAGAAGTGCAGTTAATAGTTCATATTAACTAAAGTAGTTAACTAAAGTTAACTAATGAAACCTTATTGTAAAGTGTTACCATTTTTTGCACAAATTAAAAATGTTCAAGTTAATTTGAAAAAAAAAAAGTAATCATAATAATAATTTAGTTTTTTAATACACTGACTATTTTGTGCACAAAGTACTGCAGAGGCTGACATCTTGCATTTGCTATCTATTAACTGGACATCACAAACTGAAAAATCACCCATAACTTAAACATGTGCATTGATTCCCACATTTTGTTTGGGTAATGTCTTGTTCTGTACACCTATTATTAATCTGTCGAAGAATTCATGCAGTTTTCTCGCCAGGGATCAATAAATTCTATCCATTCATATACGGCTTATTAAATGCTGCACTGTTTATTTGGGTCTAGCGGCTTAGATCATTGCATAAGCCCACGGTATTATACAGAGCAGAGGATCAACCGAAGAGATTGGATTTCATGCTAAATGCATATGAACATTAAAAAGAGTTTGGAGTTTAAAGCATACAATATTTTAAAATGAACAGTTCGCAGTAGAATATTTATTCCAGAACATAGACAGACAAAGTGAGGCTGAGGCACATTATCATATTAAGAGTATGATAAAGTCTGACAGGATATTATAAAAATAAAAAGAAGCTTTTTTTAAACATGACACAACCAGCTCAGTAAACACAGCGTTTTTAATGAAACAGCGCCGATTTAGTCTTTTTCCTAATTTGGAATGCATTGTATCAAAAAGCCTGAGATTTGCCATGTTCAGAAATGCAATGAATGCACCAAAAAAGACGGGGCTATCAGAGTACCAATTTATCTCAAGTTACTCATGGCAGACAGACATTACCAAAGATGGCCATGATTTTGCATGAACCCAAATGAAAGCACAGTGTTTTGCATCATGGAAATGTTTCACCCATGACATCCGTCTTTGAATCATTTGGTTCTAAACAGCAAATGACTGATAATCTATAGCCTAGACCCCCAAAATATTTGACTATCCAATGCATATGTTCAAATAGTTTATATGCATAGTTCACATGAGTGTAAAGTTAAAGCATCGTACGCCAGACTAAGACCAGATTTGTTGCATGAATTGGTGCACCACAGACACATGACTCTCTCACATGAGATTTTCCGCCGACGTCACATGATACAAGACCTTAGAAAGACAACCAAATTGCTTATAAGAGATCATATTTGTTGGTGGAAGTCTCTTTGACGTAACCTGGAGTTAAGTGTACTGCTCAAGAATATAAAAGTGAAAGTAGATATTGGTTCCTAGAACCTGAATCAACCCCACCTGGAACCAAACCTTCAAACTGTCATACTGACCCAGATTTTACCAGCACCACTTTTCAGCCTCTGATTAGACAACAGCGAAATATCATATGACTCTGTAGTGGTAAAACCTAATTGCTTCATCATAGCACTTGACCTTTATCTTTATGTACACATTCACATTCCTCTAGGTGAAGTGATTTCAAACAGGAGTCTAAGGACCACAGGTGGTGTTAGGTAAATTTGAGAGGCAAAATGTTTTTTCTTGTAACAATTGTATTGCGTGTAACACAATATTATTTCTGAACTTTAGTAATAACGAAGGGTAGGATTAGGGTTTGGTTGAGGGTTAGTTTCATGTAATTATGCATAATTTACTGTTATTACAATGGTAAGTACATGTAATAAATGTAACAATGACACTGTAAAATAAAGTGTTACCAAAATAGCAATATAATTGAAAAACAAATGTATAAACCATACTTGCTTACAAAATGTATGTTGAAGAATAGCTTGTATTTGCGTTGTATTTTTTTCTAAGGAGTTTCTCCTTGAAATCATATTTATTTTGAAAAGAGATACACAAATAAATCTCCATTTGAAATGAAATATTTATATTCAGGTTAATACATCTAATAATGGTTAGAAGATATGCTTTAATATTTTGGTAGTATAAATGGTTTTATACACAGAAATATACAGCTGCCTTTATGGTGTGGGGGTCCCTGACAAGGAGATCAACAAAAATTGGGGTCATTGGTTTTTTTACATAATATGTAAAAAATTACAAAATGCTGCCTCTTGGTATTCAGTCTAATTTTAGACGTTTATAATCCCACCTTTTCACTATCCTACAGACAGCCTGTTTACTATGACTGGCTCAGTTTTTAAGGGGACAGCTGTATTTACTTCCTGGTAACAAAAAGACTTTCGTTTGAAGACCAAACACATCGTCATAGTAACATTTGCATATGAATTAAACTATTTCATACATAGTCGAAAATAAGCTTTGAGTCATTTGGGCAATTATCAAACACTTCCTGTCTATGACATGCCACTGCAAACAACCGGTAGATTTAGCGGAAAATCTCAACGACTGAGATACAATCCATGTCGCACTCTCGCCAGATATTTAATGAACCATAAGGACAACAATGTAATTCCGAGTCTATATTTCACGCATGCGTGTTTCTATAGCGTCTGAGGACAAACGGACCTTAGGAAACAGCGGAAATGAACCCAAAACTACCGAGGCGGTGGAAGGTGTCGGAGAAAAAAGATGCGAGTCACTCACCGAAACGCACGGGCTGGATGTTGCGCTTGGAGTAGGCGACCGCTGCACAGTTACCAACGCCATTCAGGCTCCGGTAAACGGATACCTGAGAGAAACCGGCGGTGGCGAGACAGACATAATTGTGTCAGGGGAGATCAGCCGCGGCTCGTCCGTTGCTACTGCTCTCTATCGCGCTTCCTCTCTGCGACTGTTCTGCGCATGCGCCGGAACCGCCAGCTGTCAAGATTCAGTGGCCTCAAGCCATGGTTAACTGTGTGCGAGCTGAACAAGCATGTGAAATAATGTGTTAAACATCATTTTTAAAAGGTCCTGAGTGTGGTTAATAATCTTAATAATTTAGTCTACCTCAAAAATACCCCATTTGTATAAACTGATATGAAATGCATTTAAAGCTCATTTAAAGAAGACAACATGCAGGGATAGTCCACGAAAAAAATGCAAATGTCATCATTTAGTGTACTCTCTCCTGTGGAACTTAAAATAAAAAATAAATATGAAGATTGTTGGTAAAACAATCAAATACAAACAAACAAATACATTGGAAGTCAAAGGGAACCGAAATGCTTTGATGACCAACATTCTTCAAAATATCTTCTTTCATTTGTGTTCCTCACACGAGGGTCAGTAAATGAAGACAGTATTTTCATCTATCCCTAAATCTACCATCCATGGTTAATTGGTTATTTATCTGTAATGACTTAATAAATTAATTAATATTTTAGGTACATTACTCTAAAATTGGTAATTAATTAGCCACTAATTACATCTTCAACAGTGTAATTATATGTTACTCTTTTACTAATTACTCTCTAAAAAGTATTGCATTATTATTACAAATTACTTTCTAAACCCCATATCAACCGACCATTTGAAAAGTACATGGATAGACATGAAACTGCTCTTTTAGTGCTATCAAATAAATAATATAAAATTGCATAAATTCTTCTTCTACTGACCAAAGTCTTTAAAGGGAGAACGTTACGTTAAAAACATTTTAACATTAGATGTTAAATTTTGATGTTAAATCCACTATTGTTTTATAATCTAACTGGAGAAGTAACTATAATTACATTACAGAAAATTACAGTAAAGTAATACATTACTTTACCTTTTCAGGGATAAAGTAATTAAATTACAGTAATTAATTACTTAGTAATGCATAAACACCCGAGAGAGAGAGAGAGAGAGAGAGAGAGAGAGAGAGAGAGAGAGAGAGAGAGAGAGAGAGAGAGAGGGAGAGAGACCAGTATCTCTGTTTTCACAGATGATGTGTAGACAGGAAATGGGTTTATAGACAAGCTGTGACTTTTCTTTTCTTTTGCTCGTAACCTCCACTCCCACACTGCTACTTCACTGTTTTTTTTTTTTTTTTTTTTTACAGTCTATGCTTCACACATGCCAAAGCAAGTGCAGCTCAGTTCTTTGTGTGCCATGTGATACTCTCAAAGATGAATAGATAGTAATTTTTTTGTTGTTTTTTTGCTTCATGACATGTGTCAAGCCACCCAAAGAATTTGACACACACAGCTTCAATTGTTAGTGGAAACTTCCTCATACATTATTTTGCTCTATTTGCCTCTGACAATTCAACCAAATCCTACGTTTACCCAAATCTCTCTGATTGGCATTAAGAGTGAGAATAGAGAAAATTAATATTAGGATTACAGCAGGTGTAACAGAATTTGGGTTAATACTGAGAATGAGATTCAAGAAAATGTATATTCAACATATTCATTTAAAATTTTTAATTCATTTAATTCTCAAAATCATTTAAAACATTCAAATCTAGTACATGGCAAAATAAACAATACAGGAAAAAAATGTCAACTCTTATTTTAAATGGATAAAAATCATATAATGGATCTATAACTATACACATAATAGAAATAAATAACTGCTCTATGCCGAACAAATTACAAGCTATACAAAAAGTGGACCAACTTTTGCAATAAACCCATATGACATATTACAGTAGGCCTACAAAGTGAAGAATATTAACAACACCTATAATGTTCAAATATGTACAGTAATACACATATAATAGTACTGTCTGTTTGCTATAGGAATAAAATGTGTGCTTTGTACAACAGAATGACAGCAATTTCCCAGGGTGTGGTGTTTGGTGATTTAGGGATTTATTAAAGAGGTTGTCACCATCTAGTGGCAGCCTGTTCTGTATCTACTTGAACAGTTTCCTTTCAGCAATATCGTTTCTTGTTAAGCACAGGCTTCAATAAAACTTGAACATGCATTAAATGTAGGCTGTTTTATGCAACACATATGACTAAATTAATCCCTCTGAATGCCTCTATTTAAACGTCTAAACAGTTCATTAAATATTTCGAATCCATTTTCCTTTCATTGAGAGTTTTAGCAAATAGGGAAATTGTAAAACACATTTCTACTGATCGGACCATCGGTATATACATTTGTTCTACAATTTCCCATTAATGGTGCCTTGTATTACTTTGAAATTCAGTTAGTAAACTTAATTAATGTACAACTATAATAACGTCTACATATAGTTTGGTGAAACGTTTTATGGACACTCCCAAAAGAAATGGGTCAAGTTGATATGTAAAAACACGCAATATCGTGCGATTCATATACGGTACTTTCATAACAACCTAAACGTAATCAGTATGACTAATATGTAATCGTACAGAGGATATTTTAAATAATCTCTGTTTTTTTATTATTATTTATAATTGTGATTAATTACATTTCGATTCTGTTTTGTTGCCTAAACGTCGTATTGATCTTAAGTTATCGAATCTGCTGTTCGCCAGATAGTTTTAGAAGCAAGATGGCGACCTCTGGTAAACAGTAAGTGCCTTAATGCTAACTTAGTGCTATTTTGTCCACTTACATAAGACATATATTTATATAAATAATTGTTTATAATGATGGACATGTCATGATGGTTGTGTGTGCGTATTGTTAAACAGTATCTTGATAAAAAATCAAGGAATAGTCCGAGCCACTGAGCTAATGCTGCTATCCCCAAAACACACGTGAATACAATAATATTAGCCACATTACAAATTATAAATTAATTGTATTTACATGTTGCATTTTACTCAAATCTAATTCGCTGTGTGTAATATTGTTGCCAACTGTCCTTATATGAAATTGGGAGTGCAGCTAAAACCAGTATACGTTGGTTATCTGGTTTAAACTGCACATAGCTGGTCTCTCAGCCTGGTAAAAACTGGTGTTTGACTGCTTTTAACTGGTTGGTTAGCTATCTAGTCAAAACCCCTCTAAAACCAACTACGTCCAGGCTGGGAGATCGACAGCCAACCAGCTTAGGCTGGTTTTAGCTGTTTTATTTTTCCCCACGAGAGACAATGTTTATAGTGACCCTGTACCTCAAAATCAGACATAAGGGTATTTTTTTTTTAAATCAAGATTTATACGTAATCTGCAAACTAAATAAATAAGCTTGTTAGAACTATTTGAAAATCTGGAATCTGAGGGTGCAAAAAAGTCTAACTATTGAGAAAATCGCCTTTAAAGTTGTCTAAATGAAATCCTTAGCTACGCATATTATTATTAATAATATTTTTATTACATATTTACAGTAGGAAATTTACAAAATATCTTCTTAGAATATGATCTTTACTTAATATCCTAATGATTTTTGGCATAAAAGAAAAAATCAATAATTATGACCCATGCGATTTATTGTTGGCTATTGCCACAAATATGTGTGCCTTTTACTGGTTATATATATATATATATATATATATATATATATATATATATATATATATATATATATATATATATATATATATATATATATATATAAAATGTTAGACACATTTTTAATTAACCATCACTTATACCAACTCATATCCATGTTGTCTTATGTGCATTAAAGGTATGGGCTCATTTTGCCCCAGAAGAGTACAGCAAAATCTGCCCTTCTCGCCCGCCCCTCTGTGTTTGGAGATGATTCTGATGATGAGGTGATATCTTCTATGAATTTGAATATCACTTTCTCTACACTTTCTCTGTGCACTGTAATAAAACACAATCTCTTATATTGTAGACCTCTGTTGGGGAGAGCTTGAAGAAGGAGGCAGACAAAAAGAAGATGATGAAGCAGGTGAGCATGGAAGACATCCCAACAAAAGTTGCATAAGTATGAGGTTAATGGTGTTGAAAACAGTCTTTTGTTATATCTCCCACTTCAGACCCGTCTTGAGATGCAAAAGGCACTTGAAGAGAACAGCACTGTCTATGAATATGACAGCGTGTATGATGATATTCAGAAAGAGAGACTGGAAAGCAATAAGAAGTTGCTAGGTGGCACAGATAGAAAGGTATATTTTAAAATTGTATTACAAAAAAGTTGCTTTGTTCACTCAATTGACATTATTAAGGCCAATTCACATCAATAATGATAAATATAACTATATAAGCATCCACGATATTGTTTATGATTAGCATTGATTACAGTTTTGTCATCTGCTGCTTTAAATGCATAAGCTCTTTAAAGCAGGATATATTCTGATTGGCTGTCAATGTTTTTAACATTCATTAGCTGGAAAAATGGTTCCGAAAGTGATTCTAGCAATATAATGTATTATAGTCATAGTGTGGACTTCCCTGTTCTCATAAAATTAGAATGATTATTAAAACTTTAAATGTATTGTTATGGTTTTTGGTGTGGCCGGACCTTTACTTTAAACCTATGTAAGTCTGTATTGCTGTTGTACTACCGTGTTATGCAATAGTTTTTTGAAGTAGCACTTTCAATATCTAATGGTTCACTTCAACATTTTCAGCCCAAGTATATTAACCAGCTGCTCCGTGCAGTAGAAGAGAGAAAGAAGGAACAAGAACGCCGTGATGAGAGGAAAATTCAGAAGGAAAGAGAAGCTGAGGGCGAGATGTTTGCTGATAAAGAGGCCTTTGTCACCTCAGCTTATCGCCAGAAGCTTAAAGAAAGACAGGAAGAGTTGGAGAGAGAGAAGAGGGAAGCAGCGTTAGAAGGTGAGTTCTTGAAGTACAATGCAGTGTTACGAATATTAAAATTGACATGCTTAATAGTGTTCTTTTTTATTTTCAGCTGCACTGGATGTCAAGAAGCAGAGGGATCTCAGTGGATTTTATAGGCATCTTCTCAATCAGACAGTCGGAGAAGAGGCAATTCCTGATCGCAGTGCTCCGAGGTGAGAAATATCCACCTTATCTTGCTTTTTATTTTTGCTACACACCAGTGTTTATGATTATGATAATAACTATCAAGCACTGTTTTTGACTGCTAAAATAACTGGAAATTATTTTAAAAAAGAGTTAAAAATGTCTCTTACAATACAAATAAAGGGTATGTTTAGCATAGATAAGTGCAAAACAAGCAGAGACTTAAAGCATAAAGTGCATACAAAACCGTTACACAACCTCAGGTTAAAATTAAATTGTTACATGTAAATGGTATTTTGGTAGTTATGCTCATAAGTTTACAAACATCCGGTATGCTTAAAGGGTTAGTTCACCCAAAAATGAAAATTCTGTCAATAATGACTCACACTAATGTCGTTCCAAACCCGTAACACCTCTGTTCAACAAACGTGGAAGAGAATAGAATGCTGAATAAAGTTGTAGTTTTTGTTATTTTTGGACCAAAATGTATTGTCGATGCTTCAAAAGAGTCAACTAACCCACTGATGTCACATGGACTACTTTGATGATGTTTTTCATACCTTACTTCCTACCTTTCTGGACACGGACTGTAGAGGGCATTCACAATTGAAGGACAGAAGGCTCTCGGACTAAATCTAAAATATCTTAAATTGTGTTCCGGAGATAAACGGAGGTCTTACGGGTTTGGAACGAGTCATTAGGAGTCATTAATGACAGAATTTTCATTTTTGGGTGAACTAACCCTTTAATATTAAAATAAATATGTAAATTTAAAAACAAGCTTTCTTAAAAGTAGCTTTTCTTTTGCTAAAAGAAATATGTTGTAAATATCTGTTATATATTATTTAATACATTTCTGTATGTTGGTGACACATACATTTCATTTCATTTAAATTCATGCAATATGAGACAGGAAGAGATCAGTTTAAACTGCATCATATATCTGAAATGGTTAAATGGATAGTAAAATCCTGTTATAATTTACTCCCCCTCAAGTTGTTCCAAACCTGTATGGATTTCTTACTTCTGCTGAGCACAAAAGATATTTTGTAGAATATGGGTAACCAAACATCGACTAAAAAAATACTATAGAAGTCAATGGGGTCCATAAACTGTTTGCTTACCAACATTCAAAATATCTTCTTTTGTGCTCAGCAGAAGAGCGAAATTCATACGGATTTGGAACAACCTAAGTAATGACAAAATTCCCTTTAACTGAACTGCTCTTTTATTCTTTGTTACCTGTCCCATTTTAAACTGCAGAGACTATTTGTAAGTTTGTGTAATTCTTAAAGCTCTAATAAAATTATTAATCATCAACTTGAACATGTTTTAGAGAGGACAAAGCTTCAGGATCTGCAGCAGCAGAAAGGCCGCCGACACCGGAGCCCACACTGAAAAGAAGAGAGAGCGAGGCTGAATCCCACAGTGATGAGGACCAGAGCGATAAAGGAGCAACGTTCAATAAAACCATCACAAGCGGCAACCACTCAAAACGAAACTACAGACAAAAATCCCCTCATTCAGACAGTGGTGATGACCAAGACCGGGAGAGGAAAGAGGTTAGAGAGAGGAGTCACAAAGATAGAGACCGGGATAGAGCAAAGGAAAAAGAGAGGACAAGAGACAGAGGGAGGGAGGACAAGCACAGTCATAGAAAGGAGGACAGGGACCACAGAAGAGAGAGGGAACGAGACAGGGACAGAGAAGAGGACAGAGGCCGAGACAGGAGGGACAGAGACAAAGATGACAGACATGTTAAGAGGGACAGAAGAAACAGCAGCCCAAAATACAGAGAACGGGACCGCAAAGGAGAGCAAGATCGTGACAGAAGAGACAGCAGCCCGAAGGACCGAGAACTGGACCGCAAAGGAGAGCAAGATCGAGACAGAAGAGACAGCAGCCCGAAGGACCGAGAACTGGACCGCAAAGGAGAGCAAGATCAAGACAACAGCCCGAAGGACCTAGAACTGGACCGCAAAGGAGAGCAACATCAGACGGACAGAGAAAGCCAGAAAATGGACAGCAAAATAGGGGATGAAGATAAAATAAGCGAGGGGAAAACTGACAATGCTAAAGAAGAAGAAAAGGTTTTGGAAACTGAAGATAAAACTGATGCAAAACAGGAACCTAGTAAATTTGCAAAACGCAGCAGTGACCAGACTGTAAGTTCAGCGAGAGAGAGATACTTGGCCCGGCAAATTGCTCGTTTTGCTGTGAAGCCTTACATTGAAAAAGATGACGACTAGCGAACAGATTTACCATTATGTCGCATCTTTAAGGACATTGTGTGTTTCCCTCTTTGAAACAGGAAATATTGGTTTGGTAAAGGCAAATAATAAAAAAAAACAAAGAATGTTTATTGGGAGTTTTTTATGTGTAAATTTCACTTTAATGTAAAATTGTCCATCGGTGGTAATAAAATAAACCCAAATAGTACTAATTGTAGCAAAATTGTAGCCGTTTACACAACATTGTTGTGTTTTTTTGGCCCTTCATTTACACGTCAACGTCATTTTTGGGGGCCTGAGAAGGCAAACCTTTTAAAACGGGTTTCAAGAGCACATTTTTGAAAACAATGCAGTTGTCATTCACAAAAACACAAATGTGAAAACAGTGATGTTACACACATGCATATTGTGTTCCGTCTATAAGCCCATAGTCTTTCATTTTTACAAATGACCTCACCAACTACTGGCAGGCATTCTTTTTTTATGGCTCTGTGTGAACAGGGATAGTCATCCTTTCATGATAAATGCAAAGGAAAAACCTTTATGTTTTTCAGTACATCACGGTCGTGTAAACATAGCCTTAGTTGCTGTTATGCACCATTACTTTTTTTTGTGTGGTCTTTAAGGTATTGGCTTTTAAAGTCTCCTTGAACTGGAAGTAGCAACCGAATATTTCAAATTGAAACAGAATATTGAACAGGGAGTTTTACTTCAGCACACCTCATCAATTCTCTCTTGTAACAGACTTACAGTTGGAGAGCGGTTAAGGATATTCAAACCCAAACCATCAAACTGACATCATGGGAAAAAGGACATTCTAGACCAGAAGTAACTTTAGATTTTGATTAAAGATTACGGTGACAAACGATTGTGTGTGTTAACTTGCACGATTAATTGTTCACCTGAAGACCTGTAATGTCTGCTAATAAAAGCCCCATTTCCACCAAAATTACATAACTTTGTCCCAGGAACTTTTTTCCCTCAGACCTGTCGCAGTCTGCATTTTCATCTAGATCTGAAGTACTGTGAAGATTAAGCCTCTGACATTGGACTACACAACTTTCCAGTTCTCACTGGATTTCTTCCTCCGCATATAAGCTTAAAGCCTGAACCTAGTCATTGGATTTTTTTAACTCCATTGTTGAGTCAATTATCAAAACTCTTACTGCAACAGACTGTAAGGTTGAAATAAAATACTGGGTGAACTCTGCGTTCAAGTGTTGCTCCTGAATTTTGAAAAAGTACTACCATGCAAGCAGGAACATTTTTTCCCGGAACTTTTAGACCCTGGTACCTGTGGTCAAAACACAAGTACAACCCCAAAGTCCCTAGTTCCTGTGGAAAGTTCCCACCATGGAAACACGGCTAAAGAAAATGGGGGAAATTTATTTGACAAGGACTTTAATAATCCACAGAAGTGGGCAAAGACAATTAGCCACGTCACCTTTCTTTTCCCAATGTACAACATGCACAGGTCATGATCCAGTGTTACACATCTGCATTGTAGGCAGCGGTTTCCCCTCACAGAAACAATGGAGAAAATACAATGTGGTAAAAACTTTTATTCAGTTGATTTCTCTTCAAGTTACAATTATACAAAACTTAGGACACAAAGGTATTCAGGAAAGAGACGGTCCGAGGCTGAAGTCCCATTCGTTTGAAATCTGGTGGGCAAAAAGAAAAACTTAGATTAGGATAATTTGCAGAGCAAATTTCACACAAATAAATTGTTTTGTTTAGAGTCAGAAAACCGTTTATCACCACTGATCAATCTGACGGTAATTCCAGCTATAATCAGTTTAGGTTTCATCATAATGAGCATTTAAAATAAGTAACGTTAGCGTTAAAAGCATTTCAACAGAACTTACCATACATTTCTTTAGCCCTCGAAAAAGATCTGAAAAGACAAACATCGTTAAGTAGCAGCTCATACATGTGGCAAGTTACGTTACTTCGTCCCCATGTAGTATGTTCAGAAAACCGATCATCACCACTGATCAATCTGACGGTAATTCCAGCTATAATCAGTTTA
This sequence comes from Gobiocypris rarus, assembly GCA_023029165.1. Taxonomy (NCBI): domain Eukaryota; kingdom Metazoa; phylum Chordata; class Actinopteri; order Cypriniformes; family Gobionidae; genus Gobiocypris; species Gobiocypris rarus. The sequence continues at coordinate 15,380,413 of CM040930.1, read as the reverse complement.
GGTTTCATCATAATTATAAACTCGGGCTGTATTTAAATAACTTTGCTGCAGAACTCACCATAAATTTGTGAAGCCCTCTTAAAACATCTGAAAAGACATACATATCGTTAAAGAGCCGCTCATACATGTGAGAAGTTAGTTACTTCGTCCATACTAAGCGTGCTCAGAAAACCGATCATCACCACTGAACCATCTGACGGTAATTCCAGCTATTTTCAGTTTAGATTTCATCACAACACACACCATAGAAGAAATATTATTATTGTAAAATAGTGGAAACTGAGTCCATTGTGTCTTACCATAAATAAGCCGTATATTTTTCGAAATTCAGCTCAACACATTTTCTCGCTTTGACACTTCAGAACAGAAAGACCTACACCGCGTGCGCCTCGTGATTTATATACGCGAGTCGCTCGATGACGTAGTTCTTCCTGTTCTTCTGCCATTGGACACTTCGCGCGATCTGCTCATTTCTGCCAACTACTGGATTAGTTTATAACCCTTAAAATCAATCATATTTTCGTGTAGCGGGAGTTGATTTTGACACATTCCATAGACACTTGTTAGGAAGTGTTCAAAGACGTATTTATTTTTTGATGTGGAATTTAAGTATAATCTCATACGAGTCAGCTGGGTCTGGGAGAGAAGTAACAGGGTATATTATAGTGAGAGCGAAATTGACTAACCCTATTCATCTCTTCTTGAACCATTGTATTTTTTTAGTTTTTTTAAAGGACTTCGTTTATAACAAATATCCTTATTATTCCAAATGAAGTAATTGTTTGGATAAAAACTGTGTTTGAAAATCAGACCATGCTAATAGCACTTGCTTGTGGAAATAAGAGAGCAACAGGGATCTTATCAATGCTGAATTTCAATGCAGAATTTAAACCTCCCAACTGAGAAAATACATAATCTGGTATAATATTCTAAATACTGGATAAGTAATTCCTCAACAGTTGTCTCTAAATGTGTTATTTCAAGCTGCAAAATCAACAAAATTAAGACTAGGCTACGTTACTGTAGCTACTGCACAAACAGGTTTATATTATATAAACCTATATATATATCAGGTGTGTTTTAAGATCTAATGTAAAAAGTGAATTTGCTATGGACTGCTTATATTTTGATATAGGCATATATTTACGTTCTGAGTTCATGTAAAAACTCTTTACAAATGTTCTGTAACTATATATATATTCAAGATTCAAGAGTTCAAGAGTTTTATTTGTCACATACACAATTATATACAGAATATATAACTGGCAGTGAAATGTAAACAGGTCCGCTCCATAGACAGTGCAAATAACAGTTACAAGAAACACAAGGAGGAAATTAAAAATATAAATAGAATAAAAAGTACTCAACATAGAATTATAAGTAATCAAGTAAAAGATAAAATAAATAACTAACTGGTTAACATAAAAAAAAAAAAAAAAAAAATATATATATATATATATATATATATATATATATATATATATATATATATAAGTAAAATGTGCAAACAATGGGTATAATGTAATGTGCAAACAGAAGTATAATGTGCAAACAGGTTTAATTACTGGTTGTTACACTGTAACAATAAGGACAAAGTGCAGTGCAATGACACTATGTGGATGTAATGTTAAAACCGGATGTTTTATGTGCGTGGGGTGAAGTGCAGTCACGTGACTGAGTTCAGGAGTCTGATGGCCTGGGGAAAGAAACTCCTCCTGAGTCTTTCAGTTTTTGCCATCAGGCTTGGAAGCGCTTACCAGATGGCAGCAGGGTGAAATGAGAGTTTGCAGGGTGGGTAATGTCTTTGATGATTTTGGTAGCTCTCCTCTGCAGTGTTTGGTGTAAATGTCCTGCAGAGACGGAGAGCTGACCCTGAGATGCGCCTGGATAAGCGCACCACTCTTTGCAGGGCTTTGCAGTCATGACTGGTGCTGTTCCCGTCACGCTGTGATGCACTGAGTCAGGACACTTTCTATCGCCCCTCGATAGAAAGTTTTCAGGATAGCCGGTGAAACCCTGAATTTCCTCAGCTGCCGCAGGTGGTACAGTCTTTGCCTGGCTTTTTCACCTGTGTCTGGATATGTGCAGTCCAGGTCAGGTCCTCGGAGATGTTCACACCCAGGTATTTGAAGCTGTTCACTCTCTCTACCGGTGTCCCGCTGATCACGAGAGGAGTATGACCGCTGTCTCTTCCTGAAGTCCACAATCAGTTCTTTGGTCTTGCTAACATTCAGAGAGAGACAGTTGTCCTGGCACCATGATGTCAGTTACTCCACCTCGTCCAAGTATGCCGTCTAATTGTTGTTGGAAATGAGACCCAGGACAACAGTATCATCAGCAAACTTGATGATAGAGGTGGAGCTGTGTGTGGACAAACAGTCATGGGTGTAGAGAGAGTAGAGCAGGGGACTCAGCACACAGCCCTGTGGAGCTCCCACACTCAGGGTGATGGAGGTGGAGGTGAACTGGCCTACTCTCACCGCCTGGGGTCTGCCAGTGAGGAAATCTTCAATCCAGAGGCAGAGAGAAGAATTCAGGCCGAGATCCAGGAGTTTGTGTGTTAGCTTAATGGGAACTATGGTGTTAAAGGCTGAGCTATAGTCAATAAATAGCAGCCTGACATAGTTCCCACTTTGCTGTCGATGTGAGTAAGGCAGGAATGAAGGACGTGAGAGATGGCATCTTCAGTCGATCTATTGGGACGATAGGCAAACTGAAGAGGGTCCAAAGTGTCAGGAATGGAGGAGCAAATGTTGTTTTTAATGAGTCTCTCAAAGACCTTCATGACTATAGATGTGAGAGCCACTGGACGATAGTCATTTAGGCAAGAGGGTTTACTGTTCTTAGGTACAGGGATGATAGTGGATTTTTGAAGGAGGTGTGGCAGATGTGGCAAGGGACTCATTAAATATGGATGTAAAGAGCCCAGCGAGCTGATCAGCACAGGACCGTAGAACACGACCTGAAATACCATCTGGCCCAGCAGCTTTCCTGACATCCACACGTTTGAGTGCCCTCCGAACCTCGTCCTCCGAGACAGAGATCACGTGACTGTTGCTGCTCTGAGGGACTCTCTCTGACGCGTCACTCGGCGGAGTCGCGCTGCCGCGATTACAATCAAAGCGAGCGTAGAAAGAGTTTAACTCGTTCACAAGCAACGGATCAGCTCTCACCTCTGCAGAGGATTTAGTATATATATATATATATATATATATATATATATATATATATATATATATATATATATATATATATATATATATATATATATATATATATATATATATATATATATATACTGGACAGCTACTGGACAGCTGACTGGACAGCTGAGTATATACTGGACAGCTGAGTATATATATATATATATATATATATATATATATATATATATATATATATATATATATATATATAGTTACAGAACATTTGTAAAGAGTTTTTATATATATATATATTTCCATATTTCAGCCGGTAGGGTTTATGAACAGAGCCTTGCCAATAGTGATATAGGCAACAAAAACAAAAAAAAAGCAAGTGAACACGTGATGCGTGATGACGTCTGAGGTCTAAATATGAAGCCGATTGCTATCGGTTTGCTAGCTACGTTGTTTCCCTCCATCAACACTGAGCAGAGACGGAAAGTTAGCAAGTTGATGATCAAAACTGACAACACCGGATTCACGTTTGCCATAAATATCGAGCCTTTCGAGTGAGGAACTCTTTACTGGACGGCTGAGTAAACAATCACCGTAGAATAAACGGTAAGACTGATTATTTCCGCTTGTTAGATACATTGCGTTTCAAACGCGATTGCTAGCCAGTTAGCATTTGTAGCGAGCCATGTGAATTTGAAAGTAGAAACTTTGCTTATGGCATCTGCATATCTGTATGGGAGATTAAATAAATCGAAAGGTTTTTGAAAAATTAAATCGATTAATAGCTGGTCTCTGAAGCATTATATACATGTGTTTGAAAAAGAAACTTTAACGTAACGTAAGCACATGACGGCATTGGTTCGCACTTGTTTGTACAGACTGGTTCGCTCAGGTTTAATCCGGCACAAACCAAAATATTTATGTAATGAAGTGTGTTGGCGAGAGAAAGTCACATTGCAACCATAAAACCTTAAAGAAAATCTACTAACACACCCTCACAGGCCGTAAATCCATTGGCACATGACATTTCTGGCGCCCAACGTTGCTAATGGACGTCAAATTTCTCATGATCAATAACATATAAGACAAGTTACATGAGACATGGCAATTGTCTCTTCACGGGACATTACGTGTCACCGTTTTGAAAATGTATATTTGTGCCCTCACATACCTCCTTACCAGATTCACAACATGTTTTCTGCTGCTGTTAGACTTCTCTTGAAAGCTCATTTGTTTCTGTATGGCTGTTTGCACGGTATGAAAATGTGAATTATGCAAAGGCAGTATTCATTTAAATACTTGCTAAGTCCAGTTAGTCTTTGTGGTTGTGTAAATGTGTGTTTGTGTGTAGATATAAATATAAATAAATGCTGCTTGATTTAGTTTCCAATAGTAATTATAAAGAATAAATTGAGAGTGAATAAATCTAATTCTTTGAAAATTATATATTTTTTAATATATATATTAAAAAGTCTACATTTTGCATCTGTTTTGTATCATTTTATTTCTTCAAAGCCTTATGTCATTGAATTGATACATGCAAACATTTTAACATAATAATACTAATAAAAGATACATGCTGAACTTAATTCAGTAGTACTATGATACTTATTCTGAGGCAATTTACTTAATGCTTTTGTCACTTCCTGTAAAACCACAGTCAATTATTCCCACCTGTTACATATCCATAGCAGGTACACTACACCACACAGAGATATGAAAATAAACCGGTTTCCTACAACACTATTACGATGACTAAATTAAAGTCTAACATTATTGCGGCAATCAGCTGAAGTGTATTTTTTGCTGTTCTAGAACTGAAAGCACTTTTCTTTTGTGTAGACATATGCAGGCTCTATAGCAGTGCACGATGTTCAACAAATCTTTTGGTGCTCCCTTTGGGGGAGGGACAGGAGGATTTGGGACTTCATCAACATTTGGGCAGCAAAGTAAGTTAATATGTGCTAAAATATTTTGTTATGGAAAATGAGAACCAATAATTAATACTGTACACTGTATCTTTAGACAAAGATTAAATTTTTTGCTACCTTTGTCATCAGATGCTGGGTTTGGAGCAACAGGGGGCTTTGGATCTGCAGCGTTTGGTGCGGCAAACAACACAGGAGGACTGTTCGGAGCCACCCAGAACAAGCCTGGTAATGCAGAACCTCACCACCTTCTCAAAGAATACTCAGAATTAATAATTTCAAGATTTAGTTGACTTGATATTGATTTTTGAAATATAAATAGTTTATTGTTGGATACTTGCTTGTATTTGAGACTTATTTTAGATTCATGCATTCATTTATTTTGTGTGGATGCATTGGCGCGTTAGAAGACCAGCTTGTTCTCACTGATTTGAGAACTGTAGGTTGAGACAACGAGAATACTTTACTTTAGTGTTAGTCTTTTGCAAAATGGAGTGCGTTTACATCGATGAGTGGTGACTTGAGCTGTAATGGAACAAAATAAATGTTTGCTGTTGAGTGAGTCATCTTAGAAGCGAGTTTGCTGTGAGTCAAGTTGTGACTTGCCGAGAAGACTTATCTGAGAATTACTGATTTGAGGATGGTTTTGAGGGAAGACTTAATGAGAAGCACTGATGTGCTAGGCATAAGATGAGCAGTCCCATAAGAAGCTTGAATTTGGTCAAACATGTCACTTGTCTTGAAATATTTGTGTTTGTCTTCAAGGTGGTCTCTTTGGCTCGAGCACTTTCAGTCAGCCCGTCACCTCCTCCACCAGTAGTGGGTTTGGGTTTGGTGCCACTAGTGGCACATCAAACAGCCTTTTTGGAAGCACCAACACCGGAGGTGGAGGACTGTTTTCCCAGCAGAGTAATGCCTTTAGTGCCAACAAACCAGCCGCTTTTGGCAGTAAGTTTCCTGCAGAATGTCTGTTTGACTGGTTTGATTTGTTGTAAAAGCATCTTGAATTAAAAGAATAGCTCGGAAACAACAAACCTAAGTGACTGTTTGAAATGCTTTGCAGCTTTTGGTACCAGCACCAGTAGCGGTGGATTGTTCGGGACAACCAACACAACATCCAACCCTTTTGGAGGAACGTCAGGCTCTTTGTTTGGGGCATCAAGTTTCACTGCTGCACCCCCTGGCACAACAATCAAATTCAATGTTCGTTTAGACATGATTACATTTAAATATATTTTGTTTTCCTCATAGATGCTCTTTGAGCGACCTGTTTTTTTTATACAAGGTATTAAATCAATTTTATTTTTTATTTTTATTTTTTTAAAGCCACCAACTGGTACTGACACAATGGTAAAAGGTGGTGTGACAACCAGCATTAACACCAAACACCAGTGCATCACTGCCATGAAGGAATACGAGAGCAAATCCTTAGAGGTAGGCTAAAATCTCGCTTTGTGAGAGTTGTTTTAGTACTTGGCGACCTACTGAAGAAATTGTCACAATCACAGTGCACTGTTTATCAGGTGCTTTGATACGAAATTGTCTGCAGAGATCAAAAGTGTGTGACAAACCTGTTGTCAAGAACTTTGAGATTTGGAGCCATTATAAAATATCTATACCTTTCTTTCCTTGATCTAAGGAACTGAGGTTTGAGGATTACCAGGCCGGAAGGAAGGGTCCTTCCAACCCCATGGCAGCTGGCACAGGTGGTCTCTTTGGACCGACAGCCGCAGCTACTCCCAGTACTGGCACTGGACTCTTTGGCTCCTCCGCTCCGAACACTGGCTTTAACTTCGGCCAGACCAAGACCTCATTTGGCACGAGTAAGTGGTTGTACCTTAACAATTGTTTTATTTATTTATTCATTTTTTCTTGAATATGTGTGTTAACTGTTTGCACTGCAGGCACTGGGGCATTTGGGACAACCACAGGAAGTCTGTTTGGCCAGTCGCAGCAGCAGCAGCAACAGCAACAGCAACAGCAGCAGCAAGCTTCCAGTCTCTTCAAACCATTCGGCTCAGCCACCACCACCCAAAACAACACTTTCTCTTTCGGCAACACCAATACCATGGGCCAGCCCAACACCAGCAGCATGGTGAGTTCCAGCAGGTGTACTAAATGTCTGCACTGTTTTACTAAACTAAACGTATTAGTCTGAAATCAGGTTAATTCTGTGTTTAATACAATAATTTCATTTCTAAGCAGGGGCTGTTTGGCAACACGGCTGCCTCTCAGGCCGGAGGACTTTTTGGAAACACTAACACGAGCACAGCCACAGGCTTTGGCGCAGGAATTTTTGGTCAAACTAACACTGGCTTTGGGAATGTGGGTACACAGGTGATTTCTGAAAAGGCTACAATTAGCTTTTTTTTTCTTTCTCTTTATTTTTTTCTTCAGCTTTTCAGCATGTTCAAATACATATTACAATTTTTGCAATTCTTCTGAATGGTTAACTTTTGTCTTTATTTCACAGAATCTTTTTGGTAATAAGCCTGCTGGATTTGGCACCACCACCACTAGCGCACCCTCCTTTGGCACAGGCACTGGTCTGTTTGCAAATAAGCCTACACTCACTCTAGGGACTAACACAAACACATCAACCTTTGGTGAGTCTTAATAATGAAATAATGCTTTCAACTTTAATCAACTTTTGTCTTTGTTTGAGAAAGTGATGGGCATTTCCTATAGTGCACACCTAGTTTATCTAAAAATTCAATGCTGGTGCTTTTATTCTTCTAAAGGATTCGGTGCAACTGCTACTGGTGGAGGTCTTTTTGGGAACAAAACTGCTACAGCTGGCCTGGGAACAGGATTGGGAACTGGCTTCGGAGGAGGTACGTTTCAGGATGTAACGTTTTTAGGGTCATTTGTTACTGTGAGTATTAAAACATGCCTTCTAAGTATTTATCTTTTATTTTCAGCTCTAGGAACTGGCCAGACATCGTTGTTTGGGAACAACCAGAACAAGCTGGGCTCCACCCTGGGGTCAGTGGGCACTTTCGGGGCTGGAGGCTTCAACACCGGAGCCAACACTCTTAATTTTGGCGCTCCTCAACAGCCTGTGGGTCAGTGCAAATGCTTCATAAATGATTTCATTCACAGAACTGGTTTAAATCATGTTGATAAGTTGAGCAATGTGAGGTACATTTCTTTAAGGTTTTGTAAAATAAATAACTGGTATACCGTGTTTTGTTCACAGCTCTGACTGACCCCAGTGCAGCAGCCGCTCAGCAGGCCGTCCTCCAGCAGCAGATCAACGCATTGGCCTACTCTCCTTTTGGAGATTCTCCCCTCTTCAGAAACCCACTTTCAGACCCCAAAAAGAAGGAAGAGGTTTGATTTTTACAGTTTTACATGTCTTTGTTGTTAGGGCTGACAATTCGGTGACATAACATTGAATTGTGTGTTTGTTTTTGTTTTTTAAATGTGGTTTTATGTAAAAACAACAACAACAATATTCTTGTTTGTAGGGCTGCACAATTTGGTGTTGTAAAAAATAGTATGTAAGAAAGAATATAGTAGTAATTTTATTTTGCAACTAAAACTTAATTTCTACATTTTCAAATGTTTAACATCCTTAACTTAAAACGTCACTTTTGTTGGTAAGCACTTCTCATTACTTTGGTAAGATGGTTGGGGCATGTTGCATTCCCAATTGGATGTTAAAGTTACTCAAACTCCGAGCAGATGCAGAGATGGAGTTTGTGTGGAGCAGCATTTACTGGAAAAAGAACATGATGCTGTGGTTCTCTCGCACTTAGCCATATTGCGATTCTTCGATTTTATAATAACTAATTTTATAAAACATCACAGACCACTGTTTTTAACCATATGGAACAGTATATACTCTGCTAATATTATCTTCTCCCTCATTAGCGTCTCAAGCCCACAAATCCAGCTGCCCAGAAAGCCCTGACTACCCCTACTCAATACAAACTGACCCCTCGTCCTGCCACCCGTGTGCGTCCCAAAGCTCTCTCCTCTTCTGGCTCCTCCAAATCTCAGCTCTTCGATGGACTTGATGATGATGAACCCTCTATTAACAATGGAGCCTTCATGCCTAGGTAAGAGCCTGACGACTGTAGCTACACCTGTTGCACATGTAGTGCACAAGACTAAAGAGTTCCTGTCTGCATTCTGTGTTTTAGGAAGAGCATAAAGAAGCTTGTTTTGAAGAATCTGAATAACAGCAGCCTGTATAACAACTCTGTGAACAGAGAGGTTGATGACTTAGCCTCTCCTTCAGAGTACCCACAGAATGGGCTCTGGTAAGTTGACACTAGTTCTCAAAAAGTAATATTTTGCAGTCAGTAAAGAGGCAACCACAAATTCAATGTTTTCCTGTCACTTCAGTTTGAGTATGGATGAGACCAGAGAAGTCAATGTGGAGAGAAGTGGGGAAGATGATCTAGAGGTCTCTAAGTTCTACACCAACCCGATCACCAAACCCATTCCACACTCCCAACCCAGCCCCTTGCTACAGGACACCATCTCCGAGTTCAACATGCGGGGAACTGGCAGCCATCGCAATGGCCTGGAGGCCAGCAGTGAAGATATCTCTCTGGCTGAGGATTCCATTCAGGAGGAAAGAGACGAGGAGCTGGAGGCTCAGAAACCTCCTCACCCAGCTGGTACGCGTGTCTCGGTTGACTTTCCTTAAAGCATACAATGTGTTTAATGGGCTAGAAATCTTATTTTCAGCTATCTTATTCTGCCCTCTTTCAGGTATAGTTCTTGGCCGTGTAGGCTACTACACCATCCCATCCTTGGAAGAGCTGGGAAAGATGTTGAATGAAAATGGGGAGTGTATTGTGGAGAACTTCACTGTTGGCAGGAAAGGTAAAACTATTGCCAAAAGCATCACCATGCAAAAGAACAAAGGATATTCCTAGTAGCCACCAGTGGAGCATGAGATGACATAATGTGCTTTGTGTTGTGGTTTTGTAGGCTATGGGTCAGTTTTCTTTTCTGGTGAGGTGAATCTTACCAACATGAACCTGGATGAGATTGTGCACTTCAGGCGTAAGGAGATAATCGTTTACCCTGATGACAAAGACAAGCCTCCTGTTGGAGAGGGGCTAAACAGGTAATCTCAGGATTCACATGTTTCACTTGCAAACTGTAAATGTGTGTGACTTAAACGTCCCTGCGGGTTCTTAAAGTCAGTTTAGTTCTTTTTAAATTTAGGGTCATAATTCTTAAACGGTAAAACAAACATCTTTGTTATCAATTTAAGTGGTCTTAAATTTGGGAATGGAAAAACGGTAATCAAGATGCAGTTTATTTTAAACTTCAAAAGGCTATGATTGCATTAAATACATTTTAGCGCTGCCCGTTTTTAAATTGAAAAACGTGATGCAGTTAACTAATCTATAAGCTTGTGGTTTTAGAATTTTTCACAATCAATGAATACTGTGCATTTATGCTGATACGTTTTTATTTTTTATAAATGCAGCCTTTAAAGTAATTTAGGGCTGTTGAAATCACGGCATTAATTTTTAGATACATTATTCTTATTTTTTTTTACTTCAGTTTAACGCATTAAAATTATTTAATGCAATTAACGCAGCATCCGTTTTCATCCTTTGGCTGCACTACAGTACATGATCATGCTATCATTCATTCTTTAATGCTTGAACAGACAAAAACACAAAATTGTCCATTTCCGTTATAGTTGAGTATCCTTGTAAGCAGTCTTAAATTAGTTAAATGTTAAAAGAATGTAAAGAGTTGTGGAAAAATAGGATGTGTGTCATGTTTGGAAGTGACAACAGCCTAATAAACCTGCTGCTGTCTGTCATCTAATGTTAAAAGTAGGGATGCACCGAAATCAAAATTCTTGGCCAAAACCGAAAAAGAGGAAACCAAGGCCGAAAGCCGAAACACCGAAATAAATGATGCCAATTATTAGTACCATTGCATTTATGGCTACGACTGTGTAACTTTACTAAAAATCAAGGCATTGCAATTGCATAAATTAATATTAAAGTTTCAAATAATAAATAAATGACAAATTATGCAAATATTTATTTAGCACATTGCAACAATGCACAGTATAAAATAAAATTCAAACTAAAAATGTTTAACTTGACCTCACTCATGTGTACATTAAATAATAATGTACAGGCCTAATGGCCTGCAGAAAGTTACAGAAATTTAATAAAGTAATCAAACATAAAATAAATGCATATCTAACTGTTTAAATTAAAGATTAATCCTTATTAAACTTACAAAAGCTATTCAGTCAAGAGCAGTGAGTGATGTCCTTTGTTGACATTAAACAGACCGCAGTAAAGGCTACTGCCCCTTTAAGATCTAATGCACTGAAATGCGTCGTCTTTCTCGACTGTAAACAGTTCACTTTATCCTTGCAGACATAGTCTGTATATGCCTTCTCATCAAGATGGTCATGTTGACATACTTTTTGTGTGAGTTTGTCCGTTTAAGCGCAAGACTTGAAAGAGAACTCGATATTTGCGCGCTGTGAGACGAGTGCGTGCTTTCGGATGAGTGCACGAGACAGATCTTATCTCAGCGCGTGAGTTCTCATTCGCGTCTTCTGGCACTACACCCGGTGATGACGCGAAAACGACTGGTCATATTCGAACATACGGCAGCACTCGCATGCATTGAACAAAGTTTACAAAGAGAGACCGTTTTGCCCACGTTTTTCTTTTATTATCGCTGTTGTTGTAGTGTATCACTGAGGAGCCATCACGTGTATCCATCAGCAGAAACATATATAAAGCATTATTTTCAAGTTACAACCCATAGATGCGTCATCAGATGTGAGATGAACCATATACGTCCACACCGCAGACATGTTGCATGTTTAGACCGTTTTGACAAGCATGTGCAGGTCGCGGTTTCTGTTTGCGTCATCACAACATTTCGCCGTATTGTTTCGGTGATAAAAGTCTTTCGCCGAAAACCGAAAATGCACTTTTGGGCCATTTTCGGCCAAAAAATTTCGGTGGCTGAATATTGGGTGCATCCCTAGTTAAAAGAACAAAGACAAAGAGAAAATCAATCGTTGCTCTTGACTGAATAGCTTCTGTAGCTTTAATATGGATATATTCAATTTATAATTTATGCTGTGAAAACGGTGCAGTTTTTAAAAATTAAATGTCTGTATGTTAGACCTACCTGAAAATCTGAAAGAGAAAACCCTTGATGTTGAGCCCTGATATATTAAAGGCACAGTTAAATGTGACATTTATTACAATTTATTATTGACATTTATTATTGGCTTTATGAATAGATCCTTTAATTTAAGAAGTTCACTTAAATTAAGTGATTAAAAAAAAAAAAATCCTATTAAATGTTAAAATTGATAGCTTACAAATATACTGTAATGTTGAATGGATATAATTAATGTCTAAAATTGAGAAACTTTCAATGTGATAAGTATTATATTAAAAGCTTAAATGTTAGGTGCGATAGTTTGAAGCAGAAATGTTTAAAAACCTAGTAAATCCCTTTTATTGAGGCAAATCGCATTATACATTTTAATCACCCTCCTAATTTTTTTTTGAGTAAAAAAAAAAGAAAAAAAGTCGGTTAATGTACCTAAATAAGCATCGGTTTTGCTGCATCATTAACCACTTCAGTCTCTGTATTTGAAACAACGCTTCTCTTTAACATTGTTTAACATTGTTTCCTGTAACACAGACGTGCTGAAGTGACTCTCGATGGTGTGTGGCCCAATGACAAGACAACGTGCCTTCAGATCAAGAGTCTAGAGAGGCTGAATGAGATGAACTACGAGGGTCGGCTCGAGGCAGCCTCTCGCAAACAAGGCGCACGCTTCTTGGAGTACCGACCCGAAACTGGCTCCTGGGTCTTTGAGGTACGAGTGCCTACACCAAGTACTCCTCTTAGCATCATTTTATTTTCTGACCAGTCTTGTATTAGTTATCTGTTGTCATGAATAACTTGTGAGAATGTAACTGAAATCTCCCCTACAGGTGGCCCATTTCTCAAAGTATGGCCTGCAGGATTCTGACGAAGAAGAGGATGTCCCCCCGGCCAAGCTGGACCTGAAGAAGTTGAAGACAGGGGTTCCCCCTGGGATCTCACAGCTTCCACTGAACCAGCAGCAGATGGCGCCACAGGCTCAGGTAGACTGAGGAACACACTGAGTCTGACACACATTGGTCTCCGGGGGCCACTCAAGTTCACTCATACCTGCTGTGCCCCCCCACAGTCCAAATCTACACTAGCAGCGGGGAGAGAGCAAAGAGTTTTAGTGGTTCAAATGCTTTTCAGCTGTGACGCAAAGAGATCGGACGTTTTTGAAATGCTGTGCAAACATTCTAAATATGAGTTTACAAAGGAAGTTCATGAAATAAAGGGAGTTGCCTTTTATCTAATATTTATAGTTTGTAAAGCTGACTGTTCCCCTTAGCTGTTGAACTTAGCTGGTGCTTTGAGTATAAAGACTAGATCTTTAATTTTCAGTGGCATATTAAGTGTTAAACTTGCTTGAATGAAAATGGGAGATTCTGAATGTTTTAAGTGGAATAAGATGCAGCCAAGCATTATTAGTGTATTTAATCATGCTTGGTCTTTTATCTTTGCCAAAATATAAAGTATATTTGTATGTTATGATATTGTAGAACATGAGCAAAGAATTTGCTTGACCAGATGTATTTTAGAATTATTTTTAACAGGTGATTTGACATGCAATGATTAGAAGTGTGTCTGATCTGAGAGATTCTACAGATATGAGCTTGTGGGCTTTCAGAAAGCCATGGGAAAAATGTATGAAAGACGTATGTGAATTTGTTTTGATTTTGTCATGTATTTCATTGACAAATAAAAGTACAATAAAGATGAAATGTTTGTGTCAGGACATTTAATGGGTACATAATGCTTTCATAGCAATGTTTTGATTGATTGGCTAGTTGATCCATCATTTTTTGGTATAAATGTATATAAAGTTAATGGTTTAAAGATTATACAGAACTGTACTCTGCACTCAGATCAAGAACAAAGACTTGACTTGATCTCTTTGTGTGCATATGTGTAGAGTACTGCAGTACTTGAGCTGCTCAGCCGTGTGTCGGAGTTGGACAGTGACATGGCCGACATTACTCAAGAGCACCCAGTGGATAGTGTTTTGGGTGAGGAGGATGGAGAGAGAACTTTTATGGAGGAGAACAAGCTGAGATCTGAGACTCCTGCCGAGCACGAGCCCATGTCCGCATCCAGCCAGATCGCTTCCTCAATGGGCATCAATCCTCATACCTTACAGGTAGCGTGCAAGTAACTGAGTCATCGATTGCAAAGATGTGGCTATCTGTAATTTTAGTAACTTTGATTTGTGTTCCACACAGATTATGAAGGCCTCTCTCTTTGCAGAGGATGATGAATGTGACTTGTTTCAAGAGCATGGTTCTTCAAAGTTCATACAGGATGTGGCTTCCCCAAAAGTTTTGCTTTCTGGAGCTGGTCGGCCATCAAGTATGCCCCTCTAATTCATTAAACGCAGTTTACATACACTACCGATCAAAGGTTTTGGAATAATTAATCGTTTTTAAATTATATCTCTTATGCTCACCCATGGTGCATTTGATTGAAAATACAGTAATATAGTGAAATATTATGATTTTAATAAACTTTTCTATTAATATATTTTAAAATGTAATTTATTATTGTGATGGCAAAGCTGAATTTCTAGCAGCCATTACTTCAGTCTTCAGCTTTAAATGATCCTTCAGAAATCTGTTAATATGCTGATGTCATCACAGGAATGTTTTCAAATAGTAAACACTGTAATATAGTCAATTAATATTACAATAAAATTTACTTTTCTATGTTCTTTTTAATTAAAACAAATGCAGCATTAGTGAACACAAGAAACTTCTTTAAAAAACATTAAAAAAGTATTCTGCCGTGTAGTGTACTTGGGTGAAGTACACTTCTTTTATACGTGTCTGATATTACGGCTTTTCCATTACAGTTGGAGCCCTGTTACAAACAAAGTTTGCCTCAGGTGGAGGGCTTTTTCCCCAGTTCCCAGAGGCTCCTTTTGGTGGAATACCTCAGAAGCTTAGCAAATCACTAGTGTCTGAAGCCCCATGGCCATCATTGGGCCCATCCTTCCTGTTGCCGGCCCCGCCTCCAGAACCTACGCTTCGGACCATTGGGGCTCGTAGGCTAGGTGGGCCAGTACCTCTGGACGGCTCCATAACTCTAGGAAAAGGCCGTTTGCTGATGGACGCGGCTCTGTTCAGAGGGCGGTCGTTCAGAGTGGGCTGGGGTCCCAACTGGACACTGGTGCACTGTGGAGATCAACTTAGCGTTACAGAAACAATGAAGGAACAGGCAGCGGAGAGCATGGGATTTGGCTTCTTACCAAAACCAACCAAGAGCAAACCGTAAGTTTAACTTTTTCATAGTTAATCGGCGCAAATAAAACTTACCTAAAGTGTGACAATTTTTCTCAAAGTAATTTTCCAATTGTTGCATCACACCAGGATCACTGAGAGTCTGTTTAAAGTGCGTATGGAGCAGGTGGTCGGCCTGGAGTCCAAGCAGTCAGCTGAGAGCCTTGCACTTTACCACAGGCCACTGGAAATCAGTCTAAAGCACAGCACAATCAACACCGAGGACCCCTGTCCTTTCATTCAGCCATCGAGAGGAGTGGATGCTCTGCATGGTTATGCAGAATGGATTGTGGAGGTCAACAAAGATACAGGAGGAGGGGATGGTATGAAGTGTTTTTAATATTTTATTTACACACACACACACACAATAAAAGTAAAATGTCAGTGTTTCAAAAGATTTCCATTTCATTTAAGTGCTTTTCTTTGAACTTTCTATTCATGATTGCGATTAAACTTCCTCATATAAACGCAATTCTTCAATCAAACTAAATGTAGTCATTGATAATAAGAAAATAATGTTTATTGAGCACGAAATCACCATATTAGACTAATTGATTTCTAAAGGATCATGTGACACTGAAAGACTGGAGTAATGATGCTGAAAATTCAGCTTTGCTGTTGTGTGTGTAAATTTCTTAATGGATTTTAAAAACTTAATGATTAAAAAAAATGCGTATAATAAATCAGTTGATCTTCTACATTAGCTGGCCTGGCCCATTGGCGGCAAATTTGGACTTTGTGTGCTGCTCTGTGGGGTCGACTGGGTGACCGAGATGTGGAGACTGAGCAATACTCGGATTACCAGCAGCAGCTCGAGAGGCGGAGGAGCTTCTCACACTGGCTCTCCGAAAGTGCAGCTGAGGTAATCGAGGAGGAAGCGGGCCGGGCCCTTCAGCGCAACCACGCTGAGGCTGTATTCAGTTACCTTACCGGCCACTGCATAAGCAAGGCCTGCAAACTGTCCCAGAAGAGTGGTAAGTGTGCACAATATTTTTTCTGAATGCAGTCAAGTTACATGCCGTACAGTTCTAATAAAGGCTGTGTGTGTGTGTAGGGGACCATCGCCTTTCACTGATGTTGTCTCAGGCTGTGGGCTCTCAGTTTTGTAGAGATCTATTGGCTCTGCAGCTCAGTGACTGGAACAGGATGCAGACAGACTCCTTCATAGAAGAGGAGAGGCTGCGAATCGTCGCTTTGCTTGCAGGCAAACCAGTAAGTAAATAAAATAAGAGCAGGAGCAGCTGTGTGTAAATGTTTGAGGCTTCTGGTATCATCTGCTTCCAGTTGGGTTTAGTTGTACAAAATGACTTAAGCTGCTCTGAAGCAAATTAGTATTATTTTAATGCTGACTGGTCACTTTATTAGGTACACCTTGTTAGTACCCATTTGGACCCACTTTTCCTTCAGAACTACCTTAATTATTTGTGGCATAGATTCAACAAGGTGCTAGAAACATTCCTCAGAGATTTTGGTCCATATTGACACAATAGCATCACACAGTTGCTGCAGATTTGTCTGCTGCACATCCATAATGTGAATCTCCCATTCCAGCACATCCCAAAAGTGCTCTATTGGATTGAGATCTGGTGACTGTGGAGGCCATTTGAGTAAAGTGAACTCAGTCATGTATCAAATCATCACCTCAAACTGGTTTCTTGATCAAGGCAGATAGGCATGCAGATCTTTTTCCAGATCTTTCTTTTCTTTTCTTTTTTTCTCCAAACAACAAAATCACCCCACTCAATGATTCATTCTTTTCAAATATATCTATTCAAGTCATCTGGTAAACATTCCTGTATTTCATATGGCAAATTACTATATAGTGCAGAAAAAGTAAATATCGCAATGTCATTCTTAATTTGTAATTTATTTTCATTATTGTTTTTTTTAATAAAGGTGTGGCAGTCAACAGACAGCTGTATAAACGTGTGCTCCGAGCTTGACTGGAAGCGGTGTGTTGCGGTTCATCTCTGGTACATGCTGCCTCCCACTGCATCTGTAGCTGATGCTCTCGCCAAATACGAGTCTGCATTTCAGGTACCTCACTTCACAATGTTTTTAAAAGCTATTTTAGCTAATGTTGAAAACAGCTGTGCTGCTTTATGTTTGTGGAAAGTCCTGAACAAAATGTACAAGTAACATTATAAATGTATTTAGTCACTTTTGGTGAATGTAATGCTTCCTTGCTGAATTAAAGTTTTTCATTTCTTAAAAAAAAAAAATCTTACTGAACCCCAAATTTCAGTAAGTAACTTTACTCATTCTCCCATTTACAAACCCTCATGTTGTTCCAAACCCAAAGACTCTCACACAAACATATTTATGTGTTTTTATCAACAACAAAAAAATCTATGTAATCTGAGAGATTTCTGTCCCTCCATTGACCATCCACGCAACTACAAATTTGTTGCTTCAAAAATTCATAAAGAGAGCATACAACTAATTGAGGGGTTTAGTCCAAATATCTGAAGAGCCCTGATCGATAAACGTATTGAATTTAGGCTTTTAATCACATAAACATTCATCAACGCACATATCAGATATGGTAAACATGTTTGCTTGACACCGAGAACCAATGAGGTTCATTTTTGTGTGCTGAGCAGCACGTTTGAGCAAGAACCAATGAGGTTTGTTCTTCCACGTCAAGCAGGTTTGGTAACTTTATCTTCTGTTTATGTTCGCTGATCAAAGTTATATGTGAACAGAAGCCTTAATTCAATCTGTTCATTATATAAAGCGGTGAAGTCCATTCAGAAATTTTGGACTAAACCACATGGTTTATGTCGATTAAATTTATGATTTCTTCATGAACTTTTGAAGTGTCAAAGTGGTAGTTCCATCGATAGTCAATGATGGGACGGAAAGCTTGAATTAATTTAAAATATCTTCATGTATGTTTTAAAGATGAACCAACATCTTTAGAATAACGAGGATAAGTAATTGATGGCTTTTTTTTTTTTTTTGCGATCCCTTTAAGAGTATGCAAATAAATGTATATATTTTAAATGCTTAATTTGTATGTTTCAGGGTTCAGAGGAAGTGAAAAGGTATGCTTGCCCTCCTTTACCTCCCTATGTAGATGAACTCGAGTTGTTGGGTTTGGATGAAGAGATGGACGAGACTGAATCCAAAAAGCCACTCTATGACATCTGCTTCCACCTGCTTAAACTTTACAGTGACAGGTTTGTAATCACATCCCGTTTTCTGATGATGTCCATAGGCTGTCTATGTATGCAGGCTGATTTTGCTCTTATACTATTTCCACTCTCACAAGACACTACAGCCTACAACAGCTACTTGATCCCAGCACAGTAACTGCTGATCATCTGGACTATCGGCTGTGCTGGCACCTGTGGAACGTGTTGCAGGCTCTTAACTACAATCACCTGTCCACCTCATGCCAGGGCTTGCTGCACACAAGCTATGCTGCCCAGCTGGAGAGTGCGGGATTATGGGAGATGGCTATCTTCGTGCTACTGCACATACCTGACTCTGGGTAAGGGACTTTTTTTGGAGTACTCATTTAGTTTGTGGTAGGTTTTTTTTTATTTGTGTGACTATACATGAGATGACTCTTATTTTATGTAATTGTGTGCAGACGTAGAGAGAGTGCAGTGCGGGAGATGCTCAACTCACACTGCCCCCTTGAGGAGACAGAAGAGTCAATGGAGAAGGAGCAGTTTCTTACGGAAAAGTTGCTGATCCCCATCCAGTGGATCCATCAGGCCAAGGCCATCCGTGCCTGCAGAGAGGGAGATAAACACCGTGAAGCCTTGCACCTTTACAAGGCCGGCTACTGGAATCACTGCCATCGGCTGGTCATCCAGCACCTGGCCTCAGGTTCGAATAAGCCAAAAATGTTCAAAAACATACTTTTTATGTCTCAAATATATTTTCTGTGTGCGGCAACATAAACGGTGCTTATTAATTTTGGCTGCCATTTCTACAATTATATATATTGACTATAGCCAGAGCCTAACTTTCTGCCACACCAGCCAAAAATGGCTGTCTTTTAACAAGATTTTTTTTTTACCAGCTATAGATACCACTGAACATTTCAAAATTCTCTATTTCAATTTCGATACCACAGCTAAAACTACTGTTAGAATTTATAAAATTGTTACCGGTCAAATGTCGAGTAACACTTTCATATACTCTCCAACACCAATTTTTACTTTAAAAGGCTGGTCACACTTCACTTTTTGCCCATTGACTTGGATTTCACATGCATTTAAAAGCAGGATACGGGGAAATACAGGCTCACATGAAAAAGTGTTGTATTTTGCTACATTCCAAAATTTGAGTTATGTGAACTCACCTGCTAATTTGCAACATGGGAAAATGCTGCAGGTTTGTAGCATTGCAGGAAAGTGGAGTAGTTTAGTTTATTTTTACATATTGGATTTGTTTTTAAAAAAGATGCTGCAGAGTGCAACATCATGACTGTTGCAGTGTCTGAAAAAAGGTGCATGCTAAAAGTCTAGTGTAACCATCTCATAAGTAGCTTTGCCACTGAGCCTTTCTCCCCGCATTTCACACACTGAAGAGACAAACTGTAAACAACAAAACCCTTATCAACTCAACCTTTTGAAATACAGACTTTAATTTAGTATTCGAAGTGGGCTGATATACGGATGTGGCTAGAAGGGATACAGCTATAGCTGGAAAATCTAAAATAAAAATAAATTAAATTAGCTAGATATCAGATTGTTTTATTAACTTCTGCACCTACACCTACCACAACCCTAAACCTACCCTTACAATAATGCAAATACAGTAGTAATTGTTGTTCAGCGTGACAAAAATAATACAATATTGATGGCCGAATGCCCTGGTAAGACACCCTAGCCACAACCCCGGTACGCACCTTATCACACTTATCACCTGTTGTCAGTACTCTGACCGCCCACCCCCGTACCAGCAATTTTTTTTCCCCCACTTCAAGCTTTAAATAAAATGAAGTAAAATTATAAAAAGGGACTACTTACCCAGAATTTGAACAAGACTGAAACTGGATGATTTAAGCCGTTTGGCTTGTTTAATTTTAAATGCTATATGGATGTAAATTTGGTCTCCCAGCTCACTTTTTGGAATTCATGGCCAAACTGCTCAGTGTGACTCAGTCAACTTATTTTCTATGTAGAACTTTATAAGTTAAATGCATGTTGTTGTTTTTTGACCCCAGACTGCATAATTAATGATAATCATAAGTACCTGCTGGAGTTCCTGGAGGGGTTGGCAGTGCCAGAGCGCAGTGTTCAGATTCAGAGCTGGGACACATCTGGAAGGGTCTACCTTGATTATATCCATGTCATCCAGACACTGCAGGACATCCAACAGGTAACCTGCTGCTTCAGAAAGTATGTTGCTTTAGTAGAATAAAAGTTTAAGAAACTTAAATGTTATTCTACTTCAATCTATAGGCTGAAAGCCCAGGTTATGAGCTGGAGCGACTGCAAACAGAGGTGACGTCTCTCTGTGGGAGAATAGAGCTCCTTCCTTGCTCCAAAGCTAAAGACCGACTTGCCCAATCAGGTCTGAAATTCTTTCCCTGTTTTATTGGAAATTTATACTGTAATATTGTTGCTGAAAAGTTAATTTCAGTCGCTTTCTTTGGGTGTGTTCACACTTCGTTTTGTTTGGTCCAGACCAAAAAAACAAAACAAACAAACATTTTAGTCCTGGTCTGCTTAGTGTTCACATTGGCATTCTAACACCGAACCTAAAGACAGGGATTTCTTCACAACCTGATTGGTTGACTTTTATGGAACTTACGTTTGTTTGGAAATGGAACGAGACCCATCTTTTCAGCGGTCTCGGCTCGCTTGTTTGGTGCGAACAAGGGTTCAGATGGCAACGTTCACACTTATTCAAATGAACCGCACTAATCGCACCATATCTAATTTTAATTGAACCAAACATGCCAAGTGAGAACACACCCTTTGTTAATTTTTGGGACCGGCTAGAAAAACGGCTTGACCTAATTAGATTAACAATATGAATCCACACAATCACTGTACTATTGTCACCATGGATCTCTCTTGCCTTTTATAGAGATGGCCAAACGTGTGGCTAACATCCTCCGAGTGGTTCTGAGTCTCCAGCAGGGTGGTGAAGGCACCCCAGATCCCAGACACATCCCTCTTTGCCAGCTTGCTCCACACATTGGACGTCTACCCATGCCAGAGGACTATGCTTTAGAGGAACTCCGCAGCCTTACTCAGTCGTACCTGCAAGAGTATGTTATCAGTCACTGAATATCAAGATATAGGTTTCTCGATCAGTTCTGCTGAAGTAACATGAGTCTTAAGTGGAATTACCTTCAGCACTCCAATTATATGGCTGTTTCAGGCCGTGGTTAAACTTTCGACGCATATTTAGGCACAATACTTGTGAATAAAGCATTCCCTTGTGTGTTTGTGTAGGAGCTTTATTGTTTGGGTTTTTTTTTTTTTTTTCAAGGCTGTTTTGTAGTCAGACATGATTTGTGTGAGTGTCTTTAATAATTAAAGTATCTATTTGAATACATGTCGACTCGGTCTGCCTAAGATACTCAGAGGGAAAATGCCAGGTATGAGAAATTTGTCTATTCAGTTACATTGTGAAGTATCATCTGGTCCATTCAAAGCTAAATATAAAATTGTGTATTTAGAGCCTACCTTGTACAATTCATAAATACGCAAAAGAATTGTAATGTTTTCTTTTTTCGGTCATAGTGTTTTTAAATCTTAGTGCAACCATGTGTGTATACCTTTTGTAAGTACAGTATTTTTATTGTTCCCATTGACTGCCTTAGTGTTTAAGTTGCAAGCGTGCTTCTGTGTAAATGATAAAGGTTACTTTTGTTTGTTTTTCAAAGAGATTAAGCATTTATTAATAAATTAATCTCTCCTTGCACCAAAAATATATGGCAACAATAAAAATGTAAAAGTGTGGGCATATCTCTATTTTTGTAGTGTTTACAACATGTTGATATGGACAACCTTATTGTTAAAGGTTTACCTAATGTAAAACTAAAGTCACTGCTATTAATCAAATAAGTTCATAGAAATATATTTTCGGGTTTCTAAAGTGTTCAATATGTGACTGGCAATTCTTATAAAACTTTAATCAGTCAACTTGACATCTCTTCTGACTAGGATAGGGTTTCGCTGATGTAATTACATTAGAGCATTATGTGAACCCTTCATCCTCTCAGGTTATTTTTATTTTTTTAGTTCTACAAATGCTCCAGCCTATAGTAGCCTAATGTGCTTGATTCATGTAATTTTTTTTCTAAAAGACATTGTAAACATTACACTTGGTTTATGACAGAATATGCTCCACATAATTAAGGTTCTGCTCTCGGAACGGGTGCGTGTTTGTGGCTGGTTATAGTTGTGCATGAAAGTGCTTTTTTTATTATAAAATTACAAATAAAATACCTTGAATTTCTATTGAAATTTGTCTGGGATTGTGTTTTATATATATAGTGGGGTACAAAAGTCTGGTAGCAATGAAAAAAATATTATTTTATGGAAGAAACACCAGCTGACGATAGAGCGGGCACTTTTCCTCAAAAGTGTTCTCTCAGTATTTACTAATAAGGAATGTATTATTACAACTAACACAACGCTCCCACTTTGCCACAAAACTCTAGTCTACTATCAATACTCCAGTATCTAGTACTGAAACTCTTCGTCATCGCTACTAACTACCACGCGACACCTCTTGCCTCGCGCGTTGCGCATGGATCTTTCGCTTCCTACCTGGATAAAACAATAAGGCACTGAACTATGGGAATGCCCGAGAAAAGCTGCATCTGCCTTCACGAGACCACAGAACAGTTTGTATTCCTCAGTCACGCCACAAAATGAATCCACGTGCCATTTTGGCTTCTTTCCATTTGATTGCCACCATTGGTTTTATTCCAGGTAAGACGGCTTTTATTAAGGGTTCCAAGATATCTTTCGTTTTCAGCTATAGTTCGGCTATATCTTAGTTTGAATCATAATTACATGTTATTGAAAGAACTGACATTTAAGTGTCTTAGCCTGCTTATATGTAATGTTTGTCTACATATGTATGTATTATGTGCAACGTTTGGTCCCAGAGATTATATTTGCTTTTGGGATTTTGTCTGTTTATTTAGTAGATCTAGCCATATGAATTTGAATCCTTAAATAATACACTTATTACAAAATATATGATCCTAATTCCAAGTGATAAAGACTGAAGATGCTGAATTAAGATCTTGCATTTACAGCTAATTTCAAAATATGATTTTCCTCCTAAATATTTAATATAACTTAATGTGTTATATTCTCATCAAACTGATCTGACATGTTCTTCAAGCCCACTAATAAATAATAGTGTTAAGAATTCCATAGAGGCATGAAAAGACCAGCAGTTCCCCTATTTTATCCCCATTGGAACATAGTGCTTTTTTTTCCTCTTTAATTATTATTAATTATGCAAGAATGGGACTCCTGGGACTGGTTCCTGTGTGTATATTGGTGACTGAAGGATTTGAAATGTACATATTGGACATTAGACAATTGCGCTCATTCTCAATTCCACACATCCTAAGCAACTTCTTACTAAAGATAAATGTAATTTATCATTAAATTTACTATCTTAAAAATCTGTGACAGTTTCCCAAATAGTAACTTGATATATGACCCACAGAGCATTTCTGCATTTTGTCTAAAGAAGCAGCTTTGACACCAGAGGTTCTTTTCGGAAGAATTTGATACTTTCGAGACACTTGCTGCTCAGTTCATGCTGCAGGATGGCAGCGCTGCCAGCTGGATCTCACACATCCTTTTCACACCACAGCCTCCATTTTTATCTTTCATTAGAGCGCTATTTTGTCTGGCACTTGGAGTGAATTGATTCGCCAGTGAAAGCGCTGAGCAAACTTATCCTCAGAGAACAGGAGGGAGTAATTGATTCAATGTGCTTGTTCACTAGTTCCCCTGCTGCACCCAGTGTGGCCGTAGTTCAATAAAATATATGGACTGCAGTTTGAAAGGTTGTTGTAGCTCTCCTGTTACTGGCGCTTTTTGATAAAGCATGCTCATTCATCAGGCCGTCCTGAGCTGGCAGCCAAATCATATTTTATAGCTCTGATCTACAATTAAACACCCAGCTGGTTACTAATAAGAAAATGAACAAGTGTAATGCTTTGCTGAATGATGTTATTCTTGTTTATTTGTCCTACAGACAAATCCAAGTGTCAGCAAGAATCAAGGGAATTTGGAAAATCGATTCAGGGAATATTTTCATTTTCTTCGACATGAAACGCAACAAAGTAATTAAAAGAGGGCACCATTACTGACTATAGGGAGCTGAAGGGTCTGATTGTCTTATTGTAGCAAATGCCTTTATTATTCTCAGATTATTCTTTATCAGCCCTAGATACTCACCAAACTATTCCATCACAAGCCACCAAGCTCATTAAAGGATGTGAGAATAGCAATTTTACTCAATATACTCAAGGAACCACCATTTGACTTTGTTCCTTAATTGATTAATCAATCTAAATAAAACAAATCGGCCCAATCTAAATCACTTTCCTCTTGCTTTTCGGCAGTGTGTTTGTGTGCCCAGGGGAAATATGCGTTCAAGCTGCTGAATGATTTATTCGTGAATTACACCAGTGCATTGAGGCCTGTAGAGGACACGGACAACATCATTAACGTCACCTTGCAGATCACTCTCTCCCAGATCATTGATATGGTAATGACACTCGGTCAATCACACATTCTTTCTCATTCTCTCTCTCTGTCTATTTGATGTCTCATTTCGCTGCTTTGAATAAGGTCTTTAACTTTGAATTGTGCTGTCTGTGTCAGCTCTTTTATTCTTTCACTACAGGTAATATATTTATTTTTATAAACAAAATGTTATAAAAAACAGACAATGATATATGATCAACCCCCTCTGTAAAAACCTTCAGAATATAGGATAGCGAAAAAAAAAAAAAAAAAAATTGTTTTGCTTGTTGTGTCTTTCATTAAATATGCAGTATATTGCCAAAAGTATTGGGACACCCCTCCAAATCATTGAATTCAGGTGTTCCAATAACTTCCATGGCCAAATGTGTATAAAATCAAGCACCTAGGGATGCAGACTTCTACAAACATTTGTGCAAGAATGGGTCGCTCTCAGGTGCTCAGTACATTTCAGCGTGGTACTGTGATACGTTGCCACCAGTGCAATAAATCTATTTGTGAAATTTCCTCACTACTAAATATTCCACGGTCAACTGTTAGTGGTATTATAACAAAGTGGAAGAAATTGGGAACAACAGCAACTAAAGGCCATAAAAATCACGGTGCGGTGTCAGCGCATGCTGAGGCGCACAGTGTAGAGAGGTCGCCAACTTTCTGCAGAGTCCGTTGCTACAGACCTCCAAACTTTGTGTGGCCTTCAGATTAGCTCAAGAAAAGTGCGTAGAGAGCTTCATAGGTTTCCATGGCCGAGCAGCTGCATCCAAGCCTTACATCACCAAGTGCAATGCAAAGTGCCGGATGCAGTTTGGTTTAAAGCACGCCACCACTAGACTCTAGAGCAGTGGAGATGTGTTCTCTGGAGTGACGAATCACGCTTCTCTGTCTGGCAGTCCGATGGATGAGTCTGGGTTTGGCAGTTGTCAGGAGAACGGTACTTGCCTGACTGCACTGTGCCAAGTTTAATGTTTGGTGGAGGGGGGATTATGGTGTGGGGTTGTTTATCAGGGGTTGGACTTGCCCCTTTAGTTCCAGTGAAAGGAAATCCTAATGCTTCAGCATACCAAGACATTATGGACAATTTCATGCTCCAAGCTTTGTGGGAACAGTTTGGGGATGGCCCCTTCCTGTTCAAACATGACTGTGCACCAGTGCACAAAGCAAGGTCCATAAAGACATGGATGAGCTAGTTTGGTGTGGAGGAACTTGACTGGCCTGAGGAGAGTCCTGACCTCAACCCGATAGAACACCTGTAGGATGAACTAAAGCGGAGACTGCGAGTCAGGCCTTATCATCCAACATCAGTTCCTGACCTCACAAATGCACTTCTAGAAGAATAGTCAAAAATTCCCATAAACACACGCCTAAACCTTGTGGAAAGCCTTCCCAGAAGAGTTGAAGCTGTTTTACCTGCAAAGAGTGGGCCAACTCCATATTAAACCCTACGGATTAAGAATGGTATGTCATTAAAGTTCATGTGCATGTAAAGGCAGGTGTCCTAAAACTTTTGGCAATATAGTGTATTCAAACAAATGTGCGAAGAATTGCCAATTGGTATCATATGATTTAAAAAAATAAATACATAAAAATGTATATTATTTTATGACTTTAAAGTGCCCTTGTTGTGCTGTTTCAAAGTTTCAAAGGTTCAAAGTTTCCTAATTTAGTCTTGGAGGTCTCCAACAACAGGTTTACATGCATCAAAGGTAAAAAAAAACAACTTTCTCATAATATACAGTCCCTGACAAAAGTCGTGTCGCTTATCTCTATTGTAGAAACACCTACCATTAACCTGACTTTTAATTCATCAAAAGCTAAAACCCTCCCAAATGACGTTTAATGCACTGAAATAAATTAGTTTCACTGAAAAAAGATTTATCATTTAATCAAGACAGAAAGGTCAAATTTTGGCAAGACAAAAATGTTGTTGCCTGTACAAAAATTGATCAAATTTACTGCAAATACAAAAATATGTCAGCAATTTAATATCTTGTATGACTTCCATGAGCTTGAAGGACTGCATCCATGCGGTTTGGCAAGTATTCATACAAGTCATCAGGAATAGCAAAGAAAACAGTATTGCATGCCTCTAAGAGTTCATCAATATTCTTTGGTTTCGTCTTCCATGCTTCCTCTTTCATCCTACCCCACAAATGCTCAATGATGTTCATTCCAGGTGACTGGGCTGGCCAATCCTGGAGCATCTTGGTCTTCTTCGCCTTGAGGAACTTTGATATGGAGATGGAAGTATGCGATGGAGCACCATCTTGCTGCAGAATTTGGCCTCTTTTATGGTTGGGAATATAAGAGGTAGCTAAGATTTCTTGGTATTTTAGACTATCGATGTTGCCTTCCACCCTGCAGATCTCTCGCACACCCCCATACTGGATGTAACCCCAGACCATGATTTTTCCGCCACCAAACTTCACTGTTTTCTGGGTGAATCTCGGATCCATGCGGGCTCCAGTAGGTCTCCTGCAATATTTATGGCGACTGTGGTGTAATTCAACAGAAGATTCATCTGAAAAAATCCTTCTGCCACTTTTCCAGCGTCCATCCTTTTAGCAGGCTGTGGGCTTTGGCAAATGCCACTCGGTTTTTTAATTGTCTTTTGTTTAGTGCTGGCTTCTGGGCACTGATGCGACCATGGAGACCATTTCGAGACAGAATCCGACAAACTGTTCTGGTTGACACAGGGACTTCAGGTGACCAGGTCTCGTGGAGCTCTGCTGCAGTGGAAAATGGGCTGGCCTTGGATTTTTGAGCCAACAAACGGTCCTCTCGAGCAGTTGTCTTGCGGGGTCTGCCTGACCTGGGCTCGTCAAAAACGTCTCCAGTCTCTTCAAATCTTTTTTTATCATCTGTACTTGACTCTGAGACACATTGAAGGTGTCTACCACACCAGCAGTGGACCTGGTCTTCAGCCTCTTGATAATCAAAACTTTAGTCTCAGGGTGAATCTTAGGCATGTTTGCAGAGGTCTAGTTGCAGTTGATGTAAAGGTCTAGTGTACTGGGGTTCTTTTTATACCCACCTGAGACCTAATCGATCCATTATTAGTCACAGGTGAAGCTCATATGACAAGGCGACCACACTTATGTCTTTGCAAAAATTGACTCAATGGGCTTTACCAAGCTGTGAATATTAGAATATTTTTTGAAAGTTTCATTTGCACTGAAACATTATTACAAAAGCTGTTGGGGTTAAATTTCTTGTAAAAAAATCTTGATAAGAAATATCTTTCACCATAGACAGTAAAAGAAATGGACACAGCGACCCCATAGGCTTCGACGTGTAAAAGTGAAGTCAATTAGAAGCACTCACTTCCTGATGGCTGAGTGTACTGCGCAGCCTCAGACTGAGCTTGACGATGTAGATAACGTGAGCATCCTGTCTGACAGTTGTAAGTCCTCTAGTAGTTGTGGAAAGTGAAATCTGAATCACGTTGTTTAAATATTTTGTCCCTTTGCTTTTGGCTCTCTATGATGGCTTGGTTAGCAATGGCTGCCCCTATGGAAGGTACACTTTCCGGGGGCTGGATTACCCCCTTGATCACCACAGTGTTCAATGATTCTCAAACGACTCGACAGATGAATCAGTCTCTCTAAATCCCTCCTTTCCATGAGCCTACTCTGCTCTGATTGGGCAGATGGCCCAGTCTGTTGTGACTGGTCTTCCGCGTACAGTGCGCATTTTGGAAACAAACTCCCATTACCATAACTGATCTTCAGCTCCATCAGGAGGCTTCCTGTTCCTAAAACTCAGCGATTGTACACACTGAAAAGACAGTAATGATGACGTTGATTTTACATAAATCCCAACGCGAGTCTGAAACAATGAAACATTGGAAGAACTAATTATTCAACCCGAACCTTGAGCAGGATGTTTCTCCGTGATGCTGCTCATTTTGAGACACATTATGAGATGTTTAAACTATAATTCCTCACCATCAGCAGTGTGCGTCCATCAACAAAGCCGTGTGTGTGTGTTTTTAATTTATTGCGGTGCACATGCGGGAACTGTATCAATAACAGCGCATACGTTAGCCAAGCACTAACTTAAATGAATGATGTAAGTTAACATTAAAGTTTGCATAACAAATTTTGTTCCATCCTTTATCTTTACTCAAAGTAGTAAGAATGACAGACAAGTTGCATTACACAGTTTTAGGTAATACTGCAGCCCACAGCTGATTTACAGTAGCATTTCAGTAAGACATGAAATCTTTCTTAACGTGAGTTAGTCGGTTAGCCAGATACTTACAAAATAGGAAACACAATAAACACATTGTAGAGCACAGCGTCTTCTCGACATGATGCTATCCCGTATACACAGGAATCAGCTTCAGTGTTTGAGGTGGTTCAATCTTTCCCTGGTGTCTGCGCGCACATTAAGTGGACGGGCAATATGGTAATGCTTTGTCTTGATGTCACAACAAAACGACTTGCGATTCGTTTGAAAAACGATTTGTTTAATTGACTCAGAGTCGACTCTTACTTTTGAGAGAATCACTTTATACACGGTGCACTTTCAGATTTATAATTTGCAAGATGTCTTCATTCACTTGTTTCACACTACATGAAATACATGTACTTGTAACTACATGTAATTTTCAAAAAATCCATAATAGGGGCACTTTAAAAGGTCCTCCTTGAAAAGGTTTTCCTTGAATACATCAGGTATACACATTCAATCATTATTTTTGAAAAAGTGCCTACAGGTGTCATATCGGTGACCTCCTTATCTGTTTTCATTTTACAACAAACCTGATAAACTTTTAATAATAATAATAATAATAATAATAATCAACTTTATTTTATAAAACGCCTTTAAAAGCAGCTTCTCAATGCACTGTACACAAATAATAATAAACAATATACAATAGATAAAAGTAAAGATAAGGAGAAAAAAACACATCAAACATCAACAAGCAAATGTTTCAAAATGTGTCTTAATTTGAACTTTAAAAATGACATAGAGCAGGCATTAATTAGACTTTTTATTGTTGTTTTTATACAATCTTTGGACAGTTATACCACATTGACATTTTTAACTTCATACCCCATAAAATAATAAAATGCCTTTAATTCCTAAACTGGAAGCATGTTCATCATTCTTACAACTACTGTCTGTATGAATTGGATTAAATGTTTTTCAATTAATTTCTGACAGAAATATATTAGTCACATCATTGAACATTTTAGCTATTTTTAACTGATTTATTTGATTACTGATTTATATATTTGTTAATATTAATATATAATATTATACAATATTAAAATATTAATATTAAGTTGTGAAATCTGTCTTTTTTTCCTAGGATGAAAGAAACCAGATCCTCACAACATACTTATGGATTCGTCAGGTGTGGTTTGATGCCTACCTCACCTGGAATAAGACAGACTACGATGGGCTTGATACCATCCGTATACCTAGTAGTTATGTATGGAGACCCGATATTGTCCTATATAACAAGTAGGTCGGATTGGTATTGGGTTTCATCGATTCAGCCACAAATTGTATGTCATGTCCTGTCCATCACTTTTTACAAAGGCTGTACATTCTTATGAACTGCTTGTTCATGGGAGCGTACAGTAAGTTTGCTAGGGGGGTTTTCTCGTAACAAACTGCACTACTTGGTGATCAGTTCATTCAATTTCAAACAAGAAAAACATTTTATGTTAATCAAGTTACATTTATTGTTTTTTTTCTACATTTCTATATATTTACAGCTTTGCCCATAACATTGCAGCTTTGTCAAATGTAGGCAGAAAATCTTAAAAGGTCTTTCCAAAGATTTAGCTGATTTGGTGCTGGTCAGTTGACAGATGGATTGACATTTCCACGAATTATTTTTCATGGCACATCATAGCAAATCATTCTAGGACTAGTAATACATTTATTGTTCACGTTCAGATTCTGACCCTTCAAAGGTTTTGGACAGTTGTGTGTGTGACTTAGAAAATATTAATAAATCAGTCTGATTCACACACTTATCCTAAACATAGCTCTGGTTGTCTTCATCAAGGTAAATACATATTCAGGATTGGAGGGGTCCAAATATTATAAAATAAAAAAACCTATTTTGAATATTGTAGAGGACATGTCCCCCTTAATGCTCTCTCTCTCTCTCTCTCTCTCTCTCTCTCTCTCTCTCTCTCTCTCTCTCTCTCTCTCTCTCTCTCTCTCTCTCTCTCTCTCTCTCTCTCTCTCTCTCTGTCTCACTCTCTGTCTGTGTGTGTGTGTGTGTGTGTATATATATATATATATATATATATATATATATATATATATATATATATATATATACACTGATCATACATAACATTATGACCTAATATTCCTAATATTGTGTTGGCTCCCCTTTTGCTGCCAGAACAGCCCTGACCCGTCGAAATGTGCTGTGGTATCTGGAACCAGGATGTTAGCAGCAGATCCTTTAAGTCCTGTAAGTTGCGAGATGGGGCCTCCATGGATCGGGCTTGTTTGTTCAGCAGATCCCACAGATGTGCGAATGGAATAAGATCTGGGGAATTTGGAAGCCAAGTCAACACTTCAAACTCACTGTTGTGCTCCTCAAACCATTCCTGAACCATTTTTGCTTTGAGGCAGCATTATCCTTCTCAAAGAGGCCACAGCCACCAGGGAACCCCGTTTCCATGAAAGGGTGTACATGGCCTGCTACAAAGGTAGGTGGTACATGTCAAAGTAACATCCATGTGGATGGCAGGACCCAAGGTTTCCCAGCAGAACCTTGCTCAAAAAGCATGGGCACCCTGACTGCGATGCACTGTGTATTCTGACACCTTTCTATAATAACCAGCATTAACTTTTGAGCAATTTGAGCAACAGTAGCTCGTCTGTTTGATCGGACCACACAGGCCAGCCTTCACTCCCCATCAATGAGTCTGCATCACTGAGTCTTTGCAGCCCATGACCCTGTCACCGGTTCACCACTTTTCCTTCCTTGTACCACTTTTGATAGATACTGACCACTTCAGTCCAGGAACACCCTACAAGATGCTCTGACCCAGTCGTCTAGCCGTCACAATTTGGCCCTTGTCAAACTCGCTCAAATCTTCTTCTAACACATCAACTTTGAGGACAAAATATTCACTCGCTGCCTAATATATCCCACCCACTTACAGGTGCTGTGATGAAGAGATAATCAGTGTTATTGACTTCACCGGTCATAATGTTATGCTAGATCAGTGTATACGGTATTTATAATTATATTTTTGCAGTTTTCAACAAGTCACCAATAAGAAGGCACTTTAGGTGAATATGTAAATTAAGAATATAACTATCAAAGATGATTAATGTATTCATTTTTGTTTTTAATTATGGTTATGAAATGTTGAACTATGACAATGATTTTATTGTTTTCCACTTTCTGCCCTCCAGTGCAGATGACCAGTTCTCCAGCTCTATGGAGACCAATGTGGTGATCCGCCATGATGGCCAGATTATGTGGGACCAGCCGGCAATATCCAAGAGCTCTTGCAAAGTGGATGTGTCTTTTTTCCCCTTTGATGCCCAGCAGTGCCGCCTCACCTTTGGCTCTTGGACCCACAACGGCAACCAGATGGACCTTCACAATGCCCTGGACAGTGCTGATCTGGCTGACTTTGTGGCGAATGTAGAATGGGAGGTTCTGGGAATGCCTGCTAAGAAGAACGTTATTCTCTATGGCTGCTGCTCAGACCCCTATCCAGATATCACCTACACACTTCACCTGAAGAGAAGAGCTTCCTTTTATATCTTCAATCTGCTCATTCCCTGCATGATGATCTCCTTCTTGGCTCCGCTGGGCTTCTACCTGCCAGCCGACTCAGGAGAGAAAGTGTCTTTAGGGGTCACAGTGTTACTAGCCCTTACTGTCTTCCAGCTTCTAGTCGCGGAGAGCATGCCTCCTTCAGAGAACGTGCCACTCATTGGTGAGCTTTTTTTTAATTTTTAATTGTACAAATTAGTTTTTATTCTAGCATGGAGTAACTGTGTTTTTTGCTCATTTTTAATTTTAATTCAATTTTAAAATATGTTTTATTATTTGGCAGATGCTTTCAGAAGCTTCAGCATATACTGCATAAATAATGGGTTAAAAAAACATGCTTAAAACAAGCAGAATTTGGTTAGATAAGATTTAGCAGATAATAAGACTTGTTTTTAGAGAATTTATCATGAATTAAGCATAATCAAAAATCATTTTTGACATACAGGGGGAACAGAATTTGTATCCATGATCTGATTATTATTCCCACTGCTTTTTATTACTAAAATGAGGGAACAAATTAGTACAAACAAAACAATTTAATTCTGTTCGTACTCAAGATCTTTTGCTTTTCACAAAGTTGAATCCATTATTTCTGTATCAGATACCATGACCATAAACAGTGAGACCAATTCCAGTCTTACATTTGAGACAAAAGAGTGAAAAGGAATTGTTAAAGATATTTCTACGATTGGGGGCTATATGCAATCTGTGTATTATCTTAGCTGAACTGCTGAATTACTGATACTGTTTTAGCATGTTCCCAAAGTGTCCTCGTTAATTGGAATTTGGTAATTACATTTCACATATTTGACCTCAATTAACATCAAATGATGGAAGATAAGAATCATAATTTGACATCTTCGGTGCATGATCTGTGTTAAAGTGTCTTTGGCTGGGTAAATCTGTTCTGGCACTTTTATTTCCTACCCCAAAAACTGAGCACATGCTATATAAATGTTTAGTCTTCTTTATTCAGCACAACACCCCCTTGAATTCCTTTGGTGTGCAATTAAGTGGTTCACCAAAGAGAAAACACCCCGATCCACAAGGACTGAAAGAAATAATTATCAGACTGTATGACATGCAAATAGGCTGCTGAAGCAATAAACAATGCGCCGTGGGTCAGTCATTTTAATGAGCCTTCCTAATGAATCTAGGACTGGCTGCGACTGTGCTCTTATAAGCAAACTCACTATTGGAGTTGTAGCCCAGTCAGTGGTTAAAGTGCCCCTATTATGCTATTTTAAAAGTCTCCTTTAACAGGATTATATGCATCAAAGGTCAAAACACGCTTTCATTTTCTCATAATATACATTGCACATCACACAATGTTTCAATGATTTTCAAACAAATCGTCTCATGATTCAGTCTCTCTAAATCCCCTCTTTCCTCTAGACTACTCTGCTCTGATTGGCTAGACGGCACAGTCTGTTGTGATTGGTCTACCCATTCCCATATCTGAATTTCAGCTCCGGGGGCTCAGCTCTGCGATTATACACACTGTAAAAACAGTAGCGATGGCGTCAATTTTACCATATTAATCCGAGCGCGAATCCTAAGATGAAACATTGAAAGAACTAGTTATTCAAACTGAAACGAATTTGAGCAGGACGTTGATACACTACTCAGTTTGACGTACATTATGAGATGTTGCAACTGTAATTCATCACCATCAGCATTAACAATTGTATGTCCATCAACAAACCAATGTGTATGTTTCTAATTTATTGCAGTGCACATGTGGGAAATGTATCATTAAATGTATCAATAACAGCACATATATGTTAACCGAGCACTAACATGAAGGACTGATGTAACATTAAAGTTTGTAAAACAAATCTGGCTCCATCCTTTAAAAAACAGACAATGTTGTTCGTATAAGAAAAACAGACAATCTGCATTAATAGACACATTTTTGAGGTAGGAACACACCAAAGCGATGCCAAAGAACTAGAGCTGATGAAAGCCGACTGTGTTGTCGTGTCCCCTGCGTCGGGGAAAAAACAGCACCTTTTGTCTGTTCAGTTTTGATTTAACATTACTTGCTATCACTTTTGCTCTTATTCTCGTGCACTGACTTGTTCGCTATGCTGAACAGCCAATTAGAGTTCTCTCTCACCGACAGCCCATTTCTACATGTTGAATCAGCCCAAAAAACAAACAACGTCCGACTAGAGCTAATGATGTGGAACACACCGAAAAAACTAAGTCGGCCGACAGTCAAAAATGGCCAGATGTTGCCCAACAGCCGACCGTCGGCTTGGTGTGCCGCAAACATCACATAAAACGGGAAACAGCTTTGAGATTGACTGTATACATAGATTTGTCAAGAAATCTGAGGTATAATTCTACAGACTACTGAAAGCTACAGAAATGTAGCCTGACGTGGTCATACTCAATTCTAGTCAGAATATGAGTCTGATACCGCTCCATTGGGCTGTGATTATGGGGTGTGTTTCAACCTAACCAGGAAAGACCTCAATTGGATAGACCCACAACCAATCAGAGCAACGGAGCGACGCGTAACGTTAGTTGTCAAATGTCAACAGAACTCAACTGCACTGTGTTGCCAAGTCTGTGTTTTTCCCGCGGGTTGTTCTCCATGTCCGTGGGTTGAAGTGATCCCAATTATGTGATACATAGACCCAGGAATGCAAATTTTAGCAGGCAACCTTGCCAAAATAACGTGTTTTGCCAACCAAACGCAATTTTTTTCCGGAGAACCCCCCCCCCGGAAAGCTATTGTTTTGGGCTATAGTTTTGAGTAGCAATTGCGCGACATTGCAAAAAAACATGGCAACCCTGTCTGCATGCACTGGATTAAGTAATGTTAGAAGAAAAAGATGAGTGTAAACGATCTTTGCCAGTGTTGTAAAAAAATAATTTAAGGAAACACAGAGTCCTTACCAACGATCATCATTTCTGAGAGAAATAGTGAAGGTGAATGCATATTCGAACAAGTTCTCCGTTTAGGATAAAAGCAAATTCAACCCAAAGCGCCTTCGATGACGTGGATGATTACGTTACTGTTGATCATCTGTCCATCATTGTCTAAAGCCCGCCCTGACAATTTCATTGGTCCGAACAGTTTCTGTTCTGGCATAATAACTCCTCTATGGATCGAGTCCAGACCGAATTGCCCGAGCAAAAATATTTGTGGGCAGGGCTAAATTCGGCTGGCATCCAGGCTAACAGAAAACTGAAGCAAATGGATTACTGCAGTTCACAGAAACAACTGGAATCCAGACAGAGAAACATGGATTTGCAGTTTAGGGTAAAATCATACCATATTGTATTGTTATATATTGTATTGACAACTCATCAATTAAATATTTACCATCTTATATTCTGCATAATTGGATGTTTTTAAATGCAGACAAAAACTATAGGGCTGGACGATATGAAACTAAATATAACATTGATATAAGGGATCACCCGGATTCAGACCTACCTATATTGTATTTATATAAAGCGTTCACAGGCAAATATTGCTTTATGTATTTCCTTGCCGTCGAATTTAGGCTCATATAAATGTCAATATGTATGTGAATATCCGTGGATCACTGGATCTTTGGTAAATTGTAAGGAACACTTTAGTTTAAACTGATAATCGTTTGTTTTACTCATGTTTGCGCAGTTTCCCCTATTAAATCCAGTCATGCAGCAGACTCTTTTGCCACTCAGCCCTGGCTGAGGGAACTTATTCCGGCGGGAAAGTGGCATCAATTCATACCCTCTATACAGGTCACAGAAGTGAGACTGGAATTCCTGATGACTCAATCGGGCGGTTCAGAGTAACATTTTTGTGCACTTTCGACTTTACAACTTTGCAGATCGTTTATATTGACATACTGCTATCTTACACAATGCATGAAAGGTAATATTCAAAAAAACATAGGGACACTTTAACATTGAAATAATTTACAGAAACTTTCCCCATGAGGTCAGATAATCAATTACTTTCTTGTCGCACATAGTTTAAATATCTATTTAATGCTCAGAGCTTTGAAATGAAGTCTGTTTACTATGTTCATCAATTCCAATGTTTCCACAGGGAAATATTACATCGCCACAATGACCATGGTTACAGCTTCTACAGCCCTGACAATCTTCATAATGAACATTCACCACTGTGGACCAGAGGCCCAACCTGTTCCAACATGGGCACGTCGCTTTATCCTGCACTACATGGCTCGGATTTGCTTCGTTTATGACATGGGTGAGGGCTGCCTGTCTGTGCACACAGACAAATCTGTGCAAAAGGGAAGCAACTGCACTATAAACGGCCAGGCTGGATGCGAGGACTTCGCTCTGAGGGTACAAAGCATTTCAGCCAGTGATGGTTGCTCACAAGAGAAAAAAGATCAATTAAATGAGGACGTCAGTCCAACCTTATCACTACGGCAAGGAAAGGAGTGCCACACTGGCTGGACAGATGGTACCTGTGTGGGCATTGACCATGGAGAGGTTGCGGGAGCTACAGGAGAGAGACTGTTGGAGAGCGGAGCGACTGGAAAGGATTCGGTGAAGAAAAGGGAGATACTTGTTGAAGGTCAGTGTTTATGTCATCAGCAAAGCCTCTTGAGGAATATCGAGTACATTGCTAACTTTTATCATGAGCAGAAGGCCACACAGAGACGAAACGGGGAGTGGCGGAAAGTTGCCAAAGTCATGGATCGCTTCTTTATGTGGATATTTTTCATCATGGTCTTCCTGATGAGTTTGCTTATAATAGGAAAAGCTGTCTGAATGCTTGAAAGACACCAGGGGCCTCAAGCATACAGTAAATGTCTGTGCAGTTCTCATACTAACTAAATAAAAAGACAAAATACGTCATCAACACTGATGGAACTCCCTTGTGAAAAAGAAGTGTGCTTAAAGGAATAGTTCACCCAAAAATTAAAATTAGCCCATAATTTACTCAACCTCAAGTCATCCTAGGTGTATATGGCATTCTTCTTTCAGACGAATAAAATCTGAGTTATATTTCAAAATTCCAGGCTAATCCAAGCATTATAAATTGCAGTAATAGTGGCTTTGTTTTTGAAGTCAAATAACGTGCTCCACGTGGCTCTGGGGTGTTTATAAAGGCCTTTTGAAGCCAATCGATGCGTTTGTGTAAGAAAACTATCCATATTTAAAACTTTATCAAGTAAACTTTCCGCCTTCCGTGGAAAAGTGTTGAATGTTGAAAGTGAAACTCAAGATGCGTACGTGACGTCATGACAAGGCTACCTGGTCGCGCAGGGGAACTTACAACAATTTTTCCATAGATTGAACAGTGAAGGCGGTCAGCCGAAAGTTTACATGATACATGATATTTTTCTTACACAAACGCATCGGTTCGTTTCAGAGGGCCTTTATAAACACACCGGAGCCGCGTGGATCACGTTATTTGATGAGCAGATGTACATTTAATGGACTAATGTAAAGAATTTAATAATATAACTCCAATTTTATTAGTCTAAAAGAAGAATGGCATATACTTGAGGGTGAGTAAATCATGGGCTAATTTTCATTTTTGTATAAACTATCCCTTTAATTGTATTGAATGTGCACTAGTACTGTACTTCAGATATTTAAGGTATATTTATAAAAAAAAAAAGAAAAAAAGAAACTGTACTTGCAAATAATATAAAATTAATGAAATAAAAAGGCCACTTCGTGTTCTTAAAGAGTGCACTGTAATGTCATAGTTTAAAGTACATTTTAAATAATTATGTTTTAATTTTTAATGTGTTGACATACTAAAGCACATGTAAGGTACTTGGTTATAATTTAACTGTAGTGTGCTATTCAATATTACATTTAAAATGTATATATTTTAAATGCACTAAATTTCAGCTTCATTATTGCAAATGTGTAAAATACATGAAATACAAGTTTTAATAGTAATAATTACATTAAAGTATGTTTTAGTTTACCTAAATACTTTTCAGTACATTCGGCAGTACACTTTAAACATATTTCTCAATACGCATCAATACACACACAAAAATGAAAATTCTAAAGAATATGGTTAACCAAACAGTTGACAGTCCGTTGACTTCCATAGTGTGGATTTGAATTTTGTGTTCAGCGGAAGAAAGAAACTCTTTTTGGGTGATCTATCTTTTTAAGTATATTCTTGATATACTTAATAAGTAGTAATAAGAAAGTAAGTAATTTTTAAAGTATGCTAAGGTGCACTTCCTTTTCACAAGGGGGAGCTGGACATACTAAGTCTCATTTGTTCTCATATCATTGTATATTGTTGATGAATCCAGATTATTCTAAATGAAAGAGTGTGTCCCCAAAGTAATTAGCAATTAGCATAATACATGCCCAACATGTATTCATCTCAAAATCAGCTGAACACAACAAACACCTTTTATATAGGCCTAGAGTACTCGTGTTTGGCTACTATTCTGAATAAATAGGTAATATGCAATGTAGATTAATTTAGTAATTCAATTACTAAATTACTACTCAAAATGTATGTATATAAACATGTCAGCTTAACATAGTCCAGGTTTAAAAGGGCAACAGCAATTATTTTTTATCTTAAAATTCATATTTCTTTAGTTAATCAGACCCATTGTGTGCCAAACTGGGTAAAAAAACACAAAAACATAATGGTAGATTTATTTGTTTATTTGTACATTTGAAGTATCATTTTTTTGGTACAGGACATTAAGTCCCTAGGTTGAACAGTCAGGTCACAAAATAAACGTCCTTGTATCTATTTGTTCATTTACTTTTTTATGTATTACATTGATATTCGGTAAATTAATAGATGTTTTTTAAAGTATCAGTAGCATTGAACTGACCGTAGGAAAAATAGAGCTCTGAAACCAAACGCCAAGCATTTGAATATCCTTACTAAAGTCTTTACTGCTTTGAATAGTTTTGAGCAGGAATATCACAGTATTGTGTGTGCAATATAAAAAAGAGAGACAAGAGGGAGGTGTAACATACAGCATATGGAAAGCTGTTGAATTCATGTTTTTTCTTTGTAAACAACATGGGGAAATGGAGAGCAGAATGACAAATGGAGCCAAATCCAGAGTAATGCTGACTGTTCAGATATAGGCCTATTTAATAACGTTTGCTATTACTGCATGTGAGCAATAGTAGCTACTGGTTAATTTGTGTGTGTGTGTGTGTGTGTGTGTGTGTGTGTGTGTGGACTGGTAATCCCTACGGTATGGGGACAAAATGTCCCCACAAAGATGGCAATATCCAAATTGTTGTCCTTGTGGGGACATTTTTTTGGTCCCCATGAGGAAAACATCTTATAAATCACACTAAGTGATGTTTTTGAAAAAGTAAAAATGCAGCATGTCTCCTGTGATGGGTAGGTTTAGGGGCAGGGGCAGTGTAGGGGGATAGAAAATACGGTTTGTACAGTATAAAATGCATTACGCCTATGGAATGTCCCCACAAAACATGGAAACACAACATGTGTGTGTGTGTGTGTGTGTGTGTGTGTGTGTGTGTGTGTGTGTGTCTGTATGCACACGCATGCACGTATTTGTAATATGCACTACTGTATGCACAATATTAATGTTTAGATACAGTATTTAATTGTTTAGCTATATGCTTAGCCAATGTCTTTGTGAAACAGATCATGTTTATTGGGATATTTGAATGAATCAGAAAGCTAAAGCTTTTTGTGATGTTTTATGAATGTGTATTGGGCAAATTTTAACCTTCACACAGAGTGTAAATCCTTAAAATAAAATCCTCATTAAATCTTCATTAAAGTGACAACTGCCTGTGATCCATGGACATGATTTCATCTCATACTTCCCAAAAAAAAAAAAAAAAAAAAAAAAACGAAATGCTCATCACCTTCAATTATTTGTTAATGGTGAGATATGCAATTAACCCTTTCAGCCTATTTTAAATCCCTTTTAGGGTGGGAATGTAGTTACTGAACATTTAATACGTTTGCAGTCAGAAATAATGGATTTGATATAAATCATCAAATCACAACATTAAATATTCATTATTTCTTGCACCCTACCATCTAACCTTTTGCTCTGTGTGCTTTCACAGCATAGTAAGGTTAATTAGCTCTTGGCTTCAACAGACCTCAGGAGGGATGATAGAGCTATAAAAACTACATTCATCAGTCAAATTGAGGCTTATCGAACTTCTTTGATTACAGAGCCTCCCTGAAACTTTCCAAATATCCCGTAAGAATAATAATCCCGTGAAAATAACCCTATAATTCCTTTTAAACAGTTTTTCCTACTCTAGCATTCAAGTTTGAGGTCAGTAAGATTGTTTTGTAAGGAAATTAAACATTTTATTCAGCAAGGATTCGAAAAATGTTCATCAAAGCATCCTGAAAAAATTGTATCATGGTTCCCAAAAAAACAGCACAACTGTTCCCTTTCAAGGAAAAGCATGCTACG
Organism: Gobiocypris rarus; assembly: GCA_023029165.1. Classification (NCBI taxonomy): domain Eukaryota; kingdom Metazoa; phylum Chordata; class Actinopteri; order Cypriniformes; family Gobionidae; genus Gobiocypris; species Gobiocypris rarus. The sequence continues at coordinate 15,339,047 of CM040930.1, read as the reverse complement.
TCGGAAGTTAAAGTAGATTTAGTCAACTAAAATCAAATAGGGTTAGTTAAATTGTATTGCATCAATTAAGCATTTCTCTCAAATTTTTAAACTCATTATATACTCCTGGAGAAAACATTTATTAACCTGTTAATATGAATGATAATGTTTGAACATGCATTACAGACACATATTTAGCTGTTGTGACATATGTCTTTATTTATCTTAAAATGAAATAAAACCACTTCTGACTGGATATCTTCCCAAATCATCCCTCCATCCCACTTTTTTGTCTTGTTTTTATCCGTGGACGAAAATGTCAGTAGATTTTCGTCATAGTTAAATTTTTTTTAATTTTATTTAGTTATCGTCTCATTTTCATCAGTTAAAAATTTATGAAAAGCACATCTGCAATCAGTCCAATGACATGACGAGATGTCATCCCGTAGCGTGTGATGTCATGACCAGGAAACTATTAAGCGCTCCCAGACCAAACAATGTCAGCTGTGCCTTCAGTAGTGTTCATACTGCCTATTTTGGTGTTGTTTGTCTCGTAGAAAAGCATACATGTGTACATTAGAAAATTAGTGATACATACAATTTATGCATCGTTTGTTTGCAGGGGGAGCATGTACAATCAGTTTTGGATGGTTGATTCTGGCTCAATCTGAGCATATGGCGGTTCGGCATTGAGATGTTGTTCTCGTCCATATAAGGGATCACTCATCTCCCGGGAGTTCTAGAGAGGGTCCACCAGGACGGGTCCATCTAATATTAGTACCCCTGTTCTGACCAGCCTGAGTATTGTGGAGGAAAAATTTAATCATAGAAGAAGATTTATGTTTAAGGTTATACAGAAATCAACATCTGTCTCTGTTATTCAAAAACACCTCTTAGCATGGGGTCACGGGACACCTAGATTGGGACTCTCCGGGCCTTAGATGTCACTTATTAAAACACACACACACACACACACACACACACACACACACACACACACACACACACACACACACACACACACACACACACACACACACACACACACACACACACACACACACACACACACACCTCATAAAATGTAATAAACCCCATCACCGCTGAGGCCTTGACACAAACACTGATGAGGGAAGATAAGAGGGGGGAACCACTGTGTCCCTTGTTTATTTGCTTTTGTTACAGAAGGGTGGGGGGGAAAGACATTTGTATCACCTTTTCCTCGGTACGGAAAAACACTGAGACACTGAGAGGTATAAAAGCTTGGGCCTTCTATTGTTCCTCAGTTCACACTCGATGCAGGCATTATCTGGTTGTATTGACTGTGGATTAATTCTTGCAAGAATTAAATCTTTATAAAGACTCAATTGGCTAAGGTTTGTCTCTTATTCAGAAATGCAACGGAGTTAACGTTATTTTGCCGCAACAGTATGGTTCTCAGACCTGATGTCTCTCCTCAGCTGCTCTCCTTGGCAGATTCCAGTCAGGAGGGACCTTCTGTCTTAGGCTGGGAGCACTGTCTTTCACCTACGTCCAGAACTGTGGGAAAACTGTCCAGAAATTTGCCTCTGAGTGGGCACATCTCTTAATCTCTGGTCTCTCAACTGAGGTTGTTGTGACCATATTCAACTCCAGAGCTCCCTCAATGAGGAAACTGTATTCCTTGAAGGGGAGAGTTTACACTTCATGGAACGTAAATTGCCAGTTGGACCTAGTTAACTGCTCGATTGGTTCAGTGCTGGAGTTCCTTCAGGATCGGTTCTCCGCAGGGCTATCCCCCTCCACTTTAAAGGTCTATGTGGTGGCCATAGCGGCTTACCATGCACCTTTGGGTGGTGAGTCATTGGGGTTGAAGTCACATTTCCTACATCGTGCTTTGAGTATGAGACCTGCAAGCCACACAAGGGTTCTGACATGGGACTTGGCCATTGTTCTGGAAGGCCTGTCAATGGTTTCCTTTGAGCCCATTGAAATTGTTGCAGAGAAGTTTGGAAAACAGTTTTTTGGATGCTTATGTCCAAAGAGCTGCCCTCTGGCAAAAGTCTGATTAATTGTTTGTGTTTTGTATACCTACAAGAAGTTTGTGTTGTAGTGGGCTGGTCCTCTCCACTCATATTTGTGAGGTTTTATGACCTAGATGTGGACTCTGCACCAGGGTCCGGATGGTCATTTCTGAGGTGGTGCTCTACAGGATTCACACCAGACAGGCACTTGTCAGTATGGCAGAGTGGGTATTAATGTTCCCATAGTGTCGTGACTTGCAGTGCGAGTTCCCTCTCAGGTTACGACTGTAACCATGGTACCATATTCCTGAAAAGGGAATAAGATGCTGCGTTGCCCTTCTATACTTCCTGCATGTCTGTGATTGACTTCTTCGGCCAGACAGAAGCTGACATTGTTTGGTTCGGGGGGGCTTTATAGCTTCCTGGTCATAGTGTCACATTCTACAGGATGATGTCTCGCCATGCCATTGGACTGATTACACACGTGCTTCAAGAGGCAATCAAGCAGAAGCATTCCCATTGCGTCATAACTTCGGACGCAGCGTCTCATTCCCTTTTCAGGGAACTATGGTTACAGTCGTAACCTGAGAATTTTTCAACATTGATAATAATATGAAATGTTAATTGAACACCAAATAACTATAACTATAAGAATGGCGGCTTCTAAAGCCTTGTTGCCTTGTTGATGAATGCAGCGGGCTCCTGGGTTCTGATGTCTTAGGTTGTGCTCTGCAGGATTCACACCAGACAGACACTTGTAAGTACAGTGGAGTGGGCATTAACGTCACGTTAAATGACCAACAAATCAACATATTATTGATTTCTGAAGGATCATGTGACACTGAAGACTGGAGTAATGGCTGTTGAAAATTCAGATTTACCATTACAAAAAATATATAAAATATAAAACAGTTATTTTAAAATGTAATGATATTTTGCATTATTACTGTTTACAGTGTTTTTGATTAAATAAATGAAGCCATGGTAAACATAAGAGACTTTTAATAAACAATAAATAATATTACTGACCCCAAACCTTTGACCGGTAGTGTATAGCATATCAAAAGGTATGCTTTCTCATGAAGAATATGAATGTAATAGATACATTTTATTCAGGAAGGCTAGCTTTGCTTTCAAGCTTTAATTCTAATTTAAATGCTAGACTATAAGAGTTTCCTCATCACCAAGACTGTACTTTCTTGTGCTTTGCATGGGAAGCAGGATTCTGGCCTTGCAGTTTTGACCTGATTGCGGTACCACAGTTCTTGCTGACTCAGGAGGAGCTTTGATTCAAATAATCAAGAGTGCTCATGCGTGTGATGGCTGTTCAGTTTGAAAGAAGGTCAGATAGAGGATTCTTCTCAAATAGGCAGTCAAACTGACAGGTGTATTTACAATATGCCACTCAAAAGGCCAAACCTAGGGTGAAGTACAAATCACTGCTAATGTCTATTGTTCCACAGCACTTTCTTAAAGCAGCTTAAACACATAAGACTCCCTTCCTTTTCTTTAAAACATTCTTTTTGATTGTTGATGCCATTGAAATTGCCGCAGAGAAATTTCAAAAACTGTTTTTCTGTTGCTATTACATCTCTAAAGAGAGTAGGAGACCTTCAGGCCCTGCCAGTTGCCCCTTTGTGTTTAGAGTTTGCATCTGGCATGGTGAAAGTGTTTCTGCACCCTAGGCCAGAGTATGTACCTAAGGTCCCTACTAATGTGGTGCGATCTGTAGTGTTGCAAGCCTTTGCCCTCCTGCCTTTCGGACGTCAGACCAGGAGAAGCTAGTCTCGCGTAGCCAGACCTTCAGACTGACAGCAGAAGGTTTGGACTCCATCGCAGCTTTCATTGGTCAAGACCAGCCCAAGAGGATGTTTAACTGACATGTAACGCAACCAATCATGGTTCGTTTTGTTCCACGTCATGTTTAGGGGCGTGAAAATCTAAAGTCAATGTCCCTGCAATAACAGACTAGTGTGCATCTACAAATGATTCATTCATGAACGTTTTTCAAGTTTACTGCAACAATTGAGCCGCAAACTTCACATACTTTCGAAAAACCCAGCATTTAGTTGATCCTGGTAAGCGCTTAGTGTCACAGTTGTAAACACAATGGCTTTCTTCTTCCACAAGGCAGTCTGGCGTCAGGTCATTGGTTTCCAGATGGACCGATAAAGAATGTAACACACACGTCTTGCAGACATCCTGTAGAATTCAACCAATCAGATGATGACTTCGAAACTCCTGAAGTGTTTCCAGATAAGTGTGCCATATGCAGACGTTCAGCCAACGGTCCGTGGGCGTGACGTCTGAGGCTGAGACTAAGGAGAAGCTACATTTGCTATGCCCTGTCAGGGTGTTGGATGCTTACGTCCACAGAGCTGCCCTGTGGCAAAAGTCTGATCAATTGTGTGTGTGCTTCGAGTCACCGAGCAAAGCATGAGCAAGTGGATAGTGAATCTCTCCTGCATATGAGGCATATGGACAGCCTTCACCAATGCCTGTCAGAGCTCATTCAACTATAAGCATGGCTGCTTCCAAAGCCTTGTTGGTGGGGGTATCCCTACAAGAAGTTTGTGATGCGATGGGCTGGTCCTCTCCACTCACATTTGTGAGGTTTTACTATCTAGACTTGGACACCGCAACGGGGTCCAGAGTACTGATGTCTTAGGTTGTGCTCTACAGGATTCACACCAGACAGGCACTTGTAAGTATGGCGGAGTGGGCATTAACATCACGTTAAATGACCCCCAATCAGGATAGATTTCTGAAGGATCATGTGACACTAAAGACTGGAGTAATAGCTGTTGAAAACAGTTATTTTAAAATGTAATAATATTTCACATTATTACTGTTTACAATATTTTTGATTAAATAAATGCAGCCATTTAAAAAACATTAAATCATTTTACTTACCAAAAACCTGTGAACGTAGTGTATCAAATAGTATGCTCATATCAATAGGTATGCTTTCTCATGAAGAGTAAGAATGTAATAGTAATGTAGTATGTAATAGTAATGTAATATGTAATAGATATGCATGGATGCTAGCTTTGCTTTCAAGCTTTAATTCTAATTTAAATGCTAGATTATAAGAGTTTCCTTGTCACCAAGGCTGTACTTTCTGGTGCTTTGCATGGGAAACAGGATTCTGGCCTTGCAGTTTTGACCTGATTGCGGTACCACAGTTCTTGCTGACTCAGGAGGAGCTTTGATTCAAATAATAAGGAGTGCTCATGTGTGTGATGGCTGTTTTGTTTGAAAGAAGGTCAGATAGAGGATTCTTCTCAAATAGGCAGTCAAACTGACAGGTGTATTTACAATATGCCACTCAAAAGGCCAAACCTAGGGTGAAGTACAAATCACTGCTAGTTCCACAGCACTTTCATTCAGGTTCAGCAGCTTAAACATATGACTCCCTTCCTTTTTCTTTAAAACATTTTATTTGCCATTTTATTCTCCAAATGTTGCGGTAGCAGTGCTGCTATATTAGCTAAATTTACTTAAATGACAGCGGACAGATTTATATTGAATTTTCTCCAAAGCCTGCTTACATTAATTTATTGAATTGAATAGTGTAATGTTCCTTCTTCAACACAAGATGGCGCCATATACATAGTAAATATCCCACTGGCCATTATCTTTAACATCTGCCACACTAAATATAAAGGACTAGATCAATATATAAATCAGGCCTGAAATAAAAAAATCAAATAGAATATACCATGCAAAATGATCTTATACAGAATAATACAGAATTTATGGACCCACTTTATATTAGGTGGCCTTAACTACTATGTACTAACATTTAAATTAATAATTTGATACAATGCACTTATGTACATACATGTTTTTACATTGTACTTACATTAAAAAAATTACATTTACAGTTATATTAATTTCTGTAGTTACATTTTATGATTACACTTTTGTGTAATCTTCCCTTACACCAACCCTACCCTTAAACTTACCCACACCACCACACCTGTACCTTACTTTACCCGTATCCCAACTCAATATCAGCAATATTGCAATATAATATGAACACATTAATACATTGTACTTATTTTTTTATGTAATTACATAGTAGTTGAGGCCACCTAATGTTAAGTGGGACTGGAAATATATATACACCGATCAAGCAAAACATTGGAAGTCAATGGATGAGATCTGCTTGATTACAAACATTCAGCAGGAAAAATAAATTATATATATTATTTACGCATGACTAAATTATGACAGAACTATACCTTTAAGTTCTGTAAGTTGCAAGGTGGGGCCTCCATGGATCGGACTTGTTTGTTCAGCACAAACCAAGGTTTCCCGGCAGAACATTGCCTAAATATCACACTTCCTCTACCGGCTTGCCTTCTTCTCATAGTGCATCCTGGTGCCATGTGTTCCCCAGGTAAGTGACGCACACGCACCCGGCAATCCATGTGATGTAAAAGAAAATGTGATTAACCAGGCCACCAGGCTGTCGTGGTCAAGGGTTAAAGTGGGCCGAAACGGTCTGGAACTGCATTCCGGCACCAATTAAGAAATAAATAGATCCGGCAGTCGCAGCTGGACCGTTTGAACGGAAGTGTTGAGGTAAACCTACACGACCGTAATCATGGCCGTAGCCAGCCGAGGTTGCCGTGGTCCAGATCTCTGTATTATCAGAGGTGTATATAATAAACGTTGTAAAATGATTTTACCAGATTAGGAATAAGATAATGAATAATGTGTGTGTGTGTGTGTGTGTGTGTGTGTGTGTGTGTGTGTGTGTGTGTGTGTGTGTGTGTGTGTGTGTGTGTGTGTGTGTGTACATATTGTGTATTAATTTAGTAAATGTATTTACCGTATTTACGTTTGTAATACTTTGTATCATTCAGTGAATTAACTTGTCTAAGAAAATGCTTAAAAAAATATAGGCTAAATATCAGTTGACCCTATGTTTACTTTATTCACTAACACAGTCACAGACACAATAATGTTACATGCTAACACATACTCTGTAAAATATAATTAAGAGGGCAAAGCTTTAATTAATATCAGTCACTGTCACCATGGCCAAGAAGAAAAAACTCAGTCATGATCTTCGTATGCGTGTTGTCAATGTAGTGGAGGCAAAGGCTACTAGACCATCTCGAAAGAAATGGATGTCCATGTATCAACTGTACAGAGTATCATCAAGAAGTTCAAGATGTTCAACACTGTCAAACACCTGGATGGGCCTGTCTGGAAGTATCTCTAGAGTTTCTAGAACGATCTGCTGCGATGCAAACAACAACCCCTGTATCACCACCAAAACTCTATAGATACCCTCAACCAAGCAGGTGATATGGTATCAAGATCTAATCTAAGATCAAGCTAATTCTGCATTGAGGTGGTCTCCATGGACATCACCCCAGAAAGACACCACTCCTTACTTAGAGACACCGGGATGCGCACCTGGCCTTTGTGAGGGGTCACCTATATAGAGATCCGAACTTCTGGTCATTCATCCTTTGGTCAAATGAGACTAAGCTGGGGTTCTTTGGACATATAGACATTGCATATGTTTGGCATAAGAAAGGAGAAGCCTTAAATACTAAGAATACCATCCCAACGGTCAAGAACTATGGTGGTCATGCTATGGGGATGCTTCTCTGCTGGTGGTACAGGTAACCTTGTTAAGATAGATGGTATCATGACAAAGGAGGACTATCTCAAGATTCTTGATGAAAAAAACTGGTGGCATCAGCACATAAGCTGAACCTGCCTGAGAATTGGACCTACCAGCAGGATAATGACCCGAAGCATATGGCGCAAGTGGTCAAGCAATGGTTCAGGGACAACATCATAAATGTTCTGGAGTGGCCAAGTCAGAGCCCTGTCCTGAATTGAGAATTTGTGGAGAGAGTTGAAGATCCGGGTTAGGGCTAGGAAGCCTTCCAATCTCCAACAACTGGAGACTTCTGTGACAGAAGAGTGGGGAAACATTCTGCTGCAGACCTGTAGAAATCTTGTGGGGACCTGCAAGAAGTGTTTGCAGGCCATCATCATAAACACAGGCTTTTCTATTGATTATTGAAACATTGTGATATAAAGGGTATGAATAATTCTGAACATGGTGATTTTTTTAATATTTGTCAATAAAAACCCATGAAATGTCATATTTCTTGAAATATCACGTTTTTATTCTCTCAGTTGTTTGTCACATAAGAAATATATGAAAGTATTATAAAGCTCATTCAACACAGAAGACAACTCAAAAACACAATATATATATATATATATACGGATATATATATATATATATATATATATATACACACACACACACACAGTGGGGAGAACAAGTATTGCATTCGGAAGTGTATTGCATTCACTTGAGGAAAAAAAAAATCTACTCTGTTTTTTGAATTAACGAGTTAATTATCTCAGAATTACACAATTATTTTTTATGAATAAAACGTTTTTGCTCTGTTTTTCTCAATTAATGACTTAATTATCTCAAAATTATGAGATATTTTTTCTTGAAATAAAATGTATTTGCTCTGTTTTTCTGGTTTATTGAGTTCATTATCTCAGAATTATGAGATCATTTTCCATTTAAAAAATATTTTGTTCTGTTTTTTTAAATAATGAGATCCCTCAAAATCCTGCCAGGAGCTTTATTTTAGCTGGATTGCATGGAAATAAACGTCCTGCCTTTCAAGTTTAATCCAGTTTTATTTTCCTTTGGGTTTGAGATATTGGGAAATACTGCTGTCTTTAAGTAATATAAATGGTATTGTTATTGTCAACTTTGCGCAGACAACTCAAGACTTTGTGCCTGTTCAGACGAAAAGACCATTCTGATCTACTTGACATTGCTGTGTTTCTCCAGGATCAGTTGAACCGATATGGTATGCTTCACAGATATAAGATGATGCATCTGAAATGCATTCAGGCTGGCTACGTGGTAACACGAGACAATCAGGTGATTGTTGAAAATACTGGATCCCCATGGAGTGCAACTGAGGCGCCGGAATCGTCTTTGGCGACGTTTGTATCATAATCCAGGCCCGAACTTTTAATGGCATGTTGATTCATATGATAAAATCAAACCATAATGGAATCTGCATCAATGGTGCAATCAACGGGTTTTCACAAATTATGATATGGCTACATGCATACTCTACAAGTAGTGATCCCAAGGTCATCGCTGGATACTTCATTGATGCGGTCTTATCAAGGAATGGGACAGCCACCCGAATTCGTTCAGACTTAGGGACAGAGAACTGTTACATGGAACAGAGACATGATCATACGGACGACTTTTCCAGAAACTGCTATTTGTATGGCTCAAGCGATCATAACCAACGGATAGAGCATTGTTGGGGATTTTTGAGGAAGCAGCATGCACAGTTCTGGATCAACCTATTTCAAGCTCTAAAAAAACGACTTCTCCGGTGACTTCCTAGACAAAAGTCTAGTACAGTTCACATGTCTTGAAACAATAGAGGTACGAAATGTGCTTTAGACATGTAAATTGTGATATGATATTCTATAGATTTTGTCAATACGACAAAATGTTGTGACATGCAGCATAATTATCTCATTTCATAGGTCTAACAACTGTTCCATAACAGAAGCAAATGGGCGATAACCATTAGTTATTTAATTAGATTCTTAAATTAATTTGTAGATAACAATTTTTCCTACATATAGAGATAAGTGGGTAGTTAGAATTAGCAGCAGTCTACATCTACAACAATAAAATGCAACACATACATTAATGCAGCTGTAATATTAATCCTGTTATATGGATGTTGCACAAACTGCTATCTAATAATAACCCAAAAACATCATAATAGTAAAACACTGACAAGGAAAATTTACTGCACTATGAGTAGCCGACTTTTATTCATTTCATTCTGGTACTTTTATGTACATTTTGGTGAAAGAAAATAGTTTCTCTGCATTAGTGGGACCCAGTATGTGAGCGAGGGATGACTTAGCTGACCCTGATCATATAACACAAATCTTAACATACAGAGATTTATTGTTTTCAAATGTAGAATTTAACATGCATGAAACTGTTTGAGAAACGGCTCTACTGTATCATACTGGACCATAAGCATTTATTTTGCCTGAAGGTGGTTGCATCCAGAAATGCTGTGTCTCCAGGAGGACTTCCAGTGATGATGTACATCCTATCCCTATCCCAACTTTTTGGTGCAATACGGTGTACCTTAAAGAGGCATCCCAACAGAAGATACAGGATTGTAGGGAGGAATGTCGTGAGAGAGGACCATATCCCTGTGATAATACAGTGTTTGACATTTGTTGCCTTGCCATGGCAGAAAACAGTCTTCATCCACCAACCTCTCCAGAGGAAGCCATTGATCTTTACATGTTCTTACGTGCTTACATACATACCCAGATTTAATAATCACAAGTTGTTCTACTGGATCAAATGACTGAATGTGAGCACCCACTCATAGCCAAAAAAACAAAACAGAATTGCAGTTTGGACAGAAAAAGTTATATACCATGACATTCACTGTAAATGTTTGACAGAAGTACTGTGTTTAAGCAATCAATAATTGACAACTCTTTCATAACTGACATCTCCCAACTGAGCTCCATATCATCTCTTTTTATTCATCATTATGTAAAAGTACATCTCAACCACAGAACTGGGAACAATCCTGTTCATATCACCAGATGTGGTCTGACACACTTTGGGCTCATTGTAAACAGGGCAACATACATGATGTTTGGATAGCCTTTAAATCAAACATATTATTGTATCTTGTTATCATGTGTCTCTGGGCTGCACATAAAGCACTTTTTTTTACACAATTATTTGGCATCATATAAATACATGCTAAACCAGTGAAGAGCAAATTTTTTTCTCCCCAGTGTGATTTACTGTGTATGTCTATTTGGTAAATGTGGTAATGCAGAGATGATTGTTTAAATATGTTGTCTAAAGAGTGCTGGTGAATGCAGGAACTGCAGTGCAGTTGTCAAAACTCTGTACAAAACACGAGAGAAACCTGTGCTTCCCTTATCGAGGGACCTCGCACTGTGTCGGAACGCTGCGGGAACGCCCCTGCGTGATTGCGTCATGAAGCACTCGTGAAATCAGTCCAATGGCGTGCACGAACGTCACGGGCGGATGACGTCATTGACCAGGAAACTATATAGCACCCCTGAACCAAACAGTGTCAGCTTCTGTGTCTTCACAAGCACTCTATGTGAAATTGTTCTGTCTATTTATTGTGTGTTTGTCTCTCAAAAAAAAAAAAAAATGGCGAATCAGTTCAAGCAGTGTGTTACTCTTTGCCCTCGTTTTATTACGGGTGGGGATACACACGAGCTGTGTGTAATGTGCCTGGGACCGGAGGATTCCCAGGCAGCTCTCGAGGGGGCTGCCTGTGTGCATTGTGAGGGAATAGCAATGAGAACTCTCCGGTCCCGCCGAGCACTCTTTGGGTGCTTCGGTTCGCGTTCCCCAGGGGGCGGGTCCCGCTGCTGCCGAGGCACAGCGAAGGCTTTCTTCCTGGGGTTCGCAGATGGATCTAGCGGCGGGGCTAGAGACGGGTGATCCCCTATCTCTGCCTTTACCCGCTAGATCTGACGTTTCAGTTCGCGAGTCAGAAGCACGCGCTGCGGTTTCTTCTGCTCGTGCTGAAGCGCAGGTGCAGCAACACTCTAGCTCTGAGGAGCTGGATGTTGTGAGCCTGGATGAGGAGATTGAGGCTTTTTCGCCACCACAGTTACAAAGCACACACGCACAGGAGGAGCTTATTGAGGTTGTTACTCGCGCTGTAGCCAGATTAAATCTAGATTGGCCAGCCGATGAGCGGGAAGCCCGTCAAACAAAAAGCAAACTAGACGAGCGCTTTCTGCCATCACGAGTGCAGCCTCAAAAGCGGGGCTTACCGTTTTTTCCCGACCTCCACACCGAGGTGTCGAGGTCGTGGAATAAACCTGCATCATTTAGAGTTTATAACCCTATAACATCTGAATATTCAAATATTGTGGGTTTAAAGGAAAATGGTTATGCGGCAATGCCTCGGGTTGAAGAGACGCTCGTGAGCTATCTCTCCCCTGAGTCTGCATCGTCGCTTAAAGCCCCGCAGTTGCCCACTAAGCCAGTAAAAACAACATCTGTCTTAGTGGGTAGGGCGTACTCGGCAGCAGGTCAGGCGGCCACCAGTTCACACACTATGGCGGTCCTTCAAGCATATCAGGCTGACCTGCTGAAAGACATAGACGATGAATGTGAGGAAGTGGGGAGAGAGACTATAGCAGAGATTAGGAGGGCAGCTGATTTATCTCTCCGGGCCACCAGGGAGATGGCAAAATCCATCGGCCTTGGCAGCACTGGTGGCCACGGAGAGACACCTTTGGTTAAATTTGTCCGATATGAAAGACAGGGACAAGAAGGTTTTATTAGATGCCCCCATCTCTACACAAATGACATCAGAGGCCAGCCTCGAGTGGCTGGTTCCCTTAGTAGATTTTCTGGCAGCATGGAAACTTCTGCCGAATATCTCAGATTGGGTCCTGCGTACAATAGAAAAGGGGTACAGAATTCAGTTTGGGTCACACCCGCCCAAATTCAAAGGAGTGTTACACACAGTAGTAAGCTCCAAGCAGGCTCTGGCATTGGAAAAGGAAGTACAGACTCTACTGCAAAAAGAGGCTATAGAGAGGGTTCCTCCCACAGCAGAGTCAGGGTTTTACAGCCGGTACTTCATAGTTCCAAAGAAGGATGGAGGGCTACGGCCCATTCTAGATCTGCGGCAGTTAAATCGGGCAGTAAAAAGATTAAAATTCAAAATGCTCACACTGAAACAGATCGTGTGTCAGATCAGATCCGAGGACTGGTGTGTCACAATAGACCTAAAACACAGCGTACTTTCACGTCTCCATCCTTCCACAACACAGGAAGTTCCTCAGGTTTGCTTTGAGTGCGAAGCATACCAATATCGAGTTCTTCCGTTTGACCTAGCTTTATCACCCCGCACTTTCACAAAGTGCGTGGATGCAGCTCTGGCTCCTTTAAGACTCCAGGGCATCCGCGTGCTGAATTATATAGACGATTGGCTTATCCTAGCAGAGTCGGAACAGATGGCGGTTCAGCATCGAGTTGCTGTCCTCGCCCATATGAGAAAGTTGGGGTTAAGGCTAAACAAGAAGAAAAGTGTGTTGTCACCCTTCAGGTCATCACTTTTCTGGGTGTAGTGTGAGTCGAAAACCATGAGGGCTCGTCTATCGCCTGCCAGGGTCGATTCGATCCACACGGCCATAAACAAGGTGAAGCTAGGCCAGTTTCTCACTGTAAAGCAGTTCCAGAAACTGCTGGATTTAATGGCAGCGTCCAACGTGATACCTTTTGGCCTGATGTACATGAGACCCTTGCAGTGGTGGCTCAAAACCAGGGTTTTTCCCGAAGAATCCCTTCATCGCGATCAAGGTCACGCGGCGATGCCTTCGTGCCTTGGTGGTGTGGAAGGACCGTTGGTTCCTGTCCCAAGGTCCGGTTTTGGGGCTCCTTGTCGTCCGCACGTAACGCTAATGACGGATGCTTCCCTCACCGGGTGGGGGTGACCATGAGTGGTCGCTCGGTCCGGGGTCTGTGGAGCGGTCACCAGCTCTCCTGGCATATAAACCAGTTGGAGCTGATGGCTGTGTTCCTGGCACTCAGGAGCTTTCTTCCAGACCTCAGGAACCGCCATGTGTTGGTCGTCCGGACAACACGACTGTGGTGACCTATATAAATCACCAAGGGAGATGTCGCACTGTCGGTTGTTTTATTCCCTCACGCATCCAGCTCCCCTGGGGCTGGATGCCATGGTGCAGACGTGGCCGAGGCTGCGTCTGTGCGTCTTTCCCCCTCTGGCGTTGATTCCAGGAGTTCTAGAGAGAGTTCGCCAGAACGGGGTCAGGCTATTGTTGATAGCCCCGTTCTGTCTGGGCCGAGTATGGATGTCCGATATTGTGTCTCTCCTGGAGGGTCCTCCTTGGGAAATTCCAGTCAGGGAGGACCTCCTGTCTCAGGCGTCGGGGTCAATCCTGCACCCACGTCCGGAGTTGTGGAAGCTGTGGGCCTGGCCCCTGAGGGGGTTCAGTTCATAGGCTTGGGTCTCTCTACGGAGGTAGTTGAGACCATGTTACATTCTAGAGCTCCTTCTACGAGGAGGCTTTATGCCCTAAAGTGGAGAGTCTTTGTTGCGTGGTGTACAAACCATTCGTTGAATCCGCTTAACTGTCAAGTCAATTCAGTGCTTGAATTTCTCCAGGAAAAGTTCTCTTCAGGGTTATCCCCATCCACTCTAAAAGTGTATGTGGCGGCTATATCAGCTTACCATGTTCAATTGGATGGTGCGTCGGTGGGTAGGCACCCATGGGTAACTCGCTTCCTCCGTGGTACTTTGAGGTTGAGGCCGGCGGCACGTTCAAGGGTACCGACCTGGGATTTGGCTATAGTCCTAGAAGGCCTAGTGTTGGCTCCCTTTGAACCGATCGAAGAGGTGCCGGAGATATTTCTTACACTGAAAACACTTTTTCTTCTGGCTATTTCCTCATTAAAGAGAGTAGGGGATTTACAAGCATTGTCAGTTGCTCCCTCTTGCTTAGAATTTGCACCTGGTATGGTGAAGGCGTTCCTGTTCCCGAGGGAAGGTTACGTCCCTAAGGTCCCCACTAATGTGGCGGGTCCTATAGTGCTTCAGGCCTTTTCCCCACCTCCATTTCAAAACCTAGACCAGGAGAAACTAAATTTGCTCTGTCCAGTGAGATCGCTAGATGCTTATGTCCACAGAGCTGCCCTGTGGCGCAAGTCTGATCAACTATTTGTCTGTTTTGGCTCCCGAGTAAAGGGAAACCTGCCTCTAAGCAGACTCTGAGTAAATGGATAGTCGAGGCTATTTCATTAGCATATGAGTCGGCCGGACATTCTTCACCTTTAAAAGTCCGAGCCCATTCTACTAGGAGTATGGCGGCCTCTAAGGCTCTTCTGTCTGGGGTCTCCCTCCAGGAAGTATGTGATGCGGCAGGGTGGTCCTCTCCGCACACATTTGTGAGGTTTTATAACCTAGACGTGGCTTCTACACCGGGTTCTCAGGTGCTTGTATCATAATGTGCGCAGTGATTTCACATATACAGGCATTTGAGGCGGCGTGGGTATTAAGTTCCGCAGCGTTCGGCGCGGTGCGAGTTCCTCGATAAAGGGCGTCTCAGGTTCGTATGTAACCATGGTTCCCTGAGAGGAGCGAGACACTGCGTCGCTTTGCCATACTCGGCATGCCTGTGACCGACTTGTTCGACCTATCAGAAGCTGACACTGTTTGGTTCAGGGGTGCTATATAGTTTCCTGGTCAATGACGTCATCCGCCCGTGATGTTCATGCACGCCATTTTACCTCAGGGTCCAAGTTAATTATAATTTCTCAATGAAAATGCAACCTTACAAGAACATTTGTTATAAATTGTCCCAAAAGGTACGCTCCTAAACTGTTAACAGAAATGATGGCTTTCATAAAAGTACATTTAAAACAGTGGTACATGTATCTAAATCACTTAAAAATGTATCACCACATGCATTTATAACATACATTGTTTAAAAGGCTTATAATTGTTGTTTTTTTTGGTTAAGTGGACCTTAAAGTATGTTAACAAAATGTTCAGCCACTCATTATGTTTCTACAGACAGTTTAAGTCTGGTAATAACAGCAACTGCATATGAAACATTGCAAAACATGCTGCCATTGTCAAAATGGCAAATTTGTCCTCATGGTGGAACTATTCATCATGACCAAATGTGGTTTGACACACTTTGGGCCCACTGCAAACAGGGCAACCTAAATGGCATTTGAATGGTCCTGTATCATTATCAATAAATCAAACTGAATATTGTATCTTGTTATCATGTGTAAATGTTTCTATGGGCTGGATATATTCGGAGTCCATCAACAAAAAGTTCATCAGCCAGTAAACATGTTTCCACAGTAGGTTTGGTAATGATATTCTGGATAAAACTGAAACTGAAAAACATTAAATAAAAAATAAATCACCCTGCGCTCATAATGCACCACCTGAGTTAAACTTCCCCTATGTGCTCTGTCTCACATTCACACACTATCTAAATGTAAACAGATGACACTGATAAGGCTATAACTGGGCAAGAGGGAAGAGTGTGTACATGTGAGTGAGTGAGACACTTCTATGCAATGTCCATTGCATAGAAGTTACTGGATAGTATAGCCTCTATTTCAGCTCGGAGGTCAGGATAGCTGTTGTAAGTTGATGGCAGCTCTAAAGTTGGGCCACAAGTATGTGCAAATGGGCCGCCTTGATAACCCTTCCAAAGGGGTGAATATGACTTGAATGTCTTTCACGCAGATGACATCAGACCCTGTCACGAATCTCAACATCTTCCGGAGGTCTATCTCATCCAATCCCCTGATGTACTGATGTAAAGATCGCAAACTTTGGTTCTCCGCTGGAGAGGCCGTAATCAACTTTAATACCTTTCGGGTTGGTGGTTTAAGATCCTCATACATCTTCTGCATGTCCAGCACACTGGGGAAGAACTCCCTGAGAGTTGGTCCTGCGACTGCAGTAATGTTATCTCTAAATGTGATAGGCTTACAATTTATAATTGTATAATCTGCTGAGATTCAGTAAAATGTAAAACAATTAAAATTAATATATTGCAGGAATGAATGTGCTGTCACCTACATGATCTTGCTGCAGTTCTGAAGAAACATCAACAGACCATTATCTTGTGGGAAGGACGTAGCCATAGCTGGCCCTGAACAAATTTCGGAAAAGGCAGCATTTAGGTAAATATGTGTTGCACCACAAATATAAACATTTTAGGACTGTACCCTCAAAAGTGTAATTGCTTTAAATATCTAAAAAATGCATTTCGGCATTTTTTACGAGAACATTAATAAAGGCCAATTGTGTGATAACGTTGCTAAAAATGGCTGTTTCATGTATCAACTGTTTAGGTAGGTAACTATAGGCCTTTCTTATCACTTGGAAGTCAAACTGTCTTAAGCATTTGAATGTGCTCACCTTTAACAGTAACATTACTCAAATCGTAGAGAAGGCTAGACTCAAGAACAAGGTCAATAGTGTTGAGACACAGGCTATATGTACTCATTTATCTGAGATTCACTGCACAACCGGAATCTAGTTTCTGAAAAATGTATAACTTTCTTTGGAAAGCTTCAAAAAGCTAATTTGTTTCCAAATTATTAAATGCATCAAGAAGCCTACACAGTTTAGAAAAATATCAACAAATAAAACAATTACAGGACACATATGCATAGTGACAAACAAAAAGAGAGGGCACAAATAAAGAAACCGAAACAATGTCAGAATATATTCAACATTATAATTGGCGTAGCATGATGAACACTAAATGTCTGTGGAAAACTTAATCGAAATCCCTTTTGGCTCTGAAACTGGCAAAGTTCTGTTTGTTTACTGTTACGTAATGTCGCGATGCACTGGGGATTTCTGAATTGACTTTCCCCTCCCCCTGACAGCAGTGTTCGAGGACCTCTTGATTTATAAATTTAGCACTAAAGTAGCGTGGTTTACTTATCCTAGCCAACAAACTGAAAGGAAGGTGGTTAACGTAATATTCCTCCTAAAAATCACACATAATTATCCCCTCGACCTTAAAAGTCAAGGTTCCTTTTGCTGACTAACGGTACAAATATTATCTTAACATTACATAAGCTAGTCTATCAACTGCAGTTGATGGTGTAACTGTCACAATGGACCAGTTTGAGTGCCCGATCACCAGAGGGCACTCCAACCCAGACTGTCATTCTACCATAGACTACATCTCCCATAATCCTTTGCCCGGACTCATCATCACTCATTGATTACATCCACCTGCACCCCATTACCTTGTTAGCTCACACTATAAAAACCATGTTCACTCTGTCAGTCACTGCGAAGTCTTGTTTAGTGTTACACTGCATTTCTGAGCGTTTTCCCTGGTTTCATGTCTCTTGGTTCATTGGATTTCTTGCCTGTCTTCGTGGATTACCCTTTTGCCTGTCGCCTCTGTTTTGTTTGCCTTATTGGACTGATTGCTTGTGTATGACCTTCTGCCTGCTTTCTGATTACGATTGTGGATTACCCTCTGAATAAAGCTGCATTTGGATCTTCAACCTTCTGTCTCAGAGCAGTCGTAACAGAAGACTTCGCCATGCACAGATCCAGCAGCCGAGTGAACATCTGTCCACAAATGAGTCCAGCCTCACAGATCATGTGTCTCCGCCAGGGAGATCGCCCGATCGAGGACTATGTACAAGAGTATATTGAACTGGCACATCTCTCCATGATGGACACGGTATGTCTAATGATATTTTTTCAAGGGGGACTATCTGAGCCACTAAGCTCAATCATGCCATTGCACAACCCTAATTGGACTCTGGAATTTTATATAAATATGGCACTGCAACTGTGTGGTTCCTCCTATACTGTTGGGGAGATAGAGGAGGACGCTTCCCCTAAAACTTTTTTTGAGGGGGGCACCATGCACCAAGCTCCGATGGGCACGGAGCTAGGCACATCTCTGTGTTCGCCAGATCCAGTGCTGAGTATCTCTAGGCCCACATTTTCCACATCTTCATGTCCTGTGGTTACCTCACCTGAACCTGCAGACAAGATGGCCGCCTCTACCAAGATGGCCGGCCTACCAGAGACGGCTCCTGCCCCTGACCAGCGTCCAGAGACGGCTCCAGCCCCTGACCAGCGTCCAGAGACGGCTCCAGCCCCTGACCAGCGTCCAGAGACGGCTCCAGCCCCTGACCAGCGTCCAGAGACGGCTCCTGCCACTGACCAGCGTCCAGAGATGGCTCCTGCCACTGACCAGCGTCCAGAGATGGCTCCTGCCACTGACCAGCATCCAGAGATGGCTCCTGCCACTGACCAGCGTCCGGAGATGGCTCCTGCCACTGACCAGCGTCCAGAGATGGCTCCTGCCACTGACCAGCGTCCGGAGATGGCTCCTGCCACTGACCAGCGTCCAGAGATGGCTCCTGCCACTGACCAGCGTCCCGAGAGGGCTCCGGCCCGTCTGCCGAGTCCACAGAGGGCTCCGGCTGGACCACCTGCTTTGCCTGCTCCACCATGGAGGTCTTCTAGACCATCTAGTCCGCCGTGGGGGTCTTCAAGATCGTCTAAGCCACTGTGGTGGTCATCTGCTCCGCCGTGGGGGACTTTAACCTCGTCTACGCCACTGTGGTGGTCGTCTGCTCCGCCGTGGGGGACTTCAACCTCGTCTACGCCACTGTGGTGGTCGTCTGCTCCAGTGGGGACTTCAACCTCGTCACGCCACTGTGGTGGTCGTCTGCTCCGCCGTGGGGTCTCCAACCTCGTATGCGCCATTGTTGTGGTCGTCTGCTCCGCCGTGGGGGTCTTCAACCTTGTCTGCGCCGCCATGGGGGTCGTCAACCTTGTCTGCACTACTGTGGTGGTCGTCTGCTCCGCCCTGGCTGCCTGCATCACCCAGGTCATCTGCCCAGCCTGCATCACCTTGGCCACCTGCTCTGCCTGCATCAGCCTGGTCATCAGCTGAGCCTGCTCCGGCCTGGCCACCTGCTCTGCCTCAGTCTACAGGCCCACTTCCACTCCACGGGCCTGGCCCTCCATCCCACCCCCAGGTCCGCCTCCGCTCCACCTCCCTCCTGGACAATTTTAGGAGCGTCTGGAAGCCGCTCCTTTGAGGGGGGGCTATGTCACAATGGACCAGTGTGAGTGCCCGCGATCACCAGAGGGCACTCCAACCCAGACTGTCATTCTACCATAGACTACATCTCCCATAATCCTTTGCCCGGACTCATCATCACTCATTGATTACATCCACCTGCACCCCATTACCTTGTTAGCTCACACTATAAAAACCATGTTCACTCTGTCAGTCACTGCGAAGTCTTGTTTAGTGTTACACTGCATTTCTGAGCGTTTTCCTGGTTTCATGTCTCTTGGTTCATTGGATTTCTTGCCTGTCTTCGTGGATTACCCTTTGCCTGTCGCCTCTGTTTTGTTTGCCTTATTGGACTGATTGCTTGTGTATGACCTTCTGCCTGCTTTCTGATTACGATTGTGGATTACCCTCTGAATAAAGCTGCATTTGGATCTTCAACCTTCTGTCTCAGAGCAGTCGTAACAGTAACTTAAGTTAATGTAGTTAGTAAAAAATATGCCTGTAACATTAACATTACATGATTATAACCTTTTATATAGCTCTAACCTCGTTTTACATGTCGTCAAAGTGAACAGTTAGCAGACATAATTTGGCATTAACATGTAACTATAATAACTTAGCTATCTTACCTGCACTGAACCCATGTAGGCCTGGCACTGTTGTTGTTGGAGGGTCAGGCTGATTAGAATCAGTGACCGTGGCCTGACGTTACTTTGTGCAGGTGAGAGCTTCTCGCTTCTCGATTTTGAGGGATCTCGTTAATTCAGAAAAACAGAGTGAAAAAATTTTTTTTTTCTATCTCGTAATTCTGAGATAATTAGCTAGATTTTTTTTTCATCACGTGAATGCAATACACTGCCAATTTTGCAGGTTTGCCCACTTACAAAGCATGTAGAAGTATGTAATTTTTTATAGGTACTCTTCAATTGTGAGTGAGGGAATCAAAAATCCAGAAAATCACATTGTATGATTTTTAAGTAATTAATTTGCATGTTATTGCATGAAATAAGTATTTGTTATATCAGAAAAGCAGAACTTAATATTTGGTACAGAAACCTTTGTTTGCAATTACAGAGATCATACATTTCCTGTAGTTCTTGACCAGGTTTGCACACACTGCAGCAGGGATTTTGGCCCACTCCTCAATACAGACCTTCTCCAGATCCTTCAGGTTTCAGGGCTGTCGCCGGGCAATTCGGATTTTCCGTTCCCTCCAAAGATTTTCTATTGGGTTCAGGTCTGGAGACTGGCTAAGCCACTCCAGGACCTTGAGATGCTTCTTACCGAGCCACTCCTTTGTTGCCCTGGCTGTGTGTTTCGGGTCGTTGTCATGCTGGAAGACCCAGCCACGACCCATCTTCAATGCGTTTACTGAGGGAAGGAGGTTGTTGGCCAAGATCTCGCGATACAGGGCCCCATTCATCCTCCTCAATATGGTTCAATCTTCTTGTCCCCTTTGAAGAAAAGCATCCGCAAAGCATGATGTGTCCACCTCCATGCTTCACGGTTGGGATGGTGCTCGTGGGGTTGTACTCATCCTTCTTCTTCCTCCAAACACAGCGAGTGGAGTTTAGACCAAAAAGCTCTGTTTTTGTCTCATCAGACCACATGACCTTCTCCCATTCCTCCTCTGGAGCATCCAGATGGTCATTGGCAAAATTTAAGCCCTCATGTTTGCCACAGTCTTGGTCTGTTATTGAATGTGAATGTGAAGGTGTAATTTGCTGTTGGTGAGTTCAAGTCAAGTCTTTTGTTAGTTTTTCCGAGCCAAGTCTTTGTTTATGTCTTTAAGTCTATTAAAGAACTGCACCTCGGTTCATCACAATGCTTGCCTCCAGTGGACTACATTACAGTGATTTTCTGGATTAGGGCATTACGACAATATGTAAGTTTCCTTTATATTATTTACATATATCTTTAAAACATGTTCAGCTTAAAATGATGATAATAGTGATAGATAATAATAGATAATATAGTCATGAATCCAACAAAACTAAACTGTCATTTTCTACGCTTAATGAAGCATCATGAGAGTTGTTGCCACACACACACACACACACACACACACACACACACACACACACACACACACACACACACACACACAATGTTTTTCCTCCTTAAAAATTTGTACATTTAAAGCCCCTTCTGTGTTTAATGATTGTCACATAGGAAGATGCCAGAGTGACAACGCTGATCCATGCTGACTCTCAACTGTTAGAGACTCAACTAAACTACACAATTTAATAGTTATGAATAATGTTAATTGTTATGAATAATGTATAGTACTCTCTACATTTTACTTCATTCATTCTAAGGTTAGTTAAATGTCTATAAATACGTCTAAAGCACAATATTATTTATTGATAGCAATATGTAATATAATTATATTTAATATATACTATGATTTATTAATGGAAGTAGTAAACAGTGTACTGTAAAAGGCATTGCTTTAATTTTTAATGCATACACTTTAAAGACTACATAATTTTCAAGATATAGCATCTGTATGTGCTTTAGATAATGAGGAATCCCAACACACAGCATAAATTGCACATTGAGGAAATTTATTTTTGTTTTGTTTTACTGTTATTTTCTACATATATTTCCTTGACCAGGTCTGGATCTGCATGCTTGCATATCAGCACAATGAACACCAGTGGGCCTGTGGAATATTTCATCCTCGATGGACTGAAGGACAGATATGTGATTCCCATTTTCTTCACTGTCTATGTTTTTGTCCTGAGTGGAAACGGCATGATCATTTATCTTGTTAGATCTGACCCCAAGCTCAACACTCCGATGTATTTTTTCCTTCATAATTTGTCCTTTTCTGATATTGTTTACACGTCAGTGACCATTCCCAAAATGATGTCAGTGTTCCTGACTGAGGTCAACACAATTTCCAAAACAGGATGCATTGTGCAGATGTACCTTTTTCTCTCAACTGGAGTGACAGGGCGCGCTTTGCTGACTGTGATGGCGTTTGACCGGTACGTAGCGATCTGTAACCCCCTGATGTACACAACTATCATGACCAGGCGGCTCCGTATTCTATTGATTTTTGCTTCTTGGGGTTTTGGGGTCATTACAGTGCTGCCCCCAGCTATTTGGGCATCTCTGCTGCCTTACTGCGGGCCCAATATTGTTAGGCACATGTTCTGCGATCACTCCTCATTAGTGATCCTTGCCTGTGTAGACACCACCAGGAATGGTATTTTGTCCCTAACAAATGCCCTCATTGCACTTATCAGTACATTTATTTTAATCTTTATATCGTATGTCTGTATTGGAAAAGCTATGAGAAAAATGAACAAGGCACAGCAGTTCAAAGTTGCGGCCACTTGTGTGTCCCACCTGACAGTGGTGTGTATCTCGTATATTTCAGCCAGCTTTGTGTATATCTCATATCGGGTAGCTAGATTTGATCCAGATGTGCGTATAGTCATCGCTGTGCTGTACTCTGTGCTCACACCCCTGTTGAACCCCATCATTTACAGCTTAAGGAATAAAGAACTGCAAGAGGCAATGAAGAGAGCGTTTTGTAGATGCACTATTGCTTCTAAAACCTCCAGGAAAACTGTTCCATCTGTTGCTTAGAATTTGATTCATTTTAATCCATTAAAAGGTATGAATATGTGTAGAACAAGCAATATTCAATTAGTTACAATGTATGGTACTGAAGCAAATTGAATTTATTGATGATAAATATATATAACTGGTTATTGTGTATTTAAAACATTCAGTTAATTATTACTATTGCATAAATCTCATTCTTGTTTCATTTATAGTTCATATAGACTGAATCATAATTTTGAATTTATTCTAATAAGGCAGATGATATATAATTTCAGTCCTTTTCCACTTCTGAAAACAAAACTGTACATTACTTTTTTTATTGTATTTTCAGTAGTGCAAGAAATCAACAGACCACTTTTTGTAATTACATGATCAGTGCTTGTTTTCCCATGTAGGTTATTATATTTTTATCCATTACTCCAATCATAAAAATTGTCAAAGTGATTTATAATATAATTTCTAATATGTTTTTGCAATTTTTATAATGCAATATTTACATAAAAAACAACTAATTTTCATAGCATGAGGAAATATTACATTGAGGTGGTTTTAACTGCGGACAGTGACATGAGGTTTATCAGAAGATTAGTATAAGAGAATAACATGAATTCGCATCACTCTCTTCTTTCCTTACAAGCTGCCAAACACTTACCGTATACACAAGATTAAACCACCAATACAGAATGACGAAACACACTCTTTTCAAGCATTAAATAAACAAACAGGAATGTTATAAGTGAGTTGATAGCTGAATATCAAAATAACACTGTTTTTTTTTTTTTACACTGGATGTGTCTGGATTGCCAGAGGTTGTACATTTTAAAATTTTAATTAAAAAAAGTTTTATATTAGGCCTTAACTATTATGTACTTACATCAAAATATAAGTACAATGTATATTGTGTTCATAATGTATTGCAAACTACTTTTGCTGATATTGAGGTGGGATATGGGTAAAGTTAGGGACATGTGTGGTGGTGTGGGTAAGTTTAAGGGTAGGGTTAGGAGTAAGGGAATTGTCAACAGTATAATTAAAAATGTAATTACAGAAATGAATTACAGATGTAATTACATGCAGGTTTTTTTTAAAATGTACACTGCAAAAAATGCTCTTCTTATTTAGTATTTTTGTTCTTGTTTCCAGTCCAAATATCAAACTATTCTTAAATCAAGATGCATTTACTGGATAGGTCAAATGAAATAAGATATTTTTTCTTGTTTTCTTGAAAATAAAATTATAATAAGTGAGTTGTTGCTTAAAATAAGCAAAATTATCTGCCAATGGGGTGAGATAAATAAACTTATTTCTGTTTGGGACAGAAACAAGAAACAAGATTTATCAGAAATAAGATTATTTTTCTCACCCCATTGCAGATCATTTAGATTTTTTTGACCAAATACTCACTTCATTTTGATTTTATTTTCAAGAAAACAAGAAAAAATATCTTATGTCATTTGGCTTATCGGTAACACTTTAGAACAATGGTCATTAGTTAACATTAGTTAATGTATTAACTAACATGAATCCATGAGCAGTACATGTGTTACTGTATTTGTTCATCTTTGTTAATGTTAGTTCACAGTGCATTAACTAATGTTAACAAGATTTTAATAAAGCATTAGTAAATGTTGAAATTAACATTAACAAACATTAATAAACACTTTATAAGTGCAGTTCATTATTAGTTCATGTTAACTAATGTAGTTAACTAATGACCATTATTCTAAAGTGTTACCGACTTATCTATCATCTTGATACTTAGACTAGAAACAAGACAAAAATACTAAGAAGAGCATTTTTGCAGTGTAAGTGTAAAAACATACATGTACACAGTGTGCTTTGTATCAATTAATTAATTAAAGTGGGTCCATTATTATTTATTAATAGTTTCTATTGTTGTCACAGATGGTTGTAGCAGGGATGAGTAGATGCAGCATCTATAGGGTTAGAATTGTTGCATTATTGACTAGGTGCACAAGATTGTGTCGATCAACTTCTGGGATTAAAGTGTGCGCACCAGTACTTCCGCTTTAAGCGTTCCCGCACTGCTAGTTTTGAAATAGTCACTACGATCAAGTGAGTGAAATGAGTGGTTTCAGGGTTAAAGAAAGGCGATTGACCTTCCAAAGGGTGAAAAAGTCTGCATTACATTGCTGTGTACCTCTTTGTAGTAATTTGTCATGATAACTCAGAGATAAGTTTTCACTCGTTTCCCGTAGATACTACGGTACGGGCTCAGTGGCTAATGAAGATCCGTAGGGACAGCTTCAGCCCTACGAAAATCACTTGTGTGTGTAGCAGGCATTTTCAGTCGGGAGACATTGTAGTGACTGTTGGGGGGTTGAAAAGATTAAAAAAAGGTGCTACACCAGTTCTCTTTTCGTGGAATGACTACGCTCTACCCACACCAAGACCTAATGTTTGGGAGCATAAGCCGAGGGCAGAGAGCATCACACCGGACTTGACAGCAATCTCTGACTCCGAGATGGAAACAGCGGTCCCTGATCATGATTACTGTGTGACTCCAGCGGCGGTGGTGATGGCAAATGAGATTGCCAACGAGAATGCCTTGCGTCGGAAAGTTGAGTATTTCCAACACCAACTGGAAGCGTTACAGCTGCGAACCCGTTTCGGCATACAACGCTTCGCAGGGTCAGACGAGGCCATTCGTTTTTACACCAGGTTTGTTTATAAGGCTTTTGAAATAGCATTTCACTAACCTGTTAATCATTGTGTTGTGTACAAGTTGTGAAAACTGTTTCATTTTGAGGAAGCCAATTAAAAAAATAAAACGAGATATTTTTATTTTATTTTTATTATACATTTTTAGGTTTGCATCATACAAACATTTCCAGGCTTTTTGGAAACTAGTGGAGCCTGCAGTCAACACCAAGATGGTGAGGATCACCAACAGCAAGGCTGCCTCTGCCAGCAGCTCTGAGTTCTCTCAGCCAAAAACGTTATGCACGTGGACAATAATTATTATAACCAGTGGTGTAAAAGTAATACCACACTGTAAAATTACTGTTACTGCATTGAATGTTACTCAAAGGGTTAGTTCACCAAAAAAATAATGAAATTCTTTCATTAATTTCTCACCCTCATGTCGTTCCAAACCCGCAAGACCTCTGTTCATCATTAGAACAGAAAATATTTTTGATTAAATGGGTGTTCCGGAGATAAATAAAGGTCTTACAGGTGTGGAAGGACATGAGAGTAATTAATGACAGAATTTTCATTTCGGGTGAACTAACCCTTTAAGTTAAAGTATGCAAGTATAATTAAGAAAATGTACTTTAATTATTAAAAGTATTCAATGCAGGAAAAGCAGCAAATCCTCAAAGTGGGACCAATGAAATTGTACTTGAATACATTTCATCACTGTGTATATAACAGTATCTATGCCTAACACTTGTTTATTTTCACAGAAACTTCAACCCATAGATGAGCTGCTGCTGTTCCTTATGCATCTGTCAGTGGGCCTGCCTCTCAGGGACAGTTTGACATTCACCGCACCACAGCCAGCAGGATTATTGCCACCTGGACGCACTTTCTATATATCCTGCTTGGAAGCCAATGTCTGTGGATCCCACAGGAAACTGTCAAAGCAACTACCACCAGAGTTTTCAGCTTTCCCTGGCACACAAGTGGTGCTCGACTGCACTGAAATATTCTGCCAGACTCCATCCTCTCTCCTGTTGCAGAGTGAGGTGTTTTCCACCTATAAGTCTCATGCTAAATTCAAGGCCATGATCGGCATGGCACCACATGGTGCCATTACGTTTGTGTCTGGTCTGTAAGCGGGATCCATGAGTGACTGTGAGATTTTAAAGCTGTCTGACATCGCAAACCTACTTACATCGGACATGGCAATTATGGTTGACAAAGGGTTCCTTGTGGACAATCTGGCTCCGTGCAAGGTTTAACGGCCTGCCTTTCTCTCAAAAAACACCCAAATGAGTAGAGAGGATCTCAGGAAGACTCAATCCATTGCACGTCTGAGGGTTCATGTAAAAAGGTGCATCATGAGGGTGAAAGAAAACTAACTTTTTGATAGAGACATACCACTTTCTTTGTGTGTAAATAGAAATAGAAAAACGTCAACTCGTGCAACTAGTCAATTCCAAATAAACCGATTAAGATCCACAGATAAATGTAAAGAGTTTCACCAAAAATTATCAAATTCACAAATAAAAAATTAGATCAATAAAAATATGTACAAATCTGTTTTATGTCACAAACACAACTAGCATTTATTTGTGAGTCTATACTGAAGTTTCACAGTGCCTATAAACTGAACACGCAATACACATGCACTTGACATTGCCATTGCCAGCCGGGTGATAGGGTGGTAGAGTTGTTTCATAAGACTCAAAATTACGGCCCTGGTCAGAATGGATATGACCTGGGACTCCAAACCTGAAAAAAACACTCTGTGACCAAAGTTGGTACTATGGTCGCAGCCTACTGGTCTCTTTTCAGGACATCCAGTGTATATTTTCTGAAATCACCTGTTAACACTAAAACATTCTCATGTCCAGAGCAAGAAGGCTCAAACATCGTTGACACAATTTCATTTGGCTTGGAAGCTAGGACATGGCCCATAAAGCCCAGGGCACTGTGCCCCTTCTCCCGACATCCCTGGCGAATAACACTGCTGACGTATTAGTACTGTAGTGCGTTCAACACGCTGGTGCCCATGGTAGAGCCCTGCATGGGCCTAAAAACTAGGCTCTGGCCCAGCTCTGGTCCGAGATGCAACAAGGCAAAGGCTACAAGGCCATCTCGAAAGAAATGGATGTCCATGTATCAACTGTACAGAGTATCATAAAGATGTTCAACACTGTCAAAAACCTGGATGGGCCTGGCAGGAAGCACAAAGTATCCTCTAGAGTTGCTAGAAAGATCTGCCGTGATGCAAACAGCAACCCCTGTATCACCACCAAAGTTCTATAGACACCCTCAACCAAGCAGGGGAGATGGTATAAAGATCCACCGTTCAGCTAATTCTGCAACGAGGTGGTCTCCATGGACATCGCCCCAAAGACACCACGCCTTACCTAGAGACACCAGGATGCGCACCTGGCCTATGTGAGGGGTCACCTATATAGAGATCCAAATTTCTGATCATTCATCCTCTGGTCAGATGAGACTAAACTGGAGCTTTGCATTTATGGACATTGCATATGTTTGGCATAAGAAAGGAGAAGCCTTAAATTTTAAGAATACCATCCCAACGGTCAAGAACGATGGTGTTCATGCTATGGGGATGCTTCTCTGCTGGTGGTACAGGTAACCTTGTTAAGATAGATGGTATCATGAAAAAGGAGGACTATCTCAAGAATCTTGATGAAAAAAAACTGGTGGCGTCAGCACACAAGCTGAACCTGCCAGAGAATTGAACAACCTGCAAGATAATGACCCGAAGCATATGGCGCAAGTGGTCAAGCAATGGTTCATGGACAACATCATAAATGTTCTGCAGAGGCCAAGTCAGAGCCCTGACCTGAATTGAGAATTTGTGTTGAAGCTGAAGATCCGGGTCAGGGCTAGGAAGCCTTCCAATCTCCAACAACTGGAGACTTCTGTGACAGAAGAGTGGGGAAACATTCTGCAGCAGACCTGTAGAAATCTTGTGGGGACTTTGTAATATAAAGGGTATGAATAATTCTGAAGATGGAGATTTTTGAATATTTGTCAATAAAAACGTATGAAATGTCATATTTATTGACATATCACGTTTTTATTCAAATTTTTATAAATGTTATAGTCTTTGTTATATTGCAGCCATTTGCTAAAATCATTTAAGTTCCTTTTTTTCTCATTAATGTACACACAGCACCCCATATTGACAGAAAACCCCAGAATTGTTGACATTTTTGCAGATTATTAAAAAAGAAACACTGAAGTATCACATGGTCCCAAGTATTCCAATACTTGGCCCAAAAATCACATGGTCCTTTGCTCAGTATTTAGTAGAAGCACCCTTTTGATCTAATACTAAGTCTTTTTGGGAAAGATTCAACAAGTTTTTCACATCTGGATTTGGGGATCCTCTGCCATTCCTCCTTGCAGATCCTCTCCAGTTCTGTCAGGTTGGATGGTAAACGTTGGTGGACAGCCCTTTTCAGGTCTCTCCAGAGATGCTCAATTGGGTTAAAGTCAGGGCTCTGGCTGGGCCATTCAAGAACAGTCATGGAGTTTTTGTGAAGCCACTCCTTCGTTATTTTAGCTGTGTGCTTAGGGTCATTGTCTTGTTGGAAGGTGAACCTTCGGCCCAGTCTGAGGTCTTGAGCACTCTGGAGAAGGTTTTCGTCCAGGATATCCCTGTACTTGGCCGCCTTCACCTTTCCCTCGATTGCAACCAGTCGTCCTGTCCCTGCAGCTGAAAAACTGCCATAAAGCCCCAACTGGTGGAGGGCTGCAGTAATGGTTGAGTTTATAAAACTTTCTCCCATCCCCGACTGCATCTCTGGAGCTCAGTCACAGTGATCTTTGGGTTCTTCTTTACTTTTCTCACCAAGGCTCTTCTCCCCCGATAGCTCAGTTTGGCCGGATGGCCAGCTCTAGGAAGGGTTCTGGTCATCCCAAACGTCTTCCATTTAAGGATTATGGAGGCCACTGTGCTCTTAGGGTTCTTAAGTGCAGCAGAAATTGTTTTGTAATCTTGGACAGATATGTGCCTTGCCACAATTCTGTCTCTGAGCTCTTCAGGCAGTTCCTTTGACCTCATGATTCTCATTTGTTCTGTAGGCTGTAATGTCTTATATAGAGAGGTGTGTGGCTTTCCTAATCAAGTCCATTATGTAGGAATATGTCTATTCCAGCATCAAGTCGACACAACAAAGCATTCCAGAGACCCCCTCTCTGAACCAGGAATGAATCATAAACTAACTCATGGAGCCGAAATGGCCAAAGAGGGGGACCTTTTGGCCTAGGCCTGCCTAATCTCACACCAATTTGCAAGGACAGCATTGGTCCGTAAAGGAGACTTTTCTTAAACTCTGCTGTGACTCTCACACAACTCACATCTTTTCTGGAAACGAAGGTCCTGGAATCACCATGGATCCTAAGCAGGACACCTCCCTTTCAATCTGCACATTCCAGAAGAATCTCTCTAACACCCAACACAGACTTCAAAGAACTCCCTCATGGTCTTGAAAAACCATGATCCTAAAATCACTGCCAAATAATATGATGTAATCACCAGAAGGTACCTTAAACGTATACCAAGGTATTATGTGTATTTTCAGGTAACATGTGAAGTTTCTCTGTATGCTAGACATTTACCACATATCAATCTTTATTATCTCCTTCTCCAATCATGGGAAATGTATGCTGTTTGATATCTGTGGAAAATTTCCACCGTTTTGATGCAAGGTAAATTTATGTAAAATGTACTGTGATCACACTATGAAAGTTGGTTTCTTAAAAGTGTTTAACCGGGCATTACACTAATGATATGCATGAACAGGAGAAGTGGGCGTGGAACCCGCCCAAAACAATATCTGATTGGTTGGTGACACTTCCAAGGACGGACTTTGAAACCCGCTTAAAAACACAGGACAAACAAGATTTCTTGGTCTTTTGCTTTTGCTTCGTGCTTATGCTGACTGCCATGGTTTTGTGGTGACTTCTTCTTTGGTTCGTGCCTGGCCTTTCCACCTCCCTGCCTGCACGTTTCACATGCCCTCCGAGCTTCCAAGAGTTCTCCATGAAAATCTGAAAAGAAAACTCTGTTTGAACCTCGCCGAAGAAGACTTCCTGAAGTCTGCGCAGCCGCGCACCGAGACTCAGAGAAACGCCTGTCGTCACATAGCAACCAGCTAAGCGCTACCCAGGATCCGGCTTAACCGGCAAAACCAACTATCCGTCCCTCCGAACACAACAGTCAGCTGAGCAACTCCGTCCCGAGAGGAACCCATGCTCATAGGAGCATCCAAACGCAAGTACATAACTCTACCATTGTGGCTGAACTGGTGAAAATCGTATCTAAGCGAACAAACTAAGGTGGATTTGCTAGAATATTGATTCTCAGGTTGTGGTAAAGAAATCGTGTCTGAACGAGACACGTGGGACTCCATTCCTTTCTGTTAACAAACATCACTTTCCCTGTAACGTATGAATGTGGACCCGTGTGTGTGTGTTTTCATTAGATTAGTTTGTGTGTTTAGAATAGTTCAATAAACCTTTGTTTACCTTTTTCATCTATACAAGTGTCTTGGGCTTTGTGTTTATAAGATACTGCCTCAAACTGATCGATTGTGTTACCTAAGCTCACAAACAGTGAACATAAAGTTAATGAAATTATTGCCGTTATCACAGGTAATATCCATATTCAAGATTGATAAAATCCTCTTAATTTCAATGAATCGGTGGACGAATAGTTGATAAAGTGTGAAATACTAATTTTGTATAATTTTAATGTAATATGGTTCTTTTCACTGTAATTCAATACCCCTTTGATTTATTTGATCCAAATCAATTCCTTACAATCAGTATAATCAAACACAGCTGGACTCAAATAACCATCTCAAGGATGATCAGAAGAAATGGACAGCACCTGTGTAAATATATGAGTGTCACAGCAAAGGGTCTGAATATTTAGGACCATGTGATATTTCAGTTCCCTTTCGTTAAGTCACTCAGAGTAATGTCAGTGACTGACGAATGGGGGTTTCGCTTAGAAGCTCAACTTCGAGATCTAGAAAGCGCCCAATGGCAGTGCCAATGCCATGGGAATGCTGAATTTGCATAGCGGACTCCGCCCCACTGCGTGGGTATATCAGGAAGAACGCTGGCATGATCGCATGATGTTCCTTCTTCGGAGCCAAGAGCACATACTCTTCACTCCCCAAAGCCTTCTGAGACTCTGTCAGCTTCTTCAAGACGAGCAGCCTTCCAGTTGGTGTTGGTGTTACGGCGCGTTCCAGCGATCGCATGCTTCCTGCCTGCTGATCTGTGCAGTGGTCTGCATCCAGCTGGTGTGTGTTTCCCTGGGCACTTCGGCACCGACTGCGAGGTTTCCTCTCACTAAAAAGAGCTCAAACATGGGTCAAACGTGTGCTTCTGGGTGCGGTCAGTCTCTGCCGCCTTCTGATGGGCACGAGCACTGTCCGACGTGCTTGGGCTTTCAGCACGCTCAAGCAGCGCTCGTGGATGAGTCATGTTCCCACTGCGGGAACATGCCCATCTCTGTGTTACGGTCGAGACTCCATGATCTCCATGCAGGCGCCGGGGTGAGAGTCCCCTCTGCCACACCCCAATCTGCGGTCTCCACGAGAGGCGGCACATTCACTGCAAAAAATGCTAATGTTTTCTTGTTTCCAGTCCAAATATCTAAAAATTCTTAAATCAAGATTAATTTACTAGATAAGTAAAATGACATAAGATATTTTTTCTTGTTTTCTTAAAATCTAAATGAAGTGAGTTTTTGCTGAAACAAGCAAAATTATCTGCCAATGGGGTTCGAAAGATAATCTTGTTTCTGATTGAAATCTGGTTTCTGCTTTCTGTCCCAAAAAAGAAATAAGATTATTTTTCTCACCCCATTGGCAGATAATTTTGCTTGTTTTAAGCAAAAACTCACTTCATTTTGATATTTTTCCCCAGAAAACAAGGGAAACAAGAAAAAATTACTAAGTAAGAAGAGCATTTTTTGCAATGTGGTGCAGCATTGCCCGAGTCGGACCCAGAATTGACAGCCATGTTTTTCCGGGCAGCCGCGAGTCTTGGGTTGGAGTGGAACCCCCCGCACCGACCTGAGCGCTCAAGGCTGGATGATTGTTTTTTTAAGGGCGGCGTGTGCGGACTCTCGTCCGTCAGTCCCCCCGATACCTTTCTTCCCGGAGGTGCATGAGGAGCTTGCATGGTCCTGGGAGTCCCGTGGGCTTCCCGTGACCGTTTCACGATCTCCTCCGCCTTCACTACCCTCGATGGGGCCGTGGCCAAAGGGTACACTGGGGTTCCCCCGGTCGAGCGCTCTGTTGTGATGCAACTGTGTCCGCAGAGTGCTTCAACTTGGCGTGACGACCCTAAGCACCCCTCCATAGCCTGTAGATTCACATCAACCTGGTGGCGAAATCCTACAGAGCTGCAGGGCAGGCTGCCGTCTCTTTGCATGCCATGGCAACTCTTCAGGCCTACCAGGCCAGGTTGCTGTGTGACACGCACGAGGGTGGGGCTGACCCAGGACTCAGAGATGAGTTGCGTGCCGCCACTGACCTCGCTCTCCGGGCGACGAAGGTGACCGCACGCTCCCTGGGTCAGGTGATGTCCACAGCTGTGGTCCAGGAGAGACACCTGTGGCTCAACCTGTCTGACAGTTCCCAGCCACGTCAAATCTAGAGGCTCCTGGGGCATATGGCATCTGCAGCCGCGGTAACGACGCTCGGATTGCTTCATATGAGACCGCTTCAGCATTGGCTTTGCGATCGAGTCCCGAGATGGGCATGGCAGACAGGCACGCTCCGGGTCCAAGTGACTCGAGCCTGCCTTCAAACCTTTAACCCGTGGTCGAACCTCAGCTGAACCGTGCAGCCGATGAGCTCTTATGGTGTCAGCCACTCCCTGGGGAATGGCGACTCCATCCCAGACGGTCCAGCTGATTTGGGAACAGTTTGGTGATACGCAGGTAGATCTGTTTGCCTCCCACGACTCTTCCCACTGCCGCCTGTTTTACTCCCTGACCGAGGGCATACTCGACACGGATGCTCTGCCGCACAGCTGGCCGCGGGGCCTACGCAAATATGCGTTCCCCCCAGTGAGCCTTCTCGCACAGCTACTGTGCAAGATCAGGGAGGACAAGGAGCAGGTCCTTCTGGTCGCCCCCATATTGGCAACTCTTACTCCCTCTTGGGACCTCTCAGTTGTGTTAGATGTTCTGCAGAGGCCTCCCTTCGAGCCATTGCGGTCAGTGAACCTTAAGTCCCTGTCTATGAAGACGGCGCTCCTGATCGCTTTGGCCTCCATCAAGAGGGTAGGGGACCTGCAGGCATTTTCGGTTGACGAAGCGTGCCTGGAATTCGGGCCGGCTTACTCTCACGTGATCCTGAGACCCCGGCCTGGATATGTGCCCAAGGTTCCCACCTCTCCGTTCAGAGACCAGGTGGTGAACCTGCAAGCGCTGCCCTTGGAGGAAGCAGACCCAGCCTTGGCACTGCTCTGTCCAGTAAGCGCCCTCCATGCTTACGTAGACAGAACGCAGTGTTTCAGGACCTCAGACCAGCTCTTTGTCTGTTGTGGTGGGAAGCTGAAGGGAAAGGCTCTCTCAAAACAAAGGCTGTCTCACCTGATAGTGGACACCATTGTTTTGGCGTACCAGCAGAGGCGTCCATGCCACCTTGGGGTCAGGGCACACTCCACCCGGAGTGTGGCCTCCTCTTGGACCCTAGCGCATGGCGCTCCGCTAACAGACATCTGCAGAGCTGCAGGCTGGGCGACACGAACACATTCACCAGATTCTACAATCTCAGAGTGGAGCCTGTGTCCGACTATGTACTCGCCTCTACAAGTGGCCGGTAATGGACTAGGCTCAGGTTTCTTCACTTGCTCGCCATTCCACTCCATGGACCGGATACGTGTGATATGTTCTCAGCTGAGCTTCCCGGAAGCCCTGAGCTCCTCCAGCACTGTCGACGCCGACACCAGTAAGTCTGCCCTTAAGCCCAGACCCTCGTGTCAGGCCAGGTGCCTCCGTATGCATGGTTCCCCCTCCGGGCGACCCCCACATGTGTTCCACCGTAAGTCTCCCTGAGCGGGTGTCTTTCCCTTGGCAGGCTTGGAGCCTTGCCACACCTGGGGTTAAAATTCCACCATCGGCTGGTACCCCAGAATTCTTCCATATGCAGCCCTTAGCGGTCATATGTGTATTCTTAAGTCCTCCCTATGGGTAGGCAGCTTTGTGCATACTTCCATCTGGAAAATGCTTCCCAGTGTACCTTGGGATTCCTGTGTTAAATGGAGTCCTTCGTCCGTACTAGTCTTACGACAGGGAACTCGCACTTACGCAGGGCACTGGAAGACAGCCGAATGGCGTGTTATTGGGATATATTGGGACCCCCATTTGTCAGTCACTCACGTTACTCGGAGATACTGAACAAAAGGGAATGTCTGGGTTACATATGTAACCCTAGTTCCCTGAGGAGGGAACAGAGACGTAACGTCCCTCTGCCACATCCGCTGTACCGCTGAAACGGCCGGGAGTTCAGTCTTGGCTCCTCAGCAGGTAACAATGCAATCATGCCAGCGTTCTTCCTGATATACCAACGCAGTGGGGCGGAGTCCGCTATGCAAATTCAGCATGCCCATGGCATTGGCACTGCCATTGGGCTTCTAAGCGAAACCCCCATTCGTCAGTCACTGACGTTAACTCTCCGTTCCCTCCTCAGGGAATGAGGGTTACATACGTAACCGAGACGTTTTTCTTTTTTAATAAATCTGCAAAAAAGTCAACAATTCTGTGTTTTTCTGTCAATATGGGGTGCTGTGTGTACATTAACAAGAAAAAAATGAACTTAAATGATTTTAGCAAATGGCTGCAATATAACAAAGAGTGAAACATTTAAGGGGGTCTGAATAATTTCCGTACCCACTGTGTGTGTGTGTGTGTGTGTTTTTGTATCTCTCTCTCTCTCTCTCTCTCTCTCTCTCTTTATATATATATATATATATATATATATATATATATATATATATATATATACAGTGGGAACGGAAATTATTCAGAGGAGATCTTTAAGACAGTATATGTTTATATAAGTTTCCTTTATATTATTTACATATATCTTTAAAACATGTTCAGCTTAAAATGATGATAATAGTGATAGATGATAATAGATAATATAGTCATGAATCCAACAAAACTAAACATTTTCTACGCTTAATGAAGCACCATGAGAGTTGTTGCCAAGGATATAAAATGCACAACATCATTTATTAATTAAATGGGAAGTTAAAAAAATTAACACACACACACACACACACACACACACACACACACACACACACGCACACAATTTTTTTCCTCCTTGAAAATTAGCACATTTAAAGCCCCTTCTGTGTTTAATGATTGTCACATAGGAAGATGCCAGAGTGACAACGCTGATCCATGCTGACTCTCAACTGTTAGAGACTCAACTAAACTACACAATTTAATAGTTATGAATAATGTTAAATTGTTATGAATTGTTATGAATAATGTATAGTACTCCTCTCTACCTTTTACTTCAGTCTTTATTCTAAGGTTAGTTCAATTTCTCTACATATCCAGAAATGGTCAGATATTTTTTATATATATTTTTTTTCTTATGCTGTAAAAAATCTGAACTATGATGGCATGTTTAAATGACATCTAAAGCACAATATTATTTATTATTGGCAATATGCAATATAATGATATTTAATATATACTATGATTAATTAATTTAAGTAGTAAATAGTGTACTGTAAAAGGCATCGCTTTAATTTTTAATGCATACACATTAAAGACTACATCATTTTCAAGATATAGCATCTGTATGTGCTTTAGATAATGAGGAATCCCCAACACACAGCATAAATTGCACATTGAGGAAATTACTTTTTGTTTTGTTTTACTGTTATTTTCTACATATATTTCCTTGACCAGGTCTGGATCTGCATGCTTGCATATCAGCACAATGAACACCAGTGGGCCTGTGGAATATTTCATCCTCGATGGACTGAAGGACAGATTCGTGCTTCCCATTTTCTTCACTGTCTATGTTTTTGTCCTGAGTGGAAACGGCATGATCATTTATCTTGTTAGAACTGACCCCAAGCTCAACACTCCGATGTATTTTTTCCTTCATAATTTGTCCTTTTCTGATATTGTGTACACGTCAGTGACCATTCCCAAAATGATGTCAGTGTTCCTGACTGAGGTCAACACAATTTCCAAAACAGGATGCATTATACAAATGTACGTTTTTCTTTCAACTGGAGTGACAGGGCGCGCTTTGCTGACTGTGATGGCGTTTGACCGGTACGTAGCGATCTGTAACCCCCTGATGTACACAACTATCATGACCAGGCGGCTCCGTATTCTATTGATTTTTGCATCTTGGTGTTTTGGGGTCATTATAGTGCTGCCCCCAGCTATTTGGGCATCTCTGCTGCCTTACTGCGGGCCCAATATTGTTAGGCACATGTTCTGCGATCACTCCTCATTAGTGATCCTTGCCTGTGTAGACACCACCAGGAATGGTATTTTGTCCCTAACAAATGCCCTCATTGCACTTATCAGTACATTTATTTTAATCTTTATATCGTATGTCTGTATTGGAAAAGCTATGAGAAAAATGAACAAGGCACAGCAGTTCAAAGTTGCGGCCACTTGTGTGTCCCACCTGACAGTGGTGTGTATCTCGTATATTTCAGCCAGCTTTGTGTATATCTCATATCGGGTAGCTAGATTTGATCCAGATGTGCGTATAGTCATCGCTGTGCTGTACTCTGTGCTCACACCCCTGTTGAACCCTATCATTTACAGCTTGAGGAATAAAGAACTGCAAGAGGCAATGAAGAGAGCGTTTTGTAGATGCACTATTGCTTCTAAAACCTTTAGGAAAACGGTTCCATCTGTTGCTTAGAATTTGCATAAATCTGTTCATTGTGAAAACAATTCAATTTAATCCATTAAAACTTATGAATATGTATGGTACAAGCAAGATTCAATCAGTTACAATGTATGAGACTGAAGCTAATTGAATTTATTGATGATGAATATATATAACTGGTTATTGTATATAATAAACATTCAGTTAATTATTACTATTGCATAAATCTCATTC
Organism: Gobiocypris rarus; assembly: GCA_023029165.1. Classification (NCBI taxonomy): domain Eukaryota; kingdom Metazoa; phylum Chordata; class Actinopteri; order Cypriniformes; family Gobionidae; genus Gobiocypris; species Gobiocypris rarus. The sequence continues at coordinate 15,300,976 of CM040930.1, read as the reverse complement.
TTGTTTCATGTATTTGAGTTTATTCATTCATTCATTCATTCACCATACCACTTCAGGCATTACAATAATACAGTCAGGGGTACAAAATCAATTGGGTATAGAGTGAATGCCCCCAAAGAAGCTAAAATGGTAGGGGGTTCATATAGACTGAATCATACTTTTTAATTCATTCTAATCAGGCAGATGATATATAATTCAGTTATTTTCCACTTCTGAAAACAAAACTGTACATTACTTTTTTTATTGTATTTTCAGTAGTGCAAGAAATCAACAGACCACTATTTGTAATGATATGATAATTTTGTCTGAGTGCTTGTTTTCCCATGTAGGATATTATATTTTTATCAATTTTTGTTTTTTTACACTGGATGTGTCTGGATTGCCAGAGGTTGTAAATTCTAAAGTTAAAAAAAAAGTTTTATATTAGGCCTTAACTATTATATACTTACATCAAAATAAAAGTACAATATACTTCTTGTGTTCATATTGTATTGTAAACCACTTTTGCTGATATTGAGGTGGGATATGGGTAAAGTTAGGGACAGGTGTGGTGGTGTGGGTAAGTTTAAGGGTAGGGTTAGGAGTAAGGGAATTGTCAACATTAAAAATGTAATTACAGAAATGAATTACAGATTTAATTTCATGTAGGTATTTTTCAAAATGTAAGTACAATGTAAAAACATGCATGTACACAATAAAGGCATTGTATCAAATTATTAATTAAAATGTAAGTACGTAGTAAGGCCACCTAATATAAAGTAGGTCCATTATTCTTTATTAATAGTTTCTATTGTTGTCAAAAATGGTTGTAGCAGGGATGAGTAGATGCAGGATCTACAGGGTTAGAATTGAATCCAAATGAACAGATTTAGATTCACAAATAAATGTAAAGAGATTCACATAAATTAATCAAATTCACAAATTAATAGATAAAGATCCTCAAATAAATGTAAAGAGTATCACACAAATAAATACAATTCACAAATAAATAAAATGTGATAGATTTGTACATATTTTTTATTTGCATTTTTTATTTGTTTTATGTCACAAACACAACTGGCATTTATTTGTGAGTCTATACTGAAGATTCACAGTGCCTATAGACTGAACACGCAATACACATGCACTTGACATTGCCAGCCGTAGTACAAGATTTTTCAGTCCTATAAAACCTACAGCGTTGTTTCATAAGGCCTGACCAAACCTTAAAAACCCCTCAGTGACCAAAGTTGGTACTATGGTCAGAGCCCGCTGGTCTCTTGTCGGGACATCCAATGTATATTTACTGAACAAATCTGTTAACACTAAAACATTCTCATGTAAGCATCTAAGAATACCAGTGTAATTTTGTAGAGTATTTTATGATCTATGGTGTCGAATGCGCCACTAAGATCACGTAAAACTGGTATTGAGATACACCCTTGGTCAGCAGCTAAGAGTAAGTCATTTGTCATTTTAACGAGCGCAGTTTCTGTGCAATGATGGGGTCTGAACCCAGACTGAATTTTTTCATATATATTGTTTCTTGAAAGAAGAGCACAATTGAGTAGACACTGTTTTTTTTATAGTATTTTAGACAGAAATTGAAGATTTGAAATGGGTCTGTAATTTGCTAATTCATTTGGATCTAGTTTCTTAATGAGAGGTTTAATAACTGCCATCTTGAACGGTCTTGGGACATGACCTAGAGATAAAGATGAATTAATAATATTAAGAAGAGGCTTTTCTGCTACAAGTAACAACTCATTCAGCAGTTTAGTGGGATCTAATAAACATGTTTTTGGTTTAGCAGCAAAGATATGTTTATTTAGCTCTTCCTGTCCTATAGTTGTAAAACACTGTAGTTGTTCTTCTGGTGTGGTAATTGAGGCTGAATCATAAACGCTGTCAAAGGTTGTACATTTATAATTGTATTTCCGATGCTTCGGATTTTTTAGTGAAGAAATTCATTCAACAGCTTTGCCGAATAGTTGTTCCAGCCACTTTTGCACAAGAATGTGAAGGCTGTTCTTCATAAAAACGTTGAACATGTAGATGAGTCCGCTGTGAAAGAGGTGGTTGAGACTGTGGCAGAGAGTGACATATTGTCCAAATCATGTAAAAAAAAGAAAGGATTTGCAACCAGTCAAAGGAGAACATCATATGTACGGTGCAACTTTCCTCTGGTAAAGTTTGTAGTTGAGAAAGAAAGATAAACAGTAGCATATGTTCCTCTTACCCCCTTACAGATGTTACAGAAACAATTGAACAAGAAAGACATTTTGGATAAGGTTATGAACATAAACCACATGAATATAGGACATGTAGTGATGGCTTAAGCTTTAGAGAGAATTCCCTTCTTAGCTGTGAGGAATACACAATCGCTCTGGGTCTGTACATTGATGATTTTGATTGGCTAACCCTTTAGTAATATCTAAAAGAAAACATAATATGTGTGCACTTTATTGGGTTATTGCAAACTTGCATTGAAAATACAGATCCACACTAAACTCAATTCAGCTTTCTTTCTTATGCAACACCGAAACAGTTAAAGAGTGTGGTTATGAAAAAGTTCTGATTAAATCCACTTCTTTGTGATCTAGCCACTCTCGAACATGGGGCCTACATTGAGCATCTTGGAAGAAGTGTTTAAGGAACAGTGGCAACAGATAATCTTGTGCACACTTTCTTGCTGGATTTTATGAAAGCTGGACAAGTTTTGCAGATTTTGCATTGCATCCAGGACTAACACACAACACCAAGAGGTAAGATCTGGTGCATTTCAACTTGGAGAGAGAGGTGCACACAACAGACAGGTGCAAGCAACATTACAGGATCCAAATTCACGCAGAAGCACAGCTGTGAGAAGACAATGCCCACTCACAGCAACTTTGGAGCATTTTCATGTCATTGGTGGTTATCCTCCTGACATATTGCATGATGTCTTTGAGGGAATAGTCCCACTGGAGTTGTTGCTGTGCCTCAAAGACCTGACGGAAAAGAAATATATAACCCTAGATGTGTTGAATGAAGCTATCAGATCATTTACTTATACATTTGCTGACACAACTAATCAGCCTCAGCTGATTTCAAAGGGCTTCTCAGCCAAGGGCACAATTGGGGGAAATGGCCATGAGAATTGGTGTCTAATTAGACCTCTTCCTCTGCTTATTGGCCATAACATTCCTGAGGGTGACAACGCATGGGAAATACTCATGCTCCTCAAGGACAAAGTTGCATTAGTTGTGGCACCTTGGTTTACTGAAGAGTCATTATACATCCTTTACTACAAAGTAGCAGACTCAGAGCCTAGGGACCTTCTGCAGTCAACCTTCCCAGACTTTACAATACTAAACACTGAACTGATTAGGGTACATGGTCCACTTACTGACGTTGGACAATGTGTTTTGAAGGAAAACATAAGTTCTTCAGAAAGGTTATACATGATGCCCAGAACTTCAAGAATGTTGCCATGATTCTTGCACTGAAACACCAGAGGGCTCTTAGCCATCAGCTAGACTGCATTTCTTTTTTCAAGGTGGATGTGGAAATTACTAATATTACACAAGTGTTAGTTACCACCTTCCCAGAGAACATTCAGAGTGCACTTGGTCAAAAAGTCCCTCAAACTCAAGCACTTCTTGTTGCACCATCTGTCTGTCTGCATTAATGGGATAAATTATAAGACAGACATGACACTTTCAGCTGGATCATGTTCAGAGCTACCTGATTTTAAGCAAATTGCTCACATTGCTGCAGTGAACACAGAGGTACTTTTGTTTGGCAAAGTCATGGCATCATGGTATTTTGAGCTCCTTCATTCTTATGAGCTTTGCTGCCCAGATATGCCATCCTTTTGCCTGCTTCAGCTTGAAGACCTGAATGATATCAGTCCACTGTCAGCCTACAGTGTACATGGTAAACTGATGGTGACATTGAAGCATTTTATTCTTTGCTAAATTCTAAAGAAACCATGACTTAGCGAGTTATACTTACGGATGCTGATATCAGAAAAGTCACACTGACTTCAAAGCCATGCTCAGTTGAAGATATGATTGTCTTAAAAATGTCTCTGAATAGGAAATGAGATGCTGCGTCGCTATGACGCAATGGGAACGCCCTCTGGGTGTGCCGATTGTCTGAAAAGGGAGGCCTGTCGGCAGCGCGAGGAGCTTGGTAGCGACCACCAGTAACCTGAGACGTTCTCTTTCATAGGTTCACTAAATGCTGCGTAGATATGATGCAATGGGAGCGATATACCACATACGCCAAGCTAAGCGCTGCCATATCTAGTTTAAAAAAATACTGTACATGGTAACTTACATAGCCGGATCAAGCAGATAGAACATGCGAACCCGGAGCCATGTCAAGATACAGATTAGGCAAGGCAAGGCAAGGCAAGTTTATTTATATAGCACATTTCATACACAATGGCAATTCAAAGTGCTTTACATGAAAATGAAATTAAAATAGTGATAAGAATTAAGAATACCACGTGTAAGACTTAAAAATAAAACAGGATAATTAAAAACAGTTGTAAAGAGAATTTTTAAAATAATTATAAAGATTAAATAAAATAATAATAAAATAAAGATTATAGAATCTGACAAAAGTGTGTGGGAAGGACCAACCTGCTGCTACACAAATGTCCTCCAGAAGAGCCCCTCTAAAAAGTGCTTGATAGGAAGCCACACTTCTGGTAGAATGTGCCCTAATGCTGAGAGGTGAAGAAAGACCATGCACCTTATATGCCAGCAAAATAGCCTCTGTCACCCAATGGAAAGCCCACAGCGGCCAACAAGAAACATACCCAGAGATGATTTGATCAATCTACATAAAACTTCAGAAGAAGAACCATCTCCGAGAACCAGGCCTGGGACGGCCAGAATGGGGCTACTAGAAGGAGACTGATTCCGCTCTGCCTCACCCTGCACAGAACTGCTGGAATCAATTTGATGGGCGACAATGCAGAGATCTTTAGTCTTGGTCGCAGATGCGCAATCACATCTATCTCCAACAGCACTGGGGAGCTCAGAGAGAACCAGAGACGCCGTTGGGATGACTCTTTCGAAGCAAAGAGGTCCATCTCCGCTCTGCCAAACACTTCCCATCTGAGCTTTTGCCTCGACAGGAAATCTGCTGTGAGGTTCAAGATCCCGGGTAAATGGACTGCTCTCAGGGACAGGAGTTTGCGCTGGGCCCACAGGAGGAGACGGCGAGCATACCCATCCAGGGTGCGCGACCGTGAGCCCCCTTTGCTATTCACTTGAGACACCACCGCCAGGTTGTCCGTCCTGAGCTCTAGGCAGTTTATGTGCCAAGAGAGAACCTCCCCCTCCCAGACTTCACATGCTGGTCTGCCCTTGAACACCCAGCCTCGACTGGTCAAAGAGGCATCCGTCTTGATCATTTGGCGATGGAACAGCTGTGATGTTGACGTCTTTCTGGAGAAAGAGAGGGTCCCAGCATACTGACAGGGTGCGGGAACAACTGCATGACAGCTTCAGTAGGCGAAGAGCCGACTCTGTTGATCGGGCACCTAAGAGCTTCATCCACCAAAGGAATGGCCTCATATGAAGCAGCCCCAGGGGAAGTACTGCCGCCATGAGACCTTCCCTCCGAAGGTGAATCTGAGGAACTTCCTGTGTCACCGCATGACCTGAATATTAAAATATGCATCGTTCAGGTCTATAGTAACAAACCAGTCCCCCCGCATGCACCTGAGCAATGAGAGACTTCAGTGTAAACATCTTGAACTTTCCTTTGAAGAGGGAGAAGTTCAGACGACGAACGTCCTTGAGAACAGCTCCTGCTGTAGCACAGAAGCCTCTGAGGCGCTGTTTACTACAGTTTGGAGGATCCCGTTGAAAGGGGGGGACAGAACTGAGTTGTGTTTAGAATCGTGCAGAGAACCCTGGGTGACGCCTCTGGCAGACGTTTCCACTCATGAAAGAAATGAGACAGAGGAAGCGGAGTGGTGTGGTGTGGTGCAGCGGACATACCTGGTCTAGGGTGTTGAACTGGTCCTGGGTGGAGGATGTGTTCAGCCACAAAGGAAAGCACCTGCAATCCTGATGCAGAGTGAATGATGAAAACGTGGGGTCCACTAGCCCCCGGAGAAAACAGGGTGTGTCTCCTTTAAAGTGGGCAGCGGTTTACCGACTCAACGGGCATAAGGGGAGAATCTCTAAAACGTCTCCTTCCTTCAATGCCGGAGGTGTATGAAGTTGAACACGCCCTGTACATCGAAACGTGCTGGGTGACAAATGTGACAGGGTTGGACAAGGAGAGAGGTCGAGAAAGATGCTCTCTGGGCTGGGAAAGGGAGAGGCTAGAGGATTCCCTAACCCTGAAAGCAGCCGACTGGGACTTGGCGGCTCTAAACTTGTCAACTACAGTGTTTACAGCCTTACCAATCAATCCAGCTGAGATATAGGAGCTTCCAAAAGGAAAAACTTCTCCTTATCATGGATTTCCGTGAGGTTGAGCCATAGGTGGCACTCTGCAGCCGCCATAGAACGCCCAACAGTGCACACGGTGTGCTTAGTGGCCTTTAAGGTCAAATCTGTGTCTTTACAAAGCTCTTAGACAGCCTAAGGTGTCACACCACCACCTTCATCCATCTCCTTCAGAACGTCTGCTTGATAGGCTTGAATAGAATGGCCATGGTATGTAGGGCCATGCCAGCATGACCAGCCACAATATAGGACTTACCGATCAAAGCAGAATTGGTCCTTTAGGGTTTTGAAGGAAGGAGAGGGCGAGACTTCCTAGAGGAAGCAGATGAAGGCGAAAAATGAGTGGCCAATGTGTTTTCGACCGCAGGAATGGCGGAATAGCGGAATAGCCTTGCTCCACAGAACCAATGAGGTTGATGAAGTCATTTGCTGCCACAGGAATCAGTCTGGCTAAACCTACTGTCTGCTCATTGTCTCACGTCACAGAAGTCAGATAAATCCCAACACATAGAGACTCACCTAGATATTATCACATAGAGACTGTGTCTGTTCCCTAATTTGGTAGATTTGGCTCATATGGGAGATATTAATAATTATTCATAACTCATTATGATTATTCATTATGATTAATTATTAATATTTGAATCAGTTAATGAGATTAACTTGAAGTAGCTACATTAACATTACAATAAATCAATCAGTTCATCTTGTGAACACTCGGTATTGATTATTAATTAAGGATATTTATTTCTAGTATTTATTTAGCTCCTCTTGTTTGTTATAGTTTATTTTGTATTATTTATTTATATCTCTTTTTTGTTTTCTTTTAGATTTCTGATAGTTAGTTTCAGTTTCCCTATTCTTAGGTTTTATTTTTGCTCTTGTTTATCTCTTGTTGTCTTGTTGTGTGTGTGTGTCTTGTTCCTGCCCTGTGTCCTGAGTCTCCCTTGGCCACTATCTCTATATCCCAGGAAGTCAAGACTGGAGCTGATTCTGGGAGAGGACATCAAGTCTCAGGTTCCTGGTGTTCCTGCCTGGGTTTTCCCACCATCTGCCTGGTGTTGCCTTCCAAGCCATCCTCAAGTTCATGGTCTCCCTGGACTGGTCTCAGTGGTCATCCTCCCTGCCTGTCATCATGGTGTCTGTCCCCTGCCCTGCTGTTTAAACTCACACCTTGTCACTTCCTTGTTGTGCCCTGAGTAGAGTCTTGTTATTAAAGTCTTCGTTGTTCACTCTGTATCTGGGTCCTCAGATTCAGAAACCTTGACAGAACGAACCAGCCAAGATTGGACCCAACAGAATGAACTTTAAGATTCTTCCACCCACCAATGCTTAAGAGCTACTGTCCCATCAGCAGAGGCTTGCAGCACTTCGCCAGGGGGGTCTAGATGTGAGGGCCTTTGCCCAGATGTTCTGGACTGTGGCTATAGGGGCCTAGAATATCAGGATGCAGCCCATAAAGACATCTTCAACCTCTGCTTGGACGAGCCTTTACCACAGTGGGAGATGGAGGGGCTGAGATACTTGGGGTATTGGGAATTCTCCAACTACATACACATTTGCAGACAGTGGGCAGCACTGACACAACCTGAATCCTCTTGTAGCGTACAACCTGCCCTCGCCCCCTCATCAAGTCAAGTTTTAGATTCTCTTCTGTCTCCCAAGAAGAGACAGGGTCGAGACGAAGGAGAGCAAGTCCGATTGCTGCAACTGTCTCCGAGTCCGCTCCTGCTAGTCCAGAGTTCGCAGAGTATGAATTGTCATGCCCTCAGAAGCGGAGGTTGAGAAGGAACAGGGCAGCTTGGACTGCTGCATCAGCCTCTGTTTCCACCATGTCAGGTCCAGTTGCTCCTGCCCGTCCAGAGCCACTCGAGTCCGCTCCTGCCCGCCAGAGCCAGTCGAGACCGCTTTTGCCAGTCAAGAGCCAGTCAAGCATGCTTCTGCCAGTCCAGAGCAGGTTGTGCAAAAGTTATCATGCCCTCGGAAACGGAGGAAGTAGAGGGCTCATATTGGCAGTTCAGATTCCCTTTTAGAGGCTCCTAGCCTATTGGTCCAGGAGCGCAGTCCAGTGTTGGCTCCAGCTCCTGAGTGCAGTCCAGTGTCGGCTCCAGCCTCTGAACGCAGTCCAGGCGGGCGCTCACGAGCCTGTCCCCAAGCACACCAGTGCAGCCTAGGAGGGCGCTCCTGGCTCAAGTCCAGTGTCTGTCCCTGAAGCTCCGGAGGGCCTTTCCGCAGCCTCCGAGTCTAGTCCCTTGTCTGTCCCTGAAGTCTTGAGGAATGTTAGGTTGTTTCCCGAGTCTGTTCCTCAAGAATCCACCTTCCGTGCCAATGCAGTCATGGCCCCTGAGTTCTTCCCTAAATCTTTCCCCAGTCAAGAACTTTACCCTAAGACTGTTTCTGACACCAAGGTCACCTTCAAACCCCACCGATTGGAGCAAACCCATGTTCCCAGGAGGACCCCTAATTTTGTCCCTACCCCTCCCATCCCGCCCTCCCAGTTACCTGGCCCTTATGGGTTCTTAAAGTCAGCACCTCCTGGTCCGTCCCTAATTACTCTCCTGGATTATTTTCCTCCCCAGTTCTGCCACACGGGTTTCCTGTCTGCCCTGGTATTCCCAGTTTTGTTCCCCGCCCACCCTCCCAATTGTTACCACCTCTTTTTGATTTGCCCAGTGTGGGCCTTGGGCGTCCGTTAGAGAGGGTACTGTCAGGATCATTCACTAGGTCCCCCCGTGTGGTTTTGGGATTTTTGCTCACTGTTCTTGTGATCATTTTGACCCCATGGGGGGAGATCTTGCGTGGAGCCCAGATCGAGGGAAATTATCAGTGGTCTTGTATGTCTTCCATTTTCTAATAATTGCTTCCACAGTTGATTTCTTTACACCAAGCTGCTTACCTATCGCAGATTCAGTCTTCCCACTCTGGTGCAGGTCTACAATTTTGTTTCTGGTGTCCTTTGACAGCTCTTTGGTCTTGGCAATAGTGGAGTTTGGAGTCTGGCTGTTTGAGGTTGTGGACAGGTGTCTTTTATACTGATATCGAGTTCAAACAGGTGCCATTAATACAGGTAATGAGTGGAGGACAGAAGAGCCTCTTAAAGAAGAAGTTACAGGTCTGTGAGAGCCAGAAATCTTGCTTTTTTTGTAGGTGACCAAACAGTTATTTTCCACCATAATTTGCAAATTAATTCTTTAAAAATCAGACAATGTGTTTTTCTGGATTTTGTTTTCTCACTCTGTCTCTCATAGTTTTAATTACAGGCCTCTCTCATCTTTTTAAGTGGGAGAACTAAATAAATACTTTTTTGCCCCATTGTACATGGTAAGAGGCAAAGTTAACGTGGTTGAAGAACCGGGTCAGAACAGGTGGATGAAATTATGAAAACACCTGGGAGAGCCATCAGTGACTACACACTCCTTTGTCTGAACAAAGAGGTTTATATCGTACGTTACTTGCACTTAGCCTGAGCTGTTGATGAGTGTCTGATGTACAATCACAGGAGAAAGCCTTGATAGTTCAGTCCGATGGTGTTGATTTCTTCTGCGTTGACTGAAGAAGATATGATGAACTTGCATGGTTGTTTCGACTCCGTTGAGGTTGAGGAAGTTGCACATTGCTTGAGGTGTTGGGCTTGCTGGCCCACCAACCATGTGGTGGCTTCAGATTTCATGTCCCACATACGCAAATGGCTTGATGTGTGTGTAGGCCTTATCGGCCTGGCTTATTTTTCGGTCCAGAAAGAGAGGGCGGATCTGTGCATCTATCTTTAAAGTCTGCAAGAAGTCACCACCTCCTCAGTCAGTGAGCCAGTTGTATTCAGGCTTTTGGAGGGAAAGTTTTACAATCCTTTGCCTCAAGCAGATCGTTTGCAGATTTGTTGCTGATGAAGGAACAAATTAAAGCTTCTCAAGTGGTCATATATAGGCTATATGGGTTTAATATGGTTTATTTTGTAAAAATAATTGAGTGGGAGTCACAGCTCTCGCTATGTAAATTCTTTCTGGTCGCAAAATCTTATCAATTCCCATGTGTCCTGTAACCGAAGCCAGGTGTTAGCTGCATTAGGGATGTTAGTTGTAGTTCTGGGGGACGGTTTTCACCAAACTTTGTTGGGAGAATAAGTTTGCTGGATCATTTATTAAATATAATGAATAAATAATTGTGTCTGATTTGTCTCAGTCATTACAATTGTCATATAATGTTGATGCCGTTGAAATTCTGCAGCAGAGCAATGATATCTTGGATCATTATCTAATCTTGTGTACACTTCATTTAGCCAAGGCTTCAAAGCTGTTTTGTTACAAATATGGTAGAACTATCATTCCTACCACTAAAGATTGATCACTAACTTCCTGATCAGTTTATGAAAGCAAGAAGACAAAATTAGAGTTTTTTTCCCCGCATTTCATGGAAACAGCACGATTATGTACAGAAAGGCCTTACAAACTGCTAGAGCTGCGTATTTTCAGCTCTCTTAGAAGAAAACAAACACAACCCTAGGTATTTATTTGATACAGTGGCTAAATGAACAAGAAATAAAGCTTCAACTTCTGATGTTTCCAAACAGCACAGCAGTAATGACTTTACTTATAAGACTGATAATATTAGAGATAGAATTATAACTATGTAACCATCTACTACAGTATTGAATCAGACAGTGCATTGAAGTGTCCCTAAGGAAAATTTCCATTCATTCGCTACTTTAGGACAGGGAGAATTGTCTAAACTTGGTAAATCATCTAATTAAATAAAATGTATGCTAGACCCTATACTGACTAAGTTACTAAAAGGAGACCCTTTCTGTCAAAGATATTAGAAAAGGCAGTATCCTCACAACTATGTTCCTTTAAGTAGTAGTAACTTTATGGAAACAAAAGTTTTAGGCTTTTCACACTCAGCTATTTTAATAAAACCTATTTTTCAACACTCAGCAGGCCACATCACAAAATTCCACTGTCCATGAACCACCTGTTTCTTATAATGTTATAGGTTACATGTGGTATCTCCATATATCAGCTCTGGAATGTTCTAGAAAGCCAAGGCTTGTCTATGCCACAGTCCCCTCTATCAGAATTTAGAATGGGAGGCTCAATCAGCAGTGGTCAACAGGTCAGTTGGTCACTTTAGCGGTAAGTGGACAAATAGTAGGTTTTTGGTATGGGGTGGGACAGTGGGAGCGGTCAGCAGTGGTCAGCATGCTAACCTGGATGGGAAATTGACAAATGGAAAATAAGCTGGGCGGGGTCCCACACAACGAGCTTCCACTTCCACAACTTATATGAATGTGGGAGACCCCCGTACGATTGGTTTGGAGTGGGATGGGGTGTCACCCCACTGTGGCAAGTATTGGGACTGCATCTGAGGGGCCTCATTCTTTTGGGGGCCTCTGTTTGGAACCCTGATCCTCAGGTCTCATCGGGGGTCCAGGGAGGCGGAGCTGCTGGGGTCGGACATGGACATGACTCATCCACGAACGCAGCCTCAGTGTGATTAAAGACCGATGGATGAACAATGCAACGGCACCCAGTTTGCGATGTAAATTTTGCAGACACGCAATATATTCATACCATTGGCTCATTTTGTTAACACTTGAAAGTGATTGAGCTCTCAGGCGAGACTTTCATTCGTCAGTCCCTGACGTAACGTAGTAGTGACTGACTGAAAGGGAACTTACTTTAGCTGGACAATAACTTTTTTCTAGAGCTGATAAAAACAATCTCTCGTTCAATAATTTCATACTATCACTGTAAAGCTGCTTTGAAACAAAAAAATATTGTAAAAAGCACTATATAAATGAAGGTGACTTGACTTGACTTATTTGAGCTGACCTGCATGCCTTAAGCAGTGGGAAACTGGCATGCTTGCTATGCACGTAAGGCCTGCAAATCAAGCCAAATATGTATGTAAATAAAATCATGAAACAACATTATAATGATAACCCCATATGAAAAAAAGGTTACACTTTATTTTAAGGTGACATAGTTACATTTTATTTACTCAAATATGTACTAATAATAATTAACTACTTACAATAGAGTGATGGTTAGGGTTTGGTTTAGGGTTAGTTACTTGTAATTATGCATAATTAACTGTATAATTAACTGTTTATTATAAAAGTATATATGAGTTTATATAAGTTTCCTTTATATTATTTTCATATATATTTAAAACATTTTCAGCTTAAATAAGGATGATGACAATAATAATAATATAATCTGAATATATTCATGAAAAAATAACTAATAACAGCTAATGCACCATGAGAGTTGTTGCCAAAGATATAAAATGCACAATGTCATTTAGGAATTAAACGGAAAGTGTCACACACACACACACACACACACACACACACACACACACACACACACACACACACACACACACACACACACACACACACACACACACACACACAATGTGAGCGCATTTAAAGCCCCTTCTGTGTTTAATGATTGTCACATAGGAAGATGCCAGAGTGACAACGCTGATCCATACTGACTCTCAACTGTTAGACTCAACTAAACTACAGAATTGAATTGTTAATTGTTATGAATTGTTATGAATAATGTATAGGACTCACTACATATTACTTCATTCTTTATTGTAAGGTTAGTTCAATTTCTCTACATATCCAGAAATTGTCTTGACTGATCTTTTTAATATCTAAATTCTTTTTTCATGCAGTAAAAAATGGATATTTGATGGCACATTTAAATGACATCTAAAGCATTATATTATTTATTAATAGTAATATATACTATAATAATATTTAATACTCTGATTCATAATTAGAGCTAGTAAACAGTGTACTGTAAAAGGCATCTTTTTTTTATTTTTAAAGTCGGTTCATATATTTAAAGACTAGGTGTAGCATAAAACTGTATGTACTTTGATATTGAGGAATCTCCAACACACAGCATAAATTGCACATTGAGGAAATTACTTTTTGTTTTGCTTTACTGTTATTTTCTATATATATTTCCTTGACCAGGTCTGGATCTGCATGCTTGCATATCAGCACAATGAACACCAGTGGGCCTGTGGAATATTTCATCCTCGATGGACTGAAGGACAGATATGTGATTCCCATTTTCTTCACTGTCTATGTTTTTGTCCTGAGTGGAAACGGCATGATCATTTATCTTGTTAGAACCGACCCCAAGCTCAACACTCCTATGTATTTTTTCCTTCATAATTTGTCCTTTTCTGATATTGTGTACACGTCAGTGACCATTCCCAAAATGATGTCAGTGTTCCTGACTGAGGTCAACACAATTTCCAAAACAGGATGCATTATACAGATGTACTTTGTTCTCTCAATTGGAGTGACAGGGCGCGCTTTGCTGACTGTGATGGCGTTTGACCGGTACGTAGCGATCTGTAACCCCCTGATGTACACAACTATCATGACCAGGCGGCTCCGTATTCTATTGATTTTTGCTTCTTGGGGTTTTGGGGTCATTATAGTGCTGCCCCAGCTATTTGGGCATCTCTGCTGCCTTACTGCGGGCCCAATATTGTTAGGCACATGTTCTGCGATCACTCCTCATTAGTGATCCTTGCCTGTGTAGACACCACCAGGAATTCTATTTTCGCCTTAACAAATGCCCTCATTGCGCTTATCGGTACATTTATTTTAATCTTTATATCGTATGTCTGTATTGGAAAAGCTATGAGAAAAATGAACAAGGCACAGCAGCTCAAAGTTGCGGCCACTTGTGTAGCCCACCTGATAGCAGTGTTTGTTTCGTATGTTTCAGCCACCTTTGTGTATATCTCATATCGAGTAGCTAGATTTGACCCAGATGTGCGTATAGTCATCGCTGTGCTGTACTCTGTGCTCACACCCCTGTTGAACCCCATCATTTACAGCTTGAGGAATAAAGAACTGCAAGAGGCAATGAAGAGAGCGTTTTGTAGATGCACTATTGCTTCTAAAACCTTTAGGAAAACAGTTCCTTCTGTTGCTTAAAATTTGCACAAATCTGTTCGTTGTGAGAACAATTCAATTTAATCCATTTAAACGTTTACTTGATTGCTTGTTTTCTCATGTAGGATATTATATTTTTATCCATTATTCCAATCATAAAAAAAAGTAATTTCAGATATAATTTCCAATATGCTTTTGGATTTTAAAACTGTATGCTTAATTTGGAATTTTGCTGCAATAATTATATAAATGCAAAACATAAAAAAAGCAACTAAAGTTAATTTCATGAGGAAATATTAAACTCAAAATATATATCATTTAAAAAAGCGCATATCCATTATTTCAATTGATCTTTGAATATGACTGAGGTGGTTTTAGCTGAGGACAGTGACATGAGGATTAACAAAAGATTATAAGGATGTGACATGAATTTGCATCACTCTCTTCTTCGCAAGATTAAACCACCAATACAGAAGGAGTAAAAAAAAACTATTCTCAAGCATTATATGAACAAACAGGAATGTTATAAGTGAGTTGATAGTTGAATATCAAACAAGTACTTTATACACTGGATGTACCTGGATTGCATTTAGGTTGTAAATTCTGAAATTCTAATAAAATGTTTTAATTATTATTTATTAATAGTTTCTGTTGTTTTCAAAAATGGTTGCAGCAAGGATGAGTAGATACAGGATCTATAGGATTAGAATTTTTCCATTCCAAATTCCAAATAAACAGATTAAGATTCACAAATAAATATAAAGAGATTCATAAAAAAATACCAAATTCACAAATACATTGATTAAGATGCACATATAAATGTAAAGGCTTTCACACAAATTAATTAAATTCACAAATAAATAAAATAGCAATATTTAATTTAAAATAAATTACAAATGTGTTGTCACAAAACTGACATTTATTTGTGAATCGCTTCCTGTGCATTTGTGAATCAATGCTGAATATTCACAGTACCTATAGATTGAACACGCAATACACAATCACCATTTTCTAAAATTATTTTGATATAATTTTGACCTAAAATAAAGGTCAGGTTTTTGTTCCTGAGACAAATATCTGGATATTCACTTTGATGGTGAGCCCCCATGGATCTGGACACTAGACTGTCGGATTGAGCAGGCCAAAACCCATACTGTGAACTTTTATTTCTTCAAATTTGAGGTGGTGTAGGATTTAAAATAATCAAAGATATTTGTTATTTGAAATTGAACAAAGACATTTGCTTTACTCTTTTCAACCCCCTCTCATATCAGAAGGGCCATTTGGAATTCCTTAAGACAAAGAGATTCTGGAGTGTGTGTCACTGTCTCTTTTCATTCTCTGGCTTTCTCTGCTTAGGGCCTGCTCTTTGGCTCTCTCTCTCAATTCAATTCAATTAAATTCAATTGTGCTTTATTGGCATGACAATTGTTACAATGTATTGCCAAAGCATTAACATACATGTACATATACAACATATAACAACATACATGTACATATACATATATTAAATAAAATAGTTATATAAAAATAAAAAAATATTAGTAATAAGTTGAACAATAGGTAAACATTTAGAATTCTAGGAACAGTTTTGAATTGTGTGTGTGCGTGTGCGTGTGTGCGTGTGCACACACTCTCTCTCTCTCTCTCTCTCTCTCTCTCTCTCTCTCTCTCTCTCTCTCTCCCCTATCCCTCAGGTAACATTCATGCTGGGTACGATTGGTTAAAATTTTCTATCATCTCATACATCTACCATAACCAGATTTTGTCATTAAATTCTTTCAATTACAAATGATGTTCTAACTAGTTTGGATTTGGTATTGTGCTACCTATTGCAATACAATATAGTCACATATAGCAACGCCCTCCCATATATTTAGCTATTGTAACTGCGCATATTTCCGTCGTTTGTATAAGTAGCAGTGGGTGGTTATAGACAAGAAATGTACAGTTCCCTTTCAGTCGGTCACGTTCGACGTACGTCGGACGTCACCGACGAATTGGGGATCACTTCAAGGAGCCCTATCAGCTTCGAGATATAGAGAACAGGCCAATGAACTTTGGCGTGCGAGATTTGCATCTCGCGCCCGCCCGCCAGCGGTATAAAGCGGAAGAAATGCAGCGCGCACTTGTCATTCGCCGGGCGAGCGGCGTTGATGAAGATAGACTGCAAAAAAACTATCGCGAGAGATAGAGAGAGAGACAGAGCAACAGAGGAGAGATTGTGCTGGAGTAAAGGCACAAAACAGCGGGACCGCGATCTCACTGCTGCATACAAACAACTGCTGTTCTCACAGCAACACAGTTGGTGCGTGAGGGCGTTCATTGTTTGAGTGCACACACAGGCTGCACTATCTACCTGTGTGTTGCCGCGGTCTTCCCTGGGTGCTTCAGCACTGCTTAAGAGCTTTTTCCTCACAAAAAGAGCAACACGGGTGTGACACTGCGTCTTTTTCAAGATGTCATTCCACCCGTGCGTTTCTGGATGTGGTCGTTCCTGTCGCCCGATGGCGGCCACGATCGCTGCCTCACGTGTCTGGGCATTAAGCACGCTGAGACAGCTTTGGTGGATGGTTCCTGTTCTCACTGCGGGAACATGACCATGGCGGCGGCAGGTCGAGACTCACCTACCTTCGGGAAGGCGGAGTCCCCTACCCATACCTCGATCTAGTACTATTCCTGCCCAGCAGAATAGGCCTACTTCGAATGGCCGGGGTGACCTGAGGATTACGTTTAGGGCAAAGCCGAGCCAGCCTCCGCAGGCCCCTAATCCCTCTCAAGCGTCGTCTCCGGTGGAGCTTCCGCGGGTTCCCGCTGGCCCCTCCCATGGGCGGCCGGCTGTGACCTTGGGCGCCAGCGGCGAACAGATGTCGATCGCTGCATCGGAGGGGGAGTTCCAGTCCTCAGAGGATGATGACCCGGCTGTACTGCCTCCCTCTGGGAGAGTGGCAACGGCCGAGCCGGACCCTGAGTTGTGGACATGCTTTCCCGGGCTGCCGAAAGGTCGGGCTTGAGTGGAACCCTCCACCATGTCCCGAACCCTCTAGGTTGGATGATTGGTTTCTGGGGGCGGGTCGCGCTGGTTCTCAGCGTCCCCCCCCGGTACCTTTCTTCCCGGAGGTGCATGAGGAGCTCACCAGGTCGTGGACGACACCTTTCAGTGCCAGAAACAGACCTGGGGGCTCCTCCCTCCTCACTACCCTTGACGGCGGGCAAGCCAGGGGGGACGAGGGCATCTCGCCGGTGGAGCGCGCGTCGCGATGCAACTGTGTCCGACCGCCTCTAACTGGCGGGGTGACCCTCTCCCGTCCAAGGCCTGTAGGTTTTCTTCCAGCCTCGCTGCGAAGGCCTACAGGTCTTGTGGCCAGGCTGCGTCCGCCTTGCATGCCATGGCGTTGCTTCAGGTTCACCAGGCCCAGGCACTCATGGACTTGCGAGGGTAGCCCTACGGGCGGCGAAAATCACCGCCCGTTCCCTTGGCCTGGCGATGTCCACCTTGGTGGTCCAGGAGCGCATCTCTGGCTCAACCTGGCCGACATGAGGAGACCGATAAATATCGATTCCTGGACTCCCCGTCTCTTGGCGGGTTGTTGGCGACGGTCGAGAACTTTGCCCAGCAGTTCTCGGCCGCCCAGAAGCAGACGGAGGCGATCAAGCACATCCTGCCCCGGCGGTCTGCTGCTGCCTCCACCCCGCCGCCGGCCGCAGCACCTCCGCCTGCTCGTCGCCGAGGCGTCCTCCGCCGCGCCCGCTCCGCCCCAGCCCAGCAGCAGCCTCCACCAGGGCGTCGGCGTGAGCCGGCAGCGGGAAGAACGTCCAGCCCGCTCAGGCCGCTACCAAGCCAGGAGGTAAGCGTCGTTGCAAGAGACCCTGAGACGGGCCACCCAGAGATGGAGAGACTGCTCTTCGGGAGATGGCTGCAGCACCACTCCCTCCCGGAGGAGGGCCGGGGAGCTCATTGCTTATAACATCTGTTCCGCCGCTGGCCCCACGGCCAGCGGAACTAAATTTTCAATAAAGAGCAGTTTCCGAAATCTCTGGGTGCCAAGAGAGCGCTTGGCGGTGTCCGGCAGCTTCCATGCCTTGGCACCCTCAAGCGCCTCTCCAATCGCCAGCGGGGTGCTGGGGGCGCACACAGGATGCCTCCCCACATGTCTGCACCCCCAGCGGGCGCGAACCCCACAACAGGCCACTCTCATGTCGTCTGTGCCGGGTCCTTGCGTGCCGCCGCTGCCCGCTGCGGAGTGCGTCTGTGGTGCCGTTGACCCGGCATGCGGTCGTTGGGGCCTGGCTAGCGCTCCCCAGCCCGTCTCGCTAGCTCATCCGTACCATCAGACTCGGCTACGATTCAGTTCGCCAGCGTCCCCCAAGTTCAGGGTGTCCACTTCACCTCTGTGGCGGAGGAGAATGCCTCTGTACTCCAGGGAGATCGCGGTCCTACTGGCGAAGGGCGCGATAGAGCCGGTCCCTCCAGCCGATATGAAGTCCGGGTTCTACAGTCCGTACTTCATTGTACCCAAGAAAGCGGCGGTTACGGCCGATCTTGGATCTGCGGTTCCTGAACCGGTCCCTTCACAGGCTGCCGTTCAGGATGCTGGCGCGAAAGCGCATCTTCAGGTGCATCCGTCCCCAAGATTGGTTTGCAGCGATCGACCTGAAGGACGCGTACTTTCATGTCTCGATTCTCCCTCGACACAGACCGTTCCTCGCTTTGCATTCGGCGGACGAGCATATCAGTACAAGGTCTTACCCGCCGGGCTGGCCCTGTCGCCCGCGTCTTTCACGAAGGTCGCGGAGGCGGCCATTGCTCCCATGAAGGAGCATGGTGTTCGCATCCTCAACTACCTCGACGACTGGTTGATTCTGGCCCAGTCGCGAGAACAGTTGTCGAACACAGGGACATGGTGCTCAGTCACCTCAGCCAGTTGGGACTTGGTCAACTGGGAAAGAGCAAACTCTGCCCGGCGCAGAGGATCTCTTTTCTCGGGATGGAGATAGATTCGGTCGCTTTGACAGCGCCTCACGGAGGAGCGTCCAGTCAGTGTTGAACTGCCTGAATTCGTTCAGGGGCAGAGCAGCGGTTCCACTGAAACATTTTCAGAGGCTCCTGGGGCATATGGCATCCGCAGCGCAGTAACGCCGTTGGGATTGCTTCATATGAGACCGCTTCAACGCTGGCTACGACCGAGTCGAGATGGGCGTGGCACAGCGGGTCCCTCCGGCGTCTCAGTGGCGTCGAGATGCCGCCAAACCTTCAGCCCGTGGTCGGACCCTTCCTTTCTCACGGGCAGGAGTGCCTCTAGAACAAGTGTCCAGGCATGCTGTTGTCTCCACGGATGCCTCGGCCACCGGCTGGGGTGCCACGTACAAGCGGGCTTGCAGTTTCGGGTCTGTGGGCGGGGCCTCAACTGCAATGGCATATCAATTGCCTGGAGTTGTTAGCGCAGTACGTCTTGCACTCAGCCGCTTCAAAGCGCGCTCAGAGGCAAGCGCGTTCTGGTCGTCACGGACAACACTGCGGCCGTTGCGTACATCAACAAACAGGGTGGTCGCTCCGTCGCATGTCACAACTCGCCCGCCATCTCCTGTTATGGAGTCAGAAGCATCTGAGGTCGCCGGGCCATTCACATTCGGGCCTGCTCAATCGTGCGGCCGGCCAGCTCTCCACGACAGCCAGTGCTTCCCGGAGAATGGAGACTCCATCCCCAGGTGGTCCAGCTGATTTGGAGGTTCGGGACCGCACAGGTAGACCTGTTTGCCGCCCGGACACGACTCACTGCCAGTTGTTTTATTCTCTGACCGAGGACCCTCGGCGCGGATGCGCTGGCACACAGCTGGCCCGGGGCCTCACATGCAAGTATCGTTTCCCCAGTGAGCCTTCTTGCACAGACGCTGTGCAAGGTCAGGAGGGCGAGGAGCAGGTCCTGTTGGTCGCTCCGTACTGGCCCAACAGGGAACTAGTGCTCCTCGCGACAGCACCTCCTTGGCCCATTCCTCTGAGGAAGGACCTCCTGACTCAGGGGCGGGCACCCTCTGGCACCAGCGTCCGGACCTCTGGAAACTCCATGTCTGGTCCCTGGGCGGGGCGGAGGTTCTAGGTGGTCTACCACAGGCTGTGGTGGACACCATCACTTCCGCTAGAGCACCCTCTACAAGGCAGCTCTATGCGTTGAAGTGGAACCTGTTCGTCGGTTGGTGCGCTTCTCGCTGAGAAGACCCCCGAAGATGCTCGATCAGTTCGGTGCTTTCCTTCCTACAAGGCGGGTTGGAGAGAAGGCTGTCTCCCTCCACCCTCAAGGTCTATGTCGCCGCTATCGCGAATCATGAGTTGGTAGGTGGTAAATCTTTGGGAAGCACGATCTGATCGTCAGGTTCCTGAGGGCGAGGAGACTAAATCCGCCTCGGCCTCCTCTTTACCCTCTTGGGACTTGACTCTGGTGTTAACCGCACTGCAGAGGCCACCCTTTGAGCCCTTGCAGTCAGCCGAGTTAAAAGTTCTGTCCCTTAAGACAGTACTCCTGGTTGCATTGGCCACCATTAAGAGGGTAGGGGACCTGCAGGCATTTTCGGTCGACGAATCGTGCCTGGAATTTGGGCCTGGTAACTCTCACGTAATCCTGAGACCCAGGCCGGATATGTGCCCAAGGTTCCCACCACCCCCTTCCGGGATCAGGTGGTGAACCTGCAAGCGCTGCCTTCGGAGGAGGCAGACCCAGCCCTAGCTTTTCTCTGTCCCGTCCGCGCGTTGCGGACATACTTGAACAGAAGCATAAAGCTTCAGGACCTCAGAGCAGCTCTTCGTCTGTTATGGAGGCCAGCAGAAGGGAAAGGCTGTCTCCAAGCAGAGGATGGCCCACTGGATAGTGGATGCCATCGTCTTGGCGTATGGAACCCAAGGCGTGCCCTGCCCACTCGGGTTAAGAGCCCACTCCACTAGGGGTGTAGCTTCTTCCTGGGCGCTGGCTCGTGGCGCCTCGCTGACGGATATTTGTAGAGCTGCGGGCTGGCGACACCTAACACGTTGCTAGGTTCTATAGCTTACGTATAGAGCGGTATCTTCCTGTGTGCTCACTTCCCATAGTCAGTAACACCGGCGCCCGTTCTAGTGTCGGCTTGCTGCGCCATTCCCTTCCCGGGAGCGGATACGTGCGCTCTTATGCTCCAGGTAATTCCCCAAGCGTGGCGAACCCTGGGAGTCCTCCGCAACCGCGGCTGTCGGACATGGCGGGCGTCGACGCCAGGTCTGACACTGAGGCATTGTGAATCTCGTGTCAGGCTGGGTCCATATGTTGTGACCCCTACGGTGGTCCCATATGTGTATTCTCCACGGTACAGCTCCCCTCGGCGAGCTCGTGTCTTTCCCTCGGCAGACTTCCTGCCGTCTCAGCATGGTGTTGCCCCCGCAGATATAGGCTGGGGCCACCTGGGACTTCCATATGTTGTACTGCCAAGTCAGTCCATATGTGCATTTCCACATGGTAAGAACAGGATATGGCTTCCGCAGCTTGCCCCGGGCACGCTTTCCCAGCGTTATCCAATAGTCTGCTGAGTGGGTCTCACGGAACAGCAGTATGACTCTCCTGCGTGAATTCCCGCCCGTACAGGCGGGGTCTGAGGGAGCTCGCTGGGGCGCTGGAAGTGGTAGTAACTGTGGCGTTTTCCAAAGGGATCCCAATTAAGTCGGTGGCGTCCGGCGTCGTCGAGCGTGACCGACTGAAAGGGCGTCTGATTCGTATGGTAACCCTCGTTCCCTGAAGGAGGAGCGGAGGCGTCGTCCGTCGCCACAGTTGCTGTACCATCACTACGGGCGAGTCACTCGTTCGGCTCCTCAGTGAAAAACAAGTGCGCGCTGCATTTCCCTTCCGCTTTATACCCGCGCGGCGGCGGAAGGATGCAAATCTCGCACGCCAAAGTTCATTGGCCTGTTCTCTATATCTCGAAGCTGATAGGGCTCCTTGAAGTGATCCCCAATTAAATCGGTGGCGTCCGGCGTGCGTCTCCGTTCCCTCCTTCAGGGAACGAGGGTTACCATACGTAACCGAGACGTTTTCTACCATCTTGCTGATAAAGTTTCTTTAATCTTTCGGCAACCCTGCAGCCTGAACCACTGTAGTCGACCCACTCTGACAGTTTGTGAATCTTCACAAACATTCTTTCTTCAACTTTTTCCTATCACTTGAAACTGAGTGATTAATTTTTTTTCTGGATCGGGTCTAAAGAACTATATACAGTCGTGGTCAAAATTGTTGGCACCCCTGATAAATATGATCAAATATTGCTGTAAGAAATACATCTGCATTGTTTATCCTTTTGATCTTTTATTTAAAAAAATTACAAAAATCTAACATTTCATTGAAGTTAAAGAATTGAAAATAGGGGGTAAATCACATTATGTAATAAATGCTTTTCTCTAAAACACATTGGCCACAATTTTTGGCACGCCTTAAAAATGTTATGAGTAAAATATCTCTGAAGTATATTGCCATTAATATTTACATTTTTTTAGCACACCAGAGTGACTATGAACATGAAGTTGTCCAGCTATGACGTCTTGTTTCACAGGAGTATACATATAAGGAAGCACAAAAGCCAAATTCCCTTAATCATTCATCACAATGAGTAAAACCACAGAATATAGTTCTGATGTGCAGAAAAAGATTGTTGAGCTTCACAAAATAGAAAGTGGCTGTAGGAAAATAGCTAAAACATTGAAAATTCCCCATTCCCACCAGCAGGGCAATAATTCCCCATTCCCACCAGCAGGGCAATAATTCCAATCAGCTAAAGATGTTATGAATCTGACTGGAAGTGGACGTGTGTCTATATTGTCCTAATGCACGGTGAGGAGGAGAGTTTGAGTGGACAAAGACCCTCCAAGATCACAGCTGGAGAATCACAGAGATTAGTTGAGTCTTGGGGTCAGAAAGCCTAAAAAAAAAAAAATCAAACAAACCCCTATATCACCATATGTTGTTTTGAAAGGGGTTCAAGAAAAATCCTCCTGGCTCATCCAGAAACAAACTCCAGCATATTCAGTGGTCAGACACAACTGGAACTTCAGACGGGACCTGGTTCTGTGGTCAGATGAACTATAAAAAGAGCTTTTTGGCAGCAAATCTACCAGAAGGGTTTTGAGCAAACAGGGATAAAAAGTACCCCATGTCCACGGCTAAAAATACAGCTGGAACTTTAACGTTGAGGGCCTATTTTTTTGCTGGAGGTTCTGGACATCTTGTTCAGATAAATGGTATAATGGATTCTAGCAAATACCAACAGATAAAAAATCAAAACCTGACGGCCTCTGCTAGAAATCTTATAATGGGCCGTGGATGGCTCTTCTATCAGGACAAAGATCCAAAACAAACATCAAAATCAACACACAAATGTGTCACTGAACACAAAATGAAGCTTCTGTCATGACCGTCCCAGTCCCCTGACCTGAACCCTATAGAAAATGAGAGGCTGAACTGAAGAGAAGAAGCACCAACATGGATCTGGGAATCTGAAGGATCTGGAGAGATTCAGTATGGGGAAATGGTCTCTGATCTCTTGTCAGGTTTCTCCAAACTCATCAGGCATTATAGAAGAAGACTCAGAGCTGTTATCTTGGCAAAAGGAGGTTGCAAAAAGTATTTAATAAAAGGGTGCCAACAATTGTGGCCAACGTGTTTTGGAGAAAATAATTTATTTCATAATGAGATTTACCCCCCATTTTCAATTCTTTAATTTTTCGATTTTTGTGATTAAAAAAATATATAAGGATCAAAAGGATAAACAATGCAGATTTATTTTTTTACAGCCATATTTGATCATATTTATCAGGGGTGCCAACAATTTTGACCACGACTGTATATATATATTTTTTATATTTGTCCGGGAAAAAGCTCCTCAGAGCCTTGTAGACAGCTAGCATTTCCAGGCAATTTATGTGCCAGGAGGAATGCTGGGCCTTCCACAGACCTCTCGCAAAGCGCCCGTACATGACTGCACCCCAACCAGTCAGGGAGACGTCTGTTGAAACAGTCCTCCGGCAACATGACGCTCCCAACACTGGCCCCTGGGACAGAAACCAAGGTTTCTTCCATATGATGAGGGAACAAAGGCATCTGCGCGTTACCCTGATCATACGAACGGATTTCCCCTCAGGGAAAACCCCTTGGTCTTCAGCCACAACTGTAGAGGTCTCATGTGTAGCAGGCCAAAAGGTATTACTTTGGATGCTGCTGCCATGAGCCCCAGCAGTCTCTGGAACTGCTCCACAGTGAGGCTGCAGCCTAATGGACTCAATGTGTGCAGGAGACAATTGTGCCATCCGAGTCCCATACGACTCCCAGGAACAGGGTTCTCTGAGAAGGCATCGACACACTCTTTTTGCATTGCGTCTCCACCCCAAGCACCAAATATGGGCCAGAACGACATCTTGATGCCGAACTGCCATTTCCCGCGACTGAGCCAGTGTGCGCCATTTGTCGATGTAATTTAGTATACGATACCCTGGAGTCAGAGAGGAGCCAGAGCTGCATCCATACACTGTGACGGAGCGAGGGGAAAGAGCTAGGCCGAACAGAAGAACCCGATATTTTTACGCTTCGCCCCCGAAAGCAAACCTCAGGAACTTCCTTTGACATGGAAGGATGGATATGTGGAAGTATACATCTTTTAGATCTATCGTGATGAACCAGCCCTCGGACTGGATCTGCTCACGAAGGTTGGAATTGTGAGCATCCTTAACCTGAATCACCTCGGAGAGCAACTCAAGTACCTCAGATCTAAAACAGTCTTTATCCCTTTTCTACATTCGCAAGGCCCATGCAGATATATTTGGAAGGCATAACCATGCGCCGATGATAATCTGCTAAGGGAACCAGCCTCTCGAGGCTGGCCTCGGGTGTCAACCGAGCCTCGTTCCCGAACCCCCCTGAAGCGGCTGACTGGCAGGGTTTGCGTTCGCTGTAAATTGTCATGGACGGGGTGAACGCAACATCGACTTCGAAAAATTCCATGGAGGAGGTGACCTCAATCGCTCCTTCCCGGGAGAGGGGGCTGGCCAACAGGGGCCTCATCTAAGGGAGCAACTCATCAGGGCCGCAACAACTTCGGGAGGAAACCGATGTGTCCCGCAGCACATGAGGCAGTGAGAACAACATCGATTCCCTGAGGGCTCCCAGGAGGAGCAACCTGACAATGCACCAAAGCAGCCCCCTCAGGAAACTGCTCATACATGTCATGCTCCCATCTTAGATGAATATATAAACAAGTGAAACATGGTTTGGATGATAGGCGGATAATATCTACTCCTCAAAGTCAGATAATATCTAATTTAATTCATCAGAATTAAATGCGACCACAATCACCCATCAAGTGAACATGGCCTGAATGATAGGCTGAATAAAATGATCTAACTTCTCAAAGTCAGATAATATTTAATTTTAATTCCTCAGAATAAAATGTAGCCATAATCAATGATACTGTTTTAATATGTGTTTATACAGATTCGTCATCTACACGCTGCCACAGCAAACGCGAGATTCGATCCGTTCACAATATATTTGGCTTTCATCCCTCGAGATGAAAGTCCACTGGCAGTGTTCGTCGCGGGAGCTCGTAAGCTGTTTTTAGTTTATTTTTGTATGTATCGTACATCGTGTGTTCGTGTGAGTCATCTGTCTGTTTCAGATAGCGAGTGGAGGAACCGCCTGTCAGTCATCAGACGTCAGCTGCTGACGTCAGGATTGACCAGCCAATCATCGATCCGGAGGCTCGTTATGAATGGCGACAACTTCAATGGAGTGACTCACGCTGACTCTGGGGAGAGTGTGCGCTCTGTGGCAGCGGTCTCGTTCGAGAGGTCCAGTCTGAGAGAGAGTTCTTTGGAGCTCACTGCTGTAAGGGCAGTTTGACCAGATATGAGTTTGTTCGCGTGCTATCGCGTTTGCCAGATATGAGTTTGTTTGTGTGCTATCGTCTACGTTAGTACTATGCCTGATCACTGATGTGGGATCGCTGTTCTCTGATATACCATCGTAAAGTTGCCATCTAGTGCTGTATAACATATACCGGGTAAGAGAGGTTGTGAGACAGGTAAGCAGGTCGCGACCTACATTTTCCACAAGTAGAGATTCCATGTATTAGACACACTAGGCTTAGGAGTGGTGCTTCGCTTGTATGTTTTCTTTTTGGTTAGTTAGGAAGTTTAGTTATGGCTTTATGCCGAAGATGTTTCTTTTCACATCTTTTGTTGTTAGTTAGTTTATCTTTCTTAAACTATTAGTTATCTGGGTTTTGGTTTTGTTTTGTTCTTTGATTTAAGCACCACCTGTTTGCTCCTTCCTCTCCCTGGTTGGTTTGTTTATTGTTGCTCAATTCTAATTCCTTTGTAAATATTCTTTAAATACTTTACTACTTTATCTTTTCATATTACTTCACTTTATTTTGTTTATACACATTAAATCCTTCTTAATTGAAGTTGACTTGTCTCTGCCCATCTTTTGCAGTTCCCCTGCTGTCTTAAACCCCCACACACTACACTATGTGTTATGTCTGATACCACACTAGACAATTTAACATCTAATTTACGAGGGACGTAACATATTTGGGGGCTCATCCGGGATCGTTATCTCTTTCTTCGTTTGAGATGCAATCTTAAAAGTAAACAGTATCCCGTTAAGTGTGTGTGGTGTTATTGTATAGTGTGGGGACACTTCAACTGAACAAGGTCGTTTGTATATTGTGAAGTAAGTAGTAAGAGAAAATGAGTATTTTTGATCTGCAATCATTTGTTGCTAATCCAACTTTGGATATTTTTGAGCGTTGTAGAAAAAGGCAGTTACTGCAAATCGCTGACCACTATCATATTCCTGTGGTGAGGCAAGCGTTAAAGCAAATTATTAAAAAGGAGATTTTGAAACACTTGGTCGAACTAAACGTGTTCTTATTTCCAGATGCGGATAGTGCGAAGGCTTGTATGTCGGCTGGGGAAACGTGTCTGCCTAGTGTGGGAAATGGTGAGGAAGTGGAGGTGGAGGCCGAGGCCAAGGCAGTCTTACCGCCCTTCTACCCATTGTCTCCGTTCTCCGTGGAGTCTGGGTGTGCGACTTAAGGTCCGTTTAGCCCGACTCCAAATGGAAGCGCATGAGCGGGCTGAGACGCGCCAGGCCGATATGAAGCTGCGCCTAGAGATCCGCAAACTGGAAATCGAAGCTGACAAACAGGTAAAACTGCGACAGCTCGAGTTAGAGTCGGCGAAGGTTGATTCTGACCGACTTGCGCAGTCTAACCTTGTTAGTCTTGTTGTTTCTTCAGTTAATTCGGTAAACTCTGTGAGTGTTTCGACCGCTACATTCGATATTAGTAAACATATTGCTTTGGTGCCTCACTTTCGGGAATCTGAAGTGGACGCGTATTTTGCTGCTTTTGAGCGTGTTGCTGCTGCTCTACGGTGGCCAAAAGAGGTTTGGTGTCTTTACTACAATGCCGGTTAGTTGGTAAAGCTCAAGGCGTTTGCTCTGCGTTATCATTGGAGGAAAGTTTGCAGTGCGATGTCGTGAAAAACACTGTTCTTCGTGCATCAATTGGTACCTGAAGCGTATCGGCAGCGTTTCAGAAACCATAGAAAGGTAGCGCAACAAACCTTTGTGGAATTCGCCCGTGAGAAGGGAGTTCTTTTTGACAAATGGTTGTCTACGAGTAATGTACAGGATTTGAGTTCATTGAGAGAGCTAATGCTTCTGGAAGATTTTAAAAATTGTTTGTCGGAACGAGTAGTCACATACCTGAATGAGCAAAGGTTACGTCGCTTTCACAAGCCGCAGTCCTGGCTGATTAGTATGTGTTAACGCACAAAAGTTTGTTTGTTTCAGCCAGACCAGAGAGAACCGTGAGTGCGCCTTCAGCTCAGACTTCAGTATCCGCACAAAAGGTAGTTCAGCACGAATAAGGAGGTAAGAGAATGCTTTTATTGTCACAAGGCAGGACATTTGATTTCTGATTGTTTAGTACTCAAAGCGTAAAAAATCCATAAGGACAATTAAAACCAGTTAACTTTGTGAAGACTGTGCCTGACGGTGTTTCAGGGAAAGATGAGGTTGATGCAGGGTTCAAACCATTTGTGATGAAGGGTTACTCTCTGTAAATGGCAAATCTGAGGACCAGAAAGAGGTGAGAATTTTTGCGAGATACAGGAGCGATCCAGTCATTTGTAATCTCTGATGCACTTCCATTCTCAGAACAGACGTCTTGTGGGTCAAGTGTCTTAGTTCAAGGGATTGAAATGGGGGTCGTACAGGTACCTACATCGGATACATTTACACTGTGATCTAGTCTCAGGTTTTGTTAAGGTGGGTGTACGTTCTTCTTTTCCTGTGAAAGGTGTTTCATTCATTCTCGGGAATGACTTGGCAGGAGGGAAAGTGTTGCCTGTGCTTGAAGTCGTTGACAGACCTGACTGTTTTATTCCTACTGATGACATTTCTGATAATTTTCCGGATGTGTTTGCCGCTAGTGTCGCATTCTGCGTGCACAGAAACGTAGAATTGGAGATGACATAGTGTTGTCTGATTCTTTTATGTCACCTGTGTTTAATGAGACAAGTTCTGAGTTCGTTCACCAGTGTTCTGGAGATGTTAGACATGAGAAACCTTCTGTTGAAGTGACTGCGTCAGAGTTATTAGCTGAACCCATCTCTCATGAGTGCATTAAGACCACGCAAAGGGAAGATGTGTCGCTAGCTAACTGTTTTTCTGCTGCAGAAAGTTTGAAATCTGATAACGGTAGTCCAGTTAAAAATTTGATTGAAGAGGGACTGTTGCTGAGGAAGTGGCATCCTCGCACAGATGTGGAGAATGAGTGGGATGCAGTTTGTCAGATTGTTCTACCTACGGCATATCGTAAACAAGTCTTGAGTTTGGCACATGATCATGAGTTAGCAGGTCACTAACTCATGATCATGTGCCAATCTTTTGGTGGGCAAGCCGAACCAAAAGATTCCGCCAGCGCTACTAATTCCGATTCCAGTTATTTGTGAACCGTTCGAACACGTCCTTTTGGATTGTGTGGGTCCTTTTCCGAAGGCAAAATGGGTAATCAATTTCTGTTAACCATTATGTGCTCCGCGACCCGTTTTCCGGAAGCTATCCCTTTGAGAAGAATAACTGCACCGATCATTATTAAAGCTTTGCTTAAGTTTTTCTCTACGTTCGGATTACCAAAAATCGTGCAGACAGATCAGGGAACGAATTTTCTCTCTAATATCTTTAGCCAAGTGTTGAAAATCTTGGGAATCAAACATCGAGTTTAGTCGTATCATCCTGAAAGTCAGGGTGCTATCGAGCGTTTTCATCAGGCGTTGAAGTCGATGTTAAAGAAGTATTGCTTGAGTTCTGGTAAGAGTGGGATGATGGTGTTCCACTAGTACTGTTTGCAGTTCGTGAGGCAGTTCAGGAATCCCTAGGATTTAGTCCTGCAGACTTGGTCTTCGGACATACCGTACGAGGTCCATTAAAGGTCCTGAAAGACGGAATGATGCATGATACAGAGTTAAAGAAACAAAGTGTGCTGGAGTATGTCAGTCGGTTTCGAGAACGATTACATAATGCATGGTCATTAGCACGATCATCGCTCGCGGCTACTCAAGAGGGCATGAAAAAACGTTATGACCAGAAAGCTGTTGTACGTGAAATTACACCTGGCGACAAAGTTTTAGTATTATTACCGATCCCTGGTTCAGTTTTGACCGCTCGTTTTCTGGTCCATACCAAGTATCCAAGAGACTGAGTAAGACTGTTTTGTTGTACATACACCTGACCGGAAACGTAAATTTTGCACTTGTCACATTAACATGCTTAAATTGTATTGTTCTAGGACTGCATCTGAAACACCGCTGCAGGAATCAGAAAAACCCGTTGTTGCTGTTGCCGCTGTATCTGAGTCCACTGCTCGTAACTGTGAGTGGGTGCCACCTCCGGGTGAGTGTGATGCTGATGATGGTGTTACCTCTCGTAATGACTTGTCAACGGGTGGCAGACTTGTGAATTCTGAAGTTTTGAGAAATTTGCCAGCTAAGCTTGCAAACCTGTGTGAGTTCCAACAACAGGAGTTGATTCAGTTAATTAATGAGTTCAGCGTGCTGTTCAGTGACGTACCAACACAAACCCATGTAATACAGCATGATATTCAAGTAACGTGTGATTCTGCTATTAAGCAGCATGCTTATCGTGTGAACAATATCAAAGCGTTCTGTGATGAAAACTGAGGTTGAGTATTTGCTGAAAAGATTTGGCTGAACCTAGTTATAGTCCATGGAGTTCTCCTTGCTTGCTGGTCCCGAAATCCGATGGTACCTTTCGTTTTGCGGATTACCGAAAGGTTAATTCCGTAACGGTGCCTGACAGTTATCCTCTTCCTCGAATGGAGGATTGCGTTGATAATCTCGGTTCAGCCAAATTTGTAGAAACTAGATCTGCTGAAAGGGTATTGGCAGGTGCCCTTGACTGCTCGAGCTGCCGAGATTTCAGCTTCGTTACACCTGATAACTTCCTGCAGTACCGCGTTATGGCGTTCGGGCTCTGCAGCGCCCCGCCACTTTTCAGCGCCTTGTAAATATTGTCTTGTCAGGAGTTCAGAACTGTAATGCATACTTGGATGATTTAGTGATTTATTCGTCTACATGGTCTGAGCATTTGACTGTTCTTCGGACAGTTTTTGAAAGGTTGGCTGGAGCCTCACTCACAGTTAACCTGACCAAGTGTGAATTCGGTAAAGCCACCTTCACTTACTTAGGTAAGGAAGTAGGGCAAGGTCAAGTTCGTCCTGTTAGCGCCAAAGTGTCTGCTATCGCTGAGTTTCCTATTCCTCGACCAGGCGAGTTACGTCGGTTTCTAGGAATGGCTGGTTACTACAGAAGTTTTTGCAAAAATTTCTCTGTTGTAGTACATCCTTTGACCAGTTTGTTAAGTCCAGCGAATGCTTTTATTTGGACTGATGTGTGTCAGCATGCATTTGATAGCGCTAAACTGTTGTTGACTAGTGCACCTGGTCTCGCTGCGCCGAATTTCTCTCGTGCTTTCAAGCTGGAAGTAGACGCTAGTGCTTTAGGTATGGGTGCTGTAACAATATCGACTATGAGTCTGATATCTCGGGGAATAATTAACTCAAAAGGGATTTAATATTCATGAGTTTATGAATATAATTTGCTAGTCGTTCATTACGTTTTAAAAATTAATTTCCGATAAGGAAAATGTTTAATTAAATACAAGTAACCTTTAAGGAATTGCTTGAAGTTATCTTACTAAGTTTGTCCTGCAAATTAGTTATAGACTTTCAAATCAATTCTGGTAAGGGATTACTGCTTTACGAGCATAAGAAGCATTAACTTTACTGATCAGGACAAATTAATATTTTATGTTCGTACAGTTATGTTACTAAAATCGTAGCGCTAAGCAGCATTAGGTAACGTTCAAGATTCGTAAGTCTCATTGACTTCATGTATGTGGAACAACAACAGCTTCAACTCAGAAATATCTTTTGGAAGTTTAATAACACAGACTAAAGATAACACTACAATAAACACAGAAAGTACATACTAAGTATGCATCAAGAGAGTAGAATATAGATAGGACATGAAACTAAAATTGTATCTAAACGAAAAGAATAAAAGAAAGCAAAATAGAGAGAGAGAGAGAGAGAGAGAGAGGATAACAGCGTTCACTTCAGTTCGTTACCAGAGTCCTCAAAGAGTTAATCTCGTCCAAAACGGAGGTAACACGACTTTTCAAATAGCAGCTTGGATTGTAGAAATAAGAATACTTGCTTTAGTTTCTCGATGGTATGTGTATTCTGAGTTCAAATGTCCCGCGCGTTCGTGGTTCCTTTAAAGTCGCTGAAGCGTGCGTGTATCGTCTCCTCTGAAGAATGCCCTAGGGGCTGGAAGATGGCGGATTGCCGGCGGCGTTGGTGATGCACAGCACGAGCAAAAGGCAATGAATTGCGGGTTGCATGGGCATTTGTAGTTCATGTAAGGTGACGCCCATTTCCTGGCTGGTCCGATCGATTTGAGCACTTTCGTGCGAAACCAAGTTCTTTGTTAGGCTGAGTTACACCTCCTGGCTGTTACGCCCATGGAGGCACACAAATGCATTTATCCTTAAAAGTTGGCACTTTTGTAATAATGCATTTCCTTCAAATTCTTTTACAAGATTCAGTACGATTGCATTTTTCTGTTTCTAAAAATATCAAACAACACATGTCTGAGATGGGGGAATCCACAAATATAAGCTTTCCACTGTCTGGTGGCCTAAATAGTTTGAGTTAACATTCATATAATCCTCCTAATTATTACAGACATACATACAAACATTCAGGCAGAAAAGTATACATTTAGTACGTTTTTAAGGGGCTTTTAACCATCTCTCTAACGTGAGCTGGGGAATCATTTCATTTGTGCCTCTCTGTGTGTGCGTAAAGTGTGAATTTCGTGGCTGGCCGTTTGCTAGGGCCGTTAACGCCACCTGCGGAGCTGGTCGTTGTCTTTCAAAGGTGATCAAAGGATAGTCGCAGACATTTTGGCGTCATTCGCCCATCAATTGCCTTATCGTGATCTGATAGCGTGCTTTACGAGAGGTGCGAGCCATCTGGCCGTTTGTTAGAGGGGCCAGGCGTCATTGTGGCTACAGTCCCCCTTTTTGTTCGGCTGATGTCCTGTGGTCATTATCGGACAACTCCTCGTCACAATGGACGGATGGTAGGTGAGTCGGTCGGGCAGCAGGTGTCTGTTACGGCTGTCGAGCCAGCTCGATGAGATCCGTCTCTGCTTCGGGCGTTGTAACCTCCCTCCGTGGTTTCCATCGGAGACCTCCAGACACGGCTGTCGTGAGCTTGGCTGTGGAGGTTTTCATCTCGCTGAATTTTCTGTACAGGAAGAAGCGCGCCCAGGGTTAGGGTATTGCCGAAGATCAAAGAGACACATAGTGCAGTGTCAGCTGCGGTCCAGGTTTGGACAACAGGAGAGGCATTCAGGATAGGCATTCGGGACAATGCTTGAAGGGTTGCATCAAGGGGAGTGATGTCAATTGCTGGGGCCCCCCCCTTTTCTCAATCCACAATTCTAACTCAGGGGCGAGGGTGAAGTTGTGGTCCTTGATGAAGGCGGGGATTTCCAGTTCTGACTGGTACTCTTCGCAGGAGGTGGTACCGGTCGGCGAGGTTTGTCCCAGGTGGATGGGACAGTCTTCTCGTTCAGAAAGCGGTGGTTGAGTTTAACTTGCATTGGCCCCTAACTGTCTTTCTCTGTTAGTGGCCACATGTCTCTTGATCTGGTTCCGGTGAACCCATTTGAGAACCGGTTCTCTCTGTCCCGGTTTAGTTGAATCTGGTGACGGAGAGAGTTTGTTCGTAATCTCATGAGGTCCCGTCCAGTGGGGCAGAAATTTCTTTGACAGCCGTCGGGGGCCTGTCAAAGGTGGCGGGTTGAAGTTGTAATACCAGATCTTGTCGCCCACCTCCAGTTCTTGGTGTGAGGCTTTGCGGTCGTAATAGGCTTTCTGACCTTGGCGCTCTTTTGCAAGTGTTGCTGGGCAAAGCGAAAGTTGTTTTTAAATGTCTATGGAGCTCATCGAGGTACTGGAGCGTGGTGTCTGCGGTGACAAGGTTGGAGTCGCCGGGTTGGTACAGCAGGTGTAGTGGCAGAGTCATCTGCCGCCCAGTCATGAGTTCAAAGGGGATACCCGTGTTGATTCCTGCGGGGTGGCTCTGAGGGCCATCAGAACGAGGGAGTTTCATATCCCAGTCTTTCTGGTTAGCAGACACATACTTTCTCAGCATGGCGACCACCGTTCTGTTCGATCTCTCAACTTGCCCTGATGCGATGGGGTGGTGGCTGCGTGCAGTCTAGCCCGTATCCCCAGGCATTTCCAGATCTGTTGCATGATCTCGGCAGTGAAATGGGTGCCTCTGTCTGAGTTGACTCTCAGTGGCAATCCGAACCGGGAGAAAATGTGGTTTAACAGTAGGTATGCCGTGGTCTGGGCAGTGTCGTTGGGTGCTGGTAGACACTCCACCCACTTGGTAAACTGGCACACCACTGTGAGAAAGTACCTGTTGCCTCTTGTGGACCTGGGCAGGGGTCCTACCCAGTCGATTTGTAGGTCTGACCACGGGGCGTGATCCTCTGCGTTGCAGTGGGGCTCTGTGGTTCGGGTTTGCTGGCTGGAATTGACAGCAAACCAGACATTCTCTGACGTACTCCGCAACATCTTGTTGCATGCCGGGCCAATATGCCACCTGTCTCAGTGTGTCAGTGGCTCTGGTGCCGTGGTGTCCCGCACATGGTGTGTCGTGGGCGTACATTAGCATAATCCCCCTTTGCGATCGTGGCACCACAAGCCGTGGCGTTGTGCTGTCATCGGGTGCAAACCACAGAATGTCGTCCTGTATACGCATCATGTGTTTGGAGTTATGTAGATGCTTGAGGCTTGAGTCGTTAGAGAGTTCAGAGTCAGTGATAGGGTGGTTGGAGGGTCAGAGAGGTGGTCGAAAATTGTCTTTATTGCCGTGTCAGAAGCTTGCATTTCCGCGATGTCGTTGTGGGAAATCTGAGGTGTTAGCGATAGCGGCTGTGAGGCAGGCATTGTAGCCGGTGCTGGTCGCTTGCTGCGGGTTAGCACTGCAACGCTGGGGCTGGATGTGGGATTTGGGGGTACCCACAAGTCGCCGTGTAGTGCGCCCGTCTTCGCAAGGGCATCAGTGTGGTCGTTTAAGTCTTTGTCGAGGCCTGGTAACTTCGAGTGGCCTTTGACCTTCTTCCAGTACACTGTTAGGTCATGTGTACTTGTGATGTTGTCACATTCCTGGAACAGGTGTTGGTGTTTGACTGGCTTGTTGTTAGCGGTCTTGAAACCATTTTGTTTCCAGGTTGGAAGGTGGCACACGAAGCTGAGTCTGGCGTAGTTGGAGTCTGAGCAGATGAGCAGTTCTTTGATGTCATGGGCTGATGCGATCTGAAGGGCTATGAGAATGGCTGCTATTTCTGCATATTGCGATGAATGGGGGCCCAACTTGAAGTGTTGTGGTGGGCACGGTTGATCGTTCACCCACAGCACACCTGCACCTGCTTTGAGGATGCCGTCGTGGTTGTAGGAGCACCCATCGGCGTGGGCAGTGGGCATGCCCTGGCGCGCGTTCAGTTCAAAGTACCTGTGACAGGTGAGTTGTTGTTGTTGGGGTTCTTGTTCATCAGCAGCAGCTGCAGGCGTGTTATCAGAGCAGTTCTGGCATGCAGCCAGGCCATTACCCAGCGCAGACTTGTGATTCTGTGCGTATCGTGCCTCAACGTTGCGTCCCTGGAGGGCCATCAACCACGTGGCTATCGTGAATTAGTGACCACACCATCTCGGATCGTTGGCTGTTGAGGAACATTACGGGCTGGTGGCAAGTCTCTATGATAACTTTCTGTGCCCCAATGTAGTTGGAGAAACGCTGAATGGCCCACACCGTGCAGAACAGAGCTTTTATGCAGTCCGAGAATTTGCATTCCGGTGGGAGAAGCGTTTTGCTGGCATATGCAACCACCTTTTTGTCTTGGTCATGTCGTTGATATAGGCCAGCACTAAGACATTGGTCGGAAAACCCGGCTTCCAGGTAGAATTCCTTCTGTGGATCGGGTAAGCAAGGCATGGAGCTGTGCATAAATGTCTTTTAGTGCCGTCATGGCGTATTCTTGCGTTCTGACCAGGCGAGCGGGAGTCTTTCTTTAGCAGGGCTGTTAAAGGTCTGGCGATGTCTGAGTAGTTTTCGATGAACTGTCGGGAGTAATTGCATACCCCCAGAAAACTGCGCAGCTCAGAGACATTAGTAGGGGGCTTAATGTTTTGAATGGCATGAATTCGGTTAGATTGAGGTTCAATGCCTTGGGATCCGATGAGCAGGCCAACGTAGTTGACCTTGGTCGGCACCATTGTCCTTTGTGGAGGGCAATCTTAGCACCGGCTGCGGATAGTTGGTTCAAAACATAGTCTATTTCTTTCAGGTGGTCGGCCACCGTGGTGCTTTTCATGAGAACGTCGTCTACATAGATCAGGTTGCCTCTTACTCTGGCATCTGGGCAGGCTTTGTTCAGAAAGATGTTAAACTCAGCTGGCGAGTTGGCATAGCCGAACGGACACCTGTTGAAGGTGAATTGTCGGTTGCCGAATGTGAAGGCTAGCTTGTGTTGGTCTTCTGGGTGCACTGGGATGGTCCAGAATCCAGAGGCCACATCCAGTGTAGAGAAGATTGTGGCTCCCCTGATTCGGGGTATTTCTTGTTCCAGTTGGGTCATTGGCCATCTTGACAGCGGCACCTGTTGATTCAATCTCCGATAGTCTATCGTCGGCGCCAATTCCCGCTGGGTTTGAGCACGGGCCAAATTGGGGCGGAGTAGGTGCTGTTACATGGACGGATGACACCTTTTTCGAGCATGGACTCGATAATCTCATGCACTGGCTCGTATGAGGCAATTGGAATCTTGTACTGCTTGACAAACGTGGGAGGCGCATCAGGGTGTGTTGGGATGCGCACCGTGTGGAGGTTGGTGAGACCGCAGTCTAAAGAGTCTTTGGCAAAGGATTCTTTGAACTTATAGAGAACTTCGTCTGAGTCCCTGACGTTCTGTTTCGCTCTGGGCGCGTTAGCGTCTCGTAGAATTTGTTGCACTTGAGACTCAAAACCTGGAGTGCGGTTCCTCCGCCTGGGGGTCATCAGTCAGGTTGGTGTAAAGAGGTGAAGCAGGTTCATCCGTTTCCATGACAGGCTGTTGGGAGACTGTGTACACTACAAGGTGGCTGTCCTCTGTCAGCTCCGTTCGGCAGACCTGGTCTTTGGTCGCCGGCATGACAGATGTTATGGCGATGAACTTGAAGGGTACGGTGAACAGTGTGTTGTCTGTATTCCCGGGTATCAGTGCGTGTGGAATGGGTCCAATGATGGGTAACACAAGTTCAAAGTCATGAAAGTCATTGCTGATTAGCCATCCCAGCCGAAAGGCTTTGGGAATGTTGATGTCAATGGCTGTGCAGTTGTTGAACAGGATGTAAACAATACGAGATGACACTTCAGTGAGGGGTGTGGCTTCAAGTGTGAGTCCGAGTTCCACACCTTCGGGTGAGGTTGGAAGAAACCCAGCGTGTGGTTTAAGGTTTGACCACATCGCATGTTGAGCCGCACGGCGACCCCTTTGGTGTATGCTGGTATTACAGTTCCTTGTTCACTGACAAGCGTGCAGACTTCTGGGATGGTCTGTCCTGACATGAGATTGTCATGGCTGATGGAAACGTGTGGCTGTGAAGTTAATGGAGCCCATACCGCCGTTACACACGTCCACATGAGCCGGAGGCGAATCAGAATGTCTGCTCCGATGTAAACATCGTGGGGCGGGTCCGGCAGGACCAGGAAATAATGGGTAAGGCACCGGTGGTTCCATGTCAAGCGCAGCGCACAGATTCCTCTGGCAGACACCATAGAGGAGGGATGTGAGTTCAAAGAAAGCGGGTGCGCTTGCTGGCGTAAAGGCGTGTGTGGTGCCTTTTCACTGATTGACTTGAACAGTGAGAGACTAATGGCTGAGTTATCGGCCCATAGTGCGAGAATACTGTTTGTTGTGTTGATATCATTCAGCTGTAGGTCATTCATGACTTGGGGCAGAAGGTATCGGAGTCTTTGGTGAGCTGAAATGTGCAGAGTTGCGAACTTGAACTTGGCTTCGTGGCTGAGGCTGTGTTTTCACAGTGTGCTGCAGGAGGTCCCGTGACCTTTGTGACCTGGCAGTCTGGCTCTGTGGGAGTTTCCGTGACCTCGGTGACTTGACAGTCTTGCTCAGACGATGTGTGTGTCTGAAGGGGCAGAGGGTCGCGCACTTGAGCCCAGAATTTCAGCTGTTTGAAGTCCAGTAAGGGTTGAGCGGTCCAGCAGGTCTTTTCCGATGAGAAAGCGGATACGTGTTCATCGGGGAGACATAGGCGGGTGTACAAGGCTCATAGGTCCAATCGTCAGGTGAATGGGAGCTATGTGCTTGAGCTGGATGTCGTTTTGGCTATACGACTGCACATTTAGCTTGCAAGTTTGAAGGTTAAGAGTGCGGTTTTGTCTCTGTGCTTCAAATCTGAGTTTTTCAAATAGTTGGGAGGAAATCAGCGTGAGATCGGAGCCAGTGTCAACGAGAGCTTCGAGCTTAACTTCCCTTTCCATGGTGATGGTTAGATAGAGTTTTCGAGCCATTCCCTTCTCGATCAGGTTTCCCAGGAGTCTTGGTGTGGGGACCTGTGTGTTGCTTGTTAAGCTGTCGGGATATGTCTCGGGTGTCTCATTGTGAGTGCAAATAGTCAAAACAGCGCTTTCTGGTATCTTGGGGTGACACATGATGCTGTTTTGGTCAGGGGCTGTTGCTGTCAGCGGTAGTGAGTGTGTGCTGCTGACGTGTGGGGGTGCAACAGTGCGTTCAATAGTCTGTGGTTGAGAGACAGTGTTCAGGGTGCTTGGTTCAGTTGCAGGAAGGTCGAGAAGGTGGATTTCAGGTATCCGGCCTAGTCATGCTTTGTCTGGCCCATCCTTCTTGTCTTCCTTGTGAGGTTTCGTTTGGAGAAACTCTTTCAGTGTTCTTATGAGTTCTGCGACTTCAGAAGTGGCTGCACTTTCTTTGTTTGATGTGGGCTCAGGTCTGAGCTTACCATTATCGCGTCGAGAGTGGCCCCTTTGCTGGCTTTCTGGGCTGGGTGGTCTCGGAGGTTCGTTTCGGCTCCGTCTGGGTTGTCGGCCGGCTTCCCAGGTGCTCACCCCCTTTTGGTTGTGGAAGGGGCGAGGGGGGTCCCAGGATCTTTCAGAGCGATCGCTCTGGTGCCGTGGACGGCCGCCACCATGACCACGCTGCCCTCTGCTGGCTTGGAGTGGTTTAGACTCTCTGTTGACGGGTCTGTAAGTGTAGTTCTGTTCGGCGCCCTCTAGGGTTAGCTCTGGGTGGTGCTCAGAGACAGGGCAAATGGTGGGCTGTCTTACAGTCTTTTCAGAAATGGTTTTCTGTTTGACGTAAGCTTTGTGAGCCAAGTCTCTCAACTGCTGCGTATCCATGCTGCGCGGGCACGCCAGCACCCCCAGGTGGTGACTGATGGTTGGGTGCAGGTTTCGGAGGAACAGAGTTTTGAAGTTGATGTCTTCCTCCATGCCTGGGTCGTTACGTGCCCCAAAGTAAGCACGTCGCAGCCGGTTATAATAGTTCTGTGGGGTCTCAAGTCGGACTTGCTTGAGGTCCATGGCAGTGATGAGCCCCTGGTCTGACTCAGGGTCAGAGTACTCACGGATTAGAGCTCGTCGTAGATGCCAGTAGTCCGCTTTGACTGTCTCTGGTTGTCGATCCAGAAAGCTCCGTACGTCACGGTTAGACGTGGCCCTGAGTAGGTACAGTCTGTCCCAGTTGTTCGCGTGGCGTGGTTTGCAGATAAAAGTCTATGTCTTTTAAGTATGCGTGGACGTCGTGTCCTCCTGCAGGGTCTGGGCTGAAGGTAGGAATATTCCTGGCCAGCTTGTCAAGGTTCTTTGAAGCTCCGTGGCTGTTGACCTTGACTTCCTGGAAGGGCTTCCTTTCCTCTGCTGCAGGCGGGATTCATGGAGACTGGCGGGTGACATTTTGAGCAGGGGCTGTCACCCCCTTCGTAGCTCTTGCTTCTTGGCAGAAAGGTGCGGAGTAACTGGTCAGAAACTCTGTGTTGTGTGTTTCCCCCTTCCGGTCACGTTGCACTGTGTATGATTGTCTTAGTTCTCTTTGCACCATGTCGAGTTCATCTTTGAGCTCGTGTCTTTAGTGGATGAGCTCGTCGATCTCGGCTTGTGCAGACTGCAAATGCTTTGCATAGGCTTTGGCTCTAACGTCTCTGTCTTTAAGTTCATCATTGGCTCTCTCCAGGAGAGGATTCGCCACGCCGAAGCTGTTCGTCGAGTTCTTTCCTGGCGTCTTTCTCTGACTGTACTCGTCGGTCGGGCGTCGACGGAGCTCCTCCAGGGCCTTTGAAGTCTTTCTACTTCCTTTCTCTGTTCTTTGTCCGTTTCATCAGCTTTCTCTGTTTGTAGAAGCTGATCTAGACGAAGTTGGGTGA
Source organism: Gobiocypris rarus (assembly GCA_023029165.1). Lineage (NCBI taxonomy): Eukaryota > Metazoa > Chordata > Actinopteri > Cypriniformes > Gobionidae > Gobiocypris > Gobiocypris rarus. The sequence goes on along the minus strand of CM040930.1, from coordinate 15,260,498 downwards.
GGGCTCGGTCTCTCCGGGCCTCCTCGGCTTGAAGCTTTAGCGTTGCTGCATCCTGTTCCAGATTGGCGTAGCTCCCTTCGCTTAAACGGGCCTGCGCGATGAGGGCGTGGGCGAGGCTTCCGAGGATTTTGGCCACCTCTTTGTTGGAGTAGCTCTGCGTTGGGTCGTGTGTCATCAGCTGGTCTCTCTCGGTGTCCAGTTGCTCCTGGCTCAGCTGCCCCAGATTTCCTTGACTGGTGGCCGTTAGCGCTCCCAGCCATGTCGCTAGGCGGTCCCACGGGACGGCAGGACTGGATGAAGCAGGACATGCTGGCTCACTGTGGACGAGAAACACAGCACACACACACACAGAGAGAGGCCAATGCAAGCTTGTTTTAAAGCTAATGATCTATCGTACGGGCTATGCCGTAGATAGGAATTTTGGGCTAACTGATGTAGACAGTTAGGCAGTTTAACAATTAGATAATTTAGACAATCACGTGGGCGGTAGCCCTGGGGTCACTTGGTGACCGCTGCTCGTCGTCACTTAATTACTAAGTTCTCCTTGGGGTCTCTTGGTGAACTGAAAGAAACACAATTATGACAGTCCAACAGTGAGGATAGAAAAGAGCACAGTGGGGACAAACACAAAATGAATTGGTCTGTGATGCACGGAAAGTAGCGTGAGCGCTAGAGGTGTTAGAGAAACCTAAAGGGCTAAGCCTGTTACTTTTCGTAAGAGTTTCTGATAGGGCCTACGCACGGTGGATACCAGGGTAGGAGACTTAGGGAAAAGGTGCGGCTTAGAGAACAAGAGAAAAATTAATGGGCCAAATGCTCAGGATATATTAAAATTCGACTTATACTATGGGTTTTATCCCATTTAGCTCATCCGGGGTGAATTGAGGTCGCTCAGGTGGAAAACCCAGCGGTGTGGTCGGCCTTCCAGACGTTTCCAAACACCCAACTGCCGTGTCCTCGGTCGCCGTTACTCTGTCGCGTTCGCCCACTCAAACAGTTTATGACTTTAAACACAACCTGACAACGCCATTTCATCAACCGCCAGTCCGCACAGCAAAATTGTTACTTTCCCTAGAACCCTCTCTTGCAAGAGTGGCCCCCTATTAGGCCCCGGTTTAGGTACTGGTCCCAGAAATTGCCTTGCGTGCGTGAGCTGGACTGGTTGACTTCTTTGGAGTGTCAAATTGCTGATGTCGCCACTGCGTGCATACGGCGGACAGAGATAAAAGAAACCGAGATTCACACACAGCCGGTGTTGGTCACGTTGGTCGGGCAACCCGCTGATGGAGACCGGTTTGAGACGATTCTCAACTCACCATAGATGCTTGTGAGCCCTACACTAAATACACAAAGAGAGGGGAATCAAAATGAATTAAAAACCTTTCCTGTTCACTGGATCAAAGGATTTATGATTGTAGGCGAAAAGGAAGTGGAAAATTACAATATCGAAAGCAATTTAGAACAAGGCAAAGGTTTCTGTCAAATAATGATAAAACAAAAGCACTTTTGATACTGTTTGTAATTACCAGAATTAGCTTAACCCCAATGGGAGGGGAAAAGAAAACTTTTGCAGGAAAAATAAAAAAATAAAATAAAAAAAAATTAAAAAAATTATTACCTTCGAAGCCAATTTAAATGAAATTTAAATAAGCCTGTAAGGAAAAATCGAATAAAAGAAAGCAATAAAAATACTATCCTATAACGATTACTGCTAAGTGAGAGTATCAAAATAAAAGAATTAATCAGAGAGGAAATAGAGAGTTTAGTGGTGCGCTGACTTAGCAGGGTACAGCCACAAGGTGGCGTCCTTCCTTCTAAGTGGACTGTCTGTGATTTAAACCTAATTTCACTTTGAGTTAGAGAAAAGTATTTTTCTTTTTAAACTTCAAATTCGAATAAGGGTGTTTAATCAGCGAGAAAGGAGACTGGGTTGTTGCTAGAAACAACAACAATAACAACAAAAATTGTATAAATGAAACTGTGCACAACAGTAATCAATAAACAATTTATAGGCTCAAACTTACTTTAAGGCGGAATGAAATAGCGAGAGTGACACTATCCGAATTTATCCACGTGATGGCGCTGTTGCGCCTGCCCTAGACTAGGGTTAGTTAGGCAGAAATTATCCACCAGATGGCGCTATCTGTTTTTAGAGTCGCCCTCTGGCGTTCACATGCGGCTTTGCAAACAGGACAGAAATCAGTTTGTTTTAGAGTCGCCCTCTGGCGTTCTGCAAGCGGCGTTGCAAACAGGACAGAAAACAGTTTGTTTTAGAGTCGCCCTCTGGCGTTATAGCGGCGTTGCAAAACTCACAATTATTTCTTAAAAACAAAACACGGGAGGTTTCTCTCGGTGCTGTACGAACACGAGAAACAAAAATGGCGGATACAGGAATTTACCGTCTGTCTATCACACATTTAAAAAGGGAACTCCAATAGACATTTATCACTATGGCTGACGGGTTTCAGCGTCTTTGATTTAAATGTTTTAGGTTTGAAGATTTTTGGGTAGCTAAACCAAACTTAAACCAGGAGTTGTCGTTTATCTTAACGATATAATATTATTAAGGCCTATTATTGACTCAAGGACTCTCGCTGGTCAATACTTCGCGTTGATTCTACAATACCTTTGTTTGGAAATCACGCGGACGAAATGTTGCGCCTACGGCTGCAGAGATTTCGTGGTTTTCTGTTTCAATATTGGATTTGCGTGTCGTCCGTACTGTCGTTAATACAATCCGACTATTCCAATCATGTGTTCAGTATCTGTTTATGCTTAGGTCGCTTAGCGTACCTTCTCAATTCAAAACGCGCGCGTGTTATTAATACTCCCAAAATACACAATGAACGGAATATGCAATATTGTCCACATACACAAACGTTTGAAACTTGCCCGCATTCTCCACCATAAAACTGTAACAATATCGACTATGAGTCTGATATCTCGGGGAATAATTAACTCAAAAGGGATTTAATATTCATGAGTTTATGAATATAATTTGCTAGTCGCTCATTACGCTTTTAAAAATTAATTTCCGATAAGGAAAATGTTTAATTAAATACAAGTAACCTTTAAGGAATTGCTTGAAGTTATCTTACTAAGTTTGTCCTGCAAATTAGTTATAGACTTTCAAATCAATTCTGGTAAGGGATTACTGCTTTACGAGAGCATAAGAAGCATTAACTTTACTGATCAGGACAAATTAATATTTCGTATGTTCGTACAGTTATGTTACTAAAATCAGAGCGCTAAGCAGCATTAGGTAACGTTCAAGATTCGTAAGTCTCATTGACTTCATGTATGTGGAACAACAACAGCTTCAACTCAGAAATATCTTTGGAAGTTTAATAACACAGACTAAAGATAACACTACAATAAACACAGAAAGTACATACTAAGTATGCATCAAGAGAGTAGAATATAGATAGGACATGAAACTAAAATTGTATCTAAACGAAAAGAATAAAAGAAAGCAAGAGAGAGAGAGAGAGAGAGAGAGAGAGAGAGAGAGAGAGAGAGGATAACAGCTCACTTCAGTTCGTTACCAGAGTCCTCAAAGAGTTAATCTCGTCAAAACGGAGGTAACACGACTTTTCAAATAGCAGCTTGGATTGTAGAAATAAGAATACTTGCTTTAGTTTCTCGATGGTATGTGTATTCTGAGTTCAAATGTCCCGCGCGTTCCGTGGTTCCTTTAAAGTCGCTGAAGCGTGCGTGTATCGTCTCCTCTGAAGAATGCCCTAGGGGCTGGAAGATGGCGGATTGCCGGCGGCGTTGGTGATGCACAGCACGAGCAAAAGGCAATGAATTGCGGGTTGCATGGGCATTTGTAGTTCATGTAAGGTGACGCCCATTTCCTGGCTGGTCCGATCGATTTGAGCACTTTCGGCGCGAAACCAAGTTCTTTGTTAGGCTGAGTTACACCTCCTGGCTGTTACGCCCATGGAGGCACACAAATGCATTTATCCTTAAAAGTTGGCACTTTTGTAATAATGCATTTCCTTCAAATTCTTTTACAAGATTCAGTACGATTGCATTTTTCTGTTTCTAAAAATATCAAACAACACATGTCTGAGATGGGGGAATCCACAAATATAAGCTTTCCACTGTCTGGTGGCCTAAATAGTTTGAGTTAACATTCATATAATCCTCCTAATTATTACAGACATACATACAAACATTCAGGCAGAAAAGTATACATTTAGTACGTTTTTAAGGGGCTTTTAACCATCTCTCTAACGTGAGCTGGGGAATCATTTCATTTGTGCCTCTATGTGTGTGCGTAAAGTGTGAATTTCGTGGCTGGCCGTTTGCTAGGGCCGTTAACGCCACCTGCGGAGCTGGTCGTTGTCTTTCAAAGGTGATCAAAGGATAGTCGCAGACATTTTGGCGTCATTCGCCCATCAATTGCCTTATCGTGATCTGATAGCGTGCTTTACGAGAGGTGCGAGCCATCTGGCCGTTTGTTAGAGGGGCCAGGCGTCATTGTGGCTACAGTGCGGTACTTGTTCAAGAGGATGATGCGGGTCTTGAACATCCAATTTGTTACTTTTCTCGAAAGTTTAACCGACACCAACGAAACTACTCGACTATCGAGAAGGAAGCGTTGGGGATGATTCTCGCACTCCAGTTTTTCGAAGTCTATGTAGGCTCCACTGTTCTTCCTGTTACCGTGTACACCGACCATAATCCTTTGGTGTTTTTGACTCGGATGTACAATCACAACCAGCGCCTTATGCGTTGGTCGTTGATTGTGCAGAATTATAATTTGATTATCAAGCACAAAAAGAGTTCTGAAAATATAATCGCTGACACTTTATCTAGAGCTTAATAAAACAACAGCTTAGGAAACATCTTAAGGGGGTGAGTGTTACGTACGCAGGGCTACGTAAGCTGTTTTTTTTGGTTTATTTTTGTATGTATACGTACATACGTGTGTTCGTGTGAGTCATCTGTCTGTTTCAGATAACGCGAGTGGAGGAACCGCCTGTCAGTCATCAGACGTCAGCTGCTGACGTCAGGATTGACCAGCCAATCATTGATCCGGAGGCTCGTTATGAATGGCGACAACTTCAATGGAGTGACTGACTCTGGGGAGAGCGCTCTGTGACGAGCGGTCTCGTTCGAGAGGTCCAGTCTGAGAGAGAGTTCTTTGGAGCTCACTGCTGTAAGGGCAGTTTGACCAGATATGAGTTTGTTCGCGTGCTATACGCCGTTTGCCAGATATGAGTTTGTTTGTGTGCTATACGTCTGACGTTAGTACTATGCCTGATCACTGATGTGGGATCGCTGTTCTCTGATATACCATCGTAAAGTTGCCATCTAGTGCTGTATAACATATACCGGGTAAGAGAGGTTGTGAGACAGGTAAGCAGGTCGCGACCTACATTTTTCCACACGTAGAGATTCCATGTATTAGACACACTAGGCTTAGGAGTGGTGCTTGTATGTTTTCTTTTTGGTTAGTTAGGAAGTTTAGTTATGGCTTTATGCCGAAGATGTTTCTTTTCACATCTTTTGTTGTTAGTTAGTTTATCTTTCTTAAACTATTAGTTATCTGTGTTTTGGTTTTGTTTTGTTCTTTGATTTAAGCACCACCTGTTTGCTCCTTCCTCTCCCCTGGTTGGTTTGTTTATTGTTGCTCAATTCTAATTCCTTTGTAAATATTCTTTAAATACTTTACTACTTTATCTTTTCATATTACTTCACTTTATTTTGTTTATACACATTAAATCCTTCTTAATTGAAGTTGACTTGTCTCTGCCCATCTTTTGCAGTTCCCCTGCTGTCTTAAACCCCCACACACTACACTATGTGTTATGTCTGATACCACACTAGACAATTTAACATCTAATTCACGAGGGACGTAACAGCGAGGCTGAAATACCCAAAAAGCGAAAGGCTGTACGAGTTGAAATATTTCTCAATGAACAAAGCCAGCACCCTCAGGAGCTGACTGTGCATGCCTCGATCCTCAGGAGCTGACTGTGCATGCCTCGCACCCAAACAGTATCACATATCGCGTGTGTTCACTCTTATTGCAGACCCGTAATCTATGCGCTGCTTCGGCAACGCAAGATTGAGCCTTGCATTATGAAGTAGTGAGCTCTTGTTATTACTTCACTCCCTCAAAGCTAAGCATGTCTAATTCCTGGGAATAAGACAGCTCAAGCATCTTATTCTCCACCCCGGAGAAAAAGCTACAGCGCTGGCTTCTGCATGGGGAAGTAGAACCCCGGCTCGCTACAGGCAGCCCCCTCGAGAGCTGCTCTTTCTTTATTTTATGAATGAAGCGGCATGTGTGTGCTTAAACGTCACCCGCATAGATGCTGAGCACGTCTGATTCCTCAGAATCAGACTGCCCGAGCATCGGGGTTCTCCACCCCGGGTGAAGAAGCCGCAGCTTCCGCACAGGGAAGGAGAACATCAGCTCGCTACCGACAACCCCCTCAAGAGCTGCCCGAGAGGCCTTATTTTATGAATTAAATGCCGTGTTTGGGGCTTCAACGTCACCCACCTCGATGCTGAGCACGTCCGCAGTGCGGGCTTCCACGCGGGGAAAGAGAACATCTGAACTGTCAGGAGGACTGAGAAAGTGCCTCAGCAGTCCCAAGACCCGCTGACAAGTCCATTTGCGAGCCCACTGATATGTGCCACCGCGCTGCCTCAACAGATGCGGGAGACGGAGCTTGCGAGCCTGCCGACTTCAGAAAATACTCTTTTTGGACAAACATATCCAGCCCAGATATCAATCTAACACAGTTGTTTATATGAGAGAAAGGATTGGGTTTTCATGAAAAGTTTCACAGAACGAGACCGTTAGCATTTATTATTATTAGTTAATGTCAACATTCACTATTACATTTCTTAAGATTAAAACTTGTATCTGTTAATAGAAGGCTATTTGATGCACTGTGCTAGTTGAACAAAGTTTCAGAGTAGGTTTAGAGTTAACAAATCGTACTCTTAACTCACATATTTGGGAGTATGGTTCAGAACCCACGTTCGCAGAGTTTAACCAGTGCCAGAGCATTTCCCCCATTCTGACTGCGCATTTGAGCAACACCACTGCCCCTCTAACCAAAATGTTCAAAAAAACGTCTGAATAGTCAAAAAACAACTGGTATGTGTTGTCTAATGTTAAGGAGTTTGTCTTTGGTAAAATGTATAGGAAAAAATTACTAAACAGAACAAAATAATAAAAACAACATAAGAGTTGGAGAGAAATGAAGCTCTAGCGCAAGTTCTGCCAGGAAGATTCAATGTTACGTCACTCATTACATCTAGACCTAACCAATCACATTCTATGGATGGGGTCTACGCCAAAGAACCTGTAATTATAATACTTGCTGGTCTGTTAATAAACTTGCTATTTTGTTGCATATCAGCTGGTATCCTGAGTCATTCTGGTAGAACCACACAGAGGCTGCCATTTGTGGCATTACAAAAATTTGACAAAATTTTACTGACACACTCTGCCAAATAATAATAAAAAAAGATTCTCCAGTTCAACATCAAGTCCTCTCTGCCTGTCCAAACTTCTTCCAAATCAAACTCTCTTGACTGGTTCTGAGTAGAGTTTCCATCAGGGTTAAGTGCAGATGCATTCGTACCCATGTGATGTGGAAGAAGCCATGGTTTTTGGTCCAGGGTTTCCCTTGTCTTAAGCCACCAGTGCAATGCTCTCATGTGTAGGCCCAAATGAATAATGTTGGATGCAGCTTCCATGGGCCCCAAGAATCTCTGAAACTGCTTCACAATGATGGCTTGGCCTAGTCTGATCTTGACTATGGCTGAAAGAATTGACTCAATATGAGCAGTCATGACTGAGTCATGCAGTCAGGCGTAGTGCAACATGTGAACCTCTGTCCTGCACCCTTATGCACAAGGGTAGTTTTGAGCCAAGGTCGAGCTGTGTACAGTGACTGTTTGTTTTTAAAGTCACAGCTCTGGACCTCGGCCAGACGATGTCCACCTGGTGGTCCAGGAACGCCCGTGGGCTAACCTTGTGGAGGTGTGAGACGTTGCCAAAGTACAAGGTCCTTATCTCACAAGGTTGCTTTTTTCAGTGACACTGTCAGTGAAGGCATTAGAGACAGCAGTCCTCCACAGTTCAAAAGCAGGCGGAGACAGCTGTTCCCCGACATGATTAGTGTCACTTCTGGCTGCTCTTCATTCTGCTCATCGCCATGGGCATCGGCCCCACGATGCCACCTGTCTCTGCCACCTGTCTCAGCCACCTGTCTCAGCCACCAAGTGCTCAGCTGAGATGTGTGACCCAGATTTGGTTGGAGCTGCTCTTCTCCGGAGGAGGGCCAGGTAAAGAATCATTTGTAATTCTGTTCTGCACTGGTGTTACAACCAGTGGTACCCAAATTCTTAAGAGCAGTTAAAATACCGCTGGGTCTCGGGAGTTCAGGTATGGGAGCGTGCAACGCTATGTGACTCTCACTGCTCTCGTTCCCCTCCCCACAAGAGGGTGAAAATGGCAATCTGCGATGCCGGGGAGCCTCGCCACTCTCGTTCTCCTCTTCTAAGTGGTGCAGTGCATGACACGATGCCTTGCCACTATTGTTCCCTGCTGAGGAAGGTTGTGAGGTAGACAGTGTGTGACGCCACCAAACCTTGCTGCTCTCAGCCTTTCCTTCAGTTGCAAGTGGACAGCAGCGTATGGCTTGAGAATGGAATTTCATATCCTCTGTCAAACTGTGGGAGCAGTTAGGTGCTGCGTGCGCACTCAGACCCCACTTCAGAACACTATGCCGCCTCCCCTATGCCTGGGTCCCTGCCTTCCACTTCGTTGCCCAACTGCGGGTTACGACAAGTGCTTCGGGAGAGTGGAGACTCCATCCCCAGGTGGTTCAGCTGTTTTGGAGACGCTTCGTGACCGCACAGGTAGACCTGTTTGCCGTCCCGGCAATATTTTATTTTACTCCCTGAGTAAATGGATGCACTGGCTCACAGTTGGCCCGGGGCCCCGGGCCTATGCAAATATGTGTTTCCCCTAGTGAGCCTTCTTGCAAAGACCCTGTGCAAAGTCAGGGAGGATGAGGAGCAGGTCTTAATAGTTGCAGTACTGGTCCAACCAGACCTGGTTCCCGGAACTCACGACAGCGACCTACCTGGCCCATTCCTCTGAGGAAGGACCTCCTGACTCAGAGATGGGGCACCCTACAGCACCCACGTCCAGAGGTTCTAGGGTGCACAATCTGGTCGTCAGGTTCCTGAGGGGAGCGAGGAGAATAAATCCGCCTCACTCTCAATCTATACCCTCTTGGGACCTATCTCAGGTGCTAACTGCACTGCAGAGAGCACCCTTTGAGCCCCTGCAGTCAGCTGAGTTAAAGATCTTGTCTTGGAAGACACTGCTCCTGACTGCACTGGCCTCGATTAAGAGGGTAAGGCAAGGCAAGGCAAGTTTATTTATATACACAATGGCAATTCAAAGTGCTTTACATAAGAAATAAGAAAACCATGTGTACGAATAAAAAAACAAAACAAGGATAATTAAAACAGTTGTAAAGAGAATTTTAAAAAAATTAATAAAATGCGGATAAATAGATCCCTATCTGTCTGATTCTCTAAATGCGGTCACCCTTATCTGAGATGGAAGAGATGGAGCAGGTTCGCAATGTCTCCTGGACCTTACAAGTCGGTCCAGGACGGGCTCCTCTAGGGGACGTTACCTATGCCCCGCAGGGCCTCCCCTTTCTTGAGTCTGCTTCTTTGCACTGTCTGCTACCACAGAATGAAGCACACTGCTCTCCTTTTCCAATCTCCTCCAGTCAGACAGCCCTAACCAACAATAATAATCAACAGATACATAAGAAATAAAAATATACAGTAGTAAAGAGATTTAAAAAGAATAAGATTATATAGATAAAACCAAAGATAATAACAAAGGTAAACTCAAACAGTTATAAAAAAGAATACAAAGATGATGAATAGATAAGAGCGAAACAGTCGGATGTACAGTGGCACAGTGCTCATTCAGTAAATGCACAGCTGAACAGATGTGTTTTGAGTCTGGATTTGAATGTGGCTACTGTTGGAGCACATCTAATCTCTTCTGGAAGCTGGTTCCAGCTGCGGCTGGCATAACAGCTAAACACAGACTCTCCTTGCTTTGAGTGAACTCTTGGTATTTCTAACTGACTTGATCCTGATGATCTGAGTGATCTGTTGGGTTTGTATTTAATCAGCATATTTGCAATGTATTGAGGTCCTAGGCTATTAAGTGATTTACATACCAGTAATAATACTTTAAAATCTATTCTAAATGTAACTGGAAGCCAGTGTAAAGATCTGAGGACTGGTGTGATATGGTGATATTTTCTGGTTCTGCTCAGAATCCTGGCCATAGCGTTCTCTATGAGCTGCAGCTGTCTAATGGTCTTTTTGGGAAGGCTGGTGAGAAGACCATTACAATAGTCCACCCTGCTGGTGATGAACGAGTTTCTCTAAGTCTTGCCTGGAGACAAAGCAGCTGATTCTTGATATATTTTTCAGATGATAGTAAGCTGATTTAGTTATTGCTTTGACATGACGACTGAAACTCAGGTCTGACTCTAAAATCACACCAAGATTCCTGACTTGATCTTTAGTTGTTTTACCCCTAGCTTCAAGGTATGCGTTCACCTTGAGAATTTCATCTTTGTTTCCAAATGCCATAAGTTCGGTTTTGTCTTTGTTTAACTGAAGAAAGTTTTGACACATCCAGTTGTTAACTTCATCAATGCATTTGCACAGGGAGTCAATGGGGCTATAGTCATTAAGTGATAGTGCTAAGTTTTCCAGCCTGTCAAGAAGTATGTTGTGATCAACAGAGTCGAATGCAGCACTTAGGTCGAGTAGTACCAGAATTAATGTTTTGCCTGTATCTGTATTGAGGCAAATGTCATTTATAATCTTTATGAGCGCTGTCTCTATGCTGTGATGTGGTCGGAAACCGGATTGAAAATTGTCAAAGTATACATTTGAGCTTAAGAATTTGTTCAGCTGACTGAAGACAACTTTTTCAATGATCTTGCCTATGAAGGGGAGATTTGAGATTGGTCTGTAGTTGCTCAATATGGAGTTATCCAGATTTCTCTTTTTCAGAAGAGGCTTAACTACTGCAGTTTTAAGGGAGTTTGGAAAAGTCCCATAGAGAAGTGAGGAGTTTACCACTTCTAGCAGATCTGCTCCTAAACAGTTAAACACACTTTTGAAAAAAGAAGTGGGGAGTGTGCCAAGGGCGCAGGTTGATGTTTTAAGGTGCTGTACCGTTTCTTCTAAAATTGTACAGTCAATTACTTCGAAATCAGACATAGTAACTTTCTGAGGTTGTGGTCTGATCTGACTGACCCCAGAGCAACTCAAGGATGTGCTGATCGTCTTTCTGATATTATTGATTTTCTCGGAGAAGAAGGAAGCAAACTCACTGCATTTGCTGTCAGAGAGCATTTCACTGGGAATGTGACTCGGGGGGTTTGTTAGTCTCTCTACAGTAGAAAAAAGAGTGCGCGTGTTGTTTATGTTTCTGTTTCTCTTTATAATATTTGAGAAGAAGGTCTGTCTAGCTTTGCCTAGTTCCACATTGAAATCACGAAGGCTGTCTTTATAGATGTTATAATGGACTATAAGTTTTGTCTTCTGCCACATGCATTCAGATTTCCTGCATTATCTTTTCATTATTTGCACTGCTGTTGAGTTTCTCCAAGGTGCTTTCTGTCTGCCACTCTTTTTCCTGACTTTCTCAGGAGCAATATCAGTTGTTTTAGGTTCACCTACAGATGGAGGAGGGTGTGGGCCCTGGCGTTGTGACCGAAGAAATCGGCTCGGGTTATGTCTATAACCCTTGTTCCCTGAGAAAGGGAACGAGCACTGCGTCGGAACGACGATTTGGGGAGCCGCCTGTGAGCATTGTGAGAAGCTGACACTCAGGCTCCTCCGCTCTCGGCTGGCCGTGTTCGATGAGGCCGGCCAGCCTCGTGAGCCCGTGGTTCTGGACTCGCAGGCCGCCGAGGCGGCTCGGCGCCGCAGATCATGGGGCTCACAAAGGGATCTGTCAGAAGGTTGTGGGACTGCTGAGGCACTTTCCCACTCCTCATCTGGCAGTTCCGAGATTCTTCCACCCCGTGTGGAAGCCCGCAATGCGGCTTCTTCCCCCGGGGTGGAGAATCCGATGCTCATCCTCTCTGGTTCTGAGGAATCAGAGGAGGTGGGCATCGAGGCGGGTGGTGAAGCATCGGAAGTGTTTCCGCTTCATCCACCCGCCCAAGAGGAGCTGGTCGAGGTGTTGACCCGGACAGTGGCCAAATTGAACATCGATTGGCCACAGGAAAGGCAGGAAGTCCAGCCAACCAGTAAGCTGGACGACCGCTTTCTGACGCACCGGGTCCAAACACCTCGCCGGGGCTTGCCTTTCTTCCCGGATTTGCACAATGAGTTGTGCAAATCGTGGAAGAGGCCATACTCAGCGCGTGTTTCCAATCCCCCAGTGTTGGATTATGCCAACGTGCTGGGGGCACGCAAGGCTGGGTATGGGACGATGCCGCGGGTGGAAGATGCTCTCGCGAGCTATCTTTCGCCCGAATCGGCATTGTCCCTTAAAGCCCCGGTACTGCCCACCAAGCCCTGCAGGGACACTTCTGCCTTGGTGGGCAGGGCTTATATGGCGGCTGGGCGGGCTGGTAGTACCCTGCATACATTATCTATATTGCAGGCCTACCAGGCCGACCTCCTCAAAGAGCTGGACGAGGGCGAGGGTCCCTCTCCGGAGGACATACTGGAGCTTAGGAAGGCTGCTGACTTGTCTCTCCGCGTCACCAAGGAGACGGCCCGTGCCATCGGCCGCTCCATGGCATCTATGGTGACTGTGGAGAGACATCTTTGGCTTAATTTATCAGGGATGAAGGAGAAGGATAAAACCTTCCTCCTAGACTCCCCGGTCTCGCCTTCTGGTCTGTTCGGCGACGCAGTTAACACCGTCGTCGACAGATTTCAGGAGGCGAGAAGCAGTCAGCGGCCTTCCGCCAGTATCTCCTCGCCGCTCAAAGCCTGGGAAGGCTGTCCCCAGTGGGCAGCCTCAGCCGCCCACCAGCTCCTCGCACCGGCAGGTGCAAAAAGAGAGCGTCGCCTCTAGAGCCCCTCCTCCGGGAGCTTGGCAACAGAGGCGGCGCGCTCACCAGCAGCCTTCTGCTCCGAAGGGCGATCTGAGGAACGTCCTTCAGGCGCGAAGGCTGCCGGGAAGAAGTCCTAGCTGCGGCAGGGCTTCTAAGGGCGAAGGGGCAACCGAGGATGCTTCTTCGGCGCGCTTGGGAAATCGATGTGGTAATCCCGCCGTCTATGGCGCCGGGCCACATCGATTTCGCAACGCATGCTGCTCCAGCCGCCTCTGGAAAGACCTGCGGCTGGGCAGCTCGCGCGTCCGTCGCACACAGAGACTCGTTCCCAACTGCTCCCTGCCGGTCAGCCGCTTCAGGGGGTTGGGGACGAGCCTCGTGTAACACCCGACGCCAGCCTCGAGAGGCTGGTTCCTTAGTAGATTATCTCGGCGCATGGAAGTGCCTTCCGAGTGTTTCTACATGGGTCCTGCGTAGAGAACGGTTACAGACTGCAGTTCGGTCACCCTCCTCCAGGGTTCAGGGGGTTGAACTGGACCGCAGTGGTACCGGAGCGGGTTCGGGTAATGGAACTAGAAGTTGAATCCTTGCTGGCGAAGGAAGCCATAGAGCGCGTTCCTCCGCTGGAGAGGGAGTCCGGGTTCTACAGCCGGTACTTTATAGTTCCCAAAAAGGATGGAGGGTTGCGTCCGATTATAGATCTGAGGTATTTGAATCGGTCTCTGAGGAGGTTCAGATTCAAAATGCTCACTATTCCCATCATCGTGAGTCAGATCCAGTCCGAGGACTGGTTCGTCACGATAGATCTAAAGGACGCATACTTCCATATCTCCATCCTTCCATGTCACAGGAAGTTCTTGAGGTTCGCTTTGGCGTACCAATATCGAGTGCTTCCTTGGCCTAGCTCTCTCCCCACGCACGTTCACGAAGTGCATGGACGCAGCTCTGGCTCCAATGAGACTTCAGGGCATCCGTGTACTGAATTATATCGACGACTGGCTCATATTGGCCCAGTCGTACGAGATGGCAGTTCGGCATCGAGATGTCGTTCTGGCCCACATAAAGTGCTTGGGGCTGAGACTCAACACAAAAAAGAGTGTGTTGACGCCGTCCCAGAGGACTACGTTCCTGGGGATGGTATGGGACTCGACGACGATGCGGGCACAATTGTCTCCCGCGCGAGTCGAGACCATACTGGCGATGGTCTCAGTGTCAGAAAGTCTTTTATTCTTGACATTTTAATTTGAAAACGTAATGATGTCATATCCTTTCCGAGCGCATCACATCATCATTGCCGACTCCGCATTCTGTGGGATGGTGGCTCGCGTGTGCGTAACCTAATCGAAAGTAAGTTTCATCCTGCACTAAGATGCAAATATTACCATCGGACTTGTTTAGATGGTGTATACTTTCACCTGTTTACATGCTAAGTGTATTATACGCATGGTTTGATACTTTTGTGTGTATTTCTTTAGTTAATAGGTATTACGTGAACATGTTATAAGCCTTGTTAGACTGGAGATTGTTTCTTTTACATTATTTCAGCCTTAAGATGTATTCTCGAGTGCTATATTCAAGTTATGCCCTTTAATCCTACTGCTAAATTGTGTTTAGCCTCTGTATCGCAGACGCACATAGAGTGTAGTTCGGCACTCCCGGGCCATGCGCTCATCATGTGCTGGGGCATGGGTGCAGTTACGTCCGCTTCCACTAGAGGGAAGCGAAGACCACTAAATCCGTTTAGTATTCCTATTTGGCCTCATTAACCTTTTGTATACCTGTACATTAGTTGTTTATGACTCTTTTCAGGTTATTTGACCAAATTATTATTATATTTCAGTATTCTGATTCTATGTTTATTATTGCATTGGATATTACTGTATACATTTGTACATATATTTTATACTTTTGTACATTGTGATTAATATTATTTTATTCTTTGTTTCTTTATAGACCACACATACATATACACACCCCACCTATATACCTTTTGTACATCAGTGATTGTACCCAACCTACAATATTAAAGTTTGCTGGAATAACTTCTCCGTGCCCTTCTCTCTGACCGAGCACTGTCAAAGGAAACTGTCAGACCAGTATTATCCCCTTCAGAGTATCCCACTCTATCACATGGTCCTTCGAGCCGGATCTGACAGCTTTCTGGAGACAATATGGAGCCAGGACAACCATCTGCAGATCCAGCAGTGCGTTCGACCCCAGCGGGAGATACAGTTACCAGCATCCCTTGCAAACTTTGAAGTTGGGTACATACCGAGAGTCACAGTACTCCCTTCCACGAAGCTGAGGAGCTCGGAGCAGCAGCCCCCGCTCAAGACATCCCAATCCCTGATCCACTTTCACTGCTATCTGTGAGAGCAGAGTCATGTCCATCCTGGATATCTTCTCACCGTAGCAGACCGAGATCTCGAGCCAGTGCTGCCTCATCAAGCAAGAGGTCCATTGCAGACGGGCTATCCGAGCTACAAAGTGCCATGTTGGAGGAACAGGTCAAGCGGATGGAATTAGCAGAAGTGCAGCGGCAGATCATGGAGCAGACGCTAGTGGATGAGCAGTGTACTCTTCTAGACAAAGAAGCTAGGGATGCCCTCTATGAGAAGGAGGAACTTCTCAGAGAACAAGAACGTCAGAGACGTCGACTGGAGGAGAAAGCAGAGATGGCATACAAGAGTAAAGAGGCTATCACCAGGCATCAGATGTTGCGACGGCGACAGAAAGAGAAAGAGATGGAATTGGCGCAAGCGGCTCTTATCACGTCTTTCCTAAAGGAAGAAGGAATTGAGAGTTCCCGTTCCTGCAGGCCCCTCAGTGAATGTGAGTACAACCTAAGGTCCTCATCAGAAGCTCAGCCTCTCTACTCCACTCACAAGATGGACATGGACTGCTCCATTCTACTCCGTCTATTCATGTTATGCCACCAGTTTCCAGTACAGTCATAAGTCCACCTGTCATGACTAGTCTAACATCAATCCAGCCCGCTCCACAAATGAGTGCTTATACTGCTACAAGTGTACTCAGCCGCAGCCTACGATCTTACCATGCTTCCTCCTTCAGCGATCATCAACCCAGCTTCGCAGTCCCCCAGATTAGCCGTGAGTGCCATTACCTCATGTGCTCCGCTACCAGTGGAACAATATATGGCCCCACTTCACCAGCCACAGATGATCTATAGCCAAGCCCAGGACCAGTATGTGCCTCCGCCTGTTACACCTCTACAGCCAGTACTATCAGCTGCTAACACGCTGTCATATCCTTACCCTGCTATGCCACCTTCTGCACGGCAGGGCACAGCACCTATAGATTACAGGGCAACGCCGGTACAGACATCATGGAGCTACTAATTGCCACATCTTATGGCCTTCCTAGACCTACTCTACCTCACTTCACCTCAGGTAAAGAGTCAGACTTTGCCCTGCTCAAGATGGCTTTGGATAATCTGCTCAACACACATGCTCACCTCACAGAGCAGTTTAAATATCAAGTCCTCCTCGATCACTTGAAACTACCAAGCGCCTACAAGCTAGCCCAAGCTACATGTACCATCCAAAGTCAGACACCTCAGCCCTCCAGGCTCTCCAAGATAAATATGGGCAACCGCGTCAGCTCGTGCAGAGTGAGCTGGGTGCCATCTTAAACTCACCTCACGTAAGATCTGGAGATCCAGAAGCATTTGACAACTTCGCCCTGTCAGTACAAGGTCTAGTTGGCATGCTCCGCTCCCTCGAGGGTGAGAATGGCTACGAACTGCGATGCGGCTCCCATGTCGACAGGCTGCTCAGCAAACTGCCTACTAACTATCGAGATGCGTGGAGTACAGCCTAAACCGAGGCATCCTGAAGACCGGCACTGATCAGACCTACACACTTGAAGACTTCTCTGTTTGGCTTCAGTTAAAGTCACAAGCAAAGCGCATTTCATCTCGAGCAGCTCTGATGTTCCAAGACCAGCCTATGCCAGTTAAGGGCAAAAGGAAATCCCAGGGTCCTTCATCCAACGTGTTTTACAGCACTGACAGTCAAGCGAAGGTAGCCCTCCAGATCCTGCTCAAGTACAAAGTCACCCAAAGGTAAGCCCAGTGTGAAGCCTTACTGTCCGTACTGCGACGCCCGTGAGCATTATCTCAGCTTATGCCCCAAATTCAAAACGCTCACTCCATCAGAGATTTCCGTCTGGATTAAAGACAGAGGCTGTTGGAGATGTGGCAGGAACCATAAACCTGAGGCATGTACTCTAAAAAAGCCTTGTCAAGTGTGCAAACAACAACACCTGACCGTGCTCCATGAAGTGTGTTCCCAAGAAGCTAAGAAAGTGTTAATGGTCAGTGCTGCTCCGACACCATATACGTTGACCGTCCTAGTCGTCCGCAGAGAGTCATGTTGAAGCTAGTTAAGGTGCGCCTGTACAATGCTGAGCACACTCTGGAAGGTTTCGCTATTCTGGACGACGGATCTGAGAGAACCTCATCCTTCCTCAGCAGTCCAGCATCTCCATTTAGCTAAAGAGCCTGAAAGCTTGCCTTTACGTACTGTTCGCCATGAGGTGATCCATCTACAAGGAGCCGCTGTCTCTTTCGACATCTCCCCAGCTCATTCTCCCAAACAAAGGTACAACATTTTTCATGCCTTCACCGCTAGTGAGCTGAGCCTGTCTGAGCATAGCTATCCTGTCAAGTCACTCATGCGCAGATACTCCCACCTGCGAGATCTTCCCTGCCGAAGGTTGACAAGGTACAGCCTCTTCTGTTGATAGGCTCTGACTTTCCGCATCTGCTGCTTCCCAAACAACCTGTCCGAGCAGGTCCTCCTGGGAGTCCTGTAGCTGTGCGTACTGCTCTTGGTTGGACATTGCAAGGCCCCGCCAACCTTAACCTCACTAGTGAGCACTCTCAATGCTACTTCACCATGTCTACTAACTCAGAGCTGCAACGGCACGTTGAACGACTGTGGGAAGTTGACATAACCCCGTATGCCAAGGCCAAGACTGTGATCCGCACCAAAGAAGATCAGCAGGCCCTAGAACTGCTGGAACAGCGCACAGTCAAGACAGAAGTGGATGGAGGACAAGATATGCTACTCCACTACTGAGGCGCAAAGCAAGCCTCGCGCCTCTGGGCTCCAAAGCACACATTGCTCCCACAGCTACGGAGCACAGAACGCCGTCTGACCAAAGACCCTGCTCTAGCCAACACCTACTGTCAAGAAATACAGAAACTTGATCAGTTGGGCTACGCCAAACCTCTACCTCCTGACACAGTAGACAGCTCCACAGAGTCCTGGTATCTGCCGCACCACGTTGTCCACCACAACGGTAAGGCGAGGATTGTCTACAACTGCTCCTACCAGCACAACGGTCAAAGTCTCAACAGCCAACTGTTGCCCGGTCCGACCTTAGGTCCTACTCTCCTTGGAGTACTGCTTCCGAGAACACAGTGTGGCTATCAGTGGTGACATCAAAGCGATGTTTCATCAAGTTCGCCTGCTACCAGAAGACAAGCCCCTTCTCCGCTTTGGAGAAGTATGAAGAGGGAGGAGGAACCAACGGTGTATGAGTGGCAGGTTTTGCCATTCGGGACGACATGCAGTCCCTGCTGTGCCACATACGCCCTTCAGCGGCATGTGAAGGATAACAGCAGTGGTTATGAGGACATCCTACACCTTGTGGAGACTGCCTTTACGCGACAACTGTTTGACCAGTGTCACGAACGCTGATGAAGCCAAGACTATTATCAACCGGATGCGTAAACTGCTCTCAGCTGGAGGCTTTGACATCAGGCAGTGGGCCAGTAATATCCCTACCGTTGTGGAGCATCTTCCATTGGAAGCGAAAGCAGCAAGCACCGAGTTGTGGCTCTCTCAGTCTCGACAAGATCCCGAAGAGCCAGCCTTAGGCCTTCGCTGGAACTGCCTTACCGATCGCCTTGGGTACCGCCACAGACCAGTAGAATATTCACAGCCAACTCTGAGGAACGTCTACAAGGTGATGGCAACACAATATGATCCCCTAGGATACCTAATTCCATTCACTACACGAGCGAAGATCCTGATTCAAGACCTGTGGAAAGTGGGAGTTGGCTGGGATGAACCGATCAGACCAGAGGCTCTGCTGGATATCTGGACACAATGGGAGAGTGAACTAATCCATCTTTCTCAAGTGGAAATTCCCCGATGCTATGTCCCATCAGTAGCAGACACTGGGGCATCCAGATGAGAGGCACACATCTTCTGCGATGCCTCCGAAGAGCTTCACGGGCCGCCACCTCCGCACTCCAAGATAATCAAGGTGAAGTCCACATTGCATTTGTGATGGCTCGGTCACGAGTAAGCCCTCGCAAACAATTATCCATACCACGCCTCGAACTGTGTGCTGCGGAGCACAGCTGGCTAAAGTCATTATGACAGAACTGTCACTCCCTTCCCAGCAAGTCACTCTCTGGACTGACGCGATGACAGTTTTAACGTGGCTCAATTCGACTCGTGTCGCTACAAGGTCTTTGTAGGAACTAGAGTCGCAGAAATTCAAGAGCTCACTGAAAACTCAACCTGGCGGTATGTCCGCACCACCGACAATCCAGCCGATGACCTTACTCGCGGCAAACCCTTGCTCGAGCTCAGCGAGCCGAACCGGTGGAACCAAGGTCCACCATTCCTCCTACAACATCCAGACTCCTGGCCAGTGCTTCAGTTAAAAGACGCCCAAGAAGCTGACGAGGAAGAGCTTCGGAAGACATTGTTCTGTGGAGCCATCACCTGTTCTCCGACCACGACACTCAGGTCTGATCTAGACAACTGGGACAGTCTTCTCAAGGCTACCCATGAGAGCCTTCACGGGGCGGCTGATGACCAGAGCAGCCCCACCATGACAGCAGCTGATGTCCAAACAGCAGAGCTACATGTCCTCAGACAAGCCCAGAGTGAATCCTTCCTCTGAAGAAGTGCAAGCTCTGGTTGCTGGTAAGTCCATCTCAAGACTGAGTCGCCTGCTCACGCTTGCTCCAGTATAGCTGTGGGCCTAGTGAGAGTGGGAGGTAGACTACGCAGAGCAGAAGATCTTGATCCAGATGCCATGCATCCTATTATCCTCGATCCCAAATCTTATGTCACGAAGCTGCTCATTAAGAAATATGATAGTGAACTGCTCCATCCAGGTCCCGAGCGGGTTTTCGCGAGATGAGGAGAAGATATTGGATCCTCAGGGGAAGAGAGTCCATCAAGCATCATCAGCACGGCTGTGTTGAATGTCAGAAATGGCGTGCTACTCCAGTGGTCCCTCGGATGGCAGACTTACCCCTGCCAGACTCCGATACAAGCCCCCTTTCTGGTCGACTGGGGTCGATTGTTTGATCCCTACAATGTCAAAGTGGGCGGCACAGAAAAGCGGTGGGGTCTGATTTTTAAATGCATGACGACGAGCTGTGTGCATCTTGACCTACTGGAGAGCATAGACACTGATGCTTTCCTGATGTCTCTCCGCCGCTTCATCGCCCGCCGCGGAAAGCCATTTGAGATCCTGGCTGACAGAGGAACCAACTTCAGAGGGGGAGCTGCGGGCTGCAAGCCAGTTTTGCCGCTTTAGAAGTTCCTCTTCAAGAACAGCTGGCCAGACAGCAAATCGAGTTCCGTTTCAATCCCCCTGGCTCTCCACACTTTGGGGGAACATGGGAACGGGAGATCAAGTCGATTAAGTCAGCTCTCCAAGTTATCCTTCAGGACCACACCGTCGCTGAACCTGTGCTGCAAACTGTGCTGATTGAAGTGGAAGGAATACTCAATGCTAAACCGCTTGGGTACCTCTCATCTGATGCTGCAGATCCGGATCCTGTTACACCGAACCTACTGTTGATGGGACGCCGTGACGCATCACTCCCACAGGCTGTCTATGCATCTAGTGACCTCCTCAGCAGAAGAAGATGGCGCCACAGCCAGATCCTGGCGGACCATTTCTGGTCCAACTTTATCCGTCGTCATCTCCCGGACCTTCAGAAGCGGTCGAAGTGGTACAAGGACACAGACAATCTGGCTGCTGGCCAGGTGGTAATGGTGGTTGATTCACAGCTACCAAGAGCTCAGTGGCCCATCGGAGAGTGGTGAAGACCTGTTCGGTTCGGATGGACGAATCAGGGCAGCTGAAGTTAAGATCAAGGGACAAACCTACCTACGGCCAGTCGTGCTTGTGCGGTTGCCAGCCTGGGAGGATGAAGATGACACCAACTAAGTAGACTTTCCTTTGGGATTCAAATTGATTGCTAAATTTGGGGGCGGCTATGTCAGAAAGTCTTTTATTCTTGACATTTTAATTTGAAAACGTAATGATGTCATATCCTTTCCGAGCGCATCACATCATCATTGCCGACTCCGCATTCTGTGGGATGGTGGCTCGCGTGTGCGTAACCTAATCGAAAGTAAGTTTCATCCTGCACTAAGATGCAAATATTACCATCGGACTTGTTTAGATGGTGTATACTTTCACCTGTTTACATGCTAAGTGTATTATACGCATGGTTTGATACTTTTGTGTGTATTTCTTTAGTTAATAGGTATTACGTGAACATGTTATAAGCCTTGTTAGACTGGAGATTGTTTCTTTTACATTATTTCAGCCTTAAGATGTATTCTCGAGTGCTATATTCAAGTTATGCCCTTTAATCCTACTGCTAAATTGTGTTTAGCCTCTGTATCGCAGACGACATAGAGTGTAGTTCGGCACTCCCGGGCCATGCGCTCATCATGTGCTGGGGCATGGGTGCAGTTACGTCCGCTTCCACTAGAGAAGCGAAGACCACTAAATCCGTTTAGTATTCCTATTTGGCCTCATTAACCTTTTGTATACCTGTACATTAGTTGTTTATGACTCTTTTCATGTTATTTGACCAAATTATTATTATATTTCAGTATTCTGATTCTATGTTTATTATTGCATTGGATATTACTGTATACATTTGTACATATATTTTATACTTTTGTACATTGTGATTAATATTATTTTATTCTTTGTTTCTTTATAGACCACACATACATATACACACCCCACCTATATACCTTTTGTACATCAGTGATTGTACCCAACCTACAATATTAAAGTTTGCTGGAATAACTTCTCCGTGCCCTTCTCTCTGACCGGAGCACTGTCAAAGGAAACTGTCAGACCAGTATTATCCCCTTCAGAGTATCCCACTCTATCACACTCAGGAATAAGGCTAGGCCACAGCATCACTGTGAAGCACTTTCAGAGAGTGCTGGGGCACATGGCAGCAGCGTCCAACGTGATACCTTTTGGCCTGCTACACATGAGACCCCTCCAGTGGTGGCTGAAAACCAAGGGGTTTTCCCCCAGAGGGAATCCTTTCCGTATGATCAGGGTAACGCGCAGGTGCCTTCTGCTCCTAGTCATATGGAAGAAACCTTGGTTTCTGTCCCAGGGGCCAGTGTTGGGAGCGTCCTGTTGCCGGAAATCCGTTTCAACAGACGCCTCCCTCACTGGTTGGGGCGCGGTCATGGACGGCCGATTTGCGAGGGGCCCATGGGAGGGCTGTCATTCCTCCTGGCACATAAATTGCCTGGAGATGATGGCGGTCTACAGAGCTCTCAGGAGCTTTTTCCCGGACCTCCGCGGCCAACATGTCCTGGCACGGACAGACAATACGCCTGTCGAGCGCACTCAATCATCAGGAGGGTTGAGGTCGCGCCTCTGTGCAGACTGGCGCATCTAATCCTCCTGTGGTCCCAAGGGAAACTGTTGTCCATCAGGGCAATGTATGTCCCGGGGGTCCAAAATCAGGGAGCAGACATCCTGTCGAGGCAGGGGCTGAGGCCCGGGAATGGCGACTCCACCCGAGGTGGTGGAGGCCATGTGCGAGAGGTTCGGCCCAGTGGAAGTGGACCTGTTTGCGTCTCGAGAGACGTCCCACTGTCCACTGTGGTTTTCCCTCACGCATCCAGCCCGCTGGGGTTGGATGCCATGGTTCAGACGTGGCCGAGGCGTCTGTACGCATTTCCCGATTGCTTTGCTCCCGGGAGTCCTGGAGAGGGTCCGTCGACAAGGGGTCAGCCTACTCCTAGTAGCACCCGCTGGCCGACTCGAGTTTGGTTCTCGGATATCATAACTCTGCTGGCAGGTCATCCATGGCAGATTCCTCTGAGGAGGGATCTCCTGTCTCAGGCGCGGGTACAATATTTCACCCCCGGCCGGAGATTTGGAACCTCTGGGTCTGGCCCCTGAGGGGGCCAGGTACCTAGAGGCTGGCCTGTCGGCAGAAGTGGTAGAGACCTTACTCAGTTCCAGGGCTCCGTCTACAAGGAGACTGTACAGCCTCAAGTGGAATGTATTTTCCACTTGGTGCAGGGAGCGTGAGGTGGACCCAGTTAACTGCCCGGTGGCTTCAGTGCTGGAGTTCCTCCAAGATCGCTTCTCTGCGGGTCTAACCCCGTCCACACTCAAGGTGTACGTGGCTGCCATTGCGGCTTTCCACACTCCTATGGGTGATGGACCTTTGGGTAGGCACCAGTTGGTTGTACAGTTCCTCCGTGGGGTTCGGAGGATGAGGCCTGCGGCTCGGTCCAGAGTTCCAACCTGGGACCTGGCAGTGGTTCTCGGAGGGCTGGCTGAGGCCCCCTTCGAGCCATTGGAGTCGGCTGAACCAAAGAACCTGACCCTTAAGGTGGCTTTTCTCCTTGCCATTACCTCTCTGAGGAGAGTGGGTGACCTCCAGGCCTTGGCGGTAACGTGTGCCCCGGGTGGAGTAAAAGCCATCTTACACCCTAGGCCAGGCTACGTGCCTAAGGTCCCATCAAGGGTGGTCAGGTCTTTGGTTCTGCAGGCATTTCATCCTCCGCCTCACGTGACGGCGGAAGAAGGGAGACTTCACCTGCTCTGCCCGGTTAGGGCGCTTAGAGTGTATCTGGCGAAGTCGGCACAGTGGAGGAGATCTCAACAACTGTTGGTGTGTTTCGGCTCACCCAAGAAAGGGTTGCCTGCGTCTACTCAGACAATCAGTAACTGGATTGTCCAGGCGATAACCATGGCCTATCAGGTGCGCAGTTTGCCTTCACCTATGGCCGTGAGGGCACATTCCACCAGAGGCATGGCCTCTTCGGTGGCCCTCCTTTCTGGGGTCCCCTTGCAGGATATCTGCGAGGCGGCTGGGTGGGCTACCCCACACACCTTCATC
Organism: Gobiocypris rarus; assembly: GCA_023029165.1. Classification (NCBI taxonomy): domain Eukaryota; kingdom Metazoa; phylum Chordata; class Actinopteri; order Cypriniformes; family Gobionidae; genus Gobiocypris; species Gobiocypris rarus. Next base: position 15,236,210 of record CM040930.1, on the reverse strand, counting down.
AGGTTTTATAGCCTGCATCTCCCTACGGCGCCTGGCGCTAGGGTGCTCCAGTCCTAGTTGTGCCCGGTCTCCGGCTTCACACTAGGGCAGGCGCTACCCTCGGTGTGGCCTAGTGGGTACTGTTTCCCCAAATCGCTGCCGTTCGACGCAGTGTGAGTTCCTCGAAGGGAACTCACAGGTGGAGGCGGAGGGCGAGTTGGGCCCACAGGCTTTGGTGGTCGCTGTTTTTTGGTTGATATTTGGGGACTCACAGCAATAGAGTGTGATAGTTCCATCACAAACAAGATCCTCCATTCTCTCTGAGAAGCTCAGAAGCGGGGAAGCTGGAGAGAGGAATAGCATGTCTGGTAAAGGGGGCTGTTGCTCTGGTGTTACTGGAGGCTGTGATATGTTGTCCTGGCTTCCCTGGCTGTTTTCCATAAAGTCATCCTTGGGTGTTGAATCTTTGAGCAGTTCTAATCCGTCACAGTCTGTCTGTGATGAGCTCTGTGGGCAGGGCTCAGCTGGCAGTGTGTCCGTGAGCAGTGGTTGTTGTGGCTGCTTGGTGTTATCATTTTCCTTGTGTGATGTGTCAGTTGCATGTCCATTCAGGTGCTCAAATGCCATTGGCCTGTTCTGTATACACTTGAAGCTGATAGGGGCTCTCAGAAGTGATCCCAACCAAGTGGATAATAAAATTTAGTTTTTCTGTTTGACAGTTTTTCCTTTGTGGAGTTCTATGCATATGGACCTTTAAAACCTAGGCCCTGCTGTTTTGCTTATTATTTATTTACTTGTTTTTCATTAGTTTCCAGTTGATTGTTATAAATTATTTGTTTTGAAATTACTTATTTTTGTTATTATTTATTCTGTTACTCAAATTTTGTTTGTACCAACCGCTAAGGGTCTGTGTGTATGTGTAATAGGGGAGTTTAACCCTTATTTCTATTTTTTAGGAACCAGCCTGTTTGGGAGTGTTTTCTTCTGGGGTCTTCTGGGTCTTTCCTCCACTGCATGTGGCGTGAGGTTTTTTTGCAAAAAAAATTGCACAACTGTAGAGTAAAAACATTAAAAAAGTGATTACATGTGTTTACAAAAACTGAAATGAGTTTTACAAAAGGACATTGTCTGGGGCCTCTGGAGAACCCAGAACAGCTGCTTTGTATAAAGTTTAAGGTAAAAATAACTGCAATTAATTAGCAAACATTAGTATTTTACTACAATGCAATTAGATTAACTGTTTATGCATTACATCACGTTACCTCTGTCTTTATCCCCCTTTTTCTACTTCCTTATATCAGAGGGCTTCCAGGGCCCCATTCTAGGGCGGAAGACTTGTGCAGAGAGCAATCACTGCGTTCCGCATGACCCACTTAGTGACTATTGGATAACAGGCCTGGTGTTAGGCCTGGCATCAGACGCTTCACCACATCTGTCTGCTGTGGGTTGCAGAGGAGGGTTCGCCAATATGGGGAGCTCTACTGGAGATTTTTAAGTGCACTTATCCGGTCCATGAGGAGGGGAATGGTGCAGCAAGCTGAAACAAGAACGAGTACTTCAGTGTTACTGGCTTGTTGAAGCGAGCACACGGGAAGAAACCGGCTCTACACAGAGGCTAAAGAATGTGAGGGTAAGGCGCCACTCAATGAAAAGGTTTCACTTGAAAGCATAGAGGCGCCCCATAGAGATCTCTCTTTTTGTACCTGCCGGTACAAGGAGCTTGTAGATGACTGGGGATGCCCACAGAAGCAGCCCCTTTGGATTTAGACCGGTGAGGGATGTACTGCTGGAATGCAGCTGACTACTTCGCCTCCTGAAACCTATCGGTGACTGTACCAACTGCGTCGCTTAACAGGCCAGAAAGCCAGAGCGGGGCATCAAGGAGAAAGGACTTATCCCGGGGCCAGCTGTGTGCCAGTGCATCCGTGCCAAGGGTCCCCTTGGTCAGGGAATAAAATAGCTGGCAATGCAATGTGTCCGGGGTGGAAAACAGCCTGTGGTCAGACCCTTCGTTTCTACAGGCAGGAGTTCCCCTAGAACAGGTGTCCAGGCATGCTGTGGTTTCACGGATGCCTCAGCCAATGGCAGGGGTGCCACGTACAACGGGCATGCAGTCTCTAGTCACAGCAAAACATTCTTGGGGACGGATGCATCCGAAGATGTGTTCTGCATCAACCAGGGACAGATTCATTCTCTCTGCCTCTAACACAGGAGCACCTTCATTCGTTGACACAAGTGGGCATGTCTCTACTTTTATTTACTTTTGTTTTATACAAACTATTCAATCAACTATCACAAACTATGCATCATTTGAAAGCTAAAACAGTCAATATTCATGTTCTGAACTTGTTTTTGCAATAAAGACACCAGAGAGGAAAGGGTTAAATGAAATGCTGAAGCACTAGCTATTTAAACATTAGCATAAGAAACGCGGTACTCATCTTTCATCTCCTATCGTGCAGATCAGATCAGACAAATCCAAAAAACAACAGCATACATGACAGTGTAAGAGTCCATGAATATTCCTAATACACACGCAATGAAGTGCGAAAAACTCTATGACAAACTGTTTTTATCAACTAAATTAGTTTTTTTAAACTTTGTAAATTCTGTAAATAGTTGCTTTAGTATTTTAGGAACTGAAAATGCATTATAACTATCAGGTTATTGCAGATTTATTTGAATGAAAAACTATTCTTTACAATTACACGTTCTAAAATAAAAGGCCTTTTTGAAGGACGCCTAGTCTTTTTTTTTGACATAAAAGCTTACAAAAGCTACATTTCTGAGAGAATCATCCTCAGATTTGAATCAAAACATGATCAGACATTCAGTATTATATTAAGGTTATTTTTAGTCACTTTCATGCATATTTCCCCTTGTTTAAGTCTATTACTATACTAATTTGAGTTATTATGACTCTTGGGTAACAACATTTTAAGTGTGTAGTTTAAAATAAGACCAGCTTTATGAATATAGATCATAGGGTTTAAGAGCTGTAGACATTTTTATTTGGGTATGTCGGTTTCAGAAAATTCGCAAAAATAGGAGCGCTGGTTAAGAGGTTAACATTTATTTTGGCCAGACAGAACTTAAATAAAAACAATTCAACACAAATCCATGGTACACATCTTTCAGCATAAAAATATAAAATACAATTACAAAGTAATATGAAAATAGTTTTAAAGAGTACTATACAGTATGTGTGAGTGGCTCTAGGACACTCACACAAAACAGCATTGGGGCATTTGTTCCCAAATGGCAGCACTGCTACACTTTCTTAAATACCCAGAACAGGACAAAAGTGTTGTAAATATTTGCAATACAACAAAGGGGTGCGGGGTGAGAAGGTTTAGGTCAGGGCAATGTCCTACACACTTTCTTTGAGATCTTCTCTCCAGATTAGTGAGTTTTATTGCTTTCGACTTACCATTAAAACCAATCCTTAAAACCATATGCTTTGAGGACGCAACTAGCCTTCTCATGCACTGCCCAATTGTGGAACCAGGTAAGTATTGCACTCCACACTCAGACCCCACTTCGGGCCGTTATGCTGTCGGAGTCGGGTTCCTGCGTTCCACCTCGCTGCCCCACCGTAATTATGTCTGTGGTTCTGTTGGTCCAGCTGGTATGGTCACTGGGAGGCGGGGTGACGTCCTCTACCTTCGGGGGGCCACAGGAAACTGTTGACCTTGGCAACAAGCGTCATGAGGGACAAGCTCTTGTGACTCTCATAGCACATCTGGGCAAGCTATTGTTTGCCTTTGCCTGCTTCTGAACTGCGGAGAACTGCTGGGCAAAGCTTTCAACAGTGTCAGCGAAAAGGCCACCTTGAGAGATGGGAGAATTGAGAAAGTCTATTTTGATTACCTCTCGCAGCGCTGCATGGTTTGCCTGGGTGCACTTTTCTGAACCACCAAGGTGGACATCGTCTGGCTGTGGGCCAGCACTGTGACTTTAAACACACACGTTGAACGTGACCATCTGAAAAGGAACCCCGACCTTAACAGAAGTTATGAAGCACAAAACATAATTTACATGAGCCAAGTCACCACACTTAATGACATGCAAAAGGTGTTTTGAAAAATCAAACAATTTATATATATTAGCTTAAACATACATCACTAGACAGATAGTAAACATAATATAGCTAAAATTTATAGTTCATTTACTGTTGAAATGTTGCAGCTATATATAACAAGCAAAGTATTTATCATAATGTACTTTAAATAACGTTAATAAATTATGTCAGAAAGATTGTTCTTCAGTTCTGCTCCTTTATAAATACCAGTAGTGATGTTGTATAATGAGGACATTGACATGTCGTAAGAAATAGTCATCAATGTGTATAGTGAGCAAGGGTCCTACCAGTGCACAAATTTGTGTACACAATATAGCCTATACTGAATCACGATCTGATGAGCTAGGGAGCTGATTGAGATGCACCGTGTAGCTTTGAACAGCATGAATTGATGTTATTGTTTACAATGATCAATCAAACACTGTACATTTGACACATTCATTGGATTACTTTCTTCTCCACATTGTTTTCCCACTAACCTATTCAGAGATTTTTATCTTCGTCTTTTTATCTTTTATCCAAGTTTTGAGTTGGGTGATTTTGGTTTGGACTAAGATACAAGCTATAGGCTATGATCTTTCAGACAATGAAGGAATTCAGGAGATACAAATTAATAACATTTTTTTTTTTTTTTTTTTTTTACAATGAAATAACTTTTTTTCGCCACCAAAGTTTGGCTATTTTTTGCCTTACCTCTTTGGTTTGTAAACCATATACTAAGGGATTTAATCCTGGTGGGACTATGTGGAACATTATACTAGATAGTTTCCTGTTGTCAGAATATTCAGGGAAACGGTGGAGAAATGTCATGATAGCTCCAGAAAAAAACATGACTAAATAAACAGCTAAATGAGTACTACAGGTTTTTATGGCTTTGCTGTTGAGTGCTTTGCTTTTGCTACTTTTGCATACAACAGCAATCTTGACATATGTTATAAATATCGATACTGATGAAAAGCAGAGTACAGCCACAGTATAAACAATTCCATAAACATTATTTATGACCACACTTTCACAGGACAGTTTAAACAGTGAGGCGTTGTCACAGAAAGGGTTTTCAATATTAGATCTGCAGTGAGAAAGGCGTACAGTGAGTCCTAACATAATTGTCACCAAAAGTATGGCCAGGCCCCAAGCAATTGCTGTTAGTTTAAGTACCATTTTATTTGTCATTATAGCTGAATATCTAAGTGGATTACATATCGCCACATATCGGTCAAAGGCCATGATTATCAGCACATAGTGGCATGCTGCTATAAAAACATGTACAAAATATGCTTGAGTAACACACTCCATATATGTTATATATCGCTCTGAGGGTTCCTTTAAAATATCTTGCATTAAGCGTGGCAAAATGACAGTGGTCCCTAGCATATCGTTCAGTGGCAAGTTACAAAAAAGAAAATGCATAGGATGATGAAGATTCTTTTCCGTTGAGATCAGAACTATAAGTCCAAAGTTAGACATCATAGTAAAGACATAAGCCAAGAAGAGCAGGATGAAAACTGGATAAGAGGATTGAGGTGTAACTTTCAGTCCCTCCAGGAGGAGAATGCTGTGTCTGAATGTCAGGTTGTCCATTATCAGGTTTTCACAAAATCTGAGAAAGAAACAACCAGACCTAACATTTCATTAATGGCATTTCAACTTGAAGTACTCATGAAATAAGTAAATAAATAAATATGACAAATAAATAAATGCAACACACAAATTGCTCACAAAGTGTAAGGTATGTAACAACTGGTAGCTGTCAAATAAAACAATATACTTACTTCAGAAGTGTTCCACTATTACGAATCTAAATGGTTTATTGCTACATAGATTGTGTGGAACAGAATAGAAGGCAACTGTTATGTAACAAAATTTAACTAGTAAAAACTTATAACATGTACTCCTCTGAAGAAAAATGCATTTGCCCTCACCTTTAAATATGTTGTTCAAAAGTGTTTCTATGATGCTTTAATCACCCCAAGGGGAATTCACCCTTATTTGGTGTTTTGTGGAACAATGTCATCAGGGCAGGACTTAGAGGGCTGGGGGCCCCTGGGATTGAGTTTATGTTTGGACCCTACCTATGCTACAAATAACCTTAACTAGAACATAATTATGGAGTAGCACAAAATACACAACATTTAAATATGCTTTGAAGTCCCTAGAACAATTAATATGCAACATACCTGTAATAAATTCCACTGAAGATCCAAAGTGCAGTTTATTCAGATAAACAAATTACAAAATAAACAAAGACTTGACTTGAACAAAACCAAAAACAGACATGACAGATCAAAATGAACAAAATACAAAAAGGAACAAAGATGACTTTAGAGTTAATAGAGGTAATATTAAATAGTCATTATAATAATAAAAATTAAATAAAAAATCCAGGATGTGCTTTCTCAGTTGAGAAGATCAAAACACTAGATTAAATAGATCAACATATAAAAAAATATATTTATTGTCATATCTATGTCCTTTTTATGCCAGATTGTTAAATGTATCAATACATTTCATAAGAATAAAAAACACAGTGGCTATTAACAAATTCAATTAAATAAGTATCAACAAAGTATCTTTAGAGTACGAGTATAAGTCATGATTATGAGGTAACAGGTCTGTTTATCATATTAGATACATTTAAGTGTGTTTAAAATTATGTTATGACATTACTCTGTGCGTTCACTTGGCAGGTGCTATGACACTTGTTCACACTGCAGTGAGAGTAAAGCGTTTCTGCCAAGTAAAACCGGAAACCGAGGGTAACGCAGATATGACGCAATTGACAGGCGGCTCCCTCACACGTCCCGGTTCATTGGTTAAAATAGCAATTTTCTCACGATTTACAAAAGTACTCAAGTTGAAAGTACTCAACTTAACTAAATATATAACACTGGCCTGGTGGTTTTTGGATATGTTACTGTAAAAATCCTACATTGCACTTTTAAATGTTTTTTAAATCATTTTTAAAACATTCTGTTTGATGGCAGTAAGATTAAAGAGAGCACTCAAAAGTATTCAGATCGCATAATTTAGATAAAAATTATAGAAATGATTCGCCTGACGTTGTCATATTCAGTTCTAGTCAGAATATGAGTCTGATACTGCTCCATTGGGCTGTGGGGTTATGGGGCGTTTCAAACTAACCAGGAAAGACCTCAATTGGATAGACCTACAACCAATCAGAGAAACGGAGTGAGGCATTGTTGTCAACAGAACTCAACTGCACTCACGCTGGAAGAAGTAGAAGAGGAAGATGAGTGTACATGATCTTTGCCGGTGTTGTAAAAAGAATTTAAGGATACCGACACGATCATCATTTCTGAGAGAAATAGTAAAGGTGAATGCATACGAACAAGTTCTCCGTTTGGGATTAGAACAAATTCAACCCAAGTGCTCTTTGGTGACGTGAATGCTTTACGTTACTGTTGATCATCTGTCCTTCATTGTATAAAGCCCGGCCTGACAATTTCATTGGTCCAAACAGCTCCTGGCATAGCTGCTCCAGAACAGATCAAGTCCAGACCAAATTTCCCAAACTCAAATGTTGTGTGTGGGGCTAAATTCAGCTGTCATCCAGGCTAAGAAATGATCATTCTCTGTGAACATAAAATAATTTATCAATGTCTTTCTAAATGTGCGCTCTTTTTGGCTAAAAGCCTTAATGGAGCTGTTAATGGAGTAGCCATGTGATCACAAATAAATGGGAGCAGACGCGATTTAATCGAAATAAATCCCCCTATATAATGTTTTTCCCTATATATGAATGATCAATATACTAAATGATTTAACAGTATATTTAAAAATATATACAGAATAATATGTTTTTCAAACATTTACTAATATATCATAATGTATGTAATTTTATATTCAGTAATACACTTAATAATTTATAGTTGAATGTGATGAAAATCAGATATGTTACTGTGTGTGTGTATAAATTTATTGCAGGTATATTTATTCATGCAGTATAAACACGGGGTCGTAGGTGGATGAGGGGTTAAACATCATATACGTGAGTGGTTCAACATCAACCAGTGATTTGTGAATGTTTGCCTTCCACCATACAGCCCTTTCCTCAATCCAATAGAAGAGTTTTTCTCTGCGTGGCGATGGAAGGTCTATGACCGTAACCCATATACAAGGGTAAATCTTTTACAGGCAATGGAATTGGCCTGTGATGACATTGTTGTCAAGGCTGGATACGGAACACAAGAGGTTTCTTCCCCCGTTGCCTATAGGAAGGGACAACATTGAATGTGATCTACATTTAGAGTTGTCTTTGTTCTTTGGGCTTACTTTATTTTTATGCTGAAAATACAGAAATTCAATACTGTATTACTTGCAGTACTTAAAGGGGTACTTCAGCGCTGGGAAGATGAATCTGTATTTAAACTCGGTCATTAATATAGAAGAAATGTGAAATTATTTTTGAATTTGGTGCCTTCCAGACTGAGAAAACACAATAAATGTATTTTTGTCTCATGGGGATGAAAGACAACAATTCACAGAATGCACTTCGCTAGGCACGACATGGTTTACTTGCCCACCACGTTCATTTTCATAAAATCAGTTCAGTTAGAGACGCTACAATTAAAAAATGAACGTGTCTGTTTAATATATTATGAGTGAGTCGATTGAGTGTCACGGGCGTCAAGGCACAAACGCAGCAGGAGTCGAATTACATTCATCACATGAGCTGAGGTAACGTTAAGCACAGGATTCGCGGCTGTGGCTGCATGAACAGTCCGGCGCATTTTCAGTTCATGTCTTTGGAAGCTTAACTTTCATAGGAAAGCATTCTTTTTGCTTTCACAAAAAGCACACATGGTTTTGTGTGTGTTTGATTTTGCCAGAAGAGTCAGGAGTTTTGTAAATGTAATTCAAAGACTGGGTTTTGTGTTTAACATTTTTAGAATATGGGTGACGGTTTCAAGAAATGTGTTTTAGCAATTGTGAAATACTGTAAATGCTGGTGGGGAAACCTGATTTGCAGCGGAGGAGTTGACATCAAGCCGCCTGATAGAAACTGACAGGTTCCCAAGCCAAAGGTGAATGAAAATTGCTCCTTTTTTTATAGTTCAAAACCAGTTACGTACCAGGTTACTCTGGGTTCGGGGCCAAAGTTCAAGCTCGAAGCAGTTTTGAACACTGATGTCTTACTTGTTCAACAACTGATTATTATAAAACAAAATTTAATGAGATAAAGAAATTTAGCTGGGAAAATTTGGCTGATTTGACATGGAATGACCCTACTGCAATCACTACTGCTTGTTTAAAAAGTCAATAATAAGACAATAAGACCACACTTGCACACATTAAAACAAGAGTCAACAGTTTAATGTTTAAATATTGCTCAAACGCTATTAAAAGAACTATAGTATTCATCAATAACGAATATTTGTATATTTTTATAGTTCAGATGTTATTTATACTTGAAGTACATAGGATATTTCGGTAACACTTTATAATAACTACACGCTATGAAGCATTAGTTAAGCATTAGTAAATAGTCAATTCATCATTTATAAAGCATTAGTAGACATTAGTAAGCGGTTTATAACTACAGTTGTAAATGCTTTGTTCTTGATTTATAAGCATATCTATGTAGCATTAGTAAATAATCAATTCATCATTTATAAAGCATTAGTAAGCAGTTTATAAATACAGTTGTAAATGCTTTGTTCTTGATTTATAAACATATCTATAATGCGTTTAATAATTGTATTTTCATACTTTATTAATGATCAATTTATAATTTCTAAATTAAGTATTTGATTATTTACAAACCAGTTATTTAGGAGTTGTCAGCGGTTCATAAGATCATTTAGAAAATGTAGGTAAATGATTAATAAACTATCTAAATGTACATTTGTACATCTTATTATTTAGACACATAGTACTAGTTACTCAGTGTGTTAATAAATGCTTTATTAACATGTATTCCTATTGTAGTTTATGATTAATTCAGGTAGTTATAAAACATTTAGTAGTTGTCAGTTAATTATTTTTGTGAGCTCATCTAAAGTGAGGACTATGTATGCCTTGTGAAGCATTTATAAAGGAGATTTAAAGTCTCAGTTCTCTTCTAAACAGAAAAAGGAAATGAACAATGCAGAGGGTTAGAACATAGATACATTTATTTCATAGATACATATATTACTGCTTTATAAATATTCTCTGGAGGATAATTTAGTCAAAATAGATACTGCCGTGTGGTTATCTGCTCAATTAACACAGTTAAAATAGCCCTCTAATTCAAATACAACTGATTTTTTTCATTGTAAACTATTACAGAATAGACACATGATAAAGGGTGAGAAATACTTAAAAAAAGATAAAGTGCTAAATTCCCTTCAATAAGTAGTTGTTGTTTTTTTTCAGTGAAAAAGATATGTGTTTTTTTTTTTAAATCAATACAGTAAGGTTTAGAGTTATAGATGTTATATAGTCAAACCAACAAACAATCAAACAACAACAAAATATTAAACTAAGGATTCACCTTTTTTCTACACCAAAATTTTACAAATTTTTGTCTTATCTCCTTGGTTTGTAAACCATACACTAAAGGATTTAGTCCTGGTGGTACAATATGGAACATTATACTAGCTATTTTCCTGCTTTCAGAGTATTCAGGAAAACGATGGAGAAAAATAAAACTGGCACAAGAGACCAACATGATTATATAAACAGCTATATGAGTGCCACATGTATTTATGGCTTTGCTGTTGAGTGATTTGTTTTTACTGGTTATGCATACAGTAGCAATCTTGCCATAAGTAATAAATACAGACCCAACTGAGAAGATAAAGACAATCACAGTATAAACTATTCCAAAGACATTATTAATGACCACATTTTCACAGGATAGTTTAAACAGCGAGGCATTGTCACAGAAAGGGTTTTCAATGTTAGATCTGCAGCGAGAGAGGCGTATAGTGAGACCCAACAGAATTGACACCATGAATACTGACAGCCCCAGGCTGATGCAGATAGTTTAACTACCATTTTATTGGTCATTATCGCTGTGTATCGCAGTGGATTGCATATAGCCACATATCTGTCAAATGCCATAATCATTAGCACATAGTGGCATGCTACTGCAAATAAATGCACAAAATAAGCTTGAATAACACACTCCACATATGTGATATAGCGCTGTGGTGTTTCTCTTAAAATGTCTTGCATTAAGCGTGGCAAAATGACAGTTATACCAATTATATCATTTAGCGGCAAGTTACAGAACAGAAAATGCATAGGATGATGAAGATTCTTCTCTGTTGAGATCAGGATTATAAATCCAATATTGGAGACCATTATAAAGACGTAAACCAAGAGAAGCAGGATGAAAATAGGATAGGAAGATTGAGTTGTAACTTTTAGTCCCTCCACAAGGAGAATGCTGTCTGTGAACGTCAGGTTGTCCATTGTCTTCCCTGCACAATCCTTTAATTAGAGTAACAAAAAAACATTATCATTATCATTAATAACATTTAATCTGATACTGCTGCATTCCACTCTGAGGAAAGTTCATATACTATTAAACAACCATACATCTCTTGAAAGTCTATTAAATGCATATTACCCAAATATGAAACAGTCTATTAAATGCATATTACCCAAATGTTTAAAAAATGCATAGCTTGTCATCTAAGCATTTTCATAGTGCATCACAAATCCTTTATCACCACATAGTAAATTGAAAAACCAAACAACCATGAAGATGTTTTAGCTACAAAGTTATGCCTTGCATAAATGAGTTGTCTTATAAAACAACACTTACTCGACACGCTGTTATTATCAAGATAGGTGACAATCAATTTGCTAGATGTGCAGTGAAAAACTGTTTACTTGCCCTTACCTTTTATTTTGTTTAAAGGTGTTTTTGTGACATTGTCATCATCCCACAGGAGACAACTGGTTGATAGCCCTGGTTGTCACGATAATAGTCACTGTATGCATATAATGCATGTAAACTCCACCTGCTTGGCCCAACGTGGGAATCCAGCAGCTGGTTGAAGGGCTTCTGCGTGTATGTCTTTTCTGGCACTTCTGGAAAAATCACTTTAATTTGTTAACCCTTTCGCACGTACGTTCTAAATATTCAGACTGGCAGCCTGGCGTGAGTTTTTTAACGCGACCGTTATTATAAAATGACGTGTTCTAATTTCCATGGTAACACATCAAACTTGACATGTGATGTTTTATTTTGTATTATTTTTTATACAAAATACTTACTGACTAAATTAAATACATGTAAGTGAACTCCTTATGGTTTAAATAATAAAAATAAAAACTAAATTATATGTTTGTTGATCGATAAGTTATCACGGGGTGTGGGCGATGCGCCGCCATTATATGTTTTCAACACTGACAGGGAGTCGGAGCCTGCGGGATTTACAACACAAGATCATCCACTTCTCCTGATATATATGACATTAAGTGAGGGAACAGGGTAGAAAATGATTGTGTTAGTTGATCTGTAAAGTTATCACAGGCTTTGGCATCCGAGCCGCCATTCTGTTTACAACGCTGACAGAGCCTGCTGGATTTACAACACAATATCATCCACTTCTTTTGATATAGGGTGAATTCAAGGTGGTTTGGACACTTTTTGGCATTAGGATGACTTGGGAAAAGTATCCCATTCACCCTATGTGACATTACGTGAGGGAACAGTGTAGAAAATGATTCTTGTGTTAGTTAGTTGATCGGTAAAGTTATCACAGGCTGTGGGCGTCTGTGCCGACGTGAACATTAACGTTATGTTTACAACACTGACAGGGAGTTGGAGCCTGCTGGATTTACAAAACAAGATCATCCACTTCTCCTGATATATGTCACACTACGTGAGGGAACAGGGTAGAAAGTGGTTGTGTTAGTTGATCTGTAATGTTATAATGGGTCATCATATGTTTACAACACTGATATCTTGCTGTTATATTTAGTATGTAATTACAACCTATATTTAGTTTTTGCTGATATTGTTGTGGTTGTGTAATGTCATTTGAAGTGTATGAAACCTAAAATAAACATTAAAAGACACTGAGCTATTTCCGGCAACAGGACGCTCCCAACACTGGCCCCTGGGACAGAAACCAAGGTTTCTTCCATATGACTAGGGAACGAAGGCACCTGCGCGTTACCTGATCATACGAAAAGGATTCCCTCTGGGGGAAAATCCCTTGGTTTTCAGCCACCACTGGAGGGGTCTCATGTGTAGCAGGCCAAAAGGTATCACATTGGACGCTGCTGCCATTTACCCCAGCACTCTCTGAAAGTGCTTCACAGTGATGCTGTGGCCTTGCCATATTCCTGAGACCATCGCCAGTATGGTCTCGACTCGCGCGGGAGACAAATGTGCCCGCATCGTTGTCGAGTCCCATACAATCCCCAGGAACGTAGTCCTTTGGGACGGCGTCAACACACTCTTTTTTGTGTTGAGTCTCAGCCCCAAGCACTTTATGTGGGCCAGAACGACATCTCGATGCCGAACTGCTATCTTGTACGACTGGGCCAATATGAGCCAGTCGACGATATAATTCAGCACATGGATGCGCTGAAGTCTTATTGGAGCCAGAGCTGCATCCATGCACTTCGTGAATGTGCGTGGGGAGAGAGCTAGGCCGAAGGGAAGCACTCGATATTGGTATGCTTCGCCCCCGAAAGTGAACCTCAAGAACTTCCTGTGACACGGAAGGATGGAGATATGGAAGTATGCATCCTTTAGATCTATCGTGACAAACCAGTCCTCGGACTGGATCTGACTCACGATGATGGGAATAGTGAGCATTTTGAATCTGAACCTCCTCAGAGACCGTTTCAAATACCTCAGATCTATAATCGGATGCAACCCTCCATCCTTTTAAGGAAATATAAAGTACCGGCTGTAGAACCCGGACTCCCTCTCCAGCGGAGGAACAGTAAGGATTTTACGGATTTTTAAGGAAAGCGAACCTCAAGAACTTCCTGTGACACAGAAGGATGGAGATATGGAAGTATGCGCCCTTTAGATCTATCGTGATGAACCAGTCCTCGGACTGGATCTGACTCACGATTATGGGAATAGTGAGCATTTTGAATCTGAACCTCCTCAGAGACCGATTCAAATACCTCAGATCTATAATCGGACGCAACCCTCCATCCTTTTTGGGAACTATAAAGTACCGGCTGTAGAACCCGGACTCCCTCTCCAGGCAGTAAGGATTTTACTTCTAGTACCATCACCCGAACCCATTCTGGTACCACTGCGGTCCAGTTCAACCCCCTGAACCCTGGAGGAGGGGTGTTACACGAGTCTCGTCCCCAACCCCCTGAAGCGGCTGACCGGCAGGAAGTAGTTGGGAGTGAGTCTCTGTGTGCGGACGACGGTGTTAACAGAGTCTCCAAACAACCCAGAAGGCGAGATTGGGGAGTCCAGGAGGAAGGATCTAGCCTTCTCCTTTATCCCCGACAAATTCAGCCAGAGATGTCTCTTCACAGTCACTATAGCAGCCATGGAGCAGCCGATGGCATGGGCCGTCTCCTTGGTGATGCGGAGAGACAAATCTGCAAAGTGAGACAAATCTTGGACTAGCGTTCATTCAGACTTCAGATTCACTGTTGCTTAGGGAGCATCCCCAAATTCGTTGTTCCAACGCAGTGAGACTTTCCTCGAAAGGAACCTGTTTACCAATCGCACCAAAAGTATTTATATTGACCATAGAGAAACAGCTTGTGGCAGTAACTGCAAGATTTGCATGATTGTATTGGCCCTGAGAAAGGGAGGGTGAGAAGGTCAGGGCCCGGCAGGGGGAAGATAAGATTAGGTCAGGTGGAGTCTTGTTTTCTCTTGTAGATCTCTTAATCAGATGAATGAAGTTGCATTGTCTTATTGCAGCTTAGATCTCTTGAGTTTGTTCTCAGGTGAAATCCATTCTTACATGCATTTGACACTGTACGTAAACTTGATAATGTTTACACAAATATTATGTTTTATTTTAGTATGCTGTTCACCCCAAAATTTTACTCATTTTCGTGTCATTCCAAAATGTACGACTTTATTCTGTGGAATATAAAATAATATTTTGAGGAAGCATGCTTTCTCAGTGGCTCATTTGTGGATGGGTGGGGTCAAAGACTGAGGAAAGGAATGCGCATGACATAGAAACAAACCAAAACACCACATGTGCTAAACAAGACAAGGAAATCTCATTACCCCCTCTCCACAGAGCGGCTACCAGACACTCCACCAGGGGACCCAGGAGAAACGTGAGGGACAGACCAGGGTGCAATGGGAAGGGCAGACCAGGGAGGGAGGGGAAACTCAGGAGACTTAGTCGGCGCACCTCGTTCAGGGGCCAAAGTCTGTGCACACAGTTCAGGGCCCCAGGGCGGTGCACACAGTTCAAGAGGCCGGGGCGACCCACACAGTTCAGGAGGCCGGGGTGACCAACACAGTTCACGAGGCCAGGCAGCCCACCCTGCCCAGGCAGCCCAACGGAGTCCTCTCTGGACTCGAAACCAGAAGCAGAATCTTTTCTGGACTCGAAACAAGAAGCTGAGCCCTTTCTGGACTCGTTACACAGAAGGGAGCTCTCTCTGGACTCTGTGCACAGGGCAGAGCCCTCTCCGGACTCGGAAACACCGGAACAGGGACCACCGGAACTGTCACAGAGGGAGCCTCTCCTCCTCCATTTCGGGTCCACCGGAACTGGGACGACTGGACTCGGTACCACCGGAAGTGGGTGCGTACCTCCTTCTCTGTCCCCGGGTCAGGTCCCCAATCTCTGCCTGGCAAGCGAAATCTCTCACGTCAGCCCCCTGCTGACAGATGTATTTAGAGTTCACATTGATCTGTAGACGCGTAAAGGGTTCCATGGGGGAAGATGAAGAACAAAGGCAATCCATCTCCTGCTGTTCTCTGTAGGCTGGTCCGTTATGTCACAATGGGTACAAAAGAAAAGTAGTGAGGACTCAATTGCAGGAGAAATAAGATTTATTGTTTATAACAAAGACACATACCAGGATCAGGAACGAGGAGTCAGGAACAGGAGACATCAGATGACATGACAAAGACAACAGGACTGAAAACACAAGGAGATTAAATAGGGGACAAACAAGGTAGGTAATGGGGAACAACAGGTGGGGCAAATTAATCAGTAATCAGATAACAAGAGGAGTGGGGTCAAAGACTGAGGACAGAAACACACATGACACAGAAATAAACCAAAGGACCACATGTGCTAAACAAGACAAGACAGGCATGTGACAACTACATCATTAATGTGGGCTTCACAATAACTTGAATCGCAAATTGCTTCAATGTAGGACAATGTAGGACACTTCAGGGAAACAGGTCTGTTTAGCTCAAAATTAATTTATGAATTAATTCATAGGGAATTTTAAAAGAGATTATTTTACAGCCGAGCAAATGACTTGTCCAGTGACCATTTGAACAGGCCGTAACTATCAACTCTGCAGCGGATATAAATATCCAAACAATAGTGAAATACTATAGCCTGGATTAGGGAGGCCTACTGAGGCCCATTGTATGATAGAAATGTATGCCAGAGAAGCCTGAGAAGTCATGCTCAGGAACTCGCTTAGAGGGAGGCCTGGTGAGGCCTACTACCTGATAGCGGGCCTGGCGGAAGGCCCAGTGCGGCCTGCTACCTGCTAGCGACTCGTGCTAACTGTTTCTCAGGTGACTGGAGCCCAGGAACACGCCCTTAGGGAGGCCCGGCGAGGCCTACTACCTTATGACCAGTCTTCAGGGAGGCCTAGTGCGGCCTACTACCCAGCAACAGCCTAGCAGCTCCTGTGCTAGCTGACACGGCGACTGGCAAACAGGAGCCTTCCTTCAGGGAGGCCTGGTGAGGCCTACTACCTGCCAACGGTTCATCACAACCTGCCAAGTGACTGAGCCCAAGAATGCGTCCTCAAGGGAGGCCTGGTGAAGCCTGCTACCTCATGCTGAGTCTTCAGGGAGGCCTGGTGCAGCCTACTACCCTTCAACAGCTTAGCAGCTTTTCCATGCTAGCTGACACAGAAACTGGCGAATGGGAGCCTGCTTTCAGGGAGGCCTAATGGGGCCTACCACCTCACAGCAGGCCTACAGGGACGGCTTCCTAGTGACAGGAGTGAAAAACTGTGATGTTATACCCTTGGGCTGACAGTAGCTTCTCTGCTGGCTGACAAAAATTAACATCCAACTGTTAACTAGGGTTATAGTTGGGAAAATCTGCTACTTGAAAGCCGACATCGTTGGGGAGCAACCTCCCCAAACATCGGGACTCACTCGCAAGGAGGCCAAACTTTGAGGCCTACCACCTGACCTGAAGTCTACTACCAAGACTGCCCCAGCTGGCTACTCACAGCCAACTGGCCTCAAAATCATCCTAGCCTAGCTGGGTGACCCATCCCGGAGGCCTCCAATTCCTTCTGGATCCAACTGTACAATGGTGCAGTTTTAACAGCAGCGCCTACAAGCCCTGGAACCTAATCACATTGTCCATAGCAGGGTACTCGGCAAACCAAATGCCCTGTACCCCCTAAGCGGGGGAGTACCACATACGCCACCCACCTCAATGAAGGCCCTAGCTTTAATAGCGGCCTACCATACCGTGCGAGGGCATCAGCCATGGCAATGCTCTGGCTACAAGGGAGCTCACGACCAAACCTACATCAACAAAAGGTTGCAAAGTGCTGCTCAGCCCGAGCCATGGGTGAGGCAGAATGATACAAAGCTAGGAGTGGAGGTACTCAAATCTACCCTACCTTGTCAGGGGAGTACTGCCAACTGGCCAGGTCATCTAAGGAGGGCCAGAGCCTGCCAAAGAGCTGGCGGCTTTCTTAAGAAACTAGCTCTGGAGGGCAGGGCTGCGCCTAAGCAAACAGTCTTTTCGTACTCATATGAAAAACGGGCTAGACCCTGCCCCACGTAATCCCTAGAAAGCCTAGGCCAATCTAGATCTATACTCGTAGTCCGAGAGGGCCGCTAATATTGCACCAAACAAAAAAGGGCACTCGGGTAGAAGTGCCAGTCGTATATTAGATCTGGCTCTAGCTCTAACTGTAGTTCTAGTGTAGTCTGTTCCTGCATTTTCCAGAACTTATGCTGAGAAAAGATACAAATGCCTAGCCTTTCCTCACAAAAGAAACCCTGTTTTTTTTTTTTTTTTTTTTTCACCCGCTACACGCCCGCAGGAATGAGCGGCACCCCCAGCGCTAATTCTAACGCATTTAGCTATTAGGTCTGGGAATAAAAAAAGGCTGTACAGCTCTCAAAGCGTGTACCATATACCGTGTTTGCTGGCCTCCACTAGCAATATTAGCTCACTTATACCGAGCTTAAGCAACTGGTAATAATATTTTATCGTTTAAGCCAGCCTGACAGGGGAACTACTATAGGCCCTTTTAGAACATATCCAGCGATCCCCGAAGCCCTCAGCGGGGAGCATAAGTCAGAAAATATATAATAATTTCCCATATATAGGGGACTTACCCACTCGCCTGCGGCACACCATGATATCTTCCCATATGAATGCTTAGGTGTACTACTAACACAGGGCTGAGGGAGGCGCACTCACAAACCAAGCCAGGCAGGCCGTCAGAGTCTGACGTATCTTTTCCTCCGCTCATCACAGCAGTTTAAGACATAAAATCCTCACCATAAATTACCTTTTATCTCTGTTCTCCTAACTTCTGGCTATAAGCAGAGAGTAGTTAGACATGATTTCTTATTATAAGAACACGATACATTCTACACAGATTTCAAACATCTTCTGAATTATGAGCATACGTATAATCATACTGATACCAAGCAAGGCACACTTTCACAGTTATAACAATTACATGAATTGTGAGTGATATATATGCATAATGGTCACATGTATTGGTTATAGACATGATATAGAATTATGCTGTAGAAGGATGTTTGAATGTAAGTCCGGCTATATCATCTGGTTCCAGCTCCAGCTTTGAGATGCAGGGTGGGCCAATTGAAACTCCTGGTGGGCCCAGACTTTTAACATTATTTTTTTTCTCTAACAAAACGTAATTTTATTAAGGAAAGTAAAGTGTTTTAGCTATGTTTTAAAAAAGCTTCCTATCAGCTGGTACTGAATATAGCCTTGGGTCAAAGGAATATTTTATGATTGCTTTTATTTGTCTCAGACTGCCAAACTGTGGCCAAAATCACACAGAATGAACCTGCTTAAGCCATCAAATGATGACACTCGCATTATTTTTTCAAAGGTTGGTAGCTTTGCAGGGTTCAATAGCTAGCTATGGTTAGCAAAGCATTATCATGTAAAAAAAATTATCCTTCTGCAAGTGCATTTGCTGAGGTTTCTTAACCGTCTTCGTTTTATGTATTTGATAATTTATTTTATTTATCTGTCATGCTGTTCTGGTTTATTTTCTTTCGGGGGTTCTCTCGGCAGGTTCTGATGGTTAGATGGAGCTCTATCAAGCTGTGAGCGGGAGTCACACCCAATGGTTTAAAATCCTCCTAACTGCAGATGCACAGAACTGTGATTCCTCATCTCTATGTGGCCTTTGTCTCCATGTGGCCTACTGTGGCTTTGTCCGCATGGCCTTTGTCTCTATGGAAAACAAAATATCTCAAAGCACATCCCTGTACTCCTAATCATTATGCAATTTTCATACTCCCCAACCGGTTTCCCATATCAAGAAGTTAGTTTAAAACTCATCTAATGACAGTTTTACAGAACTGCAGACCATCATCTCATCGGTATACCAGACATTCATTCAGGATCATGTGCTGCTACAACGGCAGCTGGACACAGGATTTCATGATGGTCAAGATGGTCTTCTTCAGCATTAGAATCCTATATAAGATGCAATGCTCAAACCATCAGGCATGCTCAGCAAACTCTCTCATAATTCTAAAGGTACATTCCTAATTAAAACTACTGGTTGTGGTGGCTTTCATATCTACAACACTCATAGCTAAGTGATCTGCTAATTCCACGGACTATAAGTCACCTCACGCGATCGTCTTGCATCTCAGACTAACCTGACTCTATACTGAACATCAGTAGCAAATTGTATTATACATTACACCCTTTACAAGTAATACTAAGGTAATACTTCATCTTCAGGCAGGAAATACAAGCATCCGATAACCTCCGGGTTCAGACAATGGACGGGGCCTACGCCAAAGAACTTTATCATTTCATCTATTCGATACTCATTGTATACAAACTATAAATAAAACTTATTCAAATTATTTTCTTGTCTCCAGAGTCTTTTGGGTAGAACTGTATATCCATTATAATTAGCAGTTTATTGCAGATTTATTTGAATGAAAAACATCTCGGTTACATATGGTAACCCTCGTTCCTTGAAGGAGGGAACGAAGACATACGTTGGACGTCACCGACAAATTGGGATCACTTCAGGGAGACCCTATCAGCTTCGAGATATAGAGAACAGGTCAATTGGCCATTGGCGTGTAAGATTTGCATCTCGCGATCCGCCCTGCACTGCAGCGCACTATTGTTTTTCACTGAGGAGCCGAGCTCGGCCCATAGTATAGGGGGAGGGCGAGGAAGATTTAGTCTCCTCGCCCCTCTCAGGAACCTGACGATCAGATCGTGCTTCCCCAGAGATTTACCATCTACCATGTCATGATTCGTGGCAATAGCGGCGACATAGACCTTGAGGGTGGAGGGAGACAGCCTTCTCTCCATCCAACCTGTCTTGTAGGAAGGAGAGCACTGAACTGATCGAGCATCTTCGGGGGTCTTCTCGGCGAGAAGACATCAATCGATGTACAGGTTCCACTTCTACCCATAGAGCTGCCTCATGCTCTAGCGGAAGTGATGGTGTCTACCACAGCCTGGTGTCTACCACTGTTCTCGCGACTGGGCAAGGATCAACCAGTCGTCAAGGTAGTTGAGAATACGAACCCCACGCTCCATTATGGGAGCAATGGCCACCTCCGCGGCCTTCGTAAAGACGCGGGGCAACAGGGCCAGCCCGAAGGGTAGGACCTTGTACTGATATGCTCGTCCGTCAAATGCAAAGCATAGAAACGGTCTGTGTCGAGGGAGAATCGAGACATGAAAGTACGCGTCCTTCGGGTCGATTGCTGAAAACCAATCTTGGGGAAGGATGCACCTGAAGATTAGTTTCTGCTTGAGCATCCTGAACGGCAGCCTGTGAAGGGACCGGCTTAAAAAGTGCAGATCCAAGATCGGCCTTAACCCGCCGCCTTTCTTGGGTACAATGAAGTACGGGCTGTAGAACCCGGACTTCATATCGGCTGGAGGGACCGGCTCTATTGTGTCCTTCGCCAGTAGGACTGCGATCTCCGCCTGGAGCACAGAGGCATTCTCCTTCGCCACAGAGGTGAAGTGAACACCCTGCACTTGGGGCGCCGTGCGAACTGAATCGCATAGTCTGATGGTACGGATGAGCCAGCTGTACTAGTGGGGACAACGGCGCCACAGACGTACCTGCAGCGGGGCAGCGAAGCGGCATGCAGGGACCCGACATAGACGGCATGGGAGCGGCCTGTTATGGGGTCTGCGTCCGCTGGGGAGGTGCACGAATGCGGGGAGGCAGCTTTGTGCGTCCCCAGCACCCCCGCTGTCGATTGGAGAGGCGCTTGAGGGTGCCAAGGCATGGAAGCGTCGGACACTGCCAGCGCGCTCTCTTGGCACCCAGAGATGTCGGAAACCGTTCTGTTATTGACAATTGGGGTTCCGATGGCACTAGGGCCAGTGGCGAAACAGATGTTAAATGTGATGAGCTCCCCTGGCCCTCCTCCTGGGGAGGGAGTGGTGCTGCAGCCATCTTCCAAAGAGCAGTCTCCTCCATCTCTGGTGGCAGGGTGGAGGCAACAGCAGACCGCCGGGGCAGGATGTGTTTGATCGCCTCCATCTGCTTCTGGACGCTGACTTCAATTGTGTTTCTGGGCCAGGATGGACATCGTCTGGCCAAGGGCCAGCGCTGTACGCAGCTCAACCGTGGCTCACAACCACCACAAACACAGCCTTGCGATGCGCTGGAGGAGTGGGGGGCCCATGGAGATATACTCGGCGTGGAAGCCTCACTGTAATCCTCAGGTCATCCAGGCTTATCAGCCAAAGTAGCCCCTTTTCTGGTGCACCAGAAAAGAAACTAGATCGGGGTATAAGCGAAAGGGACTCAACCCTGTTTGAGGTTTCATAGTCTCGACCGCGCATCTGAAGCGGCCGAGAGACGCGCGCTGGGTTGCCGTGACAACCCTCGCTGTTACCCGGCAGCTAGATGGTAACAGTCCTGTGTCTGCACTCACTGAGACAAACGCCCTCACCGAACCAACAGTTGCTGTGAGAACAGCAGTTTGTTATGCAGATGCAACGGTGAGCACGCGGTCGCGCTGATTGTGCCTTTTCGCCAACACAAAGCGCTCCTCTCATTCTCTAGAGTATCTCTCTTGTAGATAGGCTCTCTTTTAGAAAAGCAGTCTTGCTTCATCAATGCCATTCGGCTCTGAAGTGAATGACAATAGTGCGCTGCTCTCGCATCCTGTTTGTACCCCCATTGGCCTATTCTCTATTTCTCGAAGCTGAAAGGGGCTCCTTGAAGTGATCCCAATTTGTCGGTGACATCCGACGTACGTCGAACGTGACCAACTGAAAGGGAACTACTCTTTACAATTACAAATGTTCTAAAATAAATGGCCTATTTGAAAGTACACCTAGACTTTTCTTAACATAAGCTACATTTTTGAGAGTATCATCCTCAAATTTGAATCAAAACATGTTCAGACATTCAGTTTTAGCTTTAGGATATTTTCAGGCCTTTAACATTAAAGTCTCACTTATTCTTCCCTAAGTGAATTTCAGTAATAAAAGTCACTTACATGTATATTTTACCTGGTTTTACTCTGTTCCTATACTATGAGTTATTATGACTTCTGGGTAACTAAATTTGTCTAGTTTAAAATAAGACCAGATTTATGAATATAGACCATAGTGTTTAAGAGTTGCAGACATTTTTATATGGGTATGTCAATTTCAGAAAATTCTCAAATATAGGGGCACAAGTTAAAAGGTTCAAGTATGAAAAATACATAAATACACAAACAAGTAAATTATAAGCAATGAAATAAGAAAGATGCAAATTGCGAGCAATAGGACAAATAAACACAATTGAAAATAGTACTTTATTTTTTTCAGATATATCTAGCCTACTCAAGTAAGAAATAAAATATAGTCATCAAATATAAAACTGCATACTCTTCACTGTATGAACTGAATATGCTACCAAAGCTATTCGGTCAAGAGCCGTGAGTGATTTTCTATCCGCCTACTGCCGAAAACTATTCTATGACAAAATAACTTGTTTCTATAAAGTTCACATCATGCATAATCATAAACAATCATCACTTCAAGCTACTCAAGCTGATTTTACACATATTAAGCGGATGATGAACTAATTTTAATGGAACATGTTTCATCAACGACAAAAATCATTCACACATAAATGTGTCTTTCTGCAACATTTGTCATTTGTTCACTAAATTCGGCTCAGATCATCTTTAGGCCAGCTGATATTAAAAGTTATCAAAAGCATTTTGGGGGTGTTTATGATTATCGATCATAATTATTTTGTGGAGAAAAGGTATATGGGCTATTCATTTTCACAGTAGCACTTTTACAATTATTTATATTCTTATTTTTTATGCAGAGAAAATATATATAAAATATAATATATTTTTCTTTATAATTAATTTACTTTAGATTAACTTTATTTCTGTACCAAAGTTTTATAAACTTTTGTCTTATTTCTTTGGTTTGTAAACCATACACTAAAGGATTTAATCCTGGTGGAACAATGTGAAACATTATACTAGCTAATTTCCTGTTTTCAGAGTATTCTGGAAAACGATGGAGAAAAACCATAGTGGCACAAGAAACAAACATGATTATATAAACAGCTATATGAGTACTACATGTTTTTATGGCTTTGCTGTTGAGTGCTTTGTTTTTGCTCATTATGCATACAGTAGCAATCTTGGTATATGTTATAAACACCGAACCGAGTGAGAAGGTAAAGACAATCACAGTATAAATGATTCCAAACACATTATTTATGACCACGTTTTCACAGGATAGTTTAAACAGTGAGGCATTGTCACAAAAGGGGTTTTCAATTTTAGATCTGCAGCGAGAGAGGCGTATAGTGAGACCTAACATAATAGACACAATGAATACAGACAGCCCCCAGGCTGATATTGATAATTTAACTACCATGTTATTGGTCATTATAGTTGAGTATCGCAATGGATTGCATATAGCCACATATCTGTCAAATGCCATGATCATCAGCACATAGTGGCTTGCTGCTGCAAATATGTGTACAAAATATGCTTGAACAACACACTCCACATATGTGATATAGCGCTCTGAGGCTTCCCTTAAAATGTCCTGCAGTAAGCGTGGTAACATGACAGTGGTCCCTAGTATATCATTCACTGGCAGGTTACAGAACAGAAAATGCATAGGATGATGTAGATTCTTCTCTGTTGAGATCAGGATTATAAGTCCGATGTTACATCCCATTGCAAATACATAAACCAAGAAAAGCAGGGTGAAGATAGGATAGGAAGACTGAGGTGTAACTTTAAGTCCCTCCACTAGGAGAATGCTGTTTGTGACTGTCAGGTTGTCCATTGGTTGCTCTATAAAAAAAAAAAAAAACACCTGCAAACAGTAAAAAACAAAAAAAAAAACAAACAAAAAACAAACAGACCTGTCATCATCATTAAGAGCATAAATTGCTACATTATACTATGATGATTATACAAAAAATATGTTGACATATTGTTCTAAACAGTAAAATCTATTTATAACATCACATTTGATGGCATTTTCTGAACTTGATTTCCATATGTTAATCTATATATTATTTGTAAATCACACACATTACTTGCTGTCTGATCAGTTTTCATGGTCTATATTAAATAAAAGCACACAATCGATCATTGTAACACAATCACTACATAGTAAATAGGAAATCAAAGAACCTGCAGTCTGTCGTTGCTATACAGTAGTACTAAGATAGTTAACTGATTAATTAGCAGTCAATTCTGACAGTATTGAGAGTTACATAAATATGGACTTACTTTTCTCTTACTTTACAAGCATTTGCCTTTAAATATGTGGTTCAAAGATGTATGTGACACTGTCATAACCCAAGAGGGGATTGGCATAGCCAAATGGTTGCCATGAACACAACCACTGAAACTGTAATGATTTTATGTTGAAAGGGCCCTTGCTCTAGTCACCTGTAGGTGTCAGGAGTCACCCTGTGTTGTGGTTAGATTATTGTTTTTTTGGCTTATAACAGCTCACACAGTTTTTCTCCCCCTCATCCTTTCCGGAGGTGAACAAGGAGCTCTTGGGAAGTAATGACATTTCTGGGTTGAGTAGGTGATTGTGGTGCTCTTGTGCTCACGGTACAGACCATTGGTACAGACCTGTCACGTCTGCTACAAAGGAAAACTAGTGCGAGGACTCAAGTGCAAAAAGGGTGTATTTATTTACAGAAAAATAAAACAAACAAAAATACATAACCTCAAGATACCAACTGGGGAACGGGAGATGTAGACAATACAACGATCCGACAAGGACTAACAAAACACTACATGTGCTCCACAAGACAGGACAGACATGTGACAAGACCATTACTACAGTTTGCCTTTGGGGACAAGTATACCAGAACAAGGTCCTTCCCAAGGACTGTCCCTGTTACCTTGTGTCTTCATGGAAGGCGCAGAGGCTGCCATTGGCTTGCTCAGGGAAGTGGGTATTCGCATTCTCAAATTACCTTTAAGATTTGCTTATACTAGCGCACTTTCAGGATCTATTGTGTGGATACAGGGGCCTGGTTCTTAGACACCTCAGCCAGGTGGGGGCTTCAGGTCAGCTGGGAAGCATGCAAGCACATCATGCAAGCGCATTTTTGTTTTTTTCTCAGCAGGTGGTACAGCAACCATGGTAACAGGACGTACATGTATGCCCCTGTTCCCTCTTTCAGGGAACGAAGGTTACCATACGTAACCGAGACGTTCCCTTTCAGTTGGTCACTCTCGACATACGTCAGAAAGGATCACACGAAATGGGATCCTTACCAAAATGCCATGTTGCTGGCCCTTTTAGTGCCCTGCATAAGCCTTTCAGACCCCCACCTGTTTTGGGCAGAAGCTTATGTAGTGTCAATCACTGCTGTTCTGCATGACCTAATCAGTGAGACTATTGGATAACACTGGGAAAGCGTGCCCTTTTCATTGCAAATAGAACGCTGTGGAAGCCGCATCCTGCCCGAAGGGAGGCAACCATGTGGAATTCACACATATGGACTAGCCATTTGGGTAGTACAACATGTGGAATGTCTCTGGAGTGGTCCCAGCCTATTTTTGGGGGGAGACGACACTGGCTAGCCAAGGAGGGTAGCTGTACCATAGAACAATATACATATGGGGTTGCCGCAGAGACCGCAACATATGGACACCCAGCCTAGCACAGGTTCCTTAATGCATACGAGTGTAAGGCCTGATGCCAGACACTCCGCCATGTCTGACTGCCAGGGGTGACGGAGGAACTCATCTGGGTTATTCATTTCTGGGTAAATTACTGGAGCAATAAACACATGTATCTGGCCCACCAGGCGAGAATGGTGTAGCATGTTGACACTTGAACAGGTTCCCCGCGCTACTGGCCACTTGGGGCGAGTATATAGGAGGATACTGACTCTACACAAAGGCTATAAATTCTAGCAAACGTGTTGGGTGTCACCCAGTCCACAGCTCTACAAATATCTGTCAGCGAGGTACCTTGAGCCTGTGTCCAGGTGAACGCAACATTCCTAGTAGAGTCCTCTCTCAACTAGAATGGTCAAGGAATTTTTTGGTTTTGTTCCACCAAGACAACAGTATACACTATCCAGTGGGCTAACCTCTGCTTGGAGACAGCCTTTGCTTTCTGCTGGCCTCCATAACAGAAAAAGAGCTGGTCGGAGGTCCTAAAGCTATGCGTTCTGTCCATGTATAACCGCAGAGTGCAGATGGGACAGAGAAAAGCCAGGGCTGGGTCTACCTCCTCCGAGGACATCGTTTGCAGGTTCACCACCTGGTCCCTGAAGGGAGTGGTGGGGACCTTGGGCACATATCGGAATTTCAGGCAGGATTTGTTGAACAAATGCATACACATCCCTTAACCTCTTGATGGAAGCCAATGTTTCAAAGACTTGGGAGGATGCCGGATGAACTGAATTGCATAAACAAGTCTGATGATATGCGGGATGGTCTGGGGAGCGCTAGCCTGGCTCCGTACCGAGACCATACCAGTGGGACCAACAGAACCACAGCCGTACACATGGAGGGGCAGTGTCTCAAAGTGGGGTCTGAGTGTGCGGTGCAACACTTACCTGTCTCCACAGTTGGACAGTAGGTGCGTGAGAAGACCTGATTGAGCTCTCGAACCGCACGCTGTTGTCTGCTAGCGACTAAAGAAAGGCCACAAGAGTGGCGAGGCATAGTGTTGCACATTGTCATCTTCGCCTTCTCATAAAGAAGGGGATGAGAGTGGCAAGGCATAGCGTCACACACTGTCATCCTCACCTCCTTATGGATATAGAAACAAGAGTGGCTAAGCATAGTGTACACTGTCATTCTTGCCCTCTTGTGGGAAGGGGAATCAAATCAGCCGTCCCGTCTGTCTCGCTTGGGGACGGGAAGGCGAGGAGATGTCGATCGCCGCATCTCAAGGTGGGCTGGAGTCCTCTGAGGATGATGACTCGGCTGTCGGCCGCCTCCATTGGCTTCCCGTGACCGTTTCGCGATCTCCTCTGCCTTCACTACCCTCGATGAGGCTGTAGCCAAAGGGTACACTGGGATTCCCCCAGTCGAGCGCTCTGTTGTGATGCAACTGTGTCCGCAGAGTGCTTCGACTTGGTGTGGTGACCCTAAGCACCCCTCCAAGGCCTGTAGGTTCACATCAACCTTGGTGGCGAAATCCTACAGAGCTGCGGGGCAGGCTGCTGCCTCTTTGCATGCCATGGCGGCTCTTCAGGCCTACCAGGCCAAGTTTCTGTGTGACATGCACGAGGGTGGGGCTGACCCAGGACTCAGAAATGAGTAGCGTGCCCCCGCCGAACTCTCTATCCGGGCAACAAAGGTGACCGCACGCTCCCTGGGTCAGGTGATGTCCACAGCTGTGGTCCAGGAGAGACACCTGTGGCTCAGTCTGGCCGATATGCGTGACGACGAGCGGAACCGGTTCCTCAACGCTCCCATATCCCAGACTGGGCTATGCGGTGGCGTGTTTGAGAGCTTCGCCCAACAGTTCTCAGCCACCCAAGATCAGACTGAGGCTATCAAGCACATACTGCCCCGGCGGCCAGCTGCTGCCTCCACCCAGCCGCCCACGCAGTCTCAGTCTGCTTGCAGCCAAGCGCGCCCTCCAGCGGCTCCCACCCCTCGTGTGCCACCCCAGCAGCAGCCTTCACCGGGGCCGTGCCGAGGAAGCCGCAGCCTTCCTGGTCTCCTCTGTCAGGGCGCTACGCCTCCCACATCCGGGCCGGTAACGTTACCTCGCTGCCCCACCCGGGGTACGCCTGTCGTCCGTGCAGTACCTGGGAGCCTGGCTTCAGCTTCCGGGTCTGTCCCGCTGGGTCGCGAGGACCATCAGGTTCGGCTACGCGATTCAGTTCGCGCAGGCTCCTCCCCGCTTTCGGTGAGTCCGCTATACCATGGTGGGCTCCAATGCCCCAGTCATGCGTGTGGAGGTTGCCATCCTGCTGGCGAAGGGTGCGATCGAGCCTGTCCCTCCAGCCGAGATGGAGTCCGGCTTCTACAGCCCCTACTTCATTGTACCCAAGAAAACGGGCGGGTCACGGCCAAACCTGGACCTGCGCGTCCTGAACTGATCCCTTCACAGGCTTCCGTTCAGGATGTTGATAGCGAAACGCCTTTTTGAATGCGTTCGTCCAGCCGATTGGTTTGCAGCGATCAACCTGAAGGACGCCTACTTCCATGTCTCCATCCTTCCTCGACACAGACCGTTCCTACGGTTTGCTTT
Source organism: Gobiocypris rarus (assembly GCA_023029165.1). Lineage (NCBI taxonomy): Eukaryota > Metazoa > Chordata > Actinopteri > Cypriniformes > Gobionidae > Gobiocypris > Gobiocypris rarus. The sequence continues at coordinate 15,207,077 of CM040930.1, read as the reverse complement.
CGAGGGGCGGGCATATCAGTACGCGGTTCTCCCATTCGGGCTATCTCTGTCCCCTCGTGTCTTCACGAAGGTCGTCGAGGCAGCCCTTGCGCCACTCAGGCAGCACGGGGTTCGCATCCTGAATGGCGACCGAGTCGATCTCCATACCTCGATGACTGGCTCATACTGGGCCACTCTCGAGAGCAGGTGTGCGAACACAGAGATCTTGTTCTCCAGCATCTAGCCCCTCTGGGCCTTCGGGTCAACTGGGAGAAGAGCAAACTCTGCCCCGCGCAGAGGATATCTTTTCTCGGTATGGAGATCGACTCGGTCGCCATGTACGCACAGCTTACGAGCGAGCACGCGCGCAGTCACTGCTGACTTGTCTCCGTCAAATCTGGAGCATATGGCATCTGCAGCCGTGGTAACGCCGCTCGGATTGCTTCATATGAGACCGTTTCAGCATTGGCTTCGCGATTGAGTCCCGAGATGGGCATGGCAGACAGGCACGCTCCGGGTCCAAGTGACTCGGGCCTGCCTTCACCCCGTGGTCGAACCTCAGTTTTCTACGGGCCTGGGATGCCCTTAGAACGAGTTTCCAGACATGTGGTTATGTCAACAGATGCATCCGCAATGGGCTGGGGGGCCATGTGCAATGGACATGTGGCTGCGGGCTCCTGGACAGGGTGCCTACATGTCAATTGCCTCGATTTGCTGGTAGAACGGTTCGCCCTGCACCACTTCCGAGCGTTGCTCAAGGGTCAACATGTGCTAGTCAGGATAGACAACTCGGCCACAGTAGCGTAAATCAACCACCAGGGGGGTCTAGGCTCTCGCCGGATGTCTCAACTCGCCCGCCATCTCGTCCTATGGAATCAGAAGGTCCCTTCGTGCTGTCCATATCCCGGGAGAACTGAACCGTGCAGCCGACGAGCTCTCATGGTGTCAGCCACTCCCTGGGGAATGGCGACTCCATCCCCAGACGGTCCAGCTGATTTGGGAACAGTTCGGCGACGCGCAGGTAGATCTGTTTGCCTCCCACGACTCTTCCCACTGCCGCCTGTTTTACTCCCTGACTGAGGGCACGCTCGGCACGGATGCTGTGGCGCACAGCTGGCCGCGGGGCCTACGCAAATATGCGTTCCCCCCAGTGAGCCTTCTCGCACAGCTTCTGTGCAAGATTAGGGAGGACAAGGAGCAGGTTCTGGTCGCCCCGTATTGGCACGGCCGGACCTGGTTCCCAGAACTCTTACTCCTTGCAACAGCCCTTCCCAGGCCAATTCCTCTGAGGAAGGACATCCTGTCTCAAAGACGGAGCACCCTTTGGCACCCGCGTCCCGATCGGTGGAACCTCCACGTGTGGCTCCTGGATGGGACGCGGCAGGTTTGAGTACGCTGCCACTTGCGGTGGTGGCTACCATCACTTCCACTAGGGCAGAGTCTACTAGACATGCCTATGCTTTGAAGTGGAACCTCTTCATCACCTGATGCTCTTCTCGCCAAGAAGACCCCTGGAAATGCCAGATCGGGTCCGTGCTCTCGTTTCTCCAAGAAGGGTTGGATCGAAGGCTGTCTCCTTCCACCCTTAAAATATACGTGGGCACTATATCTGTCCACCACGACCTACTGGACAACAAAAAGGTAGGTCAGCACGACCTGGTCATCAGGTTCCTGAGGGGAGCAAGGAGACTAAATCCTCCTCGCGCTCCCCTCGTGCCCTCTTGGGACCTCTCAGTTGTGTTAGATGCTCTGCAGAGGCCTCCCTTCGAGCCTTTGCGGTCAGTGGAGCTTCAGTTCCTGTCTATGAAGACGGCGCTCCTGATCGCTTTGGCCTCCATCAAGAGGGTAGGGGACCTGCAGGCATTTTCGATTGATGAAGTGGCTTGATCCTGAGACGTGATCCTGAGACCCCGGCCTGGATATGTGCCCAAGGTTCCCACCACTCCGTTGAGAGACCAGGTGGTGAACCTGCAAGCGCTGCCCGTGGAGGAAGCAGACCAAGCCTTGGCACTGCTCTGTCCAGTACGCGCCCTCCGTGCTTACGTAGACAAAACGCAGTGTTTCAGGACCTCAGACCAGCTCTTTGTCTGTTATGGTGGGAAGCTGAAGGGAAAGGCTCTCTCGAAACAAAGGCTATCTCACTGGATAGTGGACACCATTGTTTTGGCGTACCAGCAGCAGGGGCGCCCATCCCCCTTGGGGTCAGGGCACATTCCACCCGGAGTGTCGCCTCCTCTTGGGCTCTAGCGCATGGCGCTCCGCTAACAGACATCTGCAGAGCTGCAGGCTGGGTGACACCGAACACATTCGCCAGATTCTACAATCTCCGTGTGGAGCTTGTGTCCGACTATGTACTCGCCTCTACAAGTGGCCGGTAATGGACTAGGCTCAGGTGTCTTTGCTTGCTCGGATCCAGTCACTCCACGGACTGGATACGTGCAAATTCTCCTCAGGTTTAGCTTCCCCGGAAGCCCTGAGCTCCTCCAGCACTGTCTACGCTGACACCAGTAAGTCTACCCTTTCGAGCCAGACCCTCATGTCCGGCCAGGTGCCTCCGTGTGCATGGTTCCCCCTCCGGGCGACCCCCACATGTGTATGTCCACCGTAAGCCTCCCTGAGTGGGTGTCTTCCCTGGGCAGGCTTGGCAAGCCTTGCCCCACCTGGGGTTAAAAGTCCACCTTCGGCTGGTACTCCAGGGTTCTTCCATATGTAGCCCCTTCGGTCATATGTGTATTCTTAAGTCCTCCCTACGGGTAGGCAGCTTGGCGCATACTTCCACCTGGAATATGCTTCCCAGTGTACCTTGGTATTCCTGTTTTAAATGGGAGTCATTCGTCCGTAGTAGTCTTACTACAGGGAACTCACACTAACGCAGGGCACTGGAAGACAGCCGAGTGGCATAATTATATTGGGACCCCCATTCGTCAGTCACTGACGTTACTCTGAGTGACTGAACGAAAGGGAACGTCTCGGTTACGTATGTAACCCTTGTTCCCTGAGGAGGTAAGGGAGACGTAACGTCCCACTGCCACATCTGCTGTACCGCTGAAACGGCCGGGAGTTCAGTCTTAAGTTCCTCAGCAGGTAACATAATGCGATCATGCCAGCGTTCTTCCTGATATACCCACGCAGTGGGGCGGAGTCCGCTATGCAAAATCCACATGCCCAATGACATTGGCACTGCCATTGGGCGCTTTCTAGATCTCGAAGTTGATAGGCTTCTGAACGAAACCCCCATTCGTCAGTCACTGACGTTACGTCTCCGTTCCCTCCTCAGGGAACGAGGGTTACATACGTAACCGAGATGTTTGCTACTATCTAGTGCCAGAGTTGCAGAAAAGCATAACACCTTAGTGTAAAATTAAACCATTCTTAGCATCTAAGCTGACAGACAAAAAAACGGGGGAAAATGCTATTGATGCGTTATTAAAACAGATACCATGGACATTTGCCAGTCTCGTTTAAGATTAGGGTTAAACGGCAATTAATTATGCTGACCGATCTTTTCGTGTTTTAACTGCCATCTACAGTACACACGACGGTACTGTGCGTGTGCACGCGAAGGAGGGTAGTCTCCAGCCGGCGGGTCGGAATTAGGCACAAAACCGGTTAAACATTTCATTTGCGTGCTTACGCACGGTTTTAACATGAGCGTGCGCACCAGGGAATGTGAGCGGAGCAGAGTGGGAGTGGAGCGAGGAGTGGAGCGGCGTGATTTTGCCTGGAGCTAGGAGCGTTTTTTTAATTCGGAGCGTCACAGTTTTCACGCGCTCCGTGAGCGCTCCACTACCGCTCCGTCACGAGCACAACTCATGTTAACGCCCCATAATGCATATGCATTATAGCGTGAACAAATTCACATGTTGTTAAGCATGGTTAAACGCCACTGACAGAAAGATGGATTTTCTGAAATACTACCTTAAAGAAGGTGAACAAAAATACAAATGTATCTTAAAAGGTAAAGACGACAAAGGAGCATGCCAGTGTGGGGAGGTGATTACAACTACAAAAGGTTCATTGTGGAATCTTAAAAGGCACATGTCAAGGAAACATGATAAGGTGTTCCACTCACATTTGGAAAGAAAATCTAAAGGGTGGTAAAACATAGCCTATCAGTGTCTTAATTGTCTCTAAATATTATAGGTAGATATTGCAACATAATCCAATCGCTATCTCGCCTGTAATTTCCCGAATTAAATTGAATTAAAATTTAACAACCTAAACCACCAACACCAACTGAATTAATTAATTTGTTAATAAGTTGTGGCTTTTACTGATTAATTTTAGCGTGCAATTTAAATGTATTTGTAGAGGAAGAAGAACAGCAAACATGTAAAGAAGCAGAGAGCAGTAGATTTAAATGCTTCTTTCAACAACGAACGACAAAAGTAAATATATCACAAGAGAGGAAGAGTGAACTGGACCAGGCCTTCTTTAAAATGGTCTACATGGACTATGAGCCACTCACCAAAGGAGAAAGAGAAGGGATGCGTTATTTTGCGAACACTGCACAGCCTGGCTACATCCCACCTTGCTACTGCACGGTCCGCGACACACTCATGCCACATGCTTTATTAGAGTTGGAGAATAAGCTGCGCGCTCTGCTGCAGCACTGCAATGGACTCTCATTGGCCGTTGATATTTGGACAAGCCGACGGGGTCACAGTTTTCTGGGTATTGTGGGCAGTTTTATTGATGAAAACTTTCAAGGCCACACTGTTCTGCTGAGCTGTGAACACATCCAGGGACACCACACAGCGAAGCACATTTATGAAAAATATGAGGAGGTCCTGAGACGCTGGAATGTACAACGTGGTGTGATCAGAGTGGTTACTAATGGTGCCAGCAATATGGTGAAAGCATTCAATTTGCCTGGTTTCAATGAATTCGGGGATCTGCTGGACCAAGATGTCGGGGACGGAGAGACAGCTGTTGAGGAGGGTGATGTTCCAGATGATGCACTCCTGCAGACCAGCTGGCCATCCAGTTAAACATGATGGTAGAGCACTATGTTACAGAAGAAAATCTTCATCTGCGTTGCCCGATTCACTTACTCCAACTGGCTATTAAAGATGCGATTGCGAAGCATAGTGCAGTAAATTCTATAATCAGCAAGGTTGGAAAAATAGTAAAAACAGTCAGAAAAAGCACACCGAACACAGAGGAAACTGACAAATTAGGTGTTCGTCCCACAACTGCATGCGCAACCAGATGGAATAGTCAGTTGCGGATGATCGAGTCGGTGCTCAAAATGTTTGAAAAGGACGCGCTGTTGCAAAACAGAATGACGTCTATCACAGAGGATGGGAAAATCTCATGCAATGATGTTTTCATGCTTCAAGGCTTAGTGAGAGTACTCACACCATTTGCCGAACTAACAGATAGTTTGCAAAAGGAACTGGGAAACCTGGGGATGATCCTGCCAGCAGTTGCAGAAATATGCAGAATGATGGCTAGTGTCTCCAGTCCACTGGAAATAGCTCACCCTGGCCGATATGCGCGACGGCGAGCGAACCCGGTTCCTCGACGCACCCATATCCCAGGATGGGCTATTCGGGGCGGTTGAGAACTTCGCCCAACAGTTCTCGGCCGCTCAGAAGCAGACTGAGGCGATAAAACATATTCTGCCCCGGCGGTCAGCTGCTGTTTTCACCCCACCGCCCGCGCAGTTGCCTCAGCCTGCTCGCCGCCGAGGACGCCCTCCGGCGGTTCCCTCAACCTCTGCGCCACCCAAACAGCAGCCTCCACCCGGGCCGCGCAGAGGTGCCCGCAGGAAGGCGTCCCAGTCCGCTCCAGCCCCGCAGCCCGCGAAGAAACGCCAGGCTAAGCGGCGCTCCTGGCGCGGATGGCTCAGGGATGGGCAGTTCTCCAAAGGAGACGGCAGCAGGGCCGCTCCTTCCCCCGGTGGAGGGCCGGGGAGAATCTTTTGTTCAGCTGCTGGCCCCCGGGTCAGCAGCACCCTAATATGGTTAAAGAGAGAACTGATATCCCCATCCCTGAGCACCCAGAGACCGGTGATCGGGTCCCGCCACTCGCATCCCTCTCTGTCGCCAGCCTCCTCTCAGAGCAGACCCCAGCGGGCGTCGTCCTTTCCTGTTCTCCTCTGTCAGGGCGCAGCCGTTAACCGTGCCCCCACACCGGGACGCCCAACCGCCTCCCATGTCCAGGCCGGTAACGCTGCCTCGCTGCCCCACACTGGGTACATCTGCCATCCCTATGACCCCGCTGGTGCAGTTCCTGGAGCAGCCTGGCTTCAGCTTCCGGGACTGTCCCACTGGGTCGCACGGACTGTCAGGCTCGGCTACGCGATTCAGTTCGCGCAGACTCCTCCGCTTCAGAAGTCCGCCGAACCGTGATCGGGGCCAACGCCCCGTCATGCGTCGGAGATTGCCACCCTGCTGGCGAAGGTGCGATCGAGCCTGTCCCTCCGGCGAAATGGAGTCGGGTTCTACAGCCCCTACTTCATTGTACCCAAGAAAACCGGTGGGTTACGACCAATCTTGGACCTTCGCATCTTGAACCGATCCCTTTACCGGCTTCCGTTCAGGATGTTGACTGCAACGCCTTGAATGCGTTCGTCCTCGATTGGTTTGCAGCGATCGACCTGAAGGGCGCCTACTTCCATGTCTCCATCCTTCCTCGACACAGACCGTTCCTACGGTTTGCTTTCGAGGCGGGCATATCAGTACGCGGTCCTCCCTGTCTCTGTCCCCTCGCGTCTTTACGAAGATAGCCGAGGCAGCCCTTGCGCCCCTATGGCAGCACGGGGTTCGCATCCTGAACTATCTTGACGACTGGGTCACTCTCGAGAGCAGGTTTGCTGACACAGAGATCGGGTGCTCCAACACCTAGCCTGTCTGGGCCTTCGGTCAACTGGGAGAAGAGCAAACTCTGCCCGGTGCAGAGGATCTCTTTCTCGGTATGTACATCGACTCGATGTCGCCATGCGCGCCAGCTCTCGGCGGCGCGGCAGTCTCTGCTGACTTGCCTCCGTCATGTCGAGAGCAAGAATGCGGTCCCACTGAAAGCGGTTTCAGAGGCTCCTGGGGCATATGGCATCTGCAGCCGCGGTGACGCCGCTCGGATTGCTTCATATGAGACCGCTTCAGCATTGGCTTTGCGATCGAGTCTCGAGATGGGCATGGCAGTCTGGCACGCTCGGGTTCAAGTGACTCGGGCCTGCTTACAGGCGCTCACCTGTGGTCGAACCTCAGTTTTTCACGGGCCGGTGTGCCCTTAGAACGAGTTTCCAGGCATGTTGTCGTGTCGACGGATGCCTCTGCCACGGGTTGGGGTGCCATGTGCAATTGACAAGAAGCCGCGGGCTCCTGGACAGGACCCCAGCGCCTCCTGCATGTCAATTGCCTCGAGTTGCTGGCAGTACGGTTCGCCCTGCACCGCTTCCGAGTGTTGCTGAAGGGTCAACATGTGCTTGTATGCGGACAGACAACACGGCCGTAGTAGCGTACGTCAACCACCAGGGCGGTCTACGCTCCCGCCGTATGTCTCAACTCGCCCGCCATCTCGTTCTATGGAGTCAGAAGCGCCTGAGGTCCCTTCGTGCTGTCCATATTCGGGAGTCCTGAACCTGCAGTCGGCGAGCTCTCGCGGTTTCAGCCTCTCCCGGGAGAATGGAGACTCCATTCCCAGTCGGTCCAGCTGATTTGGGAACAGGATGGGACGGATGGGACGCGCAGGTTTGAGTAGCCTGCCACCTACGGTGGTCGCCACCATCACTTCCGCTAGGGCAGAGTCCAATCGGCATGCCTATGCGTTGAAGTGGAACCTCTTCGTCACCTGGTGCTCTTCCCGCCAAGAAGACCCCTGGAAATGCCCGATCGGGTCTGTGCTATCGTTCCTCCAAGAGGGGCTGGAGCGAAGGCTGTCTCCCTCCACCCTCAAAGTCTATGTGGCCGCTATATCTGCCTACCACGATCTCTTGGAGAACAAGAAGGTAAGTCAGCACGACCTGATCATCAGGTTCCTGATGGGGGCAGGGAGACTGAATCCTCCTCGCTCTCCTCTCGTACCCTCTTGGGACCTCTCAGTAGTTTTAAGTGCTCTGCAGAGACCTCCCTTTGAGCCTTTGCGCTCGGTTGATATTAAGTTCCTGTCGATGAAGACGGCTCTGCTGACCGCATTGGCCTCCGTCAAGAGGGTCGGGGACCTGCAGACATTTTCGGTTGACGGCGTGCCTGGAGTTCGGGCGGCTAATTCTCACGTGATCCTGAGACCCGGCCTGGATATGTGCCCAAGGTTCCCACCACTCCGTTCAGAGACCAGGTGGTGAACCTGCAAGCGCTGCCCGTGGAGGGGGCAGACCCAGCCTTGGCACTGCTCTGTCCAGTCTGCGCACTCCGCCTACGTGACATGACGCGCAGTGTTTCAGGACCTCAGACCAGCTCTTTGTCTGTTATGGTGGAAGCGGAAGTGCTCTCTCAAAGCAAAGGCTGTCTCACTGGTTAGTGGACACCATTGTTTTGGCTTACCAGCAGCAAGGTCGACCATGTCCACTCGGAGTGTCGGCTCCTCTTGGGCTTTAGCGCATGGCGCCTCGCTAACAGACATCTGCAGAGCTGCAGGCTGGGCGACACCTAACACATTCGCCAGATTCTACAATCTCCGAGTGGAGCCAGTGTCCGACTATGTACTCGCCCCCCCCGAGGGGCCGGTAATGGGCCAGGCTCAGGTGTCTATGCTTGCTTGCCATTCCACTCCTCGGACTGGATACGTGCGATATTCCTCAGGTGAGCTCCCGAGAGCCCCTCTGCGAGCCCAGACCCTCATGTCCGGCCAGGTGCTTGTGTGCATGCTTCCCCTCCGGCGACCCCCACACGTGTATTTCACCGTAAGCCTCCGCAGTGAGCGGGTTTCTTCCCTTGGCATGTCCCTGCCACCCCTAGGGTTAAAAGTCCACCCTCGGCTGGTACCCTAGAGTTTTCCCATATGCAACCCTTGCGGGTCATATGTGTACTCTTAAGTCCTCCCTATGGGTAGGCATCTTGGCATTTCCTCTCTGGGATATGCTTCCCAGTGTACCTTGGTATTCCTGTGATAAGTGGGAGTCCTTCGTCCATACTAGTCTTACGACAGGGTACTCACACTTACGCAGGGCACTGGAAGACAGCTGAGTGGCGGGATTAGATTGGACCCCCATTCGTTAGTCACTAACGTTACGTCGTAGTGACTGAACGAAAGGGAACGTCTCGGTTACGGATGTAACCCTCGTTCCCTGAGGAGGGAACGGAGACGTAACGTCCCGTTGCCACATCAGCTGTGCTACCTGGAAACGCAGGAGTTCAGTCTTGGCTCCTCAAGCAGGTAACATAATGCGATATTGCCACGCACTCCTTATATACTCACGCGGTGAGGCGGAGTTACGTAGGCAAATTCCGCATACCCCATGGCATTGGCACGCTATTTGGGCGTTTTCTCAAAGCTCGAAGATGATAGGCTTCTAAGCGAAACCCCCATTCGTTAGTCACTAACGTTACGTCTCCGTTCCCTCCTCAGGGAACGAGGGTTACATCCGTAACTGAGACGTTTTATTATAGTAGCCTAAAAGTTTAGTAACAATGGTAAAAAAAAATCTAATAGTACAATACATTAATTATTTTGAAACATAAAATATAATAATAATAATAATAATAATAATAATAATGTTATAATTTAATAATAATATAATTTAAAAAATGTAAAGGGTATAATAACGTAATTGTATTGTTCTTGTATAGGTAATGTATATGTTCTTGTCAAGGCAAACAGATTGAGATCCGGGAGTTATTAGTTCATCAAACACAACTTCTCTGCAGTATGTATAAAGTAGCACCCCCGGCCCCTTCCCTCGTCAGCGCTGACCCTGAGCCAACAAGCGCAAAGAAAGTCAAGTCAATGTTTCAATCATACGCAACTGCGACACATTCATCTGCAGCACTAGACGTAAAAGGAGAAGTCGAACTATACCTCGCAATGCCAAGAGTGAACCCCGATGTTGACATCCTTAGCTTCTGGAAGGAAAACTCCATTATTCTCCCCCAACTTTCACAAATGGCAAGACGAATATTTAGCATCCCCAGCGGCTCAGCCAGCGCAGAAAGGGTGTTTTCTATTGCTGGCCTGATGTCCTGCACGAATCGCATGTGCTTGACACCTGCCACTCTACAAAAACTAGTTTTTCTGAAAGTGAACGCAGCATTGGATTTATAGTTTTGATGATTACAAATTCAACCAACCAACCAACTAACATTTTTGCTGTTCATATAGGCTAATTACAGTTCTGAATGTTAATGCCTAAGTAGACAATAGCCTATTATATATATATATATATATATATATATATATATATATATATATATATATATATATATATATATATATATATATATTTTTTTTTTTTTTTTCTGTTGGAAATTTAACTTATTTTAGTTTGGTGATTTATTATTTTTTAATTTATGTTTTTCGTTTGGTCATTGATGTAGGCTAATTTAGCCTCATCCAGCATTTTGTTTTATTTTAATTTTGTTCAAAAGTGAGCAACTGATAGCCTAATTTATTAGCTTACTATTATTTATTAGCTTATTACTGTTCCAATAAAGAACGTTGATGTTTTCCACCTAGTATTGTGTATTTATTTTACACTGAATGCTTCTTTGAATCTGCACAGAGGTTTGTGATATTTAAAACAAAGAAAATAATGAAAATGTACAGTGGAGCGTTAATAAGGCACCATTTTTCCATGGAGCGAACACGGAGCGAGGTTTAAGTGAGGAAGGAGCGGGAAGGGAGCGAGGAGCGGAAAGTGATAAACCCGGAGCGGAGCTGGAGCGGAGTGATTATGAAATGCTTTGAGCGCGGAGCGAAAATTCTTGCCGCTCCACTCCGCTCACATACACTGGTGCGCACTAAACGCCTGTCAAACACGTGATTACTGGACTAAGTAGTCTTACAGCACTAATACTGTCACACACAAGGTTAAAATAAACACAGTTGGTTATGTCTAAAGTGAAAGTAAAATCAGCGTGTGTCTGTATTAGATGCATGCAGGTCTTAAATTGACAGCAGTGCAGCCTAGTTAACCTGTTTCCGCTTTTCCTTAAAGGGACAGTTCACCTCTAAAATTTTGTCATTATTTACTCACTCTAATATTGTTCCAAACCTGTATTAATTTGTCCTGTTGAACACAGACAGTCTAATACCAGACATTTGATGGAAGCCATTGACTTCCATATTATTATTTCCTACAAAGGGGCCCAGCAACTGGTTGGTTTCCAACATTTTTCACAATATAATTGATGTCCAACAGAAGAACAAACTTTATTCAGGTGTAAAACAACTTGAGTGTGAGTAATCGATGACAGATTTTTCATTTTTGAGTGAACTATCCCTTTAATGTTAATTAAACAACAAAAGACAAAAAGGAAAATCACTCACTGCTCTTGACTGAAAAACTTTAATACAGTAGCTTTAATAAGAATCAATGTATATTTTAGAGAGTATTGTAAAAAAAAAAAAAATTCTCCTTAACCTCTTGCTGTTCCTGTTGCCTAAGAATAGAATAGTAAAATCCGATGTTACAAGCCATCAGAACCGAACCGAAAACCGTGGTTAAAAACCGAGGTATATTGAACCGTGGACTAACTGTATTGTTGCATCCCTAATTACAAAATTACATTATTTGTCTCAAAAATGTGTATTGCTGTGTACTATGCGTCAGTAAATCAAGCCAGTGACTAAGAGTACATTTAGCTAAACATCAGTGATGTGCTAAAAATGGAAAAGTTATAAAAGCTCATAAAAATTATGTATTCTGCTGCCAGGCCAGTAGTTGGCTATATCACTATGTAAAGAAAAACTATGTGCCTTTTGAACACGTAATACGCATGATTTCACTGTTTTTACAAATTCACTTTTTTTTTTTTTTTGTAGCCATATTTTTTTTTGAGATAATAATGGTCTAATTTTCAAAAACTTTAAAACCAGTTTTTAAAAGTTTGAGTTTTCAGTTTGCATTGACACGGTCTACACTTTTCTGTGAATCTCTTATTTAAACTGTATGTGCATTGTGTTAGTTATGTTAGTTAAGAGCATGCAGAAATCGAGTTGCAATGGTGAGATTATTGCGTTCATAACAACTGACATGACTGTGATCGGCTATAATTCTCAGCATTCCAACATCTTATGCAGTGTGAATAGACCTAAATATAAATAATAATAGTAAATATTTTCAATAGTTTGAATATGTTTATACTCATTTTGGTAACACTTTACTTGAATGGGTGTGCATAAGACTGACATGACACCTTCAAGTTGTCATGACAAAGACACTGACAGGTTATGATGTATTGGTTTATGTTAAGTTGTCATAACAAAGACATCTCAAATAATGGCATCTTTACATCAAAAATGACATAATTGAGCGAATGACACTTAATGACAGTTGTCATGAACATGCATACAAACTCCTTTATATCCATGACATGTGTCATGTCATGATTATGAAGGTGTCTTGCCAGTCTTTTGCACACCCCTTCAAGTAAAGTGTAACCCTTATTTCTTATGCAAAGATGTTACTCAATCAAATCAGTGACCATTTACTTTGAAAGTCATAAAGGATACACACAACCATCTGAGTGTTTAAATAAGAGGGATAAAATCAAGATATAAATTAAACCCTATACCCCACCCTAAAAAAATAAAAATGTGCATGTCAGGAAACATTATAAAATCACAAAAATGCAATTAATGCCCCGTTTAGAGAGATAGTGTTTGCCTAAATTGTGGGAGACACCTATGAAGGACTGAGAGCTAAAATGTTTGTCTTTTCCCCGTATGCGATTGCTAAAAGCAGTGAATAAAACTTTTGTGTGATGCACACACAAGAGCCTCATGAAAATTAAGAGGATCAGAAAAACGGTTTACAAACAAAACATATATATATATATATTTGTAAATCGTATCAATTTAAAATATTACAATTATTATTATTAGAATTTATAATACAATTCTTTTTCTTATAATTAAGCAATAGATACAACAGACCTGAAATTAATAAAGTATAGCTTTGTTGTCATTTATTCATGTCATTTATTCTGCATTTAAAGGTAAATAAATCAGCCAATGGTCAATATCTTTAAATATAAAAAAAATATATGTTGATTATGAATTCAAGCAACTTTTTCTTTTGCTGGTAAATCATTTTTTTTTTTAATTTTTAATTGTTTAATTGCTGCTTTCTCTCTTTACTGCTTTTGAAAATATGATTTCAGCTTGTTTTTGTATCTATATATATTTTTTTCAACCTAAAAAATAAATCACAACGTATTAACTCTTTTTTTCCACCACAATTTAACAATTTTCTGTCTTATCTCTTTTGTTTGTAAACCATATACTATGGGATTTAGTCCTGGTGGTACAATGTGAAACATTATACTAGCTAGTTTCCTGTTTTCAGAGTATTCGGGAAAACGATGGAGAAAAATCATGATGGCACAAGAAAAAAACATTATTAAATAAACAGCTATGTGACTGCTACATGTTTTTATGGCTTTACTGTTGAGTGACTTGCTTTTGCTGATTATACATACAGCAACAATCCTGACATATGTTATAAACATCAATGCAACTGATATGCTAAGTGCTGCCGCAGAATAAACAATTCCAAACATGTTATTAATGGACACATTTTCACAGGACAGTTTATAAAGTGAGGCATTGTCACAGAAAGGGTTTTCAATTTTAGATCTGCACCGAGACAGGCGTATAGTGAGACCTAACATAATTGCCACTACAATTACTGGCAGTGCCCAGGCTATTGCTGATAATTTAACAACCTTTTTATTGGTCATTATAGCTGTGTATAGCAGTGGATTGCATATAGCCACTTGTCTGTCATAAGCCATAGTTACAAGCGCAGTGTGGCTTGCTGTTGCAAATATGTGTACAAAATAAGCTTGAATTACACACTCCACATATGTCACATAGCGTTCTGAGCCCTGCTTGAAAATGTCCTGCATTAAACGTGGTAAAATAACAGTAGTCCCTATTATATCATTCACTGGCAGGTTACAGAAGAGAAAATGCATAGGATGATGTAGATTCTTCTCTATTGTGATCAGGACTATAAGTCCAATGTTACATCCCATTGCAAAGACATAAAACAAGAGGAGCAGGATGAAAATAGGATAGGAAGACTCAGGTGTAACTTTCAATCCCTCCACGAGGAGAATGCTGTTTGTGACTGTCAGGTTGTCCATTGGTTGCTCTATACAAAACCTGCAAACAGTAACACAAATACTTTTTAGTGTTATTAATAACCATTTTAAATTACTGCTTTTCATTATACATGGACTTTATTATTTGTGTTCTAGACAGTAAAACCCAGTCAAATATTTATCTTGTATTACATCATGGCATTTTCATGTGCTTTATTTCCATATAAAAGAATATGGAGCATATTTAAGACAAAAAAAAAACCTTCTGACTTCTGAGTCAACCTAAATGTACATGTTTTAAAACACAGGTAAAACTATTTTAGCACTACATAGTCATTTTACAAGAACTAGAATTATTTGTTTATTAAATATCAACTTACTCTTCTCTGAAGAAATGTTTTCTGGTCATTGCCTTTTAATATATATGGTTAAAATGTGTTTTCTATGCTGTCATCACCCAAGAGGAGGAACTAATTTTGTACTTGGTGACCATAGCTACAGATTTTGTAATTGTGGTTGGCTCTTTGCTATTGTTACCTGTAGCTGTTGTTTGTCTTTTTGTTGTTGTTGTAAGGAAAGGAAAGGACACAAAGTTTGCCCTGTTAAGCATGGTCCAATTAAACACTGCTGGTTGATGTAGGTGCACTTCATGGAACCCATCATCTATCCATTAACAGTGAAAGTATATTTTTTCAAAAGTATTCTATTCAGTAGTTCTCACAAACTCATTCAGACACACAAGACTTGATTCTTGACTTGTTTTGCATAATGTTGTAGCCACCTTCAAAGTTCTAGTTATATGGGACTTGCATATTAGGGAATAGAGGTAATCTCACATGCTTATGGGTCCAGAACATCTTTTTCCTGCATCTACCCACTGTCATCATACACAGGCTCTTCCAACAGCTTGTGAAGCACTATATGTGGCAGCCAACTGGGCATTTCATGTTAATTTCTCATTCTGACAGATTGTCATTTGTCTACCACAGTGCTAGAACACTATGAATTTTTAAAGTAACTGGTTTCGGGAGAGTGTAAATGCATCAGAGTCACTGGTCACCCAAAAATATGTAACTGTAAACTAGAAATAGATGGTGTTTAGTGTATTTTACATGTCACACTTTATGGGAAGAGCACTTTTTTCATATCATTCTCGGTCAGAGCATGAAAGTGTTAATTTCATCCATCTGGTGGATTTCCATCATAGATTTGCCAAAATGTCACTGAGCTCTATTTTTG
Source organism: Gobiocypris rarus (assembly GCA_023029165.1). NCBI lineage: Eukaryota > Metazoa > Chordata > Actinopteri > Cypriniformes > Gobionidae > Gobiocypris > Gobiocypris rarus. The sequence continues at coordinate 15,191,649 of CM040930.1, read as the reverse complement.
TACCCATGTTAGGCACACAGCTATGCTCGACTGTGCAATTATATTTTGACAAATTTGTTGTTAGAGTGCTAAATCTAGTGTAGGTTTCATGCCAGGGAACATGCAACTGGGTATAATTGTGACTGATTGTTCGATCTGTGTATGTAAACACACAAATTGTTTTTGTGCTCCTGAAATGTTAATGAAGTGGTTCAAAAGCGAATTAACTTTTTTATGCAAAATGGGTCATTGTGTTGAGAATATATTAGATGAATGTAGGCACCTTCCAAAGGTGTGCAAATGACTTGTGTGTAGTTCTTGACATTTTTTATCCTAGGGAATGTCCAGGATGGTTGAATACAGCTTATACACCGATCAGGCATAACCTTATTACCACCTTCCTAATATTTATATGTTGGTCCCCTTCGAGGCATGCACTCCACCAGACCCCTAAAGGTGTGCTATGGTATCTGGCACCAAGATGTTAACAGCAGATCCTTCAAGTCCTGTAAATTGCAATGTAGAGCCTTGATGGATTGGACTAAAGGGCCATGGTTGTTGGTTCATCAGACCAGGCCACATTCTTCCATTGCTCGTTAGTCCAGTTATGATGCTCTGTTGGCGTTTTTGGCAGTGGACAGCATTAACTTCTTAACCAATTTGAGCTACAGTAGATTGTCTGTTTGATCAGACCAAATGGGCCAGCCTTTGCTTCCCATGTGCATCAGTGACCCAAACAGACACAGATGCACAACTACTCAAAGAACATGTTTGCGTGTGCTAATGTATTATAGAGTGCAACAGTGCCCATTCCCTTTTTCAGCAGCACTGGTTCCAGAATATTTTTCCTTAGATACACTACAGTACATTGTCAAAAGTATTGGGACACCTCTCCAAATCATTGAATTCAGGTGTTCCAATCACTTCCATGGCCCAAGGTGTATAAAAGTAATCACCTAGACATCCAGACTGCTTCTACAAACTTTTATAAAAGAATGGGTCACTCTCAGGAGCTTGGTAAATGCAAGGTTCAAGGTTGCTACCAGTCCAATAAATCCATTTGTGAAATTTCCTCACAACTTAATATTCTACACTCAACTTTTAGTGGTATTATAACAAAATGTAAGCAATTGGAAACACCAAAAACTAGGTTACGTGGGTAGGCCATATAAAATCACAGAGCGGGGTCAGCGCATGCTGAGGCGCAATATGCAGAAGTTGCAAACTTTCTGCAGTGCTACAGACATCCAAACTTTGTGTGGCCTTCAGATTAGCTCAGATTAGCTTCATGGAATGGGTTTCCATGGCCGAGCAGCTGCATCCAAGCCTTATATCACCAAGGGCAATGCAAAGAGTCGGATGCAGTGGTGAAAAGTATGTACTTGCCTGACTGCATTGTGTAAAGTTGGGTGGAGGGGGGTTTATGGTGTGGGGTTGTTTTTCAGGGGTTGGGCTTGGCCCATTAGCTCCAGTGAAAGGAACTCTTAATGCTTCAGCATACGAAGACATTTTGGACAATTTCATGCTCCCAACTTTGTGAAAACAGTTTGGGGATGGCCCTTTCTGTTCCAACATGACTGCGCACCAGTGCACAAAGCAAGGTTCATAAAGACATGGATGAGCAAGTTTGGTGTGGAGGAACTTGATTGGCCTCCACAGAGTCCTGACCTCAACCCGATAGAACACCTTTAGGATGAATAAGAGCAGAGACTGCAAGCCAGGCCTTCTCATCCAACATAAGTGCCTGACCTCACAAATACACTTCTAGAAGAACCCTCATGAAAAAATACTATAGTATATTATAGTAAAATTACTCTAGTAAATATACTAGAGTAAATTAACAAAGTGTAGTAAATACTATAATATACTACAATATACTACAATTTACTGTAGTATCTTTACTATAGTATGGTTCAAAAACACTAGTATTTACTAGAGTAATTTTACTGTAATTTTACTATACTATACTATGGTATACTAGAGTATTTTATCATGTGGGAATGGTCAAAAATTCCCATAAACACACTCCTAAACTTTGTGGAAAGCATTTCCAGAAGAGTTGAAACTGTTATAGCTATGAGGTGAATCACAACACTACAAACTTTGATTTGATGCAAAAAAAAGGGTTTTGAAAATTGTACAAAAAGGCAAAGGTACATGACTGTACTTAACTTAAATAGTGAGGGAAAGAACTTAAATTACACAAAGCATTGTCAAGAGCATAACTGAATTGAAAATGGTGGAGAAATACTGTATAAAACGACTTGTGTACAAATGTTGATATATATATATATATATATATATATATATATATATATATATATATATATATATATATATATATATATAATTTTCTTAATTACAGTGTTACTATAAAGTAAGTACGTGTAGGTAGAAGGAAACAATATGATATATTGGGGGAATAGAGGTAACTATCAGGAAAATTAACAAAGTTTTTTTTAATTAAGGGGTAATTGGGGTAATCCGTGTTGTTTCATGTAGTATTGTATTGTTCCCCTCTTGTTTCATGTAGTTACAGGGTAAGTATGAATCTGCGGGCTGTAAATTAACGTGGTTCTTGTTTCCCTCTTGATTCATGTATTTACAGGGTAAGTAGTACCATAAAAACACATACACAATCTGATATCAATATATGAATTTTTTGAAACCGTTAAAAAAAGAAAGAACTAAAAACAAAGATATACAACACTTATTCATTTCTTTTGCTTGGCTTCATCCTCCTCTTGTTCCTCTTCTTTATCGTTCTTGCCACATATGAATCTTAAGAGATGTATTCTGTATTATGCAACTGTTACACTGAAAATACAGTGCACACAGAAATTACCTCACCATTTGCTCATCTTTTATCCTCATGCCATTCGAGATGTACACAAATTTATTTCTACTTATGAACACAGAAAAATAAATAATCTCTGCAAATGAAAACTCATGTGGGTTTCTAAGAAGCATCAAATAGCACATCACAGCAATTACTAGGCTACAGTAATCCATACGACCCCAATTGATGAATCAATGTCTTTGTGTTTGTAAGAAATATAACAATATTTCACAACTGTAGACTATCGCTTCAGACCAGTAGTCATCTGCGTGTGCATGAGAGGGTTTAGTTTACACTTGACGAACATGAAGCGTGACGTGCACGCGCCGAAAAACGTCTCGGGTTATGACTATAACCCTTGTTCCCTGAGAAGGGAACGAGACACTGCGTCGTAAGAACGACACTTATGGGGAACGCCCTCACCCTTATGCATCTGAAGCATGAATGAAACTAAGACCATTCCTGATTGGTGCTACGTCATGACATAGTATGTGACAGCATACCCGGAAGTATAAAGGGACACCGTTTCACAACCGCGCTAGCTTTTTTGTTATGAAGCAAGTCGCTCCCAGACATGGAGAGGCGTCGCAAGGTGACGCAGTGTCTCGTTCCCTTCTCAGGGAAAAAGGGTTATAGTCATAACCCGAGACGTTCCCTTTTTCGAGGGAACTCCCACTGCGTCGTAAGAACGACACTTATTGGGAACAAGTACCCACTATGCCATGCCCCTAGTGGAATGTGCACTCAAGGCCAAAGGTGAAGGCAAACCGCGCACCTGATAGGCCAAGGCAATCGCCTGGACGATCCAGTTACTGACTGTCTGCTTGTACGTGGGCAGCCCCCTCTTAGGAGACCTGAAACACACTAACAGCTGGTCTTATTTTCTCCACTGCGAAAACTTCCACAGATAAATTTGCAGTGCTCTGACCGGGCAGAGCAGATTAAGTCTCCCCTCTTCAGCCGACACAGGAGGTGGAGGATGAAATGCCTGCAGGACCGTAGACCGTGCCACATTAGATGGCACTTTGGGCACATAGCCTGGCCTCGGATGAAGGATGGCCTTAACTCTGACGGAGGAAAACTCCAGGCAAGTCGGCGTTCTAGACAAGGCCTGGAGGTCCCCCACCCTCTTAAGCGAGGTGATAGCAAGGAGCAGTCACAGACTCGAGTGGTTCGAAGGGGGCCTCAGCCAGCCCTTCGAGCACCACCGCCAGATCCCAAGTCGGAACTCTGGAGCGAGTCGCAGGCTTCATCCTCCAAGTACCATGGAGGAAACGTATGACTAAAGGGTGCCTCCCCAGAGGCCCATCACTTACAGGAGCGTGGAAAGCCATAATGGCAGCCACATACACCTTTAGTGTGGATGGGGTAAGCCCCGGAGTGAAGCGATCTTGGAGGAACTCCAGCACTGAAGCCACTGGTCAGTTAACTGGGTCCACCTCACGCTCCCTGCAGGCTTCATACTCCAAGTACCATGGAGGAAACTTATGACTAAAGGGTGCCTCCCCAGAGGCCCATCACTTACAGGAGCGTGGAAAGCCATAATGGTAGCCACATACAGCTTTGCCTGGGGGTGCAATATTGTGCCCCCTGCCTGAGACAGCAGGTCCCTCCTCAAAGGGATCTGCCATGGAGGACCTGCCAGCAGTGCTATGATATCTGAGAACCATACTCGGGGCTACTAGGAGTAGACTGATCTTGTCCTGGCGGACCCTCTCCAGGACTCCCGGGAGCAGAGCTATCTGGGGAAATGCATACAGATGCAGCCTCGGCCACGTCTGTACCATGGCATCCAACCCCAGCGGGGCTGGATGCGTGAGGGAGAACCACAATGGACATTGGGACGTCTCTCGAGACGCGAACAGATCCACTTCCACTGGGCCGAACCTTGATTGGGAACGTAGGCATCTGCGCGTTACCCTGATCATACGGAGTGGATTCCCATTCGGGGAAAACCCCTTGGCTTTCAGCCACCACTGCAGGGGTCTCATGTGCAGCAGGCCAAAAGGTATTACGTTGGACGCAGTTGCCATGAGCCCCAGCAGTCTTTGAAACTGCTTTACAGTGATGTTGTGGCCTAGCTTTATGCTGGAGACCATTGCTCATATGGACTCGATGCGCACGGGGGACATTTGCGCATCGCCGTTGAATCCCATACTATTGCCAGGAATGTGGTCCTCTGGGAGGGCGTCAACACGATTTTCTTCGTGTTGAGTCTCAACCCCAATCTCTGAATGTGGCCAAGGACGACATCGCGATGCCGAACTGCCATCTCCCGTCGATGTAGTTCAGTACACGGATGCCCTAGAGTCTCAGTGGAGCCAGAGCTGCATCCATGCACTTTGTAAACGTGCGAGAGGAGAACACTAGGCCGAATGGAAGAACTCGATATTGGAGGAACACGTTCTATGGCCTCCTTTACCAGCAGGGAGTGTTGGAGGAATACTACCTGTTCCATAACCCGAGCCCGCTCTGGGAACACTGCAGTCCAGACCACCCCATTGAATCTTGGTGGGCTGTGGCCGTACTGCAGTGTGTACCCCTTTTCTACAGTGCGCAGGACCCATGGCGACACATTTGACAGGCGTTGCCATGCCTGGAAAAAATCTACCAAGGGAATCAGCCTCTCGAGGCTGACCTAGGGTGTTTTTTGAATACCGTTCTCGACCCCTTGAAGCGGCTGCCCGGCAGGGAGAGGTCATGGACGATTTTCGGTGTGCAAACGCCATCGCTGCCTGCCCGAAACCCCTCGGAACGGACGAGGTAGCGCGCGTACACTGGAAACTGATGTGGCGCGAAGTGTCATTGATGGCGGGATTACCACATTGATTTCCAGAGGGGTCCGCGGAGAAAATGGCCTCAGCCGCTTCTCCCCGGAGGGGACAGCCCTCAGAGGTCCTACCACAGCTATGACCTCTTTCCCAAAGCCTTCTTAGCCTGAAGGACGGCCCTCAGGTCACCCTTCTGCTGAGACGGTTTTGGGTGAGAACGCCGCCTCTGTTGCTAAGATCCCTGAGGAGGGGCTCTGGAGGCGACGCTCTCTTTTGTACCTGATGGTACGGGGAGCTCGATGATGGCTGGGGCTGGTCGGTCTTAGGACCAGCCCCTTTAGACTTAGAGCGGCGAGGGATGAACTGCTGAAATGCTGCAGACTGCCTCTTCGCCTCCTGAAACCTGTCGACAACCGTATTGACAGTGTCGCTGAACATGCAACAGAGTGCTGCTGAAGAGCGAAAAAGCTAGGGCGGTTGTGAAACGGCGTCCCTTTATACTTCTGGGTATGCCGTCACATCCCAGGCAACATTGCCATGTGGGCCCCATGTGGCTTTTTTTATGGGCTGCCATTTGGGCCCTACATGGGCAACCCAAGAGGGGCCCATATCATTTTGTCCATCGGCTCCACATGGGCCCCACGTGTGTTAGCCCACAGGGGCACATGATGGGTCCATAGTGGGCTCTAAGTGGGGCCCATTTGTATGTTCATTAAAGGGGCCAACATGGGTCCCATATGGGTTCTAATAAATGGGGCCAAAGTGGGCCACATACAGAACCCTTATGGGGCCCAAATGGGTGATAACACTGAACCCACAAATGGCCCATCTATGGGTTTTTGTGGGACCTCAGTGGGTGAGAACTGTGCCCCATTCATATTTCTTTTTTTTATTCCTGTAGGTGAAATGAATGTGCTGATTTGCAAACCCTGTCAACTCTATGTGATGTTTTAATAAACCTGTACCTAATATGATTTAAAGTGACATGAGAAAATATTTCTACAGTGAAGAAAATGACATTCAACTCTAACAAATTTTTAACTTTTTATTGATCATAAGAAGTAAAAAAAATTAAAACAGGACATTCTTCAGTACAGTTCTTCAGTCCATCACTCTGGGTTTGGGCAGACCCATCAGCTTCATATCTAAAGAACAGTAATGAAAGAAAAGACAGAAAATATATTTCTTTTAAAATACTATAAAAAAAACTGAAACATCTCTTAAAAAGCATACCTGATTGTGATCAAGCCATGGCAGCATGTTATATTTCTGTCCAAATGACTAAACTGACACTTATAGGGAAATCTACTACTAAAAGCAATATGAAAAAGTTAAAGGTGACAATATTCAGTTCAGAAATGTAATTATGTGAGGAATCATACCTATATCGTTGTTACAGGAAAATTATTTCAGTCTGTCAATGCAGCTTTTAAATTATCAATGCTGGCAAGTAATCATGGAAGCAGTACTGCCCAATGTGAATTACATAAATATTTTAATAGCACAGCCATTAAAAAATTGGAGGGACAACCATGATAACAGTAAAGCGATCACCAGCAAAAGATTTTTGGCCATTAATAGTATACCAGTTGAGTCTAAAGTGAATTTAAAAAGACAGGACATTTTTTTTTATTTTATTATCAATAACATCTCTCCCTATTCCAGTTTACCCTCTCTCCCTCCAACACTCCCTCGGGTGTTTTAAGGGACTAACGTAGAAAATGATGATGAGAGAGTTATAATTAATTGCAGAAAACTTGCTAACTTATAGTTCGCACCCAAAATTAACATTTTCACTTTTAATACAGCTGCAGCCTAGTTCAATCACGGTTTGCTTCGCTAAGTTTGTTTCATTCTATGTCCTACTGAATTAAAAAAAAATCAGACCATTATATAAAAACAACATTAAAACTTGTTTAAAATAAAATATGCATACCTTACCTTGAGAGTTTCGAGAGTAGGACGTTTTGTGGCTGTGTGGCTTGCCGGTGGTAACCTGTGGTTTTCTTTTTTCAAATGAGAAGTCTGGGAAGTTCTGGGCAGGGTTGCCAGGTTTTCACAACAAAATTGCTACTCAAAACAAGCCCAAAACAAGCTTAATCATGTTTCAGGGGGGTTCTCCGGTAAAAATTGTATTTGGTGGGTAAAATATGAGGGTTTTTTTGGCAGGATTGCCTGCTAGAAATCGCATTCCTGGAGACAAATATCACATAATTGGGTTTGCTTCATTGCTTCAACAGTGTTGTAGTAGCCCAATTGGACTTGGCAACACTGTTCCCAGGAAGGACTCGATCATCGCATGACGCAATGACTGCACGACGCAAGTGCTTTAACATTATTAAATTTATTTTTTATTTTTTTATTAAGTGTATATATATATATATATATATATATATATATATATATATATATATATATATATATATATATATATATATATATATATATATATATAGCCTACACACACATGCACATCATCATCATCATCATTTATATAATTTTTTTAGAGAAAACAAAACATGAAATATTTAAAATTGAATACATTTAATCAGTTGTTATGGTTAAGATGTTACCCATAATTGTAAAAAACGAATAAAAAAAACAACAACAACTGCAAACCATAAAACTTTACAATTCTAAATATAGCCCAAATGTGGCCCACATGGGACCCTCAAATAAAAAATAATGGGCAGCCTAACTGGGCCCCACAACTTTATCCAAGATGGAGCCCACATTCAGCCCATCAAAGTGCCCACTCTGAGCCCATGCCCAGATGACACCCATATAGCCCAGCTTAAACCCATGTGGGGCCCACATGGATATGTTGGCTGGGATACTATGTCATGACATAGCACCAATCAGGATTGGTCTTAGTTTCATTCATGCTTCAGACACGTAATGCTGGGGCATTCCCCATAAGTGTTGTTCTTATGACGCAGTGGGAGTTCCCTCGAAAGGGATATCTGGTCATGCAGATGTTGGTTATTTTTTTAATGCTCACAACATTATACAAATAATAACATAATATATGATAATAGCAATGAAAAACAAACAAGACTATAAGACAAAGACGCCAGTTCTCACGTGTTTCATATTAAAAGCGCATGAGAACGTCATGAAAGCTTGAAGCGTCTTTACTCATGCACGCGCTGGGAACAGCTGATCGGGTACGAAAAGATTAGTAAATTATGAGAGCATTTCTTGGTGTAGTACTTTTCCTTTTAATAAATAATAACAGAAGTATTCAAAAGACATTCCTCTTAAGATCCATCAGTGGAAATAACGAAAAAGAGGACAAGATTGAAGAGAACATGCCTCTTTAACAGGTCGTTATTATTTGAAATGAAAAGTTTATTTAAAAAAAAATGTTTATAAGAAGTGTCATAAATCTGTTTTGAATTAAGTTGTTTTTCAAATAAATGTTTCCGAGTGATATCAGATTGTGTATGTGTTTTATTGTACTTACCCTGTAACTGCATGAAACAAGAGGGGAACAACAAGCATTTTAATTTAAAGCCTGCAGATTCGTACTTACCCTGTAACTACACGAAACAAGAGGAGCAATACAATACTACATGAAAAAACACGGATAATTACCCCTTAATTTAAAAAAATACATAAAGTATAAATAATTTTCAAATTTTCCTGATAGTTACCCCTTTATTCCCCCAATATTACATATTGTTCCCTTATACCTACACACACACTTACTTCATAGTTATACTATAATTACCGAAAGTTACGCTGTAAATTTGCTTTAATTATGCAGTACTTTCCGGGCCGTAATCTAAAGCGTTACCGTAAGTTCCATATGCAGCCATAAAGTTCCATATAAGTCACCTGCATCTCATTCGTCTCCTGTGTCCCCAGTGATCCCACCCAGCCTCACTCTCCCATCTCCTCTACCAAAGATTGTCAGTCCTTCGGCTACGCCTCCACTGGCTCCCTTCTGTCCCTTTGCACCCCATCTGTTGTTTCCAGATTGCTACATGGATCTGGCTAGGGTCTTCCAGTCTCCAAGTTTTGTTCACCCCCCTGGTTTTGACTGCCAAGTCTTCACCATGGCTCTTCCTCCACCATCACTGCCACCCTGGTTTCTCCCATGGTCATCTCCTCCTGTTTCCTGCCCTTTGCCAGCCCCTCGTCCACCTCTACCCTCCCTCCCTCCTCAGTTGCTTCATTGCAGCCCCCAACATTGTGTTTCTATGGAAACACTATCAATGCTGAAATGAGTCTGTAGCAGTCAGGTGGTACATGTCAGAGCTTTAAGTTATGTTCATTATTATTGTTATGCGACGTGTTTTGAGAAATTAGGTAATTTTCTGCTTTTGTTCATGTCTCATGTCTTATTACTTGAAGTTATTTTGAAGTTTATCACAGTTATGGTTCCTGTTAGTCATGTGATTCACTTGCCCTCATGTGATCTTGTCATGTACATTGTCTTGATTGTTCATAGGTGTGTCTTGTTTAGTCAGTAGTCCTTGTGTATTTAAGCCCTCATGTTTGCCTACAGCATCAGCATCCCTCCACCCCCCCATCTCCTCACTGCCAGTTCTAACTTTTCCTATCCCAACCCTGGGGGAATACTCTGGGTTTGGGCTAAATTCTGATTTCGGAGCCCTCCCCCTGAACAGCACACCAAATATACATAACCTTTACTCTAATTAATTAGAGTATGTAAGTGTGAATTTGTGAACTGATGATAAATAAATAATAAATTATAGCTCATATTTGTTGCTGTTACTATATTTACAAATAGGGCAGGAATTAAAGTATTTAAAATATTTTTATTTTGCAGAGACACACTTATGTGGCAAAGTGTTAATGGAAGAGTTTTAACAAAAGGATGACTAGGTGTAAGACAGTTCACCCAGAAATAAAAATTCTGTCGTTCTCTCATGTCGTTCCAAACCAATAAGACTTTTGTTCATCTTTGGAAGATGTTTTAACCACTTACACCCTGAAGGCATTTTTTTTTTTATGTGGCATACTTAAAAGTAATGGCTTTTAACTTAAAAAAGCAAGATATATACAAGTGCATTGTCATTTGATAGAAAAGCTTTCAAATTGTGAAAAAATATATTTTGATCATATTTGGAAGTTCTTCTGTTACATTACTGCTGAGAAAACCTATGGCATGTCAATTGCCTTGAGTTGCTGGTCATACGTTTAGCTGCACTGTTTTTAAGCCCTGCTGAAGGACAAACACATACTTGTCCGTTCAGACAACACGGTTTTACTCCCTGACCGAGGGGACCCTCTGCACGGATGCATTAGCGCACAGGTCCTGTGCAAGATCAGGGAGGACAAAGAGCAGGTCGTTTTGGTCGCCCCATATTGGCCCGGCCAGACCTGGTTCTCAGAGCTCGTACTCCTTGGGACAGCCCCTGACTGGCCTATTTCTCTGAGGAAGGACCTCCTTTCTCAGAGACAGGGCACCCTTTCGCACCCACGTCCCGACCTGTGGAACCTACACGTGTGGGTCCTGGATTTGAGGTTTGAGGCTACCATCACTTCCACTAGGGCTTTGTCCACGAGACAGGCCTATGCATTAAAGTGGATCCTCTCGATCGGGTCAATGCTCTCCTTCCTCCAAGAAGGGTTGGAGCAAAGGCTGTCTCCCTCCACCCTTGAGGTTTACATGGCTGCGATATCTGCGCACCATGACATTGTGGACTCAAAAACGGTAGGACAGCACAACCTGGTCAGCAGGTTCCTTGGAGGAGCGAGGAGGTTAAACCCACTTTGACCTATTCAGATGCCCTCTTGGGACCTTGCAGTGGTTCTATCTGCCCTCCATAGAGCTCTCTTTGAGCCACTGCAGTCCATTGAGTCAAGTCAAGTCACCTTTATTTATATAGCTCTTTTTACAATGCCGATTGTTTCAAAGCAGCCTTACAATGTTAAACAGGAAAATACTGCAAAAAAAATCAGATTCGGCTGTGTAGGAGTGTAGCCTCCTCGTGGGCTTTAGCACTTGGCGCCTCGCTTACAGACATCTGCATAGCTGAAGGCTGGGCGACTGTTTCACTCAGGTGAGTTTTTAAGTAAGCCCTGAGTTCCTTCAGCACTATTGAAGCCGACAGCAGAGTGCATGCCCGGTTGGTCAGCTTGTGTTAGACTAGGAGCCTCAATGTTCATGGTTCCCCCTTTGGGCAACCATGAACATGTGTATTTCCGCGGTAAGTCTCTTCAAGCATGTGTTTTCCCTTGGCAAGATAACTTGCCACCCCTGAATACCCCAGTATGCTCCATGTGCAGTCCATACTTGGGTCATATGTGTATTATTAGTCCTCTCTGTGGGCAGGCATTGTGTTGCAAATTTTCACATGGGATATGCTTCCCAGTGTACCTTGGTATCGGCGTTGAGCCTAGCCCCTCGTTGATGCTAATCTCATGGCAGGGAGCTCAGGTCAGCACAGGATGCTGGAAGACAGCCGTTGTCACGAGAAGATTGGGACCCCATTCCGTCAGTCACTGACGTAACTCGTAGTGTACTGTCTGAAAGGGAACGCCTCGAAAGGAAGGGAATGGAGACGTTACGTCCCCATGCCACAACCGCTTTACCGCTAGTACGGCTGGGGCGCTCAGTAGCTAAAGGTAAACATAATGCAAGATTGCATGCGCAGCTCCTTATATACCCACGAGGTGGGGCGCAAGGCATTGTCATGCCATTGGCTCGTTTTGTTGAACTTGAAGGCAATTGGCTAAGCGTCATTCCATCAGTCACTGACTTAATGTCTCCTTTCCCTTATGGGGACAATTTGGATTAAGGCTGTAACATAACAAAATCTGGAAAAAGTGAAGCACTGGATGCACTGTACATGTAGTTACTTAATATTACTCATTACTTAAATGTATAATTACAGTGTAACAAAGACACCTTAAAATAAAGTGTAACTGAAACTCTTTATTACAAAATAATTGTATAAAAGCATTATCACTCTCTCACATCTGATCTGCCTGCCACTGGTAATCATTCTACAAGTGTTGCACTTGATGAGAATAAAATATTTGTTTGTGCATTATTGCTAACAACGCTTGTAGAAATGAATCATTAACAATAGTTAATTTAAGACAATGTTAGCTTATGAAATTATTTTTGCATTAAGACTATATGTACTTTCTGTTGGGGATAAGAGTCACCAGAGCAACAGCCAGAAGGTGTTGGTATTTATAACAGATCCATATGAGAAAGTGTTTTGCTATGCATTTTTTCTATGCTCTTATAGTACCTTTGTGTGTGTTAACAAAGAAGCAGTCTTGTGTCCAGGAATTGGAGGGGTGATGTTGAGAAATGAAGAACAGCTGACCAGAAAATCATCTGACTCCATAACTTATGTATTTTTTGTGTATAAATATTGGGTCAGAAATAGGCGAGTTTGTTGCGGACTGCCTGGACAAACCTCGCATAGGATTGTGTAAATCAAGAACAGCTGTGACCCAGAGCTCTGTATGCTATCTTCATCTGACTTACTTAATCATTAAAACAGTTAAACTATATTTTGTTCCTGCTCTCCTCATTCAACGAACACGTGGACTTGAGGAAATTGATGCCAAGTCCAACACACTCTTGCTTGAGATATAGCTTAATATTACAAAGTCTACAACATTGTTAGATCAATGTGGTTACATGGAATTTGTACTACATTTAATTAAAAACATGATTATGGAAAGTAGAATTAAAAGCAGAGCATTTTTGCAGTTTTGTCAGGTATGGAAATGTATGTACATTATGATTTTGTGTTTTTTGTTAGCCATCTTGTTCCTTAATTGCTAACTACTTCATATTTTATTTATGCTTTCTTCACCTCTGACCTGAAGAAGGGCATGTTATTTTCACTTAAAAAATTGAATCTTGCATTGAATCTTTTGACACTATATTCTTTTATTATACTGACTCAGATTTTTTTTTTTTGCACTTTATATTATAGTTACATGTATATCCGTCATATGCTATATGATATATGTATGTGTATATATTGTATCATGTTTACTTGCTGTTAAAATTACCTTCACCTTTCTAATGTGGAGATATTGTTATATACAACAAAGCACTCTTGTACATTATTACAAATATTAGTATTTTAAAAAAGTATAAAATTTTTTGAGTTTCACATTTTTGACTATTAGATTAAACCACAAATTTTAGAAGTTGTGTTCAGTAGGTGTTTTAGGTATTGTACGTTTTACAGTGTTAACCTGGGACATACAAGGCATGTTTTTATTAGTACAAATGTTATAGTTCCACTTTCCACATTCATCACAAGGTTGTTAGCTGATATCTCCAATGCATATAGTGTTATATAGGCTATTCACACAAGAAATGTTGAGAATGAAACAGAAATGTAGACCAATGTATAGTTTCCATTTAAACTTTATGATTAGCACTCAAAGAAATATTGTAATATAACAACATTTTTGTAATGTAACAAAAGATCACATTGAGTTAACTTTACTTTTAAAAATAAGTTTAAACAGTGTCTGTCTTATTTCCTTGGCTTGTAAACCATATATTATGGGATTCAAGCATGGTGGAATGACATGGAGCATTATTTTAGATGCACTTTTAGTTTCATAAGATGCAGGGATACGATGAATTAAAATGGTGGCGAATCCAGAAACCATCATGATCATATAAACAGCCAGGTGAGTGCTGCATGTTTTTATTGCTTTGCTATTGGTTGCTTTGTTTTTGCTTTGAAAGCATACCCTCGCTATTTTGAGATATGTCAATAACACCCACCCCAAAGAGGATGTTAGTAAAACCGCAGTAAAAGTTAATCCATATACATTATTAATATCTGTATTTTCACAGGACAGTTTAAATAGTGAAGCATTGTCACAAAACAGGTTTTGAATCACAGATCTGCAGTGAGACAGACGCACACTGAGGCCGATCAGAATTCCCACCAGCACTATTGCAGAACCCCAGGCTCCTGCTGAGAGTTTAACCACCATATTATTGCTCATTATAGTTGGATATCGCAATGGATTGCATATGGCCACATATCTATCAAAGGCCATGATCATTAGAATAGTGTGAGATGCGGTTGCACATACATGTCCAATAAAAGCTTGCAGAGCACACTCCACATATGTGATGTAGCGCTCAGATGGGTCTGTTAAGATGTGACTCAACATGCGTGGCAAAATAACAGTTGTCCATAATAAATCATTCAGTGGGAAGTTGCAGTAAAGAATGTGCATTGGCTGATGTAACCCTTTTCCCACTGAGATTAGAATCAAAATCCCAAAGTTAGATACTGTAATAAATATGTAAGGAAGGAAAAAAAGGACGAATACAAGATGACTGGACAGATTTGTAACTTGTAGTCCCTCCACCAATAGTATGTTGTATCTGAGCGTCAGGTTGTCCATCTGTGACCTAAAGAATAGATAAAGGACCCATACAGTACAGGGCAGTTTTTAGCCTAAGTACAGTTGTAGATCATACAGTACACACACATATATGTATACTTACATATGGTAGATGAATAATATATAAATAGTTTTCTCTTCAGTTTAATATATAGTGGCACACAGTTGTTGCATTCCCTTTAGCTTGGTAATCATGAGACTCAATAGCAAAAAGCGTTTCAGAAGAGTTGGCTTTACCATTTTATATATGTGTCACACAAAAACTGTTCTGTCCTCATTCCCCAAGAGTGTACAACAATTCTCTTTTGCTGTGATTGGTGGACTACTGATTAAGTTTGCTTGTACTGTAATGTTCTGTAAAATTGTTTAGGGATCCAAGCACCAAAGGAGCTGGAATCCGATTTTCTTTGTACTGATTAAATTCTTCTTCTTTATTTCTCTATCCTAAAAGTGATGAGTAAACTGAATGTAAACTGGAGCATTTTAAGTTCAGAAACAGTCCCCCCTCCCTTGCCTCACAGTGCTTTGACATCTACGTAGGCACACAGCCGTTCAACACTAGTTGGCACTGTAATGGCTTGAAACAAAATTCTAAATTCTCCTAAATCCTTGAGTCAAGTCAAATTTATCTAGAATTTCTTTCTTTCTTTCTGAAAAACCTCCTTTCAGAACTCCTCCTAGGCCGTTGCTTCCAAATATAATAACATTTTGCACAAAGAAGCTATGATAATGCTTAAATAAAGTCATTAAAAAGAATGATGAATCATTGAAGGACAGTGAAAAAATGAATCTCACTGTTTCTTTAAGAAGTGAATTGTAGGCATGCGATTGCTACTGATATCACATTCGCTACATATTTCATGTGCACACACTCCATTAACTCAGGATCAAAGCCTGAAAAATTGTAGACAAATTTGACTCAAGACTCAAGGATTTAGAAGAATAAAGAATTTAGTTTCAAGCCATTACAGCGCTACCTAGTGTTGAACGGCTGTGTGCCTATGTAGCTGTCAAAGCACTGTGAGGCAAAGCAGGGGGGACTGTTTCTAAACTTCAAATGCTCCAGTTTACATTCAGTTTTTATTAGTCTCACAGTTTCTGTGAGAAGTGAATTGTAGGCATGCGATTGCCTGTTGGAATAACATCACACTTTCATGTGCACACAGTCCATTAACTCAGGATCAAAGCCTGAGTTGACAGAGAAAGTTAATGATCAGAATCATGGTAGGCTATAAACAAAGCCTGATTGAATTGATTGGGTTTTGTCAAGTTAGTCCAATAAACCTGAGTTTGTTCAACTACCATCGCAGTATACCATTCTTCTGTCTGTTTGCAATCCTGTAGCTCATAACTGACTGACTAAAACATTTCAAATTAAAATATCAAAGTAAAATCTGTTGTGGTTCCCTTTCAGTCGGTCACGTTCGACGTACGTCTAAACTGACCGACGAATTGGGATCTGTTTTCAGAGACCGACCTACTTTGAGTGATTAAAAACGAGCCAATGGACATTGGCATGCGGTTCACACATTCCACGCATCGCCCCGCTGCACGGGTATAAATACGGAAGTGGAATACCGCATCATTGCTTTTTAACTTCGGAGCCGAATAGTTTGCTGTGTCAACCTGTTTCTACGAAGAGTGTTTAGACGAGTCTCGGGGAGGATCGCTCTCTTACCTGGGTGCTGGTGTGACGGCGCGAGTCAGCGAGTGGCCGCTGCAACATACACTTGTTCCTGTGTTGGTTGGCTGGGCTTTCCTTGAGTGCTCACATGCAGGCTTGCCTTCGGACTGCTGTGAGCCGCGGTCATCTCCCTTATCTCGGTATGGAGCTGGATTCAGTCAACCGGACTGCGCGCCTCACAGAAGAGCGAGTCCAGGCTGTGCTGAACTGCTTGAATACAATCAAGGGCAGGACGGCGGTCCCACTGAAATTTTTTCAGAGGCTCCTGGGGCATATGGCATCTGCAGCCGCGGTAACGCCGCTCGGATTGCTACATATGAGACCGCTTCAGCACTGGCTTCATGGCCGAGTCCCAAGATGGGCGTGGCAGAGTGGCAGGTACCGGGTCCCAGTCACCCCGTACTGCCGCCAAACCTTCAGCCCGTAGTTGGATCCTTCGTTTCTACGGGCGGGAGTACCCTTAGAACAGTTGTCCAGGCATCCTTGACTCCCGCTCCAACATAGGAGTGGTCCAGCGAGCTCAGGCAGGGCGTTGGAAGGGCCAGCATCCCTGGCGTGTTGGTAGGGATCCCAATTCATCGGTCAGTTCCGACGTACGAACATGACTGACTGAAAGGGAACGTCTCTGTTACGTATGTAACCCTCGTTCCCTGAAGAAGGGAACGGAGACGTACGACCCATCGCCAGGTGCTGTGCTTCAGGTGAAGGCCCGAGTCACTTATCTCGGCTCCTCAGTTGAAAAGCAAAGATGCGGTATTCCACTTCCGTATTTATACCCGTGCAGCGGGGCGGTGTGTGGAATGCGTGAACCGCATGCAAATGTCCATTGGCTCGTTTTTAATCACTCAAAGTAGGTCGATCTCAAAACAGATCCCAATTCGTCGGTCAGTTCCGACGTACGTCTCCGTTCCCTTCTTCAGGGAATGAGGGTTACATACGTAACCGAGACGTTTTATTTACTATGTATTTGTTTTTTTTTTGTTTGTTTTTTTTCTCTTCATTTACTACATATCCTGGGGTAAAAGGTCCTCATCAGATAGAAATTGTCCCCTGTTTCACTTCCCCAACAATGCCTTGTTTTACTTTTATATATCGTAGAATCTATTTTCACTTAGTAAAGCTATTTCACTTTGTAAATAGCATCTACAGCTATTTGCACTTAGTGTAAATAGCAATTATCGCTAAGAAAATATGCTATTTTCACTTAGTACAAATAGCCGCTGCCTATTTTATTTTGGGAACATGGGGGCCCATCAGGACTACCAATGCATAGCGCCTGGGATCTTTTGCGAAGCCCCTGTGGAGGAGATTATGATAATAAACGATTAGAGATTAAGGGGTAACTATGGCTTTACCGAGCTGAAAGGCTCTAGTCAAACTGTGATATTAATGAAACACTATTGGCTGTCTCAAAAAAGGGGAGGAGCTGCTTACAGCTGGACCCTTTTCAGGGAAAATTACATCAACACACTGAACAATGCTGGGGCGTTTCAAGGCACTTCAGTGGGCTTTTAAAGTAACACACCAACTTTTTGGGACTTTAGCTTATTTACCGTATAGCCCAGCAGAGGTGGACAGTAATTAAGTAAATTTACTCTACTCTACTACACTTTTTGAGTATCTGTACTTTACTTGAGTATTATTTTAGGGGGAAAACTTTGTCTTTAACTTCACTATATTTGAAAGAAAAATACTTTTCTGTTCTTACTAAAAAAGTATTTATTTTTTGTAAATACTGTACTTTTTACTCCACTACATTTCTATAGGTCCTCAAAGTCTAAAGTTCTTTCTGTAGCAGCTGTGGATGATTATTTTTTATTTTTTTATTTTGCAGACAGCCTATCAGTAATCACTCTTGTAGGATCATGCAAGTTTTCCAACATTTTTTGAACACCAAACAGTTTATAGCAAAATGGAAGAAGACGGTTCCTCGACACAGTGTGCACCCATGGCCATACTTAGAAAGTTTCAGTTTTCTGAAAAAATTTAAGATTAGTTTAGTTGGCATACACTTTATGCATGTCTCATAAAAAGTTAAAAAAATTAAATGTCTGGGAGATTTTAACTGTTTAAGAGTAAACAGTTGGAAGAATATTGGATGTGTATCAGAGTGTAGGGTCTGTGCATTTTGCCTTAAAGGGACAGCAGCTTTGTAAAGAGTTTTAACATTTATACAGGTATTGAAATGAGTTTAAGGTAGTTATATGCTAACATGTCTGACTGGCTTTAACCATCATGATGGCATAATGTGCATTTTTACAAAATTGCAACAATAATAAAATAATGCATTTACATAAAAAAGGAAATTTACTTTTGATACTTAAGTACTTTTAAAAACAAATACTTCTGTACTTTTAATTAAGTAAAAATCTGCTTTTAGAACTTTCACTTGAAACAGAGTAATATTTGACCAGTAATACTTTTACTCTTACTCAAGTAATACAGTTGTGTATCTCTCTCCCCCAGAGTTAGATAAGTCCATACATACCATTCTTATCTCTGCGTGCCATAACTGTGTCTGACTTTGCTGCCATACCATGGGTGCAGTGGTGCAATGATATTACGTTCCATCTGTGAGTGGTGTATCATGGTTTTTTGGTTCGGTTGGAATATCATTACACCCCTAAGTGGAAGGGATGGCAGAGCGGACTCTACAGGCTTGCTATAGGGAGCCGTATTGTGGAAGAATACACATATGGGACCGCCATAGGAGTCACAACATATGGGACCCAGCCTAGCACAGGTTCCACCAATGCATGTGTGTGTTAGGCCTGGCAAAAATAGCTATAATAAGCTTCAAAGTTTTGTAAAGTTATTAGAAATGTATTTGTATGAAATATCTATGAAAATGAAATCGAAGTTGGCCTTGTAGCAATCTAGAAATGCACTGCAGCTAAAGCCACACGTCCGGCCATGTTATATTTCAAATCTGAAGATGAATAAGTCTAAAACTCTAACCGCTTTGGGAACGCCTCTGTGATGTGAAGCACATGTGTCATCAGTCCAATAGAGAGACGGAGGTTGTTGAGACCATTCCATACTCTATAGAGCTCCCTCCACAAGGAACTTACTCTCTAAACTTACTCTTCATCCATGGTGTCGAGATCGCCTGTGGGATCCTGTTAACTGCTCTGCGAGCATGGTGCTGGATTCTCCGCTGGGTTAGCCCCTCCACATTAAAGGTGTATGTGGCGGCCATAACAGCTTACCACACTCCTCTGAGTGGAGTTTCTATAGGGTGACACCCGCTAGTAACTCGTTTCCTCCGTGGAACCTTGAGGCTGAGGCCACAGGATTTATTTTTGTCCTTCAGGCCTTTCTGAGGCTCCCTTCGAGCCGCTCGAGGAAGTTTCCGAGAAGTTCTGTCATTAAAGCTATTACTTCTTGCCATCTCTTCTCCAAAGAAAATGGGGGGGTTTACAAGCCCTTTCATTTGCAACCCCGTGTTTGGAATCTGCCCCGGGTATGGCTAAGGCCTTTCTTTCTCTGAGACCTGGTTATATTCCCAGGTCCTCACTAGTCCTGTGAGACCTTTATACTCCAGGACTTCTGTCCTCCTCTATCTACGACATCAGGCCAGGAAGATTAATCTGCCTTGCTCTGTTAGCGCATTAGAGGCTCATGTCCACAGAGCTGCCCTGTGGAGAAAAAAATATCAGTTGTTGGTTTGCCTTGGACCACCTTTGAGAGGGGATCCAGTCTCAAAGCAGAGAATGAGCAAGTGGGTGGTCGAGGCTATCTCACTTGCTTATGTCGAGGCTATCTCACTTGCTTCCCCTTTGGCTGTTCGGTCCCACGCCACTAGGAGTATGGCTGCCTTGCAGGCACCTTTAGTAGGGACCTCCCTGCAGCATGCTTGTCATGTGGCGGGGGACAGGTCCTCGCCACATACTTGCATCAGGTTCTACGAACTAGATGTAAATGCTACCCCGGGGTCTTGGGTGTTCGCTTCTTAACTTTATGCTACAGGCGGGCATCCAGACTCGTATGGGGACGTGGGTATTCTCGTTCCCAAAGCGTTTACGCAGTGCGAATTCCCTTGAAAGGGAATGTCTTGGTTACAACTGTAACCTTAGTTCCCTGAATAGGGAACGAGACGCTTCGTCACCCTGCCATACTCCTTCTACAGAAGCTGACGGCGTGTGTTTGCCAGCTTGCTTTATAGCTTCCGGGTCTATGACGTCACCCGCCTGTGTGCTTCAAGACGCAATCACGCAGAGGCGTTCCCAAAACGGTGATGCAGCATCTTGTTCCCTAATCAGGGAACTAAGGTTACAATCGTAACCAATACGTTCTATGAAATGTTTTACAAGATCATGTCATGTGATTTTATTTTGAGATTTCTGCAAAATGCTAACTGATGTCTATTGCCATCTCTTCTGAGCTTTCATTCAATGTATTGCCTATGTTGTTTAGAGGTGCAAACTGCCCCATTCAGTGTGTCTCCCCAGCACACATTCACACCTATCCAGCCTGGTTATGGCTCTTAATTATTATTCTTTTGTCTTCATTGTAATTCCTAACGACTGTCTATTCAAACTGTTCTATTAAAACCTAATTTCTTTGATCAAACTTATCACTTCACCTTCTAAACTGTATCAAATACCCTTCTTGAAAATGAACATTTCAATGTTTTACTATTCAAAATTATTCATAAAAGTAACGCTCCGGTGACGAGTGCATTTTAGGGCTTGCTAGCATGTTAGATTAGCACACCATCAAAACACAACAATTTATGAGATTAAAACCATGTTTGTACTCCAAACTTACAGACAAACCATATGTTGCGATTGTGTGTTCTTCAAACGTGTCCATCTGCATGTTATAGCGATCTCTGAAAGCTTACCCTGCGTCCCAATTTGCATACTATCCATACTAAAAAGTTTTCGAAAATAGAATTAGTATGTCCCAAATCGTAGTATGTTGAAAAGAGTATTCCAAAGATACCCGGATGGTCTTAGCCTGGATGACAGCTGAATTTAGCCCCTCCCACAACATTTGAGGTCGGCAATTCGGTCTGGACTCGATCCATTGAGGAGTAATTATGCCCGAACAGAAACTGTTCGAACCAATCAAATTGTCAGGGCGGGCTTTATATGATGATGAACAGATGATAAACAGTAACGTAATCATCCACATCATCAAAGGTGCTGGGTTGAATTTGTTTCTCTCAAAAATGATGATTGTGTTAGTAAATACTCCATGTATCCTTAAATATTTTTTTAAAACAGCAGCAAAGATCGTTTACACTGATATTTTTCTTCTACTTCTTCCAGCGTGCGTGTTGAGAGCTGTTGCGTTAGTGATGTGTTGTTCATGAACGATTCGTTTTGTTTTTGAACTAATCTTAAATATGACTCCGGAGGAGCAAGTTGTCTCAGAGAGCGGTTTGTTCATTTTGTGTTGACCGTGCATGTGGTACAGGCCATCGGTTCTGTACAGGATCCTCTGCATTCAGCCGATGGGGCTGTGAGAATGAATGACTGGAACCCGAAGACTCGAGAGATGAACTAATCAGTTTTGTTTTCGGACTGCATGCCGACACTGATGACAGAACTAACGACTCAAACCCGAAGACAGGAGAGGTGTAACGTTACTAACCTTTCCAGGGAACAGACGTGATTGAATAGTTTGGCATTGGCTGTATTAGCTTATAATTAATTTTTTATTCCAAATGTGATCAATGTTTGCATAAGTACTAGATGTGCTGGGGAATTAACCCTCTAAGCGTCATGGTCGAGTTTACTCGACAAGATGTGGCACTGAAAAAAACGGCCAATTTTGTCAAATAGGGTGTCAAATTTCGTTCAAACTCCCCTCCACTAGATGGCAGACATGTCATACTTCATCCCCGACTCAAAAAAAACCGTCATGCTTCTATACAAAATCTTCGAGCAAGAGTGCATTGAATCAGCGCGAACATAAGCGGAGCTAGTGTGCGAGTGAGAGAGCAATATTGTAAACGTCAGCAAGTATTTGCATTAGATTATTATTAGTAACGTTAGTAGTAGAAGTAGTAGTAGTATTGTAATGGCATCAATAAAGCTTACCCGCAATGAAGTGTCGGTTCTTCTATTCGCGGACCCTGATTCTGAAGGGGAATATCTGCCGTCAGAAGATGACGGTGATTCTGAAAGTGAAACTATAGCCCTACACCAAGCACAAACGGTGAATCCTTTGCCCAATATAGATTGTCCTTTGCCCAATGTCAGTGGTGGGAGCAATGTTTCCCGGGGTCGGAGTGTTCATCGCGAAGTTAGCAGGCATGTTGTGGGGAAGGAGGCGGCCGCGCAAGATTTTTACCGCGCGAGCCATGAAGCGTCTTCTGACCGTGTGCCTCTCCGCAATCGCGGTGACAGTATTGTGGTGGAGACTGTCACTAATGCCACTGGGTATGTTAGACGAGGTCAAAGTATTCATAGGAGAGTTAGGGGGCAACGTGGAGGTAGGGTGGGGAGTCGCAGTGACAATGACAGTAGTCCTAACTGTGCACACTTGATGCACGAGCAGTAGCCTTGCTTGTGGGACAGATCTGGCAATACATGTGCAGGCAGTGTGAGGTGGGACTTTGTGTTGTGCCTTGCAATGAGAGGTACCACACCATGAAACACTACAAGAAATGTCACCTGGATGAATAGGGAGTCATTATCTCTACAGCAAAAGGCCTGCTACATAAATATTTTTTTTCTTTTCTTTTTTTTGTCTGCCATTAGTAATGATTTACACAGTTGATTTACTATCCATTTCCCTGACCATTTAGTAGTGTACAATGTGTTCTTTTTTGTGTGTTCATGTCCTTATGATGTGTGCATCTTTGTCAGCTAAAAAAAAAAAAACTAACATTGTCTCGTCTTGTCTCGTCATCTCACTCATGATCTGTGCCTTGCCGTGGCGAGTGAGCTTTTTAAATAGGTCTTGTCTACTTTTGTTTGTGTGTCATATGAATAATATAGATGTGCCCCATACATGGAATCAGAGTGCCTACTGTATGTAGTAAATGGAAAATCTCTACAGCAAAAGGCCAACCGCTACATGCATTCGGTTTGTTTCTACCATTTATTAGTAAAGATTTACACAGTTTGTTTACTATTTACTATTTACCTGAGCATTCAGTATTGTGCAATATACAGAAGGTGAGGGAAAGAAGTGCTGAATTTTATAATTTAAACATTCTATAATCCAAGATGGCCACCACCACATGACGTCATAATATGCAAATTAGATTGGAAAATGTAATCCCTACATAAACTTCGGATCATCCTTAATATTTCTCTAATTTACAGAAAGTCTCTATCTTTTATCATTTTTAAGATATAGCCTTTTGAAATTAAGATGTCAAAATTGAACATTTTAGGAAAAAGCCTCGGGCGCCTAAAGGGTTAACATGTGACATTTTAATGATATTCTGCTGAAATAAACTAAATTACTTTAAACCGATTTGTTCATTTTGCTGAACGAGATTCAAAGATCCGAGTCCGTAAAATGATCAGAACTTCCTGTGACTATGCATCGCTCAACATACGTTATTTACTCCAATGCCCTGATTGGTTGTAGGTCTATACATTTGAGGTCTTCCCTGGTTCGGTTGAAACACGCCCCAATAATCATAGCTCAATGGAGCGGTATCAAACTCATATTCTGACTAGAATTGAGTATGACCACGTCAGGCTAGGATGGTCTACTATTTTCAGTCAGAATTCGAAGTACAGATCGAGAGTTGGATGAGAATTCGATTAGAACTACACACACGGATAAAAAAAGAAGTGTTAAAAAACAGATGTGTGAGTCCGACGGTTAAGTAGAGAGGTTTGTAAATGGTAAATGGGGGTGTGAGTGATCAATTATCAGTATTTAACCTGACAAAAATATATTTATTCAATGTTATCCACTTTATATTTCACCTGCAGCAGCATAGTGAACTTTTTTAATGATACATTTGGCTATTAACTTTTAAATACATCATTATGTTTAACTGCAAATGCATGAGGAGAGTCTCTGCATTAATGACCCACACATGGCAAATCAACGTGCTACTACAGTTCCCTCTGATACGTTAGGAAATGAAACTGAATGTGGAGGATTTTAACTGTGATGATGATTGCAGGGCAGTTTAAACGGAGATGAAGCCACACATGACTAAGCCACAGAGTCCATTATACACTCACCTAAAGGATTATTAGGAACACCTGTTCAATTTCTCATTAATGCAATTATCTAATCAACCAATCACATTGCAGTTGCTTCAATGCATTTAGGGGTGTGGTCCTCGTCAAGACAATCTCCTGAACTCCAAACTGAATGTCAGAATGGGAAAGAAAGGTGATTTAAGCAATTTTGAGCGTGGCATGGTTGTTGGTGCCATACGGGCCGGTCTGAATATTTCACAATCTGCTCAGTTACTGGGATTTTCACAACCATTTCTACCAGAAAGATTCAAAAGCCAGGTGAAGTGCAAAAGTAACCAGTTTATTGAAAGTCCAGCAAGTATATTAGTTAGAGGTTCTTTGGCGTAGGCCCCGTCCTAAGCTCTCGTTTCGAGGGTGCCGGACTATGCATTTCCTGCCTGAAGATGAAGGAGCCGACCCCCAAGAATAAGTTGAGGAAAATCTTCCTCCGAGACGGGGCCTACCTACCCCCAAAACAGTGAGATGGTTGAATACTCACCCGTCATGAACGATGTAGTTCCTAAAACGGAAAGATAGAGGTTAATGACCGTACATGGAAATATTAAAACATGGAAGGCTTGGATCAGCTTGATCAGCCACATGAACACGAAAGCCTAAGAGCGTGGACAAGGCTGTGGTCAGCCACAAAACGACGAAGAGCCTTGAGCGGCCGTGAACAAAGCCAGACCGGCCACATAGAGATGAAGCCTGACGGCCATAGACAAGGCCGTGAGCAGCCATATAAAAACCAGAGCAGCTCGCTATAGACAAGGCCGTGATCAGCCACATAAAGACGAAGCAGCCCGCTATAGACAAGGCTGTGATCAGCCACATAAAGACCAGAGCAGGTCGCTATAGACAAGGCTGTGAGCAGCCACATAAAGACCAGAGCAGCTCGCTATAGACAAGGGCGTGATCAGCCACATAAAGACGAAGCAGCTCGCTATAGACAAGGCTGTGAGGAGCCACATAAAGACGAAGCCTTACTGGCTATGGACAATTATGGTCAGAGACAAGGCCGTGACAGCCACATAAAAACGAAGACCTACGCGGCCATAGACAAGGCCGTGACAGCCACATAAAAATGAAGACCTACGCGGTATTTGGCCCGAACCCAGAGTACTCCCCCCAAAAAGGCAATTAACATGGGACAGCAGCCAGTAAATGATGTTGATGCCCCCCAAAAGTTGCAGAGCACAAACTGATGCTGTGCCAAACGAAAGGAGGGGTTTAGTCACTGGATCGGGAGGTTATTGTCTGAGGTTTTAATGGTCATGGTATCAGAAAGGAGAACCTCGTTGGTAGTCAGCTGGGAATGGCTGTACGAGGGTGAGAGGAGATAGCACTGTTGCGGCTGTGGCAACAAATTCTTTCCTTTCCCAATTGCTTCTAAACTGACTAAGAGCCAGTTGTATGGAGAAATGGGCTCCTGCCAGAGCTGAAGAGATGATACTTCTGTGGCAGGAAACGAGTTTAGATGGTGTAACAGTTGATGACACTGCTGTGGCAGTGGAGACGAGCTGTTTTCAACATGCTTTCCAACTATCCAATGAGCCGGTTGTATGGAGAATTGTTTTCGTACAGGAGCGGAGTGAATGACACTGCTGTGGCAGTGGAAACGAGCAGTAACCTCCTTTACAACTATCCAATGAGTCGGTTGTATGGAGAATAGGGCTCCTGCAGGAGCGGAGTTGATGACACTGCAGCGGCAGTGGAGACGAGCTGTTTTCAAACTCCTTTTAAACTATCCAATGAGCCGGTTGTACGAAGAATTGGGCTCGTGCGGGAGAGGAGTTGACGACACTGCTGCGGCAGTGAAATGAGTTTGGATGGCTGTAACAGAGCTCCTGCGGGAGCGGAGTTGACGAGACTGCTGCGGCAGTGGAGATGAGACGTTTCAACTTGCTTTCCAAACTATCCAATTAACCAGTTGTAAGGAAAATTGGGCTCCTGTGTGAATGTCAATGATGACATTGCTGTGGCAGTGAAACAAGTTTGGAACGGAGTAACTGAGCTCTTGCAAGAGCGGAGTTGTCGACACTGCTGCGGAAGTGGAGACGAGCCGTTTTCAACTTGCTATTCAAATAACCAGTGAGCCAGGTTGGACATAGAACTGAACTCCTGCAAGAGTATGGAGATAACACTGCTGCGGCAGTACAAGCAAGTTGAAAGGAAATATGGAACTCCTGCGGGAGCTGAGGCAGTATTACTGCTGTGGCAGTGAAGGCCTTTGGGTGAAGAAACTGGGCTTCTGTTGAAGCAGAGGAGATGACACTGCTGCGGCGGTGAAAGCCAGCTGGATGGAGAAAACTGAGCTTCTGTTGGAGCGAAGGTGATAACACTGCTGCGGCAGTGAAAGATTGAGGTGGGCTCCTGTGGGAGCGACTGGGAAGATGCTGCTGCGGCAGGGAATATATGATTGATTCCCTTAGCGGATTGGTGATGTTAAATTGAAGCGGATGTGGTGATCCTGTATGTTTGGGTGTCTGGAAACAGGCTGAAGCTGAAACAAATTTAACTGATGAGGGTCTGTTGGGCTTATTTGATGTGAGAGTGATTGAAACGAATGTGGCTCTTGAAAGCCTCTGATGACCAGTGACCAAGTGTCTGGTGCTGGGAGAAGCCTTTTGTGCCTTTTAGGCAGCTGTGGTTGCTGCACCTATGCAGAACAAATGGCTAGAAAAGTTGTCTGCTGAGATGCCTGATTGAATCATTATGGACTTGAGGTGTTTTTTCAAACCAGAAACGTGTGACAGGGCAGTTGGGGTCGTCTGTGAAGAGTGGGTCAGAAGGGAGTTTAGTCTGCAAGCTTCTGAAATGTAGTCTGGCTTCTGGGGAGGGCAGACCAAAAAATGAGTTTGTGAAAAAAATTGATTCCGCTTAGATAAACCTTGATGGAGCTGACTTGGAGGTTCTTGATGCTGTTGAGATGAGATATGAATGTAGTGATGGTAAGCAAAGAAATCAGAGAAATTCAGATTATGGAAAGACTTGAAAAACTTCCATTTCAGTTTGGAAAATGGTATTGTGAGAGGTGTAAAGGAACGGTTTCAATGGGTGGTTTATGGGAATATTAGCTCTAAATAGTGAGGTATTGGGGTTGAGAATTGGTCCGCCTCTGCCGCCAACAGCCTGAATTTCTGTGATTATCTGTGCTCTGCTGTTGCTGGTGACAGAGGTTGGGGGGTTCCAGGGCTGTTGCATTTGGCGGCATTGGCATCGGTGTTGCAGAAAACAGTGAAAGGAAAACGAGTTTGGGGAAAAGTGTTAGGCGGAAAGAAAGCATGAGCTGAGACAGTTTGCGGAGGCAACCCCACGTTTGGGTCGGCCCTGACAGGAGGAACAGGAAAGATGGGAAAGGAGGAAAGCTGGGGAGGACAGAAGGCAGCTGGGCCTGCGCCGCTAGTGGAGGCAGCCTTGCGCTAGAGTTTATGGTGGGGCTGCAGGCCAAGGCAAAGGGTTAGAGAAAGTGGCAGGAAAAAAATCTCAGGTTACATATGTAACCATTGTTCCCTGAGAACAGGGAACGTGACGCTGCGTCAGAAGATGCTACGGGGAACGCCTCAGCATGACCGGTGTCTGAATCGCTATCCAATCACGTCAATCCTATTGACCGGCGACAGCCTCTGATGTCATCACCGTGCGACCAGGAAGTATATAAGGGCGCCATGCAAACACAACACTATCCACTTTGTCTGAAGGGACTGTTTGGCAGGCAGGTCCCGAGACATGGCAATGAGACGCAGCGCCTCGTTCCCTGTTCTCAGGGAGAAAGGGAACTCGCGCTGCGTCGGAAGACGCTACGGAAACGATATACCCACACCGCCATGCAGAGGGGAGTGCATGCCCACTGACAGTGACAACTGTCAGGACAAGCAAAATCAACTGAAATGCCTGAACCACTCCCCCTCTGGTCACACTAGGCTGTCAGTGACAGCATCCCCTACGGTCAAAGCCCAAGCTATAAACCTTGGGGGGCACCTTTGCGTACCGCATGAAGTCCTCCCCGGCCTCTCAAAAGCCTGGAACTGGCCCATTCAACAGAAGGGGTTCCTTTAAGGGAATGTGGCCAGGGGGACCCGAGGGCGGCCTAGCCAGTCACTATTCAGGAAAACCTTCACCGAATGCCACCAGGGAGGCCAGACCTGGCATCACTTGTGTGGGACGCTTCCGTCGGCCAACCCTGTCTGTTGAGAAACAGAGTTTCTGGAATGCGCCTCCGAGGAGGCGGCCAGCCTGGGGACTGCGAGACTGGCAGTGTCCGCCTCGGGCCGGATCTCAGAGACGGGCCATCCTGGAGAGCAGCGCTCAGCTTAGTGCTTTCCGACCCTTGCTAGCGAGGGGAGCTCAGCCACTCGATCCTAGGATCTACCAAGCGCATCTCCTAACGGTGAACGGGAGGCAGAACAGGCCTACATGCCGATCTAACTAGGGAGGCCCGAGGGGCCTACACCGACAGATCAGGCCCAGGCGGCTGTAAGCTCACAGACGACCCTCTCTTGAGAGGAGCTCCAAAGCCTGCCCGGTAGGTAACCATGCTGTAGGCAACCTACGCAGGTCCCGGTCAAGTAGGGACCACATAGCAGCAGCGTCGTCTTGTCATATATGTATGCAACCGCCTTCAGGTGCTGCCGGCTAAAAAAACAGAACCTGATAGCAGGTGACCGCTAGCTGTCAGCATAAAGCCAGTTAAGTGTTCCCATCCAGGGAACTCGTTCCCCTCCAGACAACCAAACTCGTTCCCCTCCAGTAGAGGCCAGCTGTAATGGCAGTAGGGACCAGGCTTGACTCGTCCCCTCAGGGAGGCCTAAGAGGCCGATATTGCCGCAGCCTCCTGCTATCCGACCGCAGTTGAGCTAGCCGTCGAGGTAGCTGTAAATGGCACTCACTCCCTCAGGGAGGCCTAAAGTGGCCTACCACCTGATGGCCACCTGCTAACGCGTGGGGGGCCTGTATCAGAGGAGTGGAGACCAGGACTCATTCCTTCCTGCGGGCATGTGAGACCTACGTAGGAGCTCGCCTCCAGGGAGGCCTGGCGAGGCCTACTACCTGGGAGCAAGGCTTGCTAGCAACCCACACTAGCTCGTCACCGGGACCGGGCTGGGAACTTCCTTCCCAAGGAGGCCCAGGAGGGCCTACTACTTGAACAGCGCATATACCGGCCAACTGAGCGTCCAGCTCAGGGGCTCACCCTAGGAGGTCTGTTGGGAGGCCTGCTATCTGCTGGCCGGACATGCACAACGTCGGAAGTGACTGAAGCCTCAGCGCTCACCTACGGGGAGGCCCGAAGAGGCCTCCCGTGAAGTGCGAGTCTTAGGGCGGCCTGGAGAGGCCTAATGCGAGTGACATCCCACCATTAGCGGTCCTGCGACTGAAGGCCAGGAATGTGTCCCCAGAGGAGGCCTGGTGAGGGGTTGCCACCTGATAACAGAACGTGCCAGCTGTACCTAGCTAGCAACCATGCTCACTGTCACAGAGACTGGGAACCAGGATCTCACCCTCAGGGAGGCTAGTGAGGCCTGCTACCTGCCATCCGGTGACTGAAGACCAGGAACACCCCCTCTGGGGAGGCTAGACGAGGCCTGCTACACCACAATAGGCCCTCAAGCCAGCTATGGTCAAGCAGCCCGCCTCCGTGGAGGCCAAATGCGGCCTACTGCCCGGCGGCGAGCCTCCAGGGAGGCCTGCAGGGCCTACTGCCTACCGGAAGCCGCCACAATGACCCATAGGCCAGGAACCCACCCCTCAGGGTGGTCCGGCCGGTTCTGCGCCCGACGGGATGATGAAAAGCTGGCTACCTACGATCCGGGCCGACAGTGGCTGTCTGCTGGCTGACGATGAACTGGATTCATCCAGTTATCACCTGGGAACTCATCCCCAGGGAGGCCATAAAGGGCCTGCTAGTCGACGAGGATCTGCTGAAGTTGACATTGTTGAGGAGATTCCTCCCAGGCCCACATGAGGTGCGATGTCGGGACTCCCTCTCAGGGCGGCCTAGCGAGGCCTACTTACCCGCTCGGCGTCCGCGGCCGAGACTGCCGACTGGCCTTCACAAGCCCTTACCAGGGATTGCTCCATCCCAGGAGACAGCATAGACCTAAACACATTGCACATAGCAGTGTACTCAACAAAGTGCCCTAAACCCTCTAAAAGGAAAGGGGAGTACAACTTACGTCACCTGCTTCAGGGCGGCCGCCTGCCATTCATGCGAGGGCGTCAGTCATGGCAATTCTTCAAAAACCCCGCCCCATGACCACTGGCTGAGTCACTGTTCATTCTGCTACACACCCAACTGCATTACTAGGACCCCAGAACGCAGAGAAGAGGGGCGGGCCTTGGCTGGACGACTCTGTAACGAAAAGGCTGAGCTGGGGATAACACAACGCAGTGATTTCAAGCATTTAAAAACAGGCCCGGGGTGGAGCCTATCCAGGGGAACACCTCCATCACATAGCAAACTGCCTAGGCCAACTGGTGCGGCGCCCTAAAAACAGGCCAGCCTTCACTAGATCTAACAAGGCTTGGGGAAATATACAGAGCCCCAAAACCAGTCCTACAAAGCCCCATAGGACTGGGCATAGATCTCGCTGTAGTTCATGCAGCAGCCCCACACACCCATCAAAAACTTCCACAGGGATGCAGCTGCTTTACCCGGCCCTCCCCCTAATTGAGGTCCTTCAGCAAATCAGCCTGGTAGGCCTGCAACACCATCATGGTGTGCAATGCTGCCGCTGCCTGACCCCCTGACGTGTACGCCCTGCCATTCAGACGCGAGGTCATCTTCAAAGGTTTAGAAGGCAGGGTGGGAGCTCTCAGTTTTGATGCCCGGCCCAACGCGAGATAGTTTGCGAAACGTCTCGTCGATCAGCGTCATCGACACGTACCCTGCTTCGGTCACTCCCTCGACATCAGCAAAATTAGCCCGCTGATGGCGATGGAAGCAGGCCGAATACGGGGACTTCCATGCCCCGCGATCTGATCGTGAAGATCGGTGAGGAATGGAAGACTCCCGAGAGCCGGGGGGTTATGGCCAGAAAGAAACCGATCATCCAGATGACTTGAATGAGCGGCTTCCTCCCTAACGCGCCACCATGGCAGCTGCAGCCTATGGGCGGCGCTTTCCATAACCTCCAACAGCTCCCCGTACACGGGGCAGGATGGCTGGGAGGGTTAGGCCTCGACCGCGTCACCACCCTCCACTTCCATCCCCTGCTGTGGAGGGAGCACTGAAGCTGACGAAGAGGAGGAGTCATAGTCCAGCTCCTCCTCCGACAGCTGCCCCAGCTGGGAGTCCCAGGACAAACGTCGCCGCTCAGCCTCGGCGTGAGCGGGACTGCCCCCGGCCGCCGGCCCTTCTTCCCTCGAGAAGAGGGCCAGACGAGAGCGGAGCGTTTTCACAGGAAAGCGCTCGCAGTTTGCACAGGAGGCTCCCTCGAGAACCTCCCGTGCATGCTCCTCTCCCAGGCAGAACACACAGAGAGAGTGTGTGTGTCCTCAGGCGTGAGAAACCTGGGACACGGATCTGTGCACTTACGGAAGTTTCGCTTCGTCTTCTCTGTGCCCTTGGATGATGCTTCCATAGCAGACTCAAGACAAACAGTCCCTGAAGACGGTTTGCATGGCGCCCTTATATACTTCCTGTTAACACAGTGATGTCATCAGAGGCTGTCGCCGGTCAATAGGATTGACGTGATTGGATAGCGATTCAGACACCAGTCACGCTGAGGCGTTCCCCGTAGCGTCTTTCCGACGCAGCGCAAGTTCCCTTTCGCAAGGGAACTGTGATAGCGGAGCCTGCACTGCTGGCAGAGGCATACTCATACTGAACAGGCGGCCTGTATCAATAGAAGCTTGCATTATGACGTGGGGCTCAGCGCTGGAGAAAGCTGCGGTCTGTAGAGAAGAGTTGGGCCTGGTGATGGCGGTAGCAGTGGAATCTAGACTAGCTGAAGGCCTTCAGTGAATGTGTGGGGCCTTGTGATTACCTGCCCTGTTTGCGGCCTTTGAGATGGAAAACCTGCTTGGAGTGACACGTACAGGTTTTACAGTTATGCTTTATTCATCCTGCTAGAAAAATGAACGACAGCGCTGATTAGTGCTTGTCTTAACCCCAACACTGTCCATTTTCCTAGTGCAGGAATCATGGGGTGTGCTGAGATGTAGGAGGATGCTGGAGATGGTGGTGGATGTCTTGATGGTCGAGGCGAGGGCAAGCCTAGGCATCTCGGGGTACGGGAACCGCTGTAGGTTAAGTTGCGGTGTCCTATTGAGCCTGGGTGCTTCTTGCATCGGTGGGATGCTGTAGAGTATCCTGGGCAATGAGGGAATCTTCATCTGACGGCAAAAGTTTATTATCAGATATTGTAACAGATGGGAAGGACTAAATGCTGATTTTACTCAAGCTCCTGCGGGAGCAAAGAGAACATCACTGCTTTGGCAGTGGAGAAAAGGTTAGCGAGAGACACTAAGCTCTTGTGGGAGCAGAGGGAACAGCACTGCTGTGGCATTGGAGAAAATTAGCCAGAAGAACTGAGCTCCTGTGGGAACAGAGGGAACAGCACTGCTGCGACAGTAGAGAAAATTAGCCAGAGAAACTGAGCTCTTGTGGTAGCAGAGGCAACAGCACTGCTGTGGCAGTGGAGAAAATTAGCCAGAGAAACTGAGCTCCTGCGGGAGCAGAGGGAACAGCACTGCTGTGGCAGTGGAGAAAATTAGCAAGAGCAACTGAGCTCCTGTGGGAACAGAGGGAACAGCACTGCTGTGGCAGTGAAGAAAATTTGCCAAAGAAACTGAGCTCCTGTGGGAACAGAGGGAACAGCACTGCTGTGGCAGTGGAGAAAATTAGCCAGAGAAACGGAGCTCCTGCGGGAACAGAGGGAACAGCACTGCTGTGGTAGTGGAGAAATTAGCCAGAGAGGCTGAGCTCCTGCGGGAACAGAGGGAACAGCACTGCTGTGGCAGCACCTCGTGTGTGAAAAGTATCTGTCTGTGGTACACTAGAGGCAACAAGATCGCAAGAAAGCTTGATGTGTGCAGGTAACAATGTTATTTTAGATCAATTTCTATTTCTTATGACAGGAACTGTTGTAGCTTTCCTGCTGCAAGTCTGTGCAGTGTGCACTCTTTACCCTGTCCGAGCACTGCTCAAACAGTTGACTCATCATTGTTCCAAACCACGTTTTTAAAATACCTTTAGAACTTTGGAAAAACAGCAATTCTTTTACCGTGATGTTGAGGAGTCATTGGTTTGAAATAAAACTGGTGGAAGCGGCCAAAATGGGGCTTATAGGTAGCTTAGGAATTTGTAAGGAAAGTTTTGCATTGTAGAAGAGTTTCAAGCAGCGTGTGGAGCCATGTTGACAGCGTGAGTAGAAAGGGCGACCTGCCAGGATGCTTCAAAACTTGTCGAGGAACATTGGTGAGTTGACTGGATTATTTATGTGGTCCTCCACTTGAGCTCCTGTCGTATGCACACAGAGCTGGATGTCAGCACATTCGTGAGTAGTCATTAAACTTTTTTTTTTTTGCATATGTTATTGTGATTAACCTGCCAAATGCTCACAAGGTAATGAAAATAGTTGTGCCTGTACACGTATGCAGTTACAGAAATATTGTGTGTATATTAGATCCATCTGTCGCTACTAAAGTGAAAGCGGTTTAATACAGAATGTATTGCTCTATCTGCTGTTAGTATGAACCGAACAACAGAAAATCACTCATTGCTCTTGACTGCCTGAACTTTAGTAGCTTTAATAAGAACACATCTCTTACTTGAATGCTGCTGTTAATGCTCTGGTGAGGAGATAAACATGGATGACCGTGTACAGCTCACTGAAGGTTGGGTCTACGCTAAAACTGCAGTGTCCATCAACACCTTTGCAGTGTGACGTCACGAATCTGGAAACAGCTTGTGCTAAGACACTGCTTATGATTTATGGAAAAAATGAGTGGGTGGATTTTTACCATTATAGGGTGGTTGTGTACACACACTGCCAACACGTTGGGTGTTTATGTTCAAACACCTTATAAAAGTGAATTTTGCATTATAGTGCCCTTTAAATCCACCCGTGGGTTGGCACATTTGCTTGCTTGACGTGTGACAACAAACCTCATTGGTTCTTGTCGATGCTCAATTGTGCTGCCGGTACACTCAAGAATGAACCTCATTGTTTTTTGCGCATCAAGCAAGCTTGAGCTTCCGTTAATCAAATTAATGTGATTCATGTGCATACTACATTCGCTGATTAATGTTTATATGTGAATAAAAGCCTAAACAAAATCTTTTCATTTATAACGATTGTCTTCAAAAATCAAAAACCCTAAACCACTTGATACATATGGATTTTTTAACAATCTATTTAATAAACCTTCAGAGTTTTGGGTGATCTAAAGTTTTTAGGGCTCTAATAGGTATCTGAGGTCCTCCATGAAGGTCCTTGATGGCTAGCCAGGCATGTTTCAGTCTAGTTTGTGCCAACCAGGGTTTTAGGCACCATGAAAGTGGCACGGATTTTGTGGTGTTCATCGCATAGTAACTTGCGCTCAACGGCTAACCTGCCATGTTCTGTGTAAGAGATAAAGATATACAAGAGAACACAGCACCCCACCTGGCCCAGTCTAATCAAAACTGTAGTTTCTGCGCGATACTGGGTCCCTTGATGAACGAATATTTGAAAAGTATGAGATACTGAAACAAATAATGAGATTGGCTGTTTGCTACTGATATCACACTTTCATGTGCATATGCTGAATTTGTTTGGTTTTGTCAACTTAATCCCTTAACCCTGAGTTTGTTCAACAACCATCATAGCCCCTCTTCTTTATGTTTGCAGCTCTCAGTATTGACTGACTGAAAAATGTAAAATTAAAGTATCACAGTGAAATTTGTAATATCTATTAAGTTAAAGGCTCATGTTGTTTTATTCAATATATATATTTCTCTACATTAACTACATGTCCTAGTTAATAAAGGTAACAACTTCAGTTTCACTTCTCATCACTACAAAACTAATTCCATAGCATTATGTGCACTGCTTGGTGACACAAGTATTTGACTTCTTTTTAAACTATATTTGCATTGGTAGGGGGAAAATATACAACCTAACTGCTTCTTCTTCTGAAATGTACACTCTCAATATAACTCTTGATTACATAATTGTATAAAAGCAGTATGACTCTCTCACATCTGATCTGCCTGCCACTGGTAATCATTATACAGGTGTTGCACTCTTGCTTGAAATATAGCTTAATATTACAAAGGTCACAATGTTGTTAGATCATTGTGATTACATGACATTTATAAGTTTGTACTAAATTTAATTACAATCATGATTATGGAAAGTAGGATTAAAAACTGAGTATTTTATTTGCAGTAATCGTTTCTTCAGGTAAGAAAATGAATGTACATTATGATTTTGCATGATTTTGAAACAGAGTGTGGAATGAGCAGGCAGGGATGCAACTCTAAGTGCATGAACATTTAATGACAAAATTAGAAAAGAAATAAGGAACTCATAATACCACATCCATACGTACAACGACTGATAACCATCGAGTGGTACACAAGCACTATAAATACACAGGGAAGACTAGCTAAACAAGGTAACATGGGGTTGTGACAGATAGGAAACACATGGTGAACTAAATAATTACAAAGCAAAACACACAATAGGTAATAAATATACTGTATATATATATATTTTTTTTTTTGGCATCTTGTTCCTTAATTGATAATTATTTCATATTTTACTTATGCTTTCTTCACCTATGACCTAAAGAAGGGTGTGTTATTTTCACTTACGAAAAAAGAATGTTGTAATTTAATAATAGCATGAGTGCTAACAGGTGACACATTGAATCTTTTGACACTATATTCTTTTATTATACTGAATTTTCACTTTATATTATAGTTACATGTATATTATAGTCATTTGGTATATATATTTACGTGTTTATTGTATCATATTTACTTGCTGTTAGAATTACCATCAAATAAATGTTATACCATTTTTTGAATTCCACATTTTTGATTATTAGATTAAACCACAATGTTTAGGTATTTTAGGTATTATACATTTTACAGTGTTTACCTGGGACATAAAATGCATGTTATTACCTTTTATTTTATAGTGCCACTGTCCACATTCATCAAAAGGTTGTTAGCTGATGTCTCAAATGCATATAATGTAGGCTATTCACACAACACTGTAAAAAAAATGTCAGGCCTCTCCACTTGAACAATTTGTAGTGACTGGTCACATTTAAAACATTTCAGTTTTTTACAGTGAAGTAATGTTTAGAATGAAACATTGAAAATGTAGAGCAATGTATATTTGCCATTTAAACTTTATGATTACCACTCAAATAAATATTTCAATATAACAAAATTTTTGTAATGTATAATATAAAATTAAGTAAAGTTAACTTTACTTTTAAAAATAAGTTTAAACAGTGTCTGTCTTATTTCCTTGGCTTGTAAACCATATATTATGGGATTTAAGCTTGGTGGAATAACATGGAGAATTATTTTAGATGCACTTTTAGTTTCATAGGATACAGGGATACGATGAATTAAAATGGTGGCGAATCCAGAAAGCATCATGATCATATAAACAGCCAGGTGAGTGCTGCATGTTTTTATTGCTTTGCTATTGGTTGCTTTGTTTTTGCTTTGAAAGCATACCCTCGCTATTCTGAGATATGTCAATAACACCCAGCCCAAAGAGGACGTTAGTAAAACCGCAGTAAAAGTTAATCCATATACATTATTAATATCTGTATTTTCACAGGACAGTTTAAATAGTGAAGCATTGTCACAAAACAGGTTTTGAATCACAGATCTGCAGTGAGACAGACGCACACTGAGGCCGATCAGAATTCCCACCAGCACTATTGCAGAACCCCAGGCTCCTGCCGAGAGTTTAACAACCATATTATTGCTCATTATAGTTGGATATCGCAATGGATTGCATATGGCCACATATCTGTCAAAGGCCATGATCATTAGAATAGTGTGGGATGTGGTTGCACATACATGTCCAAAAAAAGCTTGCATAGCACACTCCACATATGACATGTAGCGTTCAGACGGGTCTGTTAAGATGTGACTCATCATGCGTGGCAAAATAACAGTTGTCCCTAATAAATCATTCAGCGGCAAGTTGCAGTAAAGAACGTGCATTGGCTGATGTAACCCCTTTTCCACTAAGATTAGAATCAAAATCCCAAAGTTAGATACTGTAATAAATATGTAAGGAAGCAAAAAAAGGATGAATACAAGATGACTGGACAGATTTGTAACTTGTAGTCCATCCACCAAGAGTATGTTGTATCTGAGCGTCAGGTTGTCCATCTGTGACCTAAAGAATAGATAAAGGACCCATACAGTACAGGGCAGTGTTTTTCCAAAAGCATTGTATAAGCCTAACTACAGTAGATCATAGAGCCAATAGATTGTGGTTTCTACAATCAATTTAGGCTTATGATGCTTTTGTGAAACACAGAAGTAGAAACATTGTCAGGAAAAAAAAAATATTCACATTGTAGTCAAAAAAAGAACAGTATTTGCCCATGCCAGGAATTCTCATAAACGTTTATCCACAGCATTAGGTATGGAATATTTGATAGTTGCTGATAATGAAAAATATGAATCAGGTGTGTTAAATAAGAGATACATACAAAATGTGCAGAGTAGCAGGACCA
The DNA here is from genome assembly GCA_023029165.1 of Gobiocypris rarus. Lineage (NCBI taxonomy): Eukaryota > Metazoa > Chordata > Actinopteri > Cypriniformes > Gobionidae > Gobiocypris > Gobiocypris rarus. The sequence goes on along the minus strand of CM040930.1, from coordinate 15,153,129 downwards.
GGACTTAACCCCACCACCACCACACACACACACACACACACACACACGTATTTGTATACTTACATATGGTAGATGAATAATAGATAAATAGTTGTCACTTCAGTTTAATTTATAGTGACACTAAGCTTTTGCATTCCCTTTAGCTTGGTAATCATAAGATTAAATAGCAAAAAGTGTTTCAGAAGAGGCGGCTTTACCATTATATATGTGTGTCATACAAAAACTGTTTTGTCGTCATTTCCCAAGAGTGTACAACAATTCTCTTTTGCTGTGATTGGTGGACTACTGATCAAGTTTGCTTGTACTGTAATGTTCTGTAAAACTGTTCAGGGATCCAAGCTCCAAAGGAGCTGGAATCCTATTTTGTTTGTACTGATTAAATTCTTCTTCTTTATTCCTCTATCCTAAAAGAGATGGGTAAACTGAATGTAAACTGGAGCATTTTAAGTTTAGAAACAGTCTCCCCTCCCTTGCCTCACAGTGGTTTGACAGCTATCTAGGCACAGCCATTCAAGACTAGGTGGCACTGTAATGGTTTGAAACAAAAATCTTTAATCTTAAAGGGTTAGTTCACTCAAAAATTATGTCATTAATGACTCACCCTAAAGTCGTTCCAAACCCGTAAGACCTCAGTTCATCTCCGGAACACAGTTTAAGATATTTCAGATTTAGTCAGAGAGCTTTCTGTCCTTCCATTGAAAGTGTATGCACAGTATACAGTCCGTGTCCAGAAAGGTAAGAAGAAAGGTATGAAAAACATCATCAAAGTAGTCCATGTGACATCAGTGGGTTAGTCAGACTATTTTGAAGCATTGACAATAGATTTTGGTCCAAAAATAACAAAAACTACGACTTTATTCAGCATTGTCTTCTCTTCCGTGTGTTCAAATCCACGTTCATGAGTCCACAGCGTGCGTCTCCCTCAGACCTCATGGAAGCTCTAGAGCACCAGATAACACATCAGCAGCATCTTACATCAGCAGCGGGATTCAAACAAACACGGAAGAGAAGACAATGCTGAATAAAGTCGTAGTTTTTGTTATTTTTTGGACCAAAATGTATTGTCGATGCTTCAAAAGAGTCTAACTAACCCACTGATGTCACCTGCTGGTTGTGAGTGACATCGCGTGAGCGCTGGCCATGAATGACGTCGCGTACATGTGGGAGTCCCCGTTTTTGAAGATGGAAGGCTCTCATCAATGTATATGCATATGGAGCGAAAGAACACGTCCCTCTAAGCGAGTGGAAAAGCGTTTTTTACAGCCGCTATTTTGTTGTATTGAGGAAAGACGGAGGCCTCTCTCCGATTCTCGATTCACGAGTTCACACTTACAAATAATTCAGATAGAATAAATGGTATGCGTATTTGGCGTGCTGTCTGAGGAGAGGGCTCCGAGCTCGGTATTTGGCCCGAACCCAGAGTTCTCCCCCCGTATCTCTGGTTAGGAAGTAACCAGGTGAGTGTGAGGAAGACGGGGTGGTGGAGGGATGCTGAAAACCTGTCAAGGAACATTGGTGAGTTGACTGGGTATTTATGTGATCCTCCAGTTGAGCTGATTGGTAGACATGTTGATTACTGATTACTGACAGCTGGCTGGAATGACATCATGATTGGAGAATTTAGCTCCTGTCAGAGCAGAAGAGATGACACTTCTGTGGCAGCAGAGGTGTCAAGTAACGAAGTACAAATACTTTGTTACCTTACTTAAGTAGAAATTTTGAGTATCTATACTTTACTGGAGTAATTATTTTTCAGCCTACTTTTTACTTCTACTCCTTACATTTTCACGCAATTATCTTTACTTTCTTCTCCTTACTTTTTAAATATATCCTTGTTACTCCCATTTCTTTTCAGCTTGTTTATTAAAAAAACTATGCAGATAAATCGCATCATCCGGATAGTGTGAATTTGACTGTGGTTGGATGAGAAGTGTAAACATATACCATTCCAACACCCTATTGGTTACTACGCGATCCGTTGCGCCTGCACATGGTTCAGAGCACAAATCACACACGGTGTTGCCAGTTTGGGCGGGTTCCCGCAGATGAGCACGCACATGCAGCCAATCAGCGATCAGCAGGAAGACGCTCATTCATATCATGACAACCAGGTCTTTAGTGAGATAACGTGTAGTTGACTGTATATTCAAGAGATCGCTATGTTAAAGTGGCATACATATATATATATATACACAGTAAGCTGTATCTACAGTAAAGAGTGGGAGAGTGAACCAACTCTCAAACGAGGATTACACCTGTGACTCGAAGACTCTTTATAACCATGACTCCTGTCCATCATCATACACACTCAGGACATCTGCAACCCCGACAGCTGCTGAAAGAGGTTTGAATCAACAATTCATCAGCTTTGACTGTGCTAAGTGCGTGTTCTACTTCACGAATGTACTGTAGTTTTGTCAGAGCAAAGTAAGCGCGTTGTTGCTATTTTTTTTTGTTGGCGGATTACTGTACAGTATCAATGAATGGCACATTTTTTTGGCAGTGGTGTTATTAACATGTGTGAAATGCTGTTGGTGTTTCTTGTCGTAATGATAACAGTAGTGCACAGCTGTTCCATGCGCCGGGACGGTTAGCGCTCACACTGCATGCGAACCACGCTCAAGCTCAACCAAATCAAGCTCTGGCCCACTTCTTGAAGCAGGCCAGGGCCAGCCAAACAAACCGCGCCCGGGCACAGAACGGAGCGCTCACACTTGTCAAACAAACCGGGCTCTTTAAAGAGTTCCTGTTAATTTTTTAATTTGAGTAACATTAAACTTTTAAGGTGCAAGTGGCCATCACTTGTGTGGTACCCTTAAGGGTACATTTTTGTACCACTAAGTCAGAGGAAGGCAAGTTCTGTCCTAGAGAGCTGATGTCCTGAAGAGTTTAGCTCAGTTATACGTTCAAAATTGTACCTCTTTTATACCTTTTTTTTCTGTGAGTGTACAAACGTTGAAAGCTTAGGTCATGAATATTTGCCTAAAAGTCATGGAATTTTTTTTTGTAGAAACGTGTATGAACCCTGCCTCTAGCAGCTTTACAATCCCAGCACCTGCACCCATTTACCTCCCTTAGGCAAACGCTTCGTTACGGCAAAGTTTGTTACAGTTGCTATCACTGATCACAATACTTCCTGGAAAACAAAGTGGATGCAGTAGTATAAACTCCTCGCTCTAAAAGCCCCTTGGAGAACCTTCCTAACTCCTTCCTTGAGAAGCCAATTCTGATTTCAGACTTTTTACTATTTACAGATAACCCACTGAAGAGCGAGGACCAGGCATATAAGAAAAATATTACCAGTAGGATCCACCTCATCTTTTGCAACAATCAACATTATGGATGTCTTTATTTTATTTTACAGATACAGTTGTTCAGCAACACCCAGGGGCGAAGATTCCATACATACGAACGGCCATAATCAAAATGATCTGTGAGTTAAGACACCAGGAGAAGAAAAAGTCCATGGACAACTGAAGGACTGGCTAAGGCTGGCCAATCAGAGTGGGTCTTGATAAGTTAGCATGCGGGATACAAAACACTGCACTAAAGGATTGTTGTCCTGGTTTTTCCACCGAGGGATTGTTCTGTTTTTGTTGCACTGAAGACTGTTTTTATTTTATTACAATAAAGAACAGTTGTCCTTTAGAAATTTTTATTAATTATTTTAAGTATTTTGTTAATTTATAGTTGTTGCCATCTATTGGATCACATAAAAATATAAAATGTTAAAAAAAACAAAAAAACTTGAACTAATTATATGGCATAGCACATCCCTACCAGCAAATCAGCTTGCCCTTTGCCGAGCACATTATACATTATGTGTACAAAAGCTTCAGATGGAACCATGGTGTTCATGCCTTTCATTCTGTGTGTTCTCAGGTCACTGTCCCTTCAGTTGCTGCTTTTGAAATAAACATCATTCAGTTACTGTGAACTATATTGATGTCTTATTCAATCTATTATATTTTAAAATATACGACAGACATAGTACATTAGATTATTTCATTTACCATGTATACAATATATAATATAATTATATATAATATATTATGTAATATAAATCAATATATTTAAGACAAGTTCCCTAATTATATTATCTTACATTGAGGTTGTCACAGGGTGTTTAGGTGTAGGTTCATGTTTCATGTTTTAAGTTTATCTTGTTCACAGTCATGTGTTGTCATGCACTTCCTGGTTTGTCATGTGATCCTGCCATGTGCTCCCTGGTCTTGTATTCTGTTGTGTCATTGGTTTTTTGGTTGATTATTGTTCACACGTGTGTCTTGTCTTGTCCTCAGTCTGTGTATTTAAGCCCTCATGTTTGCCATGTGTCTTTGTCTGTTATTGAATGTGTAACCCGCTGTCGGTGAGTGGCAAATCAAGTCTTTTAGTTGTTTATGCCAAGTCTTTGTTTTATGTTTATGCTTTTGAGTTTTGCAAATAAACTGCACTTGGGTTCTTAAACCTTGCCTCCAGTGGATGTTGTTACAGAATAACAGACCGCCAACCATGGACCCAGCAGTTGCCATCCTGCATGTGCGCCAAGGCGATCGAAGCCTAGAGGACTATGTGGTGGACTTTTGTGAACTGTGCTACCAGGTCGATTTTAATGATGTGGCGCTGAAGGACATTTTTAGATTTGGACTAAATGAGCCCTTCCGCTCGCAGATGCCAGGGGGGAAGATCCACTTGTCCCTGGCCGAATACATCGACCATGCCCTGGTCCTGAATGGGTCCTCGTTCACTGTGGGAGTGGTGGACGAGGAGCCCCACAGTCTCACAGCAGCCCGTGACCACAGTCAAGCCCCGGCTCCAGCCCACGTCCAGGCCCCGGCTCCAGCCCACGTCCATGCTCCAGCCCAAGACCCCTTCGCCCTGCCCAAGAAAATATTGGGGCAGGTACATTGAGGCCACGAAGGCCATGCCGCCATGTCCCCCTGAACTACTGTTACCGCCATGGCCCCCTGAACTGCCAGAATCGCCATGGCCCCCTGAACTACCTTTACCGCCATGGCCCCCTGAACTATCGTTACCGCCATGGCCCGTTGAACCGCCAGAATCGCCATTGCCCCTGTAACCACCATTACCGCCATGGCCGCCCACGGCTCCTGATCCGCCATGGCCGCCCACGCCTCAGGGTCCAGGTCCGCCCGCGCTCTCAGGCCCGTCCCAGCCACGCCAGGGTCCATGTCCGGTGCCTTGGCATGGGCCTGGCCCACCATCCTCCCCCAAGTCCGCCCCCCAAGATTTGTGTTGTAAATGAATTATGTTTGGGCGTCTGGGGCCGCCCATAAAGGGGGGGGATCTGTCACAGGGTGTTTAGGTGTAGGTTCATGTTTTAAGTTTATCATGTTCACAGTCATGTGATGTCATGCACTTCCTGGTTTGTCATGTGATCCTGCCATGTGCTCCCTGGTCTTGTGTTCTGTTGTGTCATGTTGTCATTGGTTTATTGGTTGATTATTGTCCACAGGTGTGTCTTGTCCTCAGTCTGTGTATTTAAGCCCTCATGTTTGCCATGTGTCTTTGTCTGTTATTGAATGTGTAACCCGCTGTGGGTGAGTGTCAAGTCTTTTAGTTGTTGATGCCAAGTCTTTGTTTTATGTTTATGCTTCTGAGTTTTGCAAATAAACTGCATTCGGGTTCTTAAACCTTGCCTCCAGTGGATGTTGTTACAGAGAGGTATATTAGAGAGGTATATTCTCACATATAATTTTACATATATATATATATATATATACAATGGCTCTTCCAATATATAATTTCATATAATGTGGGACATATTTCAATATGTAACAATATATTAAGTAGTATAATATGTATTTATTCAATATATGAAAACGGCAATAGTTGCAGTATTTTCCCATATGTTGCAATATATAATTTACATACATAATATATTATATCATTTCACAATATATGGAGACGCATGAAATATATTGTCACGTAATATATTGAGAAATATATTTTTGTTGGGTAAGGGTTAGAAAAACAGAAGTGATAAAATGTGGTTTAGTGTGCAAAAAACAAATAAAATTTATATCAGAATCTGTCTGCTTACAGTAACAAACATTTACCTCAGTATACATCATCTATATACGTTAATATTGTCTACAGCATGTTAAATTTGGCTAATCATATACACATGCATTATACTGTACATCACATTTACATTACGTTTATATTTAGTCATTTAGCAAATGCTTTTATCCAAAGCGACTTACAAATGAGAGCAATAGAAGCAACCAAGAATATTCATGGGCAACAATATGCAAGTGGTGTAACAAGTCTCACTTAATCTAGCACAGAACACATAGGACAGTTTTTAAAAAAATAAATAAATAACAAACAGAAAACGAATAGAGTGATGTTCTTTATTGGTCAGGTGCTGCTGGAAAAGAAGTGTCTTGAGATGTTTTTTGAAAATGGCTACAGACTCAGCTGCTCGAACTGAGACAGGCAGGTCATTCCACCAGGTGGGAACGGTCCAGGAGAAGGTCCTAGTGAGGGATTTCATGCCTATTTGGGATGGCACCACTAGGCGTCGTTCACATGCAGAATGCAAGCTTCTAGAGGGTGTGTAAGTCTGAACAAGCGAGTTTAGGTATACTGGTGCAGAGCCTGCGGTTGCTTTGTAGGCGAGCACCAGACCCTGAATTTGATTCGAGCGGCTATTGGCAGCCAGTGCAGACTGATGAAGAGAGGCGTGACGTGAGCTCTCTTCAGCTCGTTCAGCTCTGGATCAGTTGCAAGAGTTTAACAGTGGATACTGGAAGGCCCGCTAGAAGAGCATTACAGTAATCCAGTCTGGAGAGAACAAGAGCTTGGACTAGGAGTTGTGTGGCCTGCTCTGATAGGAAGGATCTAAACTTCCTAATGTTGTATAGCGCAAACCTGCAGGACCGGGTTGTTGCAGTAATGTGGTCAGTGAATTTTAGCTGATCATCAATCACAACTCCAAGGTTCCTGGCTGTTCTGGCCGGAGTTATGGTTGATGAACCGAGCTATGTTGAAGTGGAGAGAGTATGTTGAAGTGCTGGGTTGGCTGAGACCACAAGCAGTTCTGTCTTTGCCAGATTAAGTTGAAGGTGTTGCAGGACACCCTGAAGGACCTACCTGAGAGGTAAGAATTTAACCACTGGAGAGCAGTTCCTGAGATGCCCATCTTCATGAGAGTTGACAGGAGGATCTGGTGGTTAACTGCGTCAAACGCAGCAGACAGATCCAGCAGGATGAGTACTGACAATTTGGAAGCTGCTTATGCCTGTCTCAGTGCTTCAGTAACCGAGAGCAGGGCAGTCTTGGTTGAGTGGCCACTTTTGAATCCGGATTGGTTGTTGTCCAGGAGGTTGTTCTGTGCAAGAAACATAGAGATTTGGTTGAACACTACTCTCTCAAGTGTCTTAGCAATAAAAAGCAGAAGGGATACCGGTCGGTAGTTTTCTAAAAGTGCTGGATTTAGAGAGGGTTTCTTAAGCAGTGGGGTTACCCGAGCCTGCTTAAATGCTTTGGGAAAAGTCCTAGTGTGAAGAGAGGTGTTGACGATGTGAGTGAGTGTGTAGAAGAAATGGCCTGAAGCAGGTGAGTGGGGATAGGATCAAGCGGACAAGTAGTGGGGGATTGGAAAGGATGAGTTTGGAGACTTCTGCTTCAGATAGCTGAGAGAAAGAGGGTAGTGTGTGTGTGACGGTTGATGAAATGTGCGTGTCAGTTTGTTGGTGTGGAGAATTGGCTGCTAATGGAGGAGGTTTTGCTTGTGAAGAATGAAGCAAAGTCGTCAGCTGTAAGAGTTGATGACGAAGTGGGGGGAGGAGGGCAAAGAAGAGAGGAGAATGTTCTGAAAAGTGTGCGAGTGAGAGCAGTTGTTGATTTTGTTTGTGATAGTATGTAGTTTTTGCAGTGGAGACATGTGCAGAGAAACGAGGCAAAAGCTGTCTAAACAAGATGTTAGAGTGGAGCAAAGAGTGTATGTAGCACTGTTAGTGTCCAGAGCTGAGAACTGAGCAGGTGGAGGAAGTGAGAATGAAACCATAGTGGATAGACTAGAGGGCGAGAACAGGCGTAGATTACGCCAAAAGGTGATCTGTGGATTAGTGTGTGTTGTATCAGGAGTCAGTATGAGGTTAAGAGTGATGAGGAAGTGGTTGGAGGTGTGCAATGGAGTAACTAAAGTGTTGTTGTCTGTAGAGCAGTAGCGTGTGTAGATATGGTCAAAATTATTACCTGATTTGTGAGTAGCCGTGGTAGATACTCGCTTAAGGTTAAAGGAGGGCAGTATAGAGGTGAAGTCTGCAGCGTGGGGTTTATCAAGGTGGATGTTAAAGTCACCAAGCAGCACCAGAGGAGTGCCATCTTCAGGAATGTTGGAGAGTAACATATCCAACTCCTCCAAGAAGTTACCCAGTTGACCTGGGGGGGCGATAAACAACTACAACGTGGATTTTAGCATGAGTGATAGTGATCGAGTGTGATTCAAATGAGCTGTTGCCAGAGAGAGATGGTATGGGCTCAAATTTCAAATCCTTTGAGATGAGCAAACAAGTACCTCCACCCTTCCCAATTGGACGAGGTGAGTGCGAAAAGGAGAAATTATTTGAGAGGGCCGCAGGAGTGGCTGTGTCCCTTTGTTTGATCCAGGTCTCAGTTAGGGCCATGAGACTGAAATTTGAATGAGTGTAGATAGCTGCAATAAAGTATGCTTTGTTTACAGCAGACTGGAAATTCCAGAGACCAATTGGAATGGACAATAATGTGACAAGCTACATTGGAACTATGACCCCATTGTATCACGTCGGACCTTATCCCCTCAGGCACAAATAATCAGCTCGGTGGTCCACCGGGCGGAGGCGTTACCCCTTCTATGGCCGTTCTTACCTTCGATTCAACCTCCCATGTGAGTGTAGAGATAATGAGTCTCTCAGGAAAAATGCACTCGGGAGTAGAAGGGCGTTCAGAGCGGTCAAAAACGTGAGACAAAGCATCAGGTTTGATGTTCTTGGAACCCGGACGACAAAAAGCGAAAAAATCTAAATGTCCGAAAAAAAGGGCCCACCGAGCCTGCCTAGAATTGAGTCTTTTAGCCGATCTGATGTACTCCAGATTCTTATGGTCGGTCCAAACGATAAACTGAACCCCCGACCCCTCTAACCAATGATGGCATTCTTCCAATGCAAGCTTTACTGCTAACAACTCTCTGTTACCAATGTCGTAATTGCGTTCGGCTGGCGACAATCGATGGGAAAAAAAACACGCAAGGATGCATCTTGTCGTCCGAGGAAGAGCACTGGAAAAGAACCGCGCCTAGCCCCACCTCTGAAGCGTCCACCTCCACCACAAACTGACGTGATGGGTCAGGGGCGACAAGAATGGGAGCCGAAACGAAGTGGCCCTTCAGTTTACAAAATGTAGCCTCGGCTACACCGGACAACCTGAACGTCGTCTTGGCAGAGGTCAACGCTGTCAGAGGTGCGGCTAGTTGGCTGAATTTACGAATAAAATGTCGGTAAAAATTGGCAAACCCCAGAAACCTCTGTAGGGCCTTGCGGGAATCTGGACTTGGCCAATCTACCACAGCCTTAACCTTATCAGGATCCATGCGCATTCCCTCGGACGAGATGATATAACCTAAGAACGGGACAGACTGTGCATGAAAAATGCATTTCTCCGCCTTGACAAAAAGCCCATTCGCTAGCAACCTCTGGAGCACTAGTCTGACGTGCTGAACATGCTCCTGGAGGAAAAAATCAATATGTCATCCAGGTAGACATAAATGAACTACCATATCTCTCAGCACGTCATTAACTAGTGTTTGGAAGACTGCGGGGGAGTTGAACAGCCCAAAGGGCATGACCACATTTTCAAAATGGCCCCTGGGGATATTAAACGCAGTCTTCCATTCATCCCTCTCCCTGATGCGCACCAAATGAAAAGCATTACGTCCAGCTTTGTGAATATGGACGCTCGCTGCAACCTCTCTAAGGCTGAAGACATCAACGGCAAAGGATAAGTATTCTTTACCGTGATGTTATTCAGTCCTCGGTAATCAATGCAAGGTCGCAGAGAACCGTCCTTCTTACCCACAAAGAAGAACCCAACCCCCGCTGGAGAAGAGGAAGGGCGGATGAACTCGGAAGCTAGAGAATCAGAAATATATTCGCGCAGTCGAACACACGCCTCATCTCTTCCGAGAGTGTCTGGAACAAGGAGCAACAAGGATGGTGATTTTCCCAAACCGCCGTTCCCCAAAGAGTTGCACACCCCGATAATAGGGTCAGTACCAGCGCCACTCTGGATCTCTCCGTAGAAAATGTGACAGGTTGTAGAGAGAAAAACAGTGAACATCTAGTCAAGAACGTTCTGCATAGATCGAGCTCACCCGTGTATCGCTCTGGCGTTGGCATCTGGGGCTCATGCTGGGTGATGACGTCAGCAGGGTTGTGGGGAACGGACGGTGGGGTTGGCGCAGTAGGCGATCTCAGCTGTTCGATCTGGGTCGAGAGCTCGGACACCTGCGCTACTATTGCCTGCACCGCCTGGGCCGTCGCAGATACCTGGTCTTCTTGACGATCCATCCGTTGTTGACTCGTGGTGAGAAAATCCTGAAGTTCTGCCAGTCTCGCTGGATCCATAAGAAAGGTCAGTCGTTCTGTTACGTTCGCGGACAGAAAACAGAGGATCCAATAGCGAGTTGAACACAGGTTTATTACTCTCAATAACACAGATGCATAGAGCACAAAAAGTCACGGCAGCGTAAGGAAACAGGTCCAGTCCGACCGTCCGCCAGAGAAGTCCAGAGGAATGGTGGCAGGCAAAGCAGCGCAGGGAAGCCACGGGCACACGGAACTGGAGGAATCCTGGAATCCGGAATGAAGCACACACTCAGGAGAAGACACACCGACAGACAGGAACCCGCTAGACAACTGCAACGACTGACACCAAAGGTGTGTGAGCTCCGTGTTTAAATGCAGTGAATAATGAGTGCAGCAGGTGACGGTGATTCAATCCCAGTAATCAGTGACCCCGCCTCCAACACAACCACACACACATAAAGAGAAAAGAGACGGTGATTAAAGTTCAGAGACTACCCATGATAAACAATGGAACATTTATTTCACTACTTACTAAGTTGCTGTTCTCTTCAGAGTAGCTAGTCTCTTTGTGTAATGATGCAGCTTATAAATTCCAGTTTTCATATTTTTATATTCAGTTCAGACCTTTATTTTGAAACAGCGATGAACACAGAAACAATAAAATAATGATTGGTAGACAACCAAGTTTGTTTTCATGCCAAGAGTAGGAATTGAGGCCGCGCAGACACAAATGAATCTTACAGATGATTCATTCAAACATAAGTCCACACAAAAACCAACTCAACATTCCAGGGCTGTTTATGGCCTGGGCTCCTCTCTGCCCATAGCAGTGGACAAAGGTTTGCTACATTTTGATTGGATCTTGGTCAACTAACACAAACAAAACAAAAGATGGTGTTCACCACCATCAGATAAAGATAGCGGGGACAGCAACCAGATACCCAGAAGGACAAGTCTTCTCATTGGACCACAGGCAGTTTCTTCCCTTCACCCATCGAGCAACTAATCCCTAACGTCCTGCTCTGTGACCACCATAAAAATTACGCACTAAGAGGAAAACAAAGAAACCATTAGAACTCACAGAAACCATGTTACGCATAAACTGCATCAAATCACTAAAACAGTGATTGTCGAACTTTCATTCAAACAACCTTCTACTTCTATATCATGTCATATAACCAATAGACGTGGCCATTATGCATACAAATCACTCAAAATTCATGCAATTGTATAAATGTTGAATGACTGATCGAAATTGAAACCGTGTGTGGTACCTTTACGCTGGTACTCTCATAACTCAGAAGATGGTTTGATTGAATTTGGTCTAGAATGTTTGTGGTCTTATAATAAGAAATCATGTTATTTACTCTCTGCTTAGAGCAGGAACGTAAGAGACCACAGAGATAGCGATTGATTTATGGTTAGGGGTGGAGGAACCAAACATGAAATTTAATTGGTCAGAACTCCTCCAGGAGGATGGCCAGATATCTGAGTTTAAAATCTCAGAACAGTTAGAACAGTCAGTTCTAGGGGAGTTCCGTTCAGTTCGAGTTCCAGTTAAGTTCGACTTCAGTCGTTCTGTTGAAGAAGGAGTTGAAGAACTCCAAGAACGAGTGTGGCAGACCAGAGAAAATGGGTTAAATTCATTCAAGCCATCTAGACCTCTCCTCTCACTTTCCTTTCTTTAACTTAAGTTTATTTTCTTTCTGTGAGTCTCGTGTTCTAAGTTAAGTTTCGCCGTAAAGTTTCTCTCGACGAATCTCTTTAATATATACAAACATTTTAAAAGAGTACAATCACTCATAAATCGTCTTATATATCCCTGCAATATAACTTTACCACTTCAGAACTGGATAAACTCGGATAAACACAGCAATCACTCATGCTCTCACAATATAGTACCAAAGCACCCCGTTGTGAACACTGCAGGCCGACAGCCGAACCACCACCACACACAAAGGACACGGCTAATACTGGTACCCCAATTCTGAAAGGAAAGAGAAAACAGGATGAGACACAAGCACAAACACTAATATACACAAACACACACTTCCCACATTATGATTCGGCCAAACAGACACTTGTCACATGCTATCAGAAGGACCAATATCACAAATCTTGACTGTCCCAACCAATGTTCTTTGGCTGAAAGATCACAAAATCATTCAATAAAGTCACATTGGAAGTCATACATCAAACAAGCAAACAAATAAAACATAAAAACTATTTTGAAAAAAGTAACAAAAGAACAAAAGGCATGTACAAACACAAAATAGTGACAAACATACAGCTTTCGCCATTAATTACCCCCTTTGAGTCCTCAGGGCACTAAAGTTCAAGCCTTCCGAATCTCGATGCGCCACCGGTGGCCAGGAACGCACTGTTGTTCTGGTTGTGCGTCAAGGTATAATGATATGAATTAGTGTTACCTGTAGAGTCACAGCAAATACATTGTCTGGTGTAAAACAGTATAGCAGAAGAACAGTCGAGAAGATCAGCAATGAGAGAGAAAGAGACAATCCAAATCGTCCAAAGGAAAACGTTCCAGTTCAAGCATTCATTAGCACGTACAGATGATATGTCGTGTTTCAGGAAGAAAAATTGCGACGCCCACAAAGCCTGCTGCCACACTGTCTGGCCCCCGTGTCACTACTAAAACATAAGACATGTATTAAAAATATAAATTACTGCCCCGTTAACCCAAGCATGATAATACATATACCGTACCTGCAGACAATGAATCACACCACCCCACGCACTCAATGGCGCGCAAACTGCACTGTTTTGCAGAGATAAAGCAGCTTGATGCGTCTCGCACACTCCTCAGCCACACTGTTAAATACAAGGGTGTCAAATTACCCCTCCAAACATATTTCAAACTACCGCTGCCACCAGTAGCTCTTACCTCCAGGATGTAAACACGGCGCACTAGAAATGATGTCAATACCGAGACTCAAAATGACGCGCATTAGATGTCAGACTCATTCCTCTTCATACAGGTGGAATGCACCATTTTGTCCTCATTAATAAAAAAAAGGTGGTTGCATCACCACATATATAACATTGTTCTAGTGGTTTTGGATATTTAATCCAAAAGCTTACATGTTGTGCCTTTAATGCGAACAGATCAATGCACTGATGTCGTCACATCATCCACTGGAGGCAAGGTTTTAGAACCCAAGTGCAGTTTATTTTAAAACTCAAAATCCAAAACATAAAACAAAGACTTGGCATAAACAACTAAGGAAACAAAAGACTTGACTAGACTAAACAATACACAAAAGACTTGACTCTCACCGACAGTGGGTAACACATTCAATAACAGACAAAGACACATGGCAAACATGAGAGCTTAAATACACAGACTGATGACAAGACAAGACACACCTGTGAACAATAATCAACCAATAAACCAATGACAACATGACACAACAGAACACAAGACCAGGGAGCACATGGCAGGATCACATGACAAACCAGGAAGTGCATGACAACACATGACTGTGAACAGGATAAACTAAAAACATGAAACATGAACCTACACCTAAACACCCCGTGACAGATCCCCCCCTCTATGGGCGGCCCCAGACGCCCAAACATAATTAATTTTTAACACAAATTCTTTGGGGGCGGACTTGGGGGAGGGATGGTGGGCCAGGCCGTGCCAAGGCACCGGACATGGACCCTGGCGTGGCTGGAACGGGCCTGGGAGCGTGAGCGGACCTGGACCCCGAGGCGTGGGCGGACCTAGACCCCGAGGCGTGGGCGGACCTGGACCCCGAGGCTTGGGCGGACCTGGACCCCGAGGCGTGGGCGGACCTGGACCCGAGGCGTGGCGGACCTGGACCCGGCGCGGGCGGCCACGGCGGATCAGGAGCCGTGGGCGGCCATGGCGGATCAGGAGCCGGGGGCGGCCATGGCGGATGAGGAGCCGGGGGCAGCCATGGCTGTTAAGGTCTGTTCAGGGGGCCATGGCGGTAACGTTAGTTCAGGGGGCCATGGCGGTAACTGTAGTTCAGGGGGCCATGGCGGTAACGTTAATTCAAGGGGACATGGCGGTAACTGTAGTTCAAGGGGACATGGCGGTAACTGTAGTTCAGGGGGCCACGGCGGCGTGGCCTTCATGGCCTCAATGTACCCCTTGCCCCCCCAAAATAATTTCTTGGGCAGGACGAAGGGGTCTTGGGCTGAAGCATGGACGTGGGCTGGAGTATTGGGGTAGGTATTGGGCCAGGGAAAAGTGGATCTTCCCCCCTGGCATCTGCGAGCGGATCGGATCCGTCAGCCCAAATCTAAATATGTCCTTAAGTGCCACGTCATTAAAAACGTTGCAAAAACAAAGTCCCAAAAAACTCCTCCACATAATCCTCCAGGCTTGGTCGCCTTGGCGCACACGTAGGATGGCAACTGCTGGGATTTGATTTGACTAAACTACACAATACACCAAAGACTTGACTTGACTTGACTTGACTTGACTTGACTTGACTTGACATGAACCTACACCTAAACACCCTGTGACAGATGTCAATGCATATTAGTATATTTAATTCAAATTTAGCAATCTCAATATTGAACCAATTCGCGATTCAAATTAATTGTGAAGCCTCGATTAATGATGTAGTGTTCTGGGTGCATGTTGCTTTAAAGGTGTCATGAACTGACATTTATTATTTGTCTGAGGTCAAATTATGACATTTGCATGGTTTTTACATTCAAAAGCATCATAATGAATAAGTAATAGGCTATTTTCTACCCTGGTTTTGAGGCTCTGTCCTGCAACGCTTGGATTTTATGGGCGTGCCGCACTGAAGACTAGGTTTGGATAAGCTTTGCATATTTAATGAGCTTAAGATCACAGTGAAATTTGTAATACCTATTTTGTTAAAGGCTCATGTTATTGTTTTATTCACTATATTTCTTTCTCTAGATTTACAGGTCCTGTGGTAAAATGACCTGATCAGATAGAAATAGTTAATAAAGTTAACAACTTAATTTTAATAATAAAAATAACAAAAATTGGTAACACTTTACAATAAGGTTGTATTAGTTAACATTAGGTAATGCATTAGTTAACATGAACTAACCATGAACAACACCTCTGTTCAGCATTAGTTAATCTTTGTTAACGTTAGTTAATATAAATACAGCTGTTCATGTTAGTTCACAGTGCATTAACTAATGTTAACAAGATTTTATTAATGCATTAGTAAATGTTGAAATTAACATTAACAAAGATAAATAAATGCTTTATAAGTGCAGTCCATCATTAGTTCATGTTAACTAATGCATTAACTAATACAACCTTATTGTAAAGTGTTACCCAAAAATTTTCCACAGCGTCTTTAAACGAGCTTCTCAAAGCACTTTACAGTAAAAGAAAATACAACAATCAAAAAGTAAATCAGACAGAAAAATAAAGAAGGGTAAAATAAACAGGAAACCAGCAATGAGTACCACTATTAACAATAAAACAACCTGTATTTTAAACGTTTTCACCTGTATTTTAAAATTTCCAAGAGACCGAGCTTCCCTGACTGAGTTTCACTTCTCAAACTAATTCCGTAGCATGTGCATTGCTTGGTGATATATATACATACATACACACAAGCTAACTGTCTTTTGTTCTGAAATGTACACTCTCAATATGAAGCTCTGGTAACACTTTATTTAACAGTGTCATTGTTACATATGTTACATGTATTTAATATAGTAATAAAAAACTATGCATAATTACATGCAACTAACCCTAAACCAAACCTAGTTTGAAGTGAATACGTTGTAGCAATTGTGGCCGCAACAGACACATTCAAACATGAGTCCACACAAAGTTAACTCAACATTCCAGGGCCATTTACGACTTGGACCCCTCTCCCTCCACACCAAGCGGACAAAGATTTACGACATCTGTGGTACCAAGCCCAGGAAGTAAGGGACTTCTCATTGGTCCACAGGCAGTTTTCTTCCCTTCCCCCATCGACAAAGTAACTTCTAAGTCCGGCTCTGTGACACCATAAATTCCTTAGAGATTCCAGCACTCCGTTGAAAATCAAGGAAACCCACAGAAACCTTGATACGTATAAACTGCATCAAATCACTAAACCAGTGATTGTCTAACAGACGGTAACCCCGCCATCTGTCGAATGCCCAAAGACTCTTTACACCCACATGAACACATATATGGATCAATCGCTTTTATACGATGTATTAAAATGTCTAGGTGTGTACTTTATGTAAATCAAACTATGTATTCTAGTTACTGTGGAATTCTTGTATCTCTGTACTCTCAACTCTTATTATATTATAGTGTTTAGTACCTTCTCAGTCAGAAAAACTCAATAATACCGAATCTTGTAAAATAATTTACAGGAAACGTTTTATTATTAGAATACCAGCTTTGTACGGATAAACTGCTCCATCTGTCCAGCAGCCAGGAGGTGTAACCGAACTGAACAAAGAACTTTTGCGCGCCAAAAAACTGACAGACACGATTGGGTCAACCCGAAAGTGGGCGGCACTCGAATCTTATCTATAAGAGCAGAGACCCCCTCACCCAGAGAGCCGATGTTCTTTTGTCCGCAGCTGCTGTTCCTGATTTTGCAGTCCACCTCGAAGGAGTTGGAGAACTCCAAAGGTGGCAGACCAGAATGGGTTGAATTTCATTCAAGCCATCTAGAACTCTCACTTTCCTTTCTTTTAAGTTTATTTTCTTTCCGCGAGTCTCGTGTTCTAAGTTAAGTTTCGCCGCAAAGTTTCTCAACGAATCTCCAGCGAGCGCGCTTCAACTTCAAACAGCCACGAGACCCCCTCATCCAGCAGCCAACACGCCACGTGGTTGGCTCCCCAAGATCCCCAAGACGCCCATCAAAGACACGACCAGACCTTCCGCGAATCACAAAGAACCGGGAAACCCCTTTCCAGCCAGGATCGAGAGGGAATCCCTGTTCAATGATGACACACGCGACAAACGCAAGTAACCTCCAGATTCTAAACTGAACTGGTGCATTGATATCAAATTGAATAATCCCGCCTAACCAACGATAGGAGGGTTTAAGTCAAAACCGTGGTTCATTCAGGTCATGTGTTATAAATGCTCTCTCTCTCTCTCTCTCTCTCTCTCTCTCTCTCTCTCTCTCTCTCTCTTAAAACTCACTCTTACTTCTCTCCTCTGCAACGTGAATGTGTGTATGTTTGTTTTTGTTAGATTCTAGTCTTACGTGTTAGAGTAATCAATAAAGCTGTGTTTATAAATTAAAGATAAGTGTTCTTGTGTTATGTGCTTACGAATTTTAATGTCTTGAACTGCCGATCTAAGTTACCTGGCTATTAAATAGTGTTTAACTATTCTGTGGATATTAATATCCGCTGCAGAGTT
This sequence comes from Gobiocypris rarus, assembly GCA_023029165.1. Classification (NCBI taxonomy): domain Eukaryota; kingdom Metazoa; phylum Chordata; class Actinopteri; order Cypriniformes; family Gobionidae; genus Gobiocypris; species Gobiocypris rarus. The sequence continues at coordinate 15,135,165 of CM040930.1, read as the reverse complement.
GATAGTTACGGCCTGTTCAAATGAACGCTAGACGCGTCATTTGCTCGGTCGTAAAATAGACTCCTGCAAAATTCCCTATGAATTAATTAATTCATTACTTTGAGCTAAATAGACCTGTTCCCTTATACAGAGTCCCCTTGTTACATATCATATATGTAATACTTGTTACAAATGGTGGAGAATGCGGGCAGATCAACCTAAAATTGTAAGCATATATATCGAGTTATTTATCTTTTAATTGTGCATGTGAGAGATCAGAGCTAGACGATCTGTGTGAGAGTGCGCGCATGAGAGAGTGACGTCACTGCTGCACGCGCCCGCTTGAATGTGATGAGCTGAATGAAATAATGCCTAACTCTGAAACTGCATTAAATCCTTGTAAAATCTGAGATCTCACATTATACGATAAGGTAAGAATTAAGCGTGTTCCTTAATTTCTAGAATACCTTGTTTATAGCAGAATTGATGTCATTGCGTGTCCCAGTGCCATTCAAATGCTATACGTATAGACAAGAGAGCTGAACGAACTTAAACTGCATAAATTGGAATACCCTTTGAGGACGAATAGAACACAGCGCGAGTAACAGTAACATTAGATCAAGCGTGTTCCTTGATCAATTTTCTTAAGGCCCTATTAATGTATAGCTACTAACACTGCGTGTTCCAGTGTTATGTACAGCTAACTTATAACCTCTAAGCAGCCAAACGCTGTCGTCGCATTAACACCGCGTGTTCCAGTGTTATTTACAGCATAACCTCTAAGCAGCTAAACGCTTGCCGTTCGCATTAACACTGCGTGTTCCAGTGTTATTTACAGCATAACCTCTAAGCAGCTAAACGCTTGCCGTTCGCATTAACACTGCGTGTTCCAGTGTTATTTACAGCATAACCTCTAAGCAGCTAAACGCTTGCCGTTCGCATTAATACTGCGTGTTCCAGTGTTATTTAAAATGGAGTGATTTAAGCTGACATTGAAAGAATCAACAGCAAAGAAACCCCGTTGTTGTATATGCACAGAGAGACGATCCGCCGAGATCGCTGTTCTATCTACAGCACAAAGCTGTAGCTTGTTAAAGTAATCTCACTCTGATTAAACTGAGTGATAAGCCCCACTGCGTAAAACCAGCTACGAGTGGTGTTCCTATTGTTATTTCCAGTGTTGAAATTCGCCGTTATGTCACGTAATAGGCTCGATTACACGTGCAAATCCGTTATGTGTACAGTTTGAAAAGTGCCAACATTCTCATGTAACTTCCCTAACTGTATCCAAGCTGTTTGCAATTCACGTGTGTGCCACTAGCGTGTATTTGGTCGCTATAGTAACGACTAGGGACCGGAAGTCCTAACCAGCGCTTCCGGTTGAACTCTGAACTGGCATCCAGAGTGTAAACAAACCTCCAGTAGCTATCGGCTAAGCTAATCAAAGCAGTTGTTTACAATTGAAGCCCATTTGCCAAAGCTTTAGCATTAGGTTCAGGCATCAACAGTAATAGCATACAGTGTCTGTTTAAACACCGTTAAAGTGATTTAACCATTTGAACAGTACACCTGTTGGTCTTCATAACTTTTCACTTATCCTACTCACTTATTACTTTATATTTTACTTGAAAGGGAAAATATCAGTACACAATTATTAATTACTTTACCTGCATGTACTTGAAAAGGGAAATGCTGGTTTGCAATTATTAATTGTCAAGTTTGACTTTAATGACAGGAAAAACATTTGATTGAAAATTGTATTTCTCAAAGTCATTTTAAATGATTTTAAAATCATTTTCACTATTTTGAAATTTCCTAATTTTCTGAATTTCTAAATTCTCATTTAGGTCTAATTACTTTAGGTATAAATCACCAACATTTTGCCTATAACCAAAATAATTTAGACTCACACGGATTCATTATTTTATTGCGTTACCTTTCCTCCTTCTTGGGAACCACACAGCTGAGCCTCCATAGGAGACAGTGCTATCTCACTACGAGTTTCAAAATAAATCAGAGACAAGCCTCTTTGGCTCAATTTTTATTTTTGGGTGTTTAGTTGTCCATCAACTATCAATTCTAGACTCGTAGTCAGACATAAAGGTGTGGACCCGATCTCCTTCCTTTCCTCTTCTTCCTCACGTCTTCCCTGTCCTGTCCTGCTTTATTCCATCTTATTCTTCACATGTGTAGGGAACAAGCCTGGATGAACCATTGATTGTTTCTAAACAAAAGAGAAAGAAAAATCTCTCCCAGAGAAACAAACCATTAGGCATTTGATTGGTAATCAAACCCTCCTTGTTCTCCATACTCTCCCTGCATGTGCAAACGCAATTAAAAATTTTGACCTTGTATCCAAGTTTATTTAACAGAGACAAGTGTTGAGCAACCGTCGCCTTCAAAGCATCCCTGCAGAAAGCGGTCAGCCTGTAAGGTGTGTGGTGTCAATCCTGTCAGATTAAGAAAAGTCGCATCACTAGCCTACCTGTCCATACTGAGACAAACACTTAGCCATCGCCACACTTCACAATTGGTGTACAATCGCTGAAACGACACTTAGCTGTTCCACCACACATAGGCTTATACCCCACACAGATCTGTGTCAGTCACTTCTCCCGGCATACCAACATGTCACGGACGACATGCACCACTACCCAAGGGGAAGATGTGGACGCCTGGCTCAGAGGCATTACAGACTGCCTCATGCCAAAGACAATAGAACTGTTATTATTTTTAATAATAATCATGATTCTGAGAAGGTTCCTGACACAAGATTCAAGCCAGAACAACAACCACGTGGAACTAGCCAAGATCACCTGTTCCCTAAGCAACACCTTCACAGCCCAGCTGAAACTAAGCGACAAGCACATCACCCACCTTCAAGAGGAGCTGACACGTGCCCAAAACCGCATAGACAAGCTGGAAGTGAAAGCCCAGGACGACTTCAAGCCGCCAGACCACTGAGTTCCTGAGAGAGCTGATGCACACTCAACGCTGCACAGACCAGCTCAAAGCGAAAGCTCAAGACAAACTCAAAGCGCCAGACGAAGTGGAGCACGAAACAAAGACACAAGTTGAGAAGCTCCAAGAAGCCCTTGTAGTCGCTGAACGTGACAAACAAGAACTAGAGACTGCACATAAACACCTGGTAAACCAACTCCAGTCTGCTGAACATCGACTAGAGAAAGCCAACGCTGATATTAAAGACAAGAACTTTGAAATCAATGCTCTGGAAGACCACCTTGAAAGGTACAGCACTGAGATGAACCATCTGATCCAACAGCGAGACAACGCCAACGACGAGCGCTACGTGGTCAGAGGTGAACTCAAGCCTGCTTCCAAACAGCAACCAGAGCCAAGAAGGGAGAGAACTCCCTCAGCATCACTACTGCTGAGGAGAGCAAAGTCCCCTTTTCAAGAACTGTCATACGACGGAAGAAGTGAATGGCCACCGCCCAGAACGCCACCGCCATCACCACAGAACTCTTCCCTGCCAACCAACGAGAGCTCATCCAAGCAGACTCTGAAGCTGCACAGAAGATGACTGTTAAAGACCTTGACAAGCTCGCTAAGAACTTCACACAGTTCAATCAACATTCCATGGAGGGCCACAACATCCAGGGCTACCTTCAAGATATTGACTTCTACCTAGAGGCGAGACCTCATGTGACAGGTCCTCTACCTCCTCAGAGCCACATCCAGTCACGAGGTACGACGCTTTCTGGACCGGCAACATGTTCACGTAAAGCACAACTACCAGCTCCTACGTGAGACATTGATTAAAGAATTTACAGGCCCAGAGTCTGAACACGGACTGCTAATCGCCTTGGCAACCAAACAAGGTCGACAAGAGACTTCACAAGCCTACTACAGCCGTGACAAGCCTACTTTGGTGCACATAATGAACCTCAACATGAAGAGGATGTAAACTTCAAAACCCTCTTCCTGAGAAACCTGCACCCTGGAGTAAGTCGTCATCTAGGCATCATGGCCTGCCCAGACACGATGACAATCCAACAACTACGTGACCTGACACACAAGGCCTACCTCAAACAAAAGATGGCCACAAAGAAAGGTTTGGAAACATCCACAGTTCCAACCTCTGTCAGTCAAGACCCAAGCCGTGCACTGGATGACACCCAGTGGCATGACCACACCACAGTCCATCATAAAGAGCACAGAGAACGTGACTTCCATGACAGCGACCACACCAACCGCTGGGAAGAGCCATGGGACCAGCCACGCTTCTCAAGAAACCCTAAAGCCACCATAGGCCATCGTCATCCAACAAAGTCAAGAGCATCTAACGTGGGTAATCGTCAACGAAACCCACCTGGGCACCACTCAGTTAAGCACAACACTGAGCACGCCCAAGAACAAGACAGTTTCACCTCAGAAGCCATGGGAGATCTAATGAGGCAAATTAAAGTCTTCATGGAAAACATGGATGACCACAGAGATGAGTCATGCTCACTGACTAGCGATGACATGGAAGGCCATTGGTCATCCAGGACACCTTCACAATGAAGATGACGACCACCTGTTCTACAACAACATAGAACAAAAGGGTCTCTCACAGTCAACTACAGATGACAACATAGAGGTACCAGAAAACACCGTCTCTGGGTACCCATCACTTACCAAGAAACAAGCTCATGAACCATGTTAGCGTAAGAGCAAACACAGTAAGCACGGATGGTCAGCAAGTCTGTCACAACCAGAAGGCATCACAAGAGGAATGCAACGTAGGAGATGAAGTTTTGCACCACGGCTCAGCACAGCCATGCCAAACTACCTCCCACCGTGGGCCAAAGAACTTCCTGCCTTACTGAACTGACTCCCATTAGGTCACAGACAATCCCTTTTCAAGGCAAAGATGCAACAAACCAATCTTCATCTAAGCCCAGCAAAACTAAGCCAATAGCGATGAGGGCAAGCCTTTGAGAAAAGGGGGGAGCAAAACAGACTGAAACAGATCTGACCATGCATACACTACACGACTTACATACTCGCTAACTTACAGGACCAGTTATCCACGTCTACCATGAAAAACATCCAGCAAACATGTTCTTCCCACAGGTAAAAACTGGCCTCATAAACTAGCTCAACCTCAATTTAGCTACACTCATCATAGGAAACATGTCACAATCTACCCACAAGCAAAACACCTCCCATCACTTTGTGGTACATGACACGTTAGCTGCAACGGTAGTTGTAGGCCAGACTTAGAAACACCTAACTGCTTTGTTTTGTTTCACCTCTTCCTTTACTTTCCTTCTTCGTTTATTAGGTAATATGCCTGCCTATCCCCATAAGGGTCAAGGGCATGATAGCAGGATTGACGCACCACGCCTCAAATCTGTAAGCCACCGAAACGAATGTGAGCTAGAGAGCTCTGTAATTGATAGGTCACATCATTTGACCACAAATGATGTCACCAGATCATGATGAAAAGTAAAACGAACTCAACCTAACACAAGTTAGAGAAGAAAAAAGAGGAAACAAACAAAACAAATTTAAATCACAAAATTTGGTCAACGAGGCACCGTGACCCGACCAAAGTAAAGTAACAATTCCAAAATTGTACTACGCTACGCTAACGCTAACCATATTGAGTAAATTTAAAACTTCTAAACATGAAAACTGTTAGTACTCAATCTAATGCCCTGCACCAGTACAGTGGCCAGTCATGGAGGTGTTGTCTTGTTGTTTGTTGTGTATGTGTCTGCTTCTTCTGCCTGTGTTTCTCCAGCGTTCGCCGATGTCTTCATCCCGACACATCGCCTAACGAAGGGGGGATATGTAGCAATTGTGGCCGCAACAGACACATTCAAACATGAGTCCACACAAAGTTAACTCAACATTCCAGGGCCATTTACGACTTGGACCCTCTCTCCTCCACACAGCGGACAAAGATTTACGACATCTGTGGTACCAAGCCCAGGAAGTAAGGGACTTCTCATTGGTCCACAGGCAGTTTTCTTCCCTTCCCCCATCGACAAAGTAACTTCTAAGTCCGGCTCTGTGACACCATAAATTCCTTAGAGATTCCAGCACTCCGTTGAAAATCAAGGAAACCCACAGAAACCTTGATACGTATAAACTGCATCAAATCACTAAACCAGTGATTGTCGAACAGACGGTAACCCCGCCATCTGTCGAATGCCCAAAGACTCTTTACACCCACATGAACACATATATGGATCAATCGTTTTATACGATGTATTAAAATGTCTAGGTGTGTACTTTATGTAAATCAAACTATGTATTCTAGTTACTGTGGAATTCTTGTATCTTTGTACTCTCAACTCTTAATATTATAGTGTTTAGTACCTTCTCAGTCAGAAAAACTCAATAATACCGAATCTTGTAAAATAATTTACAGGAAACGTTTTATTATTAGAATACCAGCTTTGTACGGATAAACTGCTCCATCTGTCCAGCAGCCAGGAGGTATAACCGAACTGAACAAAGAACTTTGCGCCAAAAACTGACAGACACGATTGGGTCAACCCAAAGTGGGCGGCACTCGAATCTTATCTATAAGAGCAGAGACCCCCTCACCCAGAGAGCCGATGTTCTTTTGTCCGCAGCTGCTGTTCCTGATTTTGCAGTCCACCTCGAAGGAGTTGGAGAACTCCAAAGGTGGCAGACCAGAATGGGTTGAATTTCATTCAAGCCATCTAGAACTCTCACTTTCCTTTCTTTTAAGTTTATTTTCTTTCCGCGAGTCTCGTGTTCTAAGTTAAGTTTCACGCAAAGTTTCTCAACGAATCTCCAGCGGCGCTTCAACTTCAAACAGCCACGAGACCCTCATCCAGCAGCCAACACGCCACGTGGTTGGCTCCCAAGATCCCAAGACGCCCATCAAAGACACGACCAGACCTTCCGCGAATCACAAAGAACCGGAAACCCCTTTCCAGCCAGGATCGAGAGGGAATCCTGCTCAATGATGACACGCGCGACAAACGCAAGTAACCTCCAGATTCTAAACTGAACTGGTGCATTGATATCAAATTGAATAATCCCGCCTAACCAACGATAGGAGGGTTTAAGTCAAAACCGTGGTTCATTCAGGTCATGTGTTATAAATGCAGATACTGCTAGAAACTTGGGACTCCATCTCTCTCTCTCTCTCTCTCTTAAAACTCACTCTTACTTCTCTCTCTCTGCAATGCGTGAATGTGTGTATGTTTGTTTTTGTTAGATTCTAGTCTTACGTGTTAGAGTAATCAATAAAGCTGTGTTTATAAATTAAAGATAAGTGTTCTTGTGTTATGTGCTTACGAATTTTAATGTCTTGAACTGCCGATCTAAGTTACCTGGCTATTAAATAGTGTTTAACTATTCTGTGGATATTAATATCCGCTGCAGAGTTGATAGTTACGGCCTGTTCAAATGAACGCTAGACGAGTCATTTGCTCGGTCGTAAAATAGACTCCTGCAAAATTCCCTATGAATTAATTAATTCATTACTTTGAGCTAAATAGACCTGTTCCCTTATACAGAGTCCCCTTGTTACATATCATATATGTAATACTTGTTACAACGTACATGTAGTTACTAAATATTACTCATTACTTAAATGCATAATTAGAGTGTAACAAATACAATAAAGTGTAACTGAAACTCTTGATTACATAATTATTGTATAAAAGCACCGGTAATCATTCTACAGGTGTTGCAATCTTGCTTGAGATATAGCTTAATATTACAAAGTCCACAATGTTGTTAGATCAATGTGGTTACATGACATTTATACGTTTGTACTAAATGTAATTAAAACCCTGACTATGTAAAATAGAATTAAAAGCATAGCATTTTTGTAGTTTGGGTAGGGAAATGTATTTACATGTAATGAACAGTAGGGATGGCAGTTTCAAAACACTGCTTCATGAAGTTTCTAAGCTTTACGAATCTTCTGTTTCGAATCAATTGGTTCGGAGCGCGTATCAAACTGCCAAAGTCACGTGATTTCAGTAAACGAGGCTTTGTGTTTCGAAACACTTTGAAACGTCAATGGTTCACTGCTTGGGGGCGATGATCTCTGTGAACCCATGAATCATGGACCATTGAGCAATCTGATCTTTGATCAATTTTATACATTTTTAGATGTTTTAATGAGACGTTAGTATGATTAAAAGGAATAATAGTAGTTAATAGTCTCGTATTGACTTGTTTAGCTGAGACATCAATGGAACAAACAAAACAAGCTCTGACAATTGATAAAAGAACAGACACTTAATATTGAATATTATTAGACGATTAGATAATTGCATTTTACTTGCAATAAAACATTTGCAATCGATTCGTAAAAGGTGTTTTTATGCATGCTTGGCCTGTGTTTTTGTTGCATTTAGCTACACTGTTTTAGGGGTCACCGTGGAGACGGGTGTCAGACCGATTCAAAGCTTTGACACATTGCAGCACATTTGCTTCAACTGTTTCAGTGTTTCGCAAAGCCAACAGATCCACTGCAGGCAAGTTTAAAGTGAACCCAAGTGCAGTTTTATTGAGCATGTGAACATGTAAATAAACTAAGACTTGAATAAGAACAGAGTTGACTATGAAACAAACACTCACCAACAGTGGGTTACACATAACAATACACAACAAGGACCAAAGCATACATACACATAGGCTGTGACTAGACAAGGGACACCTGTGAAGAATGAATAAACAATGAACCAATGAGAACATGACTACAGAACACATGACAAGAGAGCACAGGGCAGGATCACATGAGGGCAAGGGAATCACATGACAAACCAGGAAGCATATGACATGACAAAACAGACAACATGACTGTGAGATAAACAATAAAAGACATGAAGCATGAACATGAACAAACCGTGATGCACTGTGACGGTACTTAGGGTTTTGTGTGATTTGCTGATTAATAACTGCTAATTCATATTTTATTTATGATTTCTTCACCTCTGACCTGAAGAGGGGCTTGTTATTTTCACTTTTGAAAAAAGAGTGGTGTCATTTAATGATAGCATGAGTGCTAACACACGCACACACACACACACACACACACACACACACACACACACACACACACACACACACACACACACACACACACACACACACACACACACACACACACACACACACACACACACACACACACACACACACACACACACACAACACATGTTGTGTTTCCATGTTTTATGGGGACATTCCATAGGCGTAGTGCATTTTATACCGTACCAACCGTATTTTCTATCCCCCTAAACTCTCCCTGCCCCTAAACCTACCCATCACAGGAGACATGCTGCATTTTACTTTTTCAAAAACATCACTTAGTGTGATTTATAAGATGTTTTCCTCATGGGGACCAAAAAATGTCCCCACAAGGACAAGGATTTCGGACATTGCCATCTTTGTGGGGACATTTTGTCCCCTGCATCAGGGATTACCAGTACACACACACACACACACACACACACACACACACACACACACACACACACACACACACACACACACACACACACACACACACACACACACACACACACACACACACACACACACACACACACACACACACACACGCACACACAAATGTTATACCATTTTTTGAATTCCACATTTTTGATTATTTGATTAAACCACAAGTTAAGAAGGTGTGAAGTTGTGGTCATTGGGTGTTTCAATGCATATAGTGTTATATAGGCTATTCACACAAGTACTGTTTAGAATGAAACAGAAATGTAGTCCAATGTATATTTGCCATTTAAACTTTATGATTACCATATTGTTATATGTGAAATATTTTTGTAATGAAACAAAAAATCACATTGAGTTAACTTTACTTTTAAAAATAAGTTTAAACAGTGTCTGTCTTATTTCCCTGGCTTGTAAACCATATATTATGGGATTCAAGCTTGGTGGAATAACATGGCGAATTATTGTAGATGCATTTTTACTTTCATAGTCTACAGGAAAACGATGTATTAAAATGGTGGCGAATCCAGAAATCATCATGATCATATAAACAGCAAGGTGAGTGCTACATGTTTTTATTGCTTTGCTATTGGTTGCTTTGTTTTTGCTTTGAAAGCATACCCTCCCTATTTTGAGATATGTCAATAACACCCACCCCAAAGAGGACGTTAGTAAAACCACAGTAAAAGTTAATCCATATACATTATTAATAACTGTATTTTCACAGGACAGTTTGAATAGTGAGGCATTGTCACAAAACAGGTTTTGAATCACAGATCTGCAGTGAGACAGACGGACACTGAGGCCGATCAGAATTCCCACCAGCACAACTGCAGAACCCCAGGCTCCTGCCGATAGATTAACCATCATTTTATTGCTCATTATAGTTGGATATCGCAATGGATTACATATAGCCACATATCTGTCAAAGGCCATGATCATTAGTATAGTGTGGGATGCTGCTCCATATAAATGTGCAAAAAAAGCTTGCATAGCACACTCCACATATGTGATGTAGCGCTCAGAGGGGTCTTTTAAGATGTGACTCATCATGCGTGGCAAAATAACAGTTGTCCCTAATAAATCATTCAGTGGCAAGTTGCAGAAAAGAATGTGCATTGGCTGATGTAACTCTTTTTCCATTAAGATTAGAATCAAAATCCCACAGTTAGATACCATCATAAATATGTAAGGAAGCAAAAAAAGGATGAATACGAGATGACTGGACAGATGTGTAACTTGTAGTCCCTCCACCAACAGTATGTTGTATCTGAACGTCAGGTTATCCATCTGTGACCTAAAGAATAGAAAAAGGACCCATACAGTACAGCAGCAGGTGTGAAATATTTGATAGTTGAAATAAATTCTCCCCTGAATTGTTTACCCCAGTTGTTTTCAAATCCGCTATGCACATTTTAGATTTCTCTCTTATCTGACACTCACTTTCATTAAGCACTCACCTAATGAGCTGATAATATGAATCAGGTGTGTTAAATAAGAGACATACAAAATGTGCAGGGAAGTGGGTCCTCAGATTGAAAACCACCCACTCATATATGTATACTTACATATGGTAGATGAATAATAGATAAATAGTTTTCTCTTCTGTTTAATAGTGGCACACAGTTGTTGCATTCCCTAGCTTGGTAATCATAAGATTCAAAAGCAAAAATTGTTTCAGAAGAGTTGGCTTTACCATTATATATGTGTGTCACACAAAAACTGTTTTGTCGTCATTCCCCAAGAGTGTACAACAATTCTCTTTTGCTGTGATTGGTGGACTACTGAATAAGTTTGCTTGTAATGTAATGTTCTGTAAAAATGTTTAGGGATCCAAGCACCAAAAGAGCTGGAGTCCTATTTTGTTTGTACTGATTAAATTCTTCTTCTTTATTTCTCTATCCTAAAAGAGACATCTCAGAAGGCATCAATGTAAACCGGAGCATTTTAAGTTTAGAAACATTTTGAGTCTCCCCTCCCTTGCCTCACAGTGGTTTGACAGCTACTTAGGCACATAGCCATTCAACACTATAGGTGGCGCTGTAATGGCTTGAAACAAAATTCTTTATTCTCCTAAATCCTGGAGTCAAGTCAATATGTATATATTCATCTACAATTCTTTTTTCTGAAAAACCTCCTTTCCTAACTCCTCCTAGGCCATTGCTTCCAAATATAATAACATTTTGCACAAAGAAGCTATGGACAATGCTGAAATAAAGTTATTAAAAAGAATGCTGATTCATTAAAGGACAGTGAAAAAATGAATCTCACTGTTTCTGCAAGAAGTGAATTGTAGGCATGCGATTGCCTGTTCGCTACTAATATCACTCTTTCATGTGCACAGTCCATTAACAAAGGATCAATGCCTGAGTTGACAGTAAAAGTTAATGATTAGCATCATGGTCAGTAGTGTTTTTTGGCACGGGTGAACCGGGCATTCACCCGGGGCAGCATTTTTTCATTACACATGGGGCGCCATGGCGCCCAGTCGTCAAGGTAATTGAGAATGCGAACACCACAAAGACATGGGATGGATGCATCCGAAGACGCATTTCTGCATCAACATCTTGAATGGCAGCCTGTGTAGGGACAGAGTCAAGACTCGCAGGTCCAAGATTGTCCGTAATATATTGTCCAATATCTTTAAAAGGAAATAAAGAATCAACTATTCCACAGAGCCATGTAATAATATAAATTAACAACCCTGTAGCTCATAGTAGGTCTGTCTTTAAAGGTTCATATTAATTACCCTAAGAAAATGAATGAGATTTTGTTTCCAGAAATATATCACTTGCACTTTATACTTCAGTGCTGTTTTTGACAGCATGGTAAAACACTATTATTTCTTCTCTTTTAAAGCACCATTACTACAACACCAGTTATGAACAAATTACCATCTGCATATATCTTAACCATGTATATTCTTGTCACAAAATCTAAACTTTTACTAGCTGGTGTTATGAAAGTGTTTAAAATTACACCCCACACAATAGGTCTTATCTGAGATTGTGAGTGGCTAAAGATGTTGAACTATATTTCATGTTCTTGTCAAAGATTTAAACAAGAATGAGCCCATACCATAAATATCATTAGTTGTGTTTTATAAATGTGTGGGCTGCACATTATTATGCAGTACATGCACTTTCAATGTACTTACAGTGTAGTTTAAGGGAAATGCATGGGTTAAGTTAATAATAAGTTATAACCCAGTTTGTGTCAATACAAGTTATTGCGAAATAGGATTGTAGTGCTACCAATGTGTGATTCATGTAAATACATTTTAAGTAGGCTACAATCATAAAAAAATATGAATGTTATTTGTGAATTTGTTACTAAAGACCCTGAATGATCTGATAATCTATGTGTGTGATTAGTATTTTAACAAAGATTATAGTGAGACTTTTCTTTTAGACATAAGTCGTTCCTCAGGCAACGAAGGTTACATACGTAACCGAGATGTTCCCTTTCGTTCAGTCGTTCCGAGTAACGTCAGTGACTGACGAATGGGGGTCCCAAAATAATCACGCCACTCGGCTGTCTTCCAGGTCCCCGCGTAAGTGCGAGTTCCCTGTCGTAAGACTAGTATTGACGAAGGACTCCATTTAACACAGGAATACCAAGGTACACTGGTAAGCATATTCCAGGTGGAAGTATGCGCCAAGCTTCCTTCCCGTAGTGAGGAATTAAGAATGCACACATGACAGCTAAGGGCTGCATATGGATGAACTCTAAGGTACCAGCCGAAGGTGGACTTTTAACCCCAGGTGTGGCAAGGCTTGCCAAGCCTGCCAAGTGAAAGACACCCGCTCAGGGAGGCTTATGGTGGAAATACACATGTGGGGGTCGCCAAGAGGGGGAACCATGCACACGGAGGCACCTGTTCTGACACGAGGGTCTGGGCTTAAGGGCAGACTTACTGGTGTCGGCGTCGATAGTGCTGGAGGAGCTCAGGGCTTCCGGGGGGCTCACCTGAGAATATATCGCACGTATCCAGTCCGTGGAGTGGAATGGCAGCAAGCGAAGACACCTGAGCCTAGTCCATTACTGGCCACTTGTAGAGGCGAGAACATTGTCAGACACAGGCTCCCCTCGGAGATTGTAGAATCTGGCGAATGTGTTTGGTGTCGCCCAGCCTGCAGCTCTGCGTTCTGTCTAAGTAAACACGGAGGGCACGTACTGGACAGAGCAGTGCCAAGGCTGGGTCTGCTTCCTCCACGGGCAGCGCTTGCAGGTTCACCACCTGGTCTCTGAATGGAATGGTGAGAACCTTGGGCACATATCCAGGCCTGGGTCTCAGGATCACATGAGCGTAAGCCGGCCCGAATTCCATGTTTCATCAACCGAAAATGCCTGCAGGTCCCCTACCCTCTTGATGGAGGCCAAAGCGATCAGGAGCGCCGTCTTCATAGACAGGAACTTAAGGTCCACTGACCGCATGGCTTGAAGGGAGGCTTCTGCAGAGCATCTAACACAACTGAGAGGTCCCAAGAGGGCATGAGCGGAGCGCGAGGAAGATTTAGTCTCCTCGCTATCTCCTTGTGACTGTGTGCGCTCGCTCGCATGCTGCGCGTACATGGCGACCGAGTCGATCTCCATACCGAGAAAAGAGATCCTCTGCGCTGGGCAGAGTTTGCTCTTCTCCCAGTTGACCCGAAGGCCTAGACGTTCTTGATGCTGGAGAACAAAATCTCTTTGTTCGCACACCTGCTCTTGAGAGTGGCCCAGTATGAGCCAGTCGTCGAGGTAGTTCAGGATGCGAACCCCGTGCTGCCCTTAGTGGCGCAAGGGCTGCCTCGGCTACCTTCGTGAAGACGTGAGGGGACAGAGATAGCACGAATGGGAGAACTGCTTACTGATATGCCCGCCCCTTGAAGGCAAACCGTAGGAACGGTCTGTGTCGAGGTAGGATGGACACATGGAAGTAGGCGTCCTTCAGGTCGATCGCTGCAAACCAATCGGCTGGACGAACGTATTCGAAAAGGCGTTTCGCTGTCAATATCCTGAACGGAAGCCTGTGAAGGGATTGGTTAAGGACGAGGAGGTCCAGGATTGGCTGAAACCCGCCCGTTTTCTTGGGTACAATGAAGTAGGGGCCGTAGAAGCCGGACTCCATCTCGGCTGGAGGGACAGGCTCGATCGCACCCTTCGCCAGCAGCGTGGCAACCTCCGCACGCATGACTGGGGCATTGGACCCTAGCATGGTATATCGGATTCCCCGGAAGTGGGGAGGAGCCTGTGCCAACTACATCGCGTAGCCGAACCTTATGTTCCCTCGCGACCCAGCGGGACAGACCCGGAAGCTGAAGCCAGGCTCCCAGGTACTGCACCAGCGGGGTCATTCGGATAACAGGCGTACCCTGGGTGGGGCAGCGAATTACCGGCACTGACGTTGGGGGGCGTAGTGTCCCGGTGTGGGGGCACGGTTAATAGCTGCGCCCTGACAGAGGAGACCAGGGAAGGACGAACGTTCCACGGGGCTCTGCTCTGCCAGGGGGCTGGCTACAGAGAGGGTTGCGAGTGGCGGGACCCGGGGGTGGCGCACACTGTCATTGCCACTCTCTGGCTGCTCAGGGATGGGTTCGTCAGTTCTTTCTGGGTGCTGCTGACCCGGGAGTCTAGCCTGAAAAGTTGCCATGGCATGCAAAGAGGCGGCAGCCTGCCCCGCAGCTCTGTAGGATTTCGCCACCACAGTTGATATGAATCTACAGGCTTTGGAGTGGTGCTTAGGGTCGCCACGTCTAGTCGAAGCACTCTGTGGACACAGTTGCATCGCAACAGAGCGCCTGACAGGGGGAACCCAAGTGTACCCTTTGGCCACGGCCCCATCGAGGGTAGTGAAGGTGGAGGAGATCGCGAAACGGTCACGGGAAGCACACGGGGACTCCCAGGACCGTGCAAGCTCCTCATGCACCTCCGAGAAGAAAGGTATCGCGGGGACGGACGGACAAGAGTCCGGAGGGTTCCACTCTAACCCAAGACTCGGGGCTGCCCGGGAGAGCATGGCTGTCAACCCTTGGTCCGACTCGGGCAATGCTGCACCACCCAGAGGCGGCAGCACAGCCGAATCATCATCCTCAGAGGACTCCAGCCCAGCTTGTGATGCGCCGATTGACATCTCCTCGTCTCCCCCGTCCCCAAGTGAGACAGTCGGGACGGCCGGCCCCGATGTACCTGCTTGAGAGGACGGCGGGTTCGGTGCATGAGCGAGGGGTGTGGGCAGAGGCATGAGCATTGGGGATTTATTCCACACCATCACCCTCAGATCACCCTGGCGACCAGCCAAAGTGGCGCCTCTTGTGGAAACCGCAAATTGGGGTGTGGCAGAGGGGACTCTCACCCCAGAGGCTGCACGGAGACCACAGAGTCTCGACCGTAAAACCGAGATGGGCATGTTCCCGCAGTGGGAACATGACTCATCCACTAGCGCTGCCTGAGTGTGCTGAAAGCCCAAGCACGTCAGACAGTGCTCGTGCCCATCAGAAGGCGGCAGAGACCACTGCACAGATCAGCACGCAGGAAGTATGCGATCGCTGGAACGCGGCGTAAAACCAACACCAACTGGAAGGCTGCTCGTCTCGAAAAAGCTGACAGTCTCAGAAGGATTTGGGGAGTGAAGAGTGTATGTGCTCTTGGCTCCGAAGCATGAACATTATGCGATCATGTCAGCGTTCTTCCTGATATACACATGCAGTGGGGCGGAGTACGCTATGCAAATTCCGCATGCCCATGGCATTGGCACTGCCATTGGGCGCTTTAGATCTCGAAGTTGATAGGCTTCTAAGCGAAACCCCCATTCGTCAGTCACTGACGTTACTCGGAGTGACTGAACGAAAGGGAACCACAATTACAGAAACTCCTCTAAATGTCCAACACAACTGAACATTAAACACTAACATTATTATCGACATATTTCCTTTTACTGAAAAACACATAAAATAACACTTTAATCTCTAAATTTACTCTCCTAATGCTGTCCCTTGCAAAGCATGCTGGGAACTACAGATCCACTGTCCAGTTGGTTTGTTTTACTCAGCAATGTTAAGTTGACCGATCAAACACTTATTAAGTAAAGCTGTCAATACTCATTTTTAGTAGAAACGACTCAGTAAGCTTAAGTTAATTTAGTTACATGAGTATTTTAAGTAATGTGAACAAGTGCAACAAACAACAGTGAAAGTTCATTTTCTCACTTCATCCCTTTAGTAGGCAGTGTAAAGTGTATTGCTCAGTACTCCGTAAATAGTATGTTCAGTTCCATGCTTATGTACATATGTCAATCATCAAACATCTTACATGTTCTTGTTTTCACATGTGAGCTGCTCATGACCCAGTGTTTGCAGAGTCTCAAAGCGAATCAGTTCACAGTAAATGCAATGAACGTTATGCATGTAATGTGAGTTTAATATGCATTCGGGAAAAAAAAAACATGCAGCAGTTTTACATTTTCACTTCAGCATAGTTTTCAATATTTTTGTGAACAGATTATTATAGCCCCTTATTATTTCATGTATAGCCCCACACATTTCACACAGATTTGTAATAAGAATAATTTGTAAATCTGTTATCAGATGCTTAAAACTCTTTCTGCAGTTTTCCATCAAAATAAAAGCTAATAATCACGTTTCTCCTGGAGCGTTTCTCTAGGTCATTAAGTTTGTAGATTCAAGCATGTAGATTCAAGTGCAGTAGCACAACCATCCACGTCTGTTAAGAGATTCTCCCAGATCCCTCAGCTTTTTTTCTTGTTCCAACAAAGAAGTTTTCACAGCTAAAATAGATGACATTAAGTTCTGTGAGAATCTCTGCTCTAAGCGCCGCTACTAGCTGGAGTTATGAAAGTGTTTAAAATTACTCCCCACACAACAGGTCTTATCTGAGATTGTGAGTGGCTAAAGATTAACTATATTTCATGTTCTTGTGAAAGATTTAAAGAAGAATGAGCCCATACCATAAATATAATTAGTTGTGTTTTATACATGTGTGGGTTTCACTTTATTATACAGTACATGCACTTTCAATGTACTTACAGTGTAGTTTAAGGGAAATGCAGGGTTTAAGTTGAGGTTTATGGGTTTGATCAGGGTTAGTAGCTAGTTAGTGTCATTACAACAATGAGTACATATATGTTCATGCGAAACATGATAATAAAATAAAGTGCTACCCATGTGTGATTCATGTGAGGAGACATTTTAAATACAATCATAGAAAAATTATCAATGTTATTTGTGAATTTGTTACTAAAGACCCTGAATGATCTGATAATCTATGTGTGTGATTAGTGTTTTAACAAAGATTCTAGCGAGACTTTTCTTTTAAACATAAGTTTGAACAAGTTTAAACATAGTTTGATAAATACATGTCACAATTACACATTTTATTGATCTCTTAGGGAAATATGCATGTCTGACAAAGATGGCCAGAATAGATGAGAAGGTAGAACCTTCTTGTTTTTGCAAATATAATGTTCTGAGACATAATTTGAAATTCAAATTGCTAAATATCTGTGAATTTGTAAAACAATTTTTGCAGTTTCAGAATATATTCATTAGAGACAGAGTGAAAATAGATGGAAAAACATATTTTAAAGTAGACACGTTAAATTAACCAAATATCCTAGATTAATTATTATTAATTTACTTTTTTTATGTTAATCATAAAATATATTATTTATCACTAGATCAAACTAGATCAAAATAGACCTCAGCAAGTTACTTATGAAAGTAATTTTTTCCCATAAGAAAAATAATCACTTTACATTAACTTTGTTTCTACAGCAAAGTTTAACAGTCTTTTGTCTTATCTCTTTGGTTTGTAAACCATATACTAAAGGATTTAGCCCTGGTGGAACAATATGGAACATTATACTAGCTAGTTTCCTGCTGTCAGAGTATTCAGGAAAACGATGGAGAAAAATCATGCTGGCACAAGAAACAAACATGATTATATATGCAGCTATGTGTGTGCCACATGTTTTTATGGCTTTACTGTTGAGTGCTTTGTTTTTCCTACTTCTGCATACTGCCACAATCTTTCCATATGTTATAAATACAGACCCAAGTGAGAAAGTAAGAATAACCACAGTAATAAATACTCCATACAAATTATTAATAAGCACACTGTCTTCACAGGACAGTTTAAACAGTGAGGCATTGTCACAGAAAGGGTTTTCAATTTTAGATCTGCAGCGAGACAGGCGTACAGTGAGTCCTATCAGAACTGACACTCCAAGTACTGACAGGCCCCAGGCTGATGCTGATAGTTTAACCACCATTTTATTGGTCATTATTGCTGTGTATCGCAATGGATTACATATAGCCACATATCTGTCAAAGGCCATGATCATTAGAGCAGTGTGGCTTACAGTTGCAAATATGTGCACAACATATGCTTGAAAAACACACTCCACATATGTCATGTAGCGCTCTGAGGGTTCCCTTAAAATGTCCTGCAGTAAGCGTGGTAAAACGACAGAGGTCCCAATTATATCATTAACTGGCAAATTACAGAACAGAAAATGCATCGGGTGATTCAGATTCTTCTCTGTTGAGATCAGGATTATAAGTCCAATGTTACATCCCATTATAAAGACGTAAACCAAGAGAAGCAGGATGAAAATAGGATAGGAAGACTGAGGTGTAACTTTCAATCCCTCCATGAGGAGAATGCTGTTTGTGACTGTCAGGTTGTCCATTGCCTTCTCTAATCAAAACCTGCAAAATAGTAATAAGTAACAGACAGTATCAGACCAGTCACTGTTTCCTCACTGTTATTATGCACATTTTAAAGATAATAAACATTGTTTGCTGTCCGATCAGTTTTTTAAAGTCTGCACTAATTGCCACGTTTTTGAAAATATTTGACACCACAAGTAATTTGAAAAATCAAAGATCTCGGTTAATGTCACTTTAAAGTTACTGTATGTAATACCTTGTAATTTTATGTCTAACAAAACAAAAATACTTGCACAAGATGTTTCCCGCTTTTTAACAAAATTGAATTATTGCTTCACAGATGACAAGTGGTCCAGTTGACTGATCAGGTAGTAGTCATATTCAGGAACAAATTATACTTGTTTTTTTTGTGTGTGTTTTTTTAAGAAACCTTGTCCTGCCCTTGCCTTTTATCACTGTATGTGGCTTGCACAGGTTCCTTTGATGATGCCATCACTCTAGAGGGGGAAACTAGTATGCTTACAGTCACTGATAATAGTAGTGGTTGTCTTTGCTTGACTCACCTGTAGGGATCATGTGACTCTTTGTTACGGTTGTTGGTATGCCTCAGAGAAAGAGTACCTAATCCTACTCTTGGAGGTCTGCCTTCATGCTAAAGTGAATAGCAATTTTAATACTTTATGTTACCATATATTATTATAGTCTTCAGAATACTAACCAGATTTTTGCTATTATCCCTTTTCTCTATCCCTATTCTCACATGTTATCCCTTTAGTAGGCAGTGTAAAGTGTATATTGCTCAGTACTCTGTAAATAGTAGTTCCATTCTTATGTACATATGTCAATCATCAAACTTCTTAAATGTTCTTGTTTTCACATGTGAGCTGCTCATGACCCAGTGTTTGCAGAGTCTCAATGTGAATCAGTTCACACTAAATGCAGTGAACATTATGCATGTAATGTGAGTTTAATATGGATTCGGGAAAACAACATGCAACAGTTTTACATTTTCACTTTAGCATAGTTTGCAATATTTTTGTGAACAGATTATTATAGCCCCTTATTATTTTACATATCACACATTTCACACAGATTTGTAATAAGAATCGTTTGTACATCGGTTGTCAGATGCCTAAAACTCCCTGCAGTTTTCCATCAAAAAGCATGAAGTTTTATTATGTCCAAAGTATTGTAATTTTACTAATGCAAATTAATATATATTTGTATCACAATAGTAACACATTTTTGTCTTAGAAATATCATTATTTCTAATGATATTAATGTTATTATGTAATCTCAATCAGAGCAGTCGGGCCTGAGGAATCTGAGACAACAGAGTTTTGCTAAACTCAAAGAGGGACTATTCTTTTAGCACATTTGAGAGGTGCAATAATGATACATACTCGATTAAGAAACTTCCTTTTAAATATTTATTAAGTAGATTTTCTATATGAAAAAGTACAAGAAATTCTGTTCAGTACAATTCGGGGTATAAACATATATCCTTTACTGTAATAAATATATTGTGACAGCTTACCATGTAAGGACACTGATTTTACACTGAAGTTACTGAAGGCCTATACTGATACCACTGCTTTGTATGCCTTCCTTAAGGGTTACTGACTTGACACATTATGCAGTGATCGACCTAAAGGACGCATACTTTCATGTCTCCATTATTTCTCAACAAGACTGTTTCTATGATTTTCCTTTGAGGCATACCAGTAGATGGTTCATGTCCATGGTACCAGTAGCCCTGTCTTCACGCATCTTGTCATCGAGGCAGCCCCCACTCAGGCAACACAGGGTTCGCAATCTCGATGACTGGCTGATACTAGCTCACTACCGAGAGCAGGTTTGCGAATACGGGTACCTGGTGCTCCAGCAAGTTGCCCGTCTGGGACTTCGGGTCAATTGGGAAAAGAGCAAACTCTTTATGGCAGCCTAGGCACACATAGTCATAGACTCCTACAGTTAAGCCATTCGGCGTGGAAGCCCAGGCATACATAGTCATAGGCCACTAGAGTTAAGCCATTCGGTGTGGAAGCCCAGGCACACTTAGTCAGAGGCCACTAGACTTAATTATTTTTGAATTTGGTGCCTTCTAGACTGAGAAAACACAGAAAATGCATTTTTGTCTCATGGGGATGAAAGACAGCAATTCCCAGAATGCACTGCTTTGCTGCCCTATGAGGCCACTCTCAAAATGACAATATTTGCATCATCGGAGGAATTTTTCCAGAAATAAAATACATAATTATCTTGTCTTAGGGTCATATGTGGGGGAAAGTATGATAATTTGAATATAATCCCGGGTTTCTACTGATACAAAGCTTAATGCTAATTGCTGAATCACGTGACATTGGCGATCCGAATTCTGAATCGATTCACTGATTCATAACCGTTTAAATCTTTCTTCGCGGATTGAAAAATAAAACACGGAATTCAATGGAGGAAATATCTCAAACTGTGTTCTGAAGATGAACGGAGGTCATACGGGTGTGGAACGACATTGGGGTGAGTCATTAAAGGATTAGTTCACTTTAAAAAAAACTTTTGCTGATAATTTACTCACTCCCATGTCATCCAAGATGTCCATGTCTTTATTCTTCAGTCGAAAATAAATTAAGGTTTTGATACACATATCACAGAGCAGAGCAAGGCGAACATTTGTGCTTATAAAACTTAAACTTTAGATTTTTTTTTTTTAAATGACTGATCGTTTTGTTATATAAGACCCTTATTCATAGTCTGGTATGGTTTAAAGCCCTTTGAAGCTGCACTGAAACTGTCATTCGGACCTTGAACCATTTGGGGTCCATTGCCTCCATTATAAGGAGAAATGTTTGCATCAAAAACCTGAATTTATTTTCGACTGAAGAAAGAAAGACATGGACATCTTGGATGACATGGGGGTGAGTAAATTATCAGCAAACGTTTTTTTTAAAAGGGAACTAATCCTTTAATGACATATATTTAATTTTTGGGTGAACTAACCCTTTTTAAGCATTTTTGTCCCATCCTATCCCGTCCTGTCTATGTTTATCCATTGTGCAGATGTATGCATGTATGCCGATGCAGAGGTTTGTTTTCTTAACCCAGCAGCATGCATATATTGGCTTTGTCTTGAGTGTATACAGTGTATTCGGCTATCGGCCAAACAATCGGTATATCGGCAACAATTCCAAAATTGTGTATCTCTAATTTGCATCCCTAAATCCAGGCAGCAAGTTTGTTACACCATACCATCTTGGGTCCATGTGCATGGTCAAAAGACTGCATTCTCTTGCACCAATGGGACTGTCAGGGGTGGAATAAATTTAAATGTTCTTTACAATCACACCTATAGAGGGCACAAACTCACAGAAATTAACATTAACAATATTATAACCAAAATATTTAAATGAACAAAGCTGCCCTACAGCTGCCCTAACAAAACCAAAAGTAACAAAGTAACAATTTTCATTAACCGTATGTAAAATATTGATTGTGGATGATTGTGTATAATGCATATTACAAAATAAAAGGTGATACATGGAAATATTGAGCATATTTTTAAAAACATTACTTTTTGTCACTACATGGCAGCAATATTATTTTTAACACTGCATATAGACTAACAAAAAAGAAAAAAAAAAGAAGTATTTGTTCACAGAAATGTAGGTAATTTTGGATACACAGACAACATTTCTTAATGTAAAGACATGGTGAATCTGTATTCATCAATACAGTATTATTTTATAAAAATAAAAAAGAGCATTTTGCCTCAGTCTTAGATCTTTATTATAATGATTTGGTCAAACTGTTTGACTTGTAGCACTCTGGATACATTTTCAATGACCATTACCTTTTAATGTGTGGTTTATATTTGTTTCTATGACATTGCCACCATCCCAACCAAGTATTTACATGACTCTTCCAAGTATATGAAGGAAATGCAATTTCACTATACAATTGAACAACATATAAAAAATTCAGTATTTTGAATTGATCATCTATAAACTGTCACCAATGTAGCCTCAGAGTGTTGCAGATTATGCATTTTTGTATTTTATTTAAAATTGTTGTAAATTATAATTTTATTCAATGATCTTATCATTTTCATTGAATAATTTTTAATAAAATATGTGAAATTCAAGTTTAAACATAAATTTTATAAAATCATATGGAGGGGGGTGTAGATTATTGACAGTACATTTTCTTGTTATAATATATTATATATTATGCATACTAATTCCCTATTTTTCTACACCAAACTTTATAAATATTTTGTTTAATTTCTTTGGTTTGTAAACCATATACTAAAGGATTTAATCCTGGTGGTACAATGTGAAACATTATACTAGCTAGTTTCCTGCTGTCAGAATATTCAGGAAAACGATGAAGAAAAATAAAAATGGCACCAGTAACAAACATGATTAAATAAACCGCTAAATGAGTGCTGCAGGTTTTTATGGCTTTGCTGTTGAGTGCTTTGTTTTTGCTTCTTATACATATAGTTGCAATCTTTACATATGTTATAAATATAGACACTGATGATAGGCAGGCTCCAGTTATGGTATAAGCAAGTCCAAACATGTTATTAATACTTACATTTTCACAGGACAGTTTAAATAGTGAGGCATTGTCACAGAAAGGGTTTTCAATTTTAGATCTGCAGTGAGACAGACGTACAGTGAGTCCTATCAGTATTGACACCATGAATACTGACAGCCCCCAGGCTGATGCTGATAGTTTAATAACCATTTTATTGGTCATTATAGTTGTGTATTGCAATGGATTACATATAGCTATATATCTGTCAAAGGCCATGATCATCAGCACATAGTGGCATACTCCTGTAAATACATGCACAAAATAAGCTTGAATAACACACTCCGCATATGATATGTAGCGCTCTGAGGTTTCCCTAAAAATATCTTGCAGTAAGCGTGGCAAAATGACAGTTGTCCCTATTATATCATTAACTGGTAAGTTACAGAACAGAAAATTCATAGGATTATGCAGATTCTTTTCTGTTGAAATCAGAAATACAAGTGTAATGTTTGATATCATTGCAAAAATATAAGCCAATAATAGCACAATGAAAACAGGGTAAGAGGACGGATGTGTAACTTTGAGTCCCTCAACGAGCAGAATGCTGTTTCTAAATGTCAGGTTGTCCATTGGCTGCTGTACACAAAACCTGCAAAAAGAGTAACAAAAAGATGTAACTTTGATTAATAATAAATTACCTTGAATTATTTAATTGGATTATAAACTAATGCTCTGTAATTGTTCTCTGGCTCTGTCATTGCTTTACAACATACTTTGCTTGCTGTTACAACAGTATATGACCAGACATCAATATTGAACACTACACAAAAACAATTAACTAGTTTACATTATATATGTTGACAATGTACCTGATTTATAAATGCACAAACAACAGATTGCCTATGTAAATAAATTTCATTTGATAACAGTCTGTAGCCTATACATTTATGTTATCAAACAAATGTAAATGCTGCATCTTGCCTTAGTCTCATTAATATCCTCACTGTAATGATTTAGTAAAACCGTATGACTTGCTTGCTGGTTCGCTGTTCATTTAATGGGGGGGTTATATGAGTTTTCTCTTTCATCCAGTGGCGTGCACAGACCTCCGCAGGGATAGTGTCAACTGTGTCTGCGTCCACTCGGGGGGTTGTGTTTGAGGTGGCTGTGATTGACTGGGGTGGTGGGGTTTTTTCGGGGGGGGAGGGGGTTGCCAGTAAGAATCACGTTCCGGCCTGGATCGTGTTTACGGCGCGATCGAAAAGGGCACTTTCAAAGGGGCAGGGGCTCAAGCAACTGCTTTCATCAACCCAACAGGGAAACTGAGTCATAATATGAGCAGACAAGACTTGTTGTTTTTTTGCTAGTGGCAACAAGTGAAGTTATAGACGACTAATTAAAGAATGTGAGTTGTCACACACACACACACACACACACACACACACACACACACACACACACACACACACACACACACACACACACACACACACACACACACACACACACACACACACACACACATTTTATGTTTAAAAGTATCAATATTATGTTTTAATATTTATAGAAGGGCTGATACA
This sequence comes from Gobiocypris rarus, assembly GCA_023029165.1. Taxonomy (NCBI): domain Eukaryota; kingdom Metazoa; phylum Chordata; class Actinopteri; order Cypriniformes; family Gobionidae; genus Gobiocypris; species Gobiocypris rarus. The sequence goes on along the minus strand of CM040930.1, from coordinate 15,109,937 downwards.
TGATGGAATACAAAGGGTAGAAGGTTAAAGTATAAAATGAAGTTAAAGCCAAATCTTTATTCCTAATCCAAAATAACTTCTGATAAGACTTTATTTTATGGTGTCCATGTTACAGTGTAATTATACATTCAAATATTTTTGACATGAATTTACACATGGTTTGTCTTTACAGAAATTAAAAACACCACATAGACCTATATGGGTAACACTTTACATTAAGGTTCCCTTTGTAAAGGGTTTATAAAGGTGTTTGTTAATGACTAATAACTCATTTACAAATGCATTATAAATCATTGATAAGCAGTTATAACTGCATGCATAAAAAGGGTGACTTTAACACAATGCCTGCCAAATAGTGATCCCTTTTTAACTCACTATTTATTAACACTTATTTAAATCAAAACCAGATTTCTGATTTATTTAATGATGTAGCAAAATAGACTTTCATAGTGAGACTGGAGGGTGTTGTATGTGGTTTCCTCATTAATATCTCATGACTGCCACTTTTCAATATTATCTAATATTATAGAATTAATATCTCATGACTGCCATTTTTTTTTAAATGTTCCTTACCAGAAGTTACAGTCTTACCATGATATTCCACAAAAGGTTCCTGATGCTTATCCACAGTAGTGTATAACAAATATTTCTTGTTTATGAAGATAAAAAAAACAAAACAAGATCATATTCATTATCTGATGAGATATTAATAATTAATTTCTTAATTCCAGTATTAGTTACTTAGTTAGAACCTTAATGTAGGGTGGACACCTGCATGTGAATAATTTATTAATGAGTTACAAACATTAATAACCTGTGAAAGAGAACGAGAATATCAGTAAACTAATAGAAAATAACCAAAACAACCCCAGGTTTTTTTTTTAGTACAGTGGCCAGGTTAACAAATAAACAGACATCACCTGAGCAAAATATTCCAGTACAGTTTAGTAGTAATGACTTTATGATTTTCTTTACAAAAAAAATCGAAAGCATCAGAAATACAATTATAAGTGTTCAACCTTTGATAGCATCAAACGTTTCAGCCTCAATTATCACCCCTGAAGAACAACTGCAGTGCTTTACAACTATAGGACAGGAAGAGCTAAATAAATGTATCATTGCTTCTAAACCAACAACATGTTTATTGTCACATGCCTGTCCTGTCTTGTGTGCACATGTGGGTTTTGTTAGTGTGGCCATGTGCCTCTGTCTTTGTTAGATCCCACCCCCTTGTTATCTCGTTATTGGTTTCATTTGCCCCACCTGTGTTCCCTCATTTCCAGCTTGATTTCTCCCCTTTATATACTCCTTGTTTTGTCAGTCTTGGTCGGATCCTTGTTATGTCTATGTCTACCGTTTCCCCCTGTGACTTCTGTTGGTATGTTCTAGTGTTATTTTATGTTCTACTATGTTTTTGCCCCCAAATCATTGCTACATGTATTCCTATTTTCACTTCATTATGCCCTAATTTAATTCATTATAATACTGATAAATACATTGTTAGCTGATCTGTTTCCTTTGAACATTTCTGAAATGCATAATGTGGACAAATCACTTTAAATTGTAATGTAGTCATATGCTTTTTCTGTGAAGCTGCTTTGAAACGATATGTATTGTGAAAAGCGCTATACAAATAAATGTGAATTGAATTGAATTAAATTGGTAGTAGTAGTAGGCTACTCTTACATGATCACATCACTAAAGCACGCGTGTTCTGGCATGTGACAGGAGTTGGCGCTAGTGAGCATCCGATATACACTAACTTTTCATGAGAATAAGTCACGTTGTTCCATCGTGTTCTGAAGATAAATTTTAGCTGTTATTGATTTGATGGGTAAGCTTACTGAAGTGAAGTTTTTGAAGTGTTTATATTTTGTGTAATCGCTGTGTTAGTTTAGTTTATCACGATATCAAAATAATTATTGGTTGTGTATTAATATTTAAGTTTAAAGTTGTATTTACTAACACAATGCATCAACAATAAAATATTTAATCAGAAAAAAAACGTATGTGTGGGCATTCATATCATAATTCACATGTTCACTTTACATTAAGGTTCACTTTCACAGGTTATTAATGTTTTAAACTCATTAATAAATGGTTCATAGGTGATCACTACATTAAGGTTCACTTACACAGGTTATTAATGTTTGTAACTCATTAATAACTGGTTCACATGTGATCACTTTACATTGCGGTTCACTTTCACAGGTTATTAATGTTTGTAACTAATTAATAAGTGGTTCACATGTGATCCCTTTACATTAAGGTTCACTTTCACCGGGTATTAATGTTTGTAACTCATTAATAAATGGTTTACAGGTGATCCCTTTACATTAAGGTTCACTTTAACATGTTACTAATGTTTGTATCTCATTATTAAAGGGTTCACATGTGATCACTTTATAAGGTTCTCTTTCACAGGTTATTAGTGTTTGTAACTCATTAATAAATTATTTACATGCTGGTGTCCACATTAAGGTTCTAACTAAGTAAATAATACTGGAATTAAGAAATTAATTATTAATGTCTCAATGGTTTATGTTGATCTTGTTTTTTTGTTTTTCTTCTTTATCTTCATAAACAAGAAATTATTTGTTATACGCTGCTGTGGATAAGCATCATGGACCTTTTGTGGAATATCATGGTAAGACTGTAACTTTTGGTAAGCAACATTTAAAAAAAAAAAGTGGCAGTCATGAGATTTTCTGTTATATTAGATAATATTGAAAAGTGGGAGTCATGAGATATTAATGAGAAAACCATACAACACCCTTCAGTCTCACTGTGAAAGTCTATTTTGCTGCATCATTAAATACATCAGGAATCTGGTTTTGATTTAAATAAGTGTTAATAAATACATTTATTGAGTTAAAAGGGGACCCCTATTTGGCAGGCATTGTGTTAAAGTCACCCTTTTTATGCATGCAGTTATAACTGCTTATCAATGATTTATAATGCATTTGTAAATGAGTTATTAGTCATTAACAAACACCATTTTAAACCCTTTACAAAGGGAACCTTAATGTAAAGTGTTACCTTTTGGGTACAGATTATTATTGCCCCTTATTATTTCATGTATAGGCCCTACACACATTTCACACAGATTTGTAATAAGAATAATTTGTAAATCTGTTATCAGATGCTTAAAACTCTTTCTGCAGTTTTCCATCAAAATAAAAGCTAATCATCACATTTGTCCTGGAGCATTTCTCTAGGTCATTAAGTTTGGCCCTCAGCTTTTCATTGTCTTTCGACAGCATCAAGCATGTAGATTCAAGTGCAGTAGCACAACCATCCACGTCAGTTAAGAGATTCTCCCACATCCCTCAGCTTTTGTTCCTGTTCCAACTGTCACATGTCTGTCCTGTCTTGTGGAGCACATGTGGTGTTTTGTTGGTTTAGGCCATGTGCTCATGTATTGTCTGATCCCTCCCCCTTGTTATCTGATTACACTTTGATTTCATTCACCTGTTCCCCCTTGATTAGTTCCCTTTATAAGTTTCTGTGTGTTTGGAGTCCTTGTCGGATCGTTGTTCTGTCTTTGTCTCCCGGTTCCCTGTGTTGGTATGTTTCAGTTCTATGTATTTCTAGTTTATGGGTTTTCCCCCTCTTGGGTTTTGTTTTGTATTTATGTTTATTTTATAATAAATCATTATTTTCTGCACTTGAGTCCTCGCACCAGTTTTCCTTTTTGTTGAACGTGACAGAACGATCCGACCAAAATGAGGACTCAGCAGAGGAAGGATTTTTGGGGGGTTCCAAGCCCAGAGACCATACCAGAGGTGATTGCCTTACCATGGTTGGCTAGTGCATCGAGTCCGGGGGTTCCAATCCCGGCGGTCCCTAGTTCAGAGCCACACAGGGTGATTGCCTTACCATGGTTGGTCAGCGCATCGAGTCCGAAGGTCCCAGTTCCGGTGGATCGTATTCCGGTGATCCCTGTTCCGGTGGATTGTGTTCCAGTGGTCCCTGTCCCGGTGGTCCCTGTCCCGGTGGTCCCTGTGCCGGTGGTCCCAGTGCCGGTGGATCGTGTTCCGGTGGATCGTGAGCCGGTGGAGCATCCGGTGATCCCTGATCCGGTGGTCCCGAGTCCGGACTTGGCCTGGAGGGCTGTGATGGGATATTTCATGGTGGCCGTCTGGAGGGCTTGGGAGAAGCACAGGACCTTCTCCGAGCCCCCAGAGGCAGTTCCAGTGGTCCCAGTCCCGGTGGTCCCAGTTCCGGTGGATCGTGTTCCGGTGGTCCCATTTCTGGTGGATCGTGTTCCGGTGGCCTCTGCTCCGGTGGTTCCAGTTCCGGTGGACTCTGCGCCGGTGGACTCTGTGCAGGTGGACTCTGTGCCGGCTGAACTCTGCTGGCCGCCATGGCCTCCTGAACTTTTTGTTTTCCCCATCCCTCCCTTGTTTTCCCCTTTCTTGTCTGTCCCTCCCGTCCCGCCCTGGTCTGTCCCTTTTGTCCCGCCCTGGTCTGTCCCTTTGTCCCGCCCTGGTCTGTCCCTGTCCTCCCATCCCGCCCTGGTCCGCTCCCCCTCCGCCCCTGGTCTGTCTTTCCCACCCCGCCATGGGCTGATGGAGCATCTGGTAGCCGCTCCGTAGGGAGGGGGTAATGTCACATGTCTGTCCTGTCTTGTGGAGCACATGTCGTGTTTTGTTAGTTTGTGCCATTTGCTAGTGTCATTGTCTGATCCCTCCCCCTTGTTATCTGATTACACTTTGATTTCACACACCTGTTCCCCCTCAATTAGTTCTCTTTAATAGTTCCTGTTTGTTTGTAGTCTTGGTCGGGTCGTTGTATTGTCTACGTCTCCCGTTTCCTGTTCCCCAGTTGGTATGTTAAGTTTATGCATTTCTAGTTTATGTTTTTCCCCCTTGTGGGTTTTGTTTTGTGTTTGTTTATTTGTCTGTGAATAAATATACCCTTTTTGCACTTGAGTCCTCGCCCCAGTTTTCCTTGTGTTAAATGTGACATAAACATTGTTTGCTGTCTGATCAGTTGTTTACAGTCTGCACTGATTGCCACATTTTTTTATTTATTTTTAAAGAAACCTTGTGCTGCCCTTGCCTTTTATCACTGTATGTGGCTTGAACAGGTTTCTTTGATATCACTCTAGAGGGGGAAACTAGTATGCTTACAGCCACTGATAATTGAAATGGTTGTCTTTGCTTGCCTGCCAGTTCCTCATTGAGCTGCATCACCTGTTCCTCAAGGAGAAGCTTTTAACCTCTGTCTCGACATGCCCCTCTGTCCGGAGGTAATGGGGAGTCTGGGATTCTGGGAATTCATTGACTGCCTGGACCCCAGTCCTCCCGACTCCAGTGGACTCCACATTCCTTACTTTTTGATTAATGGCGGACGACCACGAGGAGTGGGCAGTGTTCAAACAGGTATAATATTTTATAACTACTCAATTTAACCAAATTTCATGTTTAGTTTACGTTTTTCACCATTCAGAATTTAGAACGTTTCTCAATATTGCCAGGGTGCTAACATTATTTCTTTTCAGATTACGTGACAGACCTCCGACATAACTCCAGGCCCTTTTGCTGGTTTACTGGAAAATTGAGGTAAGAGTTATATTTGTTTGTTAGCTGCCCAAAGCAGCTTGTTTAAAAACTTTCTTCAAAATGTCTTCCTTTGTGTTCAGCAGTACAAAGAAATGTATCCAGGTTTGGAATAACCAGAGAGTGTGTAAAGGACAATTTACATTTGAGTTAGCTCATGGAGCTCTTGCCTAATGAGGTGAATATCTGAATCAGGTTTGTTGAATAAGGGAGACAACATGCGCAGAGCAGTGGGTCCACAGGACCGGGATTCAAAACCGTTGGCATAATGTGACTGTCTAATGCTGCGTTCCACTCCACTTTCAGACATGCACTTGCAAACTTCCCTAAGGACTTCCCTAAGTCCGCCATTTTGAAGTGCGTTCCACTTCGTGACGTAGACGAGGGAAGTTTATATGGACAGACCCTTGCTCCCTCGATTTTGACAGAGGGAGCGAGTCTACTTCAAGCAGCTTCAGATACCACAATGCAACCCGATTGTGACATAACCGCAAATCGCATTCAATTTACCCCACTACAAGCAACTTAATTATATTTTTATTATCTTTAAAAACATTTAAAACAACCCACACACACCTATATACATATCTAATGCTGCATTAAACAATCGTAAAGGAAAAAAATAAAAAATAAATTCTCAAAAAAATAAAACTCCAAAGTGGATTGCAAGTGATCAAGGGCTAAGGGCGTTCCAGTTCAGCCAATTGCAAAGGTTCCACCAGTTGTGGGCACTCATGCAATGTAAGCAATGATGCACATCCGAGTGAATGAGACGGAGGGAAGTTAGCGAGTGAAGGGTATAATAAAAATGGTAACACTTTACAATAAGGTTGTACTAGTTATTGCATTAGTTAACATGAACTAATGATGAACTGCACTTATAAAGCATTTATTTATCTTTGTTAATGTTAATTTCAACATTTACTAATGCATTAATACAATCTTGTTAACATTAGTTAATGCACTGTGAACTAACATGAACAGCTGTATTTTTATTAACTAACGTTAACAAAGATTAACTAATATTGAACAGAGGTGTTGTTCATGGTTAGTTCATGTTAGCTAATGCGTTAACTAATGTTAACTAATACAACCTTATTGTAAAGTGTTAACATAAAAATGAACTGGAATGCAGCACAAATGTACCTTTTGGACTCTAACTGATTGCACGTGTTCACTTGCATTTTATTGGTCTACAGCTCTTGGATTTCCATGTACAACTCTTTGTTTGTGTTCTAATGAAGTAAGTCAGTCACATAGCTTGTACCTGCAAATGTTGTGTTTTTTTTTTTGTTTGTTTTTTGTTTGGCACATATTGGAATAAGTTCGGTTATATAGGCTTCTTTTTCATCTTCTAATTTGAATGTGAGCACGTTACCAGTACCAAATTTAATGCATTTCATGTCACAATTCAGGTTTTTTTTTTTTTTCCGGGTTTATTTAATTTTTATCTAATTTTTGTTTTGGCTTTTTTCAATCCTGCACCAATATTGAAGGCCATCTCAGTGGGAGGGAGGGCCACCAGCCATTCCTATTGGGATCTGGAAGGATAAAGGGCAGGATCAACCACTTATGTTGTAGTAGACAAGCGCCTCATCCCTTGCGCTGGAACCAGCTCCTTGAGTGCCTTGTCTTCAACTTGTCCTACGAGGAAGCCCTGGTCAACTTCTTTAACTTCCTCCAGACCACAGTTTACAACATAGACGTTGGTCTTTCAAGTTAGTCTCCTAGTGTAAGGGAACTGCTTGCAAAACTTTTAAATTAGTTTAAATGTTGAAATGTTTCATTTGTAAAAGTTTGCATGCAAACAGCCACTCTTTGATAGGTCATTTAAGAGTCACTCACAGTTTCTATCCTTCGTTAAAGTTTAAGTTATGTACACAGAGTGGTTGTAGTCGGCAGTTTTGTTCATATTCTGGTTTTCGAAAGCATTTGAACCGTTTTCATGTTGATTATCCTTGTCCAGGTTTTGATTTACCATTTGGTGAACTGTCCTATCAAAATGTTAATAATCAGACGGGTTCCTTGTTTAACGAAGAAAGTGATCACCAAGTTGCTCTCATAGAGAATAATGTTACCTTTTCCAGGAGAAAGACGGCAGACATATGTGCCTCAATTGTGGACAAATTACAGTGCAGTGGAATAGCCAATAGCTTGGTATCATCAGTTGTTTCAGACCTTGAGGACCTCACCACGGAACTGCATAGCCAAACTCGTCAAGATGTGATTTATGTCATTCCTCTTAATAACCCTGTCAGATCAGCTGTCGAAGATAGTTTGGTGCATTTTGAGAATCCCTTTTCCATGTTTAACACCGAAACTAAAATAACTAATTATTTTGTTGACAAATCGGGTGTTGTGGAACCTGTTGAAATTGTGCTTAGCATGAGATACGACACAAGGAGAAACAAAGAGACTGGATGTTATGATCAGGTCCCAGTAAAAGAAACATACGTGTATGTCCCAATTTTGGAAACATTACAATTTATGTGTAGAAATTAAGATGTATGTACACTGCTGACAGAATTTACAGGAAGGCAGAAATCCCATTTTGAGGACTTCTGGGGTGGAAGCTACTTACAGAGCCATCCGTTATTCTCAAAACATCCCTGTCCTTTACAAATTCAGGTGTACTACGATGAATTTGAAACTGCCGACCCTCTTGGTTCGAAACGTGGTGTACACAAGGTTGGTGCTCTTTATTTTGTGCTTCGAAATTTACCTCCAAAATTTAATTCAAGACTGATGAATATCCATTTGATAGCTCTATTTCATTCGCAAGACGTGAAAAAGTATGATTTGACCCTATCTTGGAACCACTGATTCGTGACATAAAGATTCTAGAGTCAGATGGTATTGAACTACCCATATCAACGAGTAGAGTTTATGGCACAATATGTCAAGTAATTGGAGACAACTTGGGATGCACTCAATCCTTGGGTTCACAGAATCATTTAGTGGATATTATTAGGGTTATTTTGCGTGATCGTACAATTTATTAACAGCACTGCAGTGAATTAGAAGTCAACACATGGCCTCAAAAGAAACTCAACACTAAATAGTCTGCAGTATTTTCATGTGTGCCACAACTATTCTCTAGATGTGATGCATGACCTCCTGGAGGGAGTTGTGCAATTTGAAATGAAACTACTGTTAAAGTATCTTTCAGAAAAAAATGTTACTCAGAGTGAATTGCTCTCTAGAATATATTCATATGATTATGGATATTTGGAGAGAAAAAAAATAAATCGCCCCTACAAAGGTTAATCTAGAGCACAGTGGAAATAGCATAGGGCTCAACTCTATCCAAGCACTCTGTCTTATCAAAAATGTTCCATCACTCTTTGGTGATATTGTACCCTTAGGTGATAAACATTGGCATTTGCTCCTGCTCTTACTTCAAATTCTAAACTTGGTGTTTTCCCCCTGTATTTCTAAAGGCATGACTGTCCTCCTGAAGTATTTAACAATTGAGCACCATGAGTTATTTAAAGAGTTGTATCCACAAAAAAACTTGCTGCCCAAACACCATTTTATGGTGAATTATCCAGCCTGCATTCGCAAAATTGGACCGTTAGTTCACATGTGGAGCATGAGGTTCGAGGTTAAGCATAACGTTTTTAAGAATACACTAAAGAATTTCAAAAACATCACCAAATCTCTGTCATCAGATGTCAATAGGCTATCTTTGGGAAACGACACCATTGAGTCAAGTTGAGTGTGGACCAATGAAAACATTTTGTTGGAATGATGTTGACAATGGTGAAAAGTTGGCAGGAATGCTACAGAATCCCATTCAGACAAGCATGCATTCCATGAATTGGGTCAAAATAGATGGGACAGAATATAGACCAGACCTCATTGTATGCAATGACATTGAGGATGAAATTCCTGTCTTCAGTCAGATTCTGAAAATACTTTTCATTGACAGCACTGTGTATTTCATTGTTGACAAACTTTTCACAATTTTTTTCAGAACATCACAATGCGTTTAAAGTGCAGAGATTCTGTGAGTTGGGTGAACTTGTAAAAGCAAACAGCTTAAAGTTTAGTTAGAGATTAAATGGGTCAGATGATGGTGAATACATTGTACTTTCTTCTATGTTGGTGTAATTGTTGCATCTGTGTTGATAATACAATTTCTGAAGGTCAAAGCAACCTGCTAGTGTTGATGTATTTAACTTAATGCAAACATGTATTTTGAGCCCGATCTCACGAAAATGCGTATCAATAGTACGAGTGTGCAATCTCGTAGAATGTATACGCCAAAACTCATTTTGGCGTGCATATGGTACGCTGCTTTTGGCGTGCATATGATACGCACTTTATGGCGTATTATATGTACGAACCCCCACACCCCCACCCTCACCCTACCCAAAAGCGTGTCATATAACCCCACACCCCCACCTCACCCTACCCAAAAGCGTGTCATATACACGCCATAAAGTGCGATCATATGCACGCCAAAAACGCAGCGTACCATATGCACGCCAAAACTCATTTTGGCGTATACATTCTACGAGATTGCACACTCGTACTATTTATACGCATTGTCATGAGATCGTGTTGGTATTTTAGTCAAATACAGATTACACTTAATAACCTTAATCAGGGTTTGTATGAACACTACATTAGTGTGGTAATTAGTTTCTTGTTAACTTGACACAACTAGTGTAGTTTCAACATTAACTTGGTGTAAATTATTGACTCACCTAGTGTAGTTTCAGCACTTACTTGTAGTGTTGTTTTTGCTCCATAAAAGTGTTAAAAGAAGTAACACTATTTAAAGTGTTAGTTTAACTCGATTTAGTGTGGATCTATATAAACCCCGAAAAAGTGTTAATTTTCACACTGTGTGTATTGTTTCACACTTAATTTAACACTTTCAAATTTGCTGTGTACCCTAGACTTCTCACATGTTATCCCTTTAGGCAGTGTAAAATGTATTTTGCTCTGTACTGTGTAAATAGTAGTTCCATTCTTATGTACATGTCAATCATCAAACATCTTAAATGTTCTTGTTTTCACATGTGAGCTGCTCATGACCCAGTGTTTGCAGAGTCTCAAAGCGGCTCAGTTCACAGTAAATGCAGTGAACGTTATGCCTGTAATGTGAGTTTAATATGGATTCGAGAAAACATGCAACAGTTTCACATTTTCACTTAAGCATAGTTTGCAATATTTTTGTGAACAGATTATTATAGCCCTTTATTATTTCACATATCACACATTGATTTGTTATAAGAATCGTTTGTAAATCTGTTGTCAGATGCTTAAAACTCTCCCTGCAGTTTTCCATCAAAATAAAAGCATGAAGGTTTATTAAGTCAAAAGTATTGTAATTTTACTAATGTAAATTAATATATGTATATTATTTGGAACAATAGTAACACTTTTTTTGTCTTAGAAATATTATTATTTCTAATAATATTAATGTTGTTATTACTATTCCTATTATTATGTAATCTCAATCAGAACTGAACTCAAAGAGGGACTATTCTTTTAGCATATTTGAGAGGTGCAATAATGATACATACTCGATTAAGAAACTCCCTTTTAAATATTTATTAAGTAGATTTTCTATATGAAAAAGTACAAGAAATTCTGTTCAGTACAATATGGGGTATAACATATATCCTTCACTGTAATAAATATATTGTAACACCTTACCATGTAAGGACACTGATATAAAGTAGCCTAGACTAAGTACTAAAATAATAAGTTCTCAAGTTACAAATAAGTTACTGAAGACCTATACTGATACCACTGCTTTGTATGCCTTCCTAAAGGGTTACTGACTTGACACATTAAGTGCTGATAGCAATGTATCATATAATAATTTAATGACTTATTAAATTAAGACATTCCTTTTTCTCTGCACCAAAATTTTACAAACTTCTGTCTAATTTCTTTGGTTTGTAAACCATATACTAAGGGATTTAATCCTGGTGGAACGATGTGAAACATTATACTAGCTAGTTTCCTGCTCTCAGAGTAGAGAGGGAAACGATGAAGGAAAATAAAAGTGGAGCCAGAAACAAGCATGATTAAATAAACCGCTAAATGAGTGCTGCAGGTTTTTATGGCTTTGCTGTTGAGTGCTTTGTTTTTGCTGGTAATGCATACAGTAGCAATCTTACCATATGTAATAAATACAGACAAAATGGAGAAGCTAAATAAAACCACAGTATAAATTATTCCATACACATTATTAACAACAACACCGTCCTCACAGGACAGTTTAAACAGTGAGGCATTGTCACAGAAAGGATTTTCAATTTTAGATCTGCAGTGAGACAGGCGTACAGTGAGTCCTATCAGAATTGATACCATAAGTACTGACAGGCCCCAGGCTGATGCTGATAGTTTAATAACCATTTTATTGGTCATTATCGCTGTGTATCGCAATGGATTGCATATAGCCACATATCTGTCAAAGGCCATAATTATAAGAACATAGTGGCATGCTGCTACAAAAATATGCACAAAATAGGCTTGAACTACACACTCCACATATGTGATATAGCGCTCTGAAGTTTCTTTTAAAATGTCCTGCAGTAAGCGTGGCAAAATGACAGTGGTCCCTAATATATCGTTCAGCGGCAAGTTACAGAACAGAAAATGCATAGGATGATGAAGATTCTTCTCTGTTGAGATCAGAATTACAAGTGCAATATTGGAAACCATTATAAAGACATAAACCAAAAGAAGCAGGATGAAAACAACATAGGTAGACTGAGGTGTAACTTGAAGTCCCTCCACTAGAAGAATGCTGTGTCTAAATGTCAGGTTGTCCATTGCTTGTTCTACACAAAATCTGCAAACAGAGTAACAGCCAGACATCTAATGGAAATATTGTTTATGAGCTTTAGGCAGTAAAAAAAATTGCATTACCCAGATACTTTTTTGGGCTAATGTACAATTTTACATACAGTGCTTGTTTTCTGAACAAGTTTCACGGTCCACACTATTTTGTGCTAATAAGCACAACAAATCAGAATTTTAGCAAAACATGGAAGCACTTTAATGTATTATCAATAGAAATTTCAAGGAACTTAGAAACATGTTGTAAGGTTTTGAAATACTTGGTAGTTACCTAGTAGTTATTGAATATCAAATAAAGCGACACATACTTACTGTAGATGGATTCTGTTATTACAAAGTTGATTTATTGCTTTAAAAATCTGATTCATGTGTTGTTTGATAAAGTCATAGTCAATTCAGTTTTTAGTCTTACCTAAATACAAACTTGCACTTCTCTGAAGAAATGTTTATCGGCCCTTACCTTTTAATATGTGGCTCTAAGGTATTTCCATGATCCTATCACCCTAGAGGGGAACACTTCATATCACTTGTTGCCATGATCACAGCCACTGATAAATTTGTATGCAGACATTCCTAACCTTATATTCTTTAATATTTTTTAATTTGTGTTTAAATTAAAAAGGCTAATACTAATCAATAGCTGCACATGGAATGTACTGTATAACTACTGTATAAGTATTTGCAATACCAATCAAAAAATATGATACTATGTATATATGTGAAGAGTTTCGTTGCAAAACGAGATATATCCATTTTGAGAAATGTTGGTTATTTTACATTATTATTTAAGACATCAACAGTCAAGTTCATTCACAATTTTTGTACATTAAACTATTACTTGAGCTCAGTGAAGGCCAGGGACACAATATTCTTCAAATCCAGGATATTTTTTATTTAATTTTATGTCCATAAATAGTTCATAAATAAGTCAAAAACCATGCCAAAATGCAACACATTTATCTTAACATTGTCAAACATCTTAAATTGGTTAAAAAAAAAACAATACATCATAAATATATGGAGTAGTATATACAAAGATTGATTAATAATAATAAGATTCCGAGTTAGTTTTGGCCAGATTCCGAGTTAGTTTTTTTTTTTTTAAACGCTATATATCCACCTTAGGCTATATTCTATTACTGTAATACCATTAAGAAAAGCTAGTGAATCAACATTTTGTTTGTGTGTGTGTGTGTGTGTGTGTGTGTGTGTGTGTGTGTGTGTGTGTGTGTGTGTGTGTGTGTGTGTGTGTGTGTATTCTGTTGATCAGTGACGTAGCCTACGTCAGTGTTACCCAACCTTTTTTCCGTCATGGCACCCTTTGAAAATTCTCTCAATTTTGTGGCACCCCCTCGCATACGTTACGCTTGGGGAGTTATGGTACAGATTGCTCACAGTTCGGTTTGTATCACGGTATGGTTTGGTATTTGCTATGATCAGGGAAAAAGGACTACTGTCAAATAAAAATAATAAGAACAACTAATTTAAATACAAGCAGCAGCACAAATAACTGCTATCGAGCAAAGATACTAATAAAATAAACAATGCTTCCAGGTTTTTCAGGTAGGTCTAACATTAGTTTTCAGGAACAGAAATTGATCAAATGTCAAATAACATTGCATATTTGACTGTATAAATTAAAGCTTAATCCTATTATACTTACAAAAGCTATTCAATCAAGAGCAGTGAGTGATGTCCTTGTCTTTTGTTGACATTAAGCAGACAGCAGTGAAGGCTACTGTCCCTTTAAGACCTAATGGATATGCGTTGTATTTTTCGAATGTATACAGTTCAGAGACTATGTCTGCAAGGATAGGCTACTCATCAAGATGGACATGTTGAGTTGACATACTTTTTGTGTGAGTTTTTCGGTTCAAATGCTGTGATTTCAAAGATAACTCAATATTTGTGTGCTGTGAGACGTGTGCGCACTATCGGATGAGTGCACAGAGACAAATCTTCTCACAGCGCGCGAGTTCTCATTCGCGTCTTCTGGCACTGCACCTGGGTGATGACGGCGAAAAACGTTTTGCCCACCTTTTTCTTTTAATAGCACTGTTGTAATGTATCACCAAGGAGCCAGCACTAGCATCCATCGACAGAAAAATGTATAAAGCGTTATTTTCAAGTTACAACCCATATTATATAGATGTGTCATCAGATGTGAGATGAACCGCGGTGCAAGTGCGTGCCGAACCATGCGAACCGAGAACTGTTTCACCCCAATACAGACGTTGATGTCAGACATTAGATATGTTATTTCAGACATTAGATTCATTCAAAATATATTAATTGTTTTATTCACATTTTATCATAAAAATTATATACATATATTTTTGAAGGACTTTTACACGGCACCCTTGCTCTCGTCAGACGGCACCCCTGTTATGAAACCCTGGCCTACGTGACTGACAGCTCGCCTACAGTATAAACAATTAAATGGTAAACGTTTTTAAGTTAGCCTATTGAATCCTCTTTTTAAAAATATGTTTTTTGTTTTGATATTATCGTTAAATCACTGAGCAAACTCGGAGCACTTCACCGGCGGTGACTCTCTCCTCGCGTGACATCCTGAGCTCGCGCAGCATCCTGAACGTTCTATAGCTTAACCGTTATATTGCACTTTGTAAAGAAACTGGGCTGGCGGATATCGCGTTTTGTGAAAAAATACATTTTGTAGTAGGCTAAAATTGTACATTTTTAAATCTTATTAATGGCAGCAATTCACACATATATTAAGGTACATCTAAACAGTGATTTCCAATAATAAAATCCAAATGTCAAAAAATGGCGTTTATCGCGTTTTGCAACCGAACTCTTCATATATATATATATGTATATTATCTTGGTTAACCAAAATACATTTATTTATTAATTTATTATTTATTGACACATTTTAGGATTTTTTTATGCCAGTCTGTTAACCTACATTCAGCGTAACACTTTTAAAATTATTTTTAAAACAAATAATATTGGAGTATGTTTTAGAAGATTTCTTCAGTCTCTCTACTTCAAAATTTCATGATTAATGTGTTTTTTGCTGTTTCTTTGTAATATTTTTTTTATGTACTTGCAATTTCTGAGTGAAAATTGCTTGAGTAAATCTTACACTATTTTTTTCAGTGTAGGTGTAATGGATTACAAATAAGCTAAATTAACTGTAATCTGATTTTATTTTGCAAAAAGAAGGTGAGGAGTACAAAATGTGGTTCCATTTCATTCAGTCTCTCTGAGTTACGTCAGTGACTGAAAAATGGGGGTTTCGCTTAGAAGCCTATCACTTGCGAAATTTGTATAGTGTAGCTCCACCCCACCTCGTGTATAAGAAAGGATGTTGGCAATCTCGCATTATGTTTCTGCTTCGGAGCCAAGAGCATCTCTTCACTCCTGCAAGCCTGAAAAATTTAAATAACGTACCATGGGAACAGTACAAACGATGTACTGTAATGTAATGATCCGACACCAGACTAAAAACACGAGGTGACTATAAAGGGTCCCCCCAAAGGAGCAGCTACCAGACGCTCCACTTGACATAAAACCAGGGTGGGACGGGAGGGACAGATCAGGGCAAGACGAGAGGGACAGACCAGGGCAAGACGAGAGGGACAGACCAGGGTGGGACAGAAGGGACAGACCAGGGGCAGACAAAAAGTTCAAGATGCCAGGGCGGCCCACAGAGTTTGGGAGGCCAAGGCGGCCCACAGAGTTCGGGAGGCCAGGGTGGACCACAGAGTTCGGGAGGCCAGGGCGGCCCACAAAAATTAGGAGGCAGAGTCCTCTCTGGACTCGGTACCCTCTCTGGACTCAGTGCCATCTCTGGACTCTGGTCAGTGGCTGATCATAGCAGAGCAAGACATCTAGGTCGTGCGGGCAGAGCAAGGCGCCTGGGCGGCACGGGCAGAGCAAGACGTCTAGGTGGCACGGGCAGAACAAGGTGCCTTGGTGGCGCGGGCAGAACAAGGCACTTGGACAACGCTAGGAGGCGCGGGCAGGGCTAGACACCTGGGCTGGGCGTCTGGGATGGCAGCAACCTCCGGGATGGACCACTGGTCTCGGAACCACTGGATTCGAGACCACCGGACTCAGAACCACCGGAAATGGGACCACTGGACTTGGGACCACCAGACTCGGGACAATGAAGCTCTACCGCTAGTTTCAAGTTACCGCTAGTTTCTACCAGGACGATTCAATGTTACGTCACTCATTACATCCAGACCTAACCAATCATGTTGTCACACCTCAGTTCTCAGATGCTGACACCAACATTGCATTTGACAATCCTGATGTTCCGTAGTGGTCAATCGATGGTCCTATTATAAAGTTAATAATGTGCAATACAGTGGCGTTTTAAGTCCATGTCAGCCTATCATTCTGTTCATTGGGGTGTCGCTGCAACATACGTGAGTTCCAAAAACATTGGACCAATGTTGATAATTGGTCAGCTTAATTCTCCACTGGTGAGGCTTCTCTATCTGTCCCATCATTAAACATGTTAAAGCAAATCCAAATCAATTCATACATTTCTGTGAAATGTGAGCACATTCATTGAGGACTTTGAGGACAAAGGATGACTCTCCGCCAACCATCTGAGTGTGTGGATTAACAAAGAACTCCTAAACTGAACTCAGTGGGATGAACAAGTTGTATTAATATTATTGTTTTAATTATTGTTGTAAAATCTCCTCCATCCTGGAAAACATAAATCCTCTAGTGTTTTGCAGCGAGATATATAATGACTGTCACAGAGTCCTTAAAGGGGTACTTCAGCGCTGGGAAGATTAATCTGTATTTAAACTGGGTCATTAATGTAGTAGAAATGTGAAATTAATTTTGAATTTGGTGCCTTCTAGACTGAGAAAACACAGAAAATGTATTTTTGTCTCATGGGGATGAAAGACAACAATTCCCAGAACGCACTGCTTCACTGCCCTACTCTAGGCATGGCTAGTCGGCTACTGGATTACTGGATCACTTGCCCACTGCATTCATTTTCAGAAAATCAGTTCAGTTAGAGACACTACAATTAAAAACTGAATGTGTCTGTTTGATATAATGCGAGTGAGCCGATTGAGCGTCACGGCACAAACGCAGCAGGATCGGATTACATTCATCACATGAACTGAGGTAATCGCGGGATTCGCGACTGCAGCTGCATTCACAGCGCGTGATCAGTCTGGCACGTGTTCAGTTCATGTCTTTGGAAGCTTAACTGTCATAGGAAGTTCATTTTAAAAGTTAAAACACTCACTCTCCACCGCTCCGTTTACATGAATCTCCGCAGCTCCGCGAGCCGAGTGCTGTGAGTGTGATGTTGAAAACATGTGGAAATAGCACCCTCTGCTGGCTGTAGTCTTCAGCCTCTGGCCAAAAACTCCTCCGATGAAGCAAAATGACGATATTTGCGTCATCGGAGGAATTTTTCCAGAAATAAAATACATAATTCTCTCGTCTCAGGGTCATATGAGGGGGGAAAGTACGATAATTTGAATATACTCCTGGGTTTCTACTGATACAAAGCTTAATGCTAATCGCTGAAGTAACCCTTTAATTCTTGTGTTCATCAAATTATATAAATAGTCTATCTGTTTAAAAAAATTTACAAACATTTAACTATTTATCTAAATATTACAGGGTTAATAATAAAGAATCCCCCTACCTATCGAATGCACCACAATCCAATCCAATAGGTGGCGGTAATGCTCCTTCAAGCTGGATCAACCACTAGATCAAAGCGTGGCATAACAGATTTCAAACCTGAAACTGACAGAGACATGACAGCAACTGTGTTTTTTAGAGGTAAGTAAAATTCATCTAAATTTTTATTTTGTGTTTTTATGTATCTTCATTTCTTACAACTTGTGCTTGGCGAGTCAGAATTAACTGCAACGTTAATAGAGATGCCCTCCATACACACAGCCAGGATATTCTTTGCAATACAATGAATTTCAGTTTGTTTTCCACCTAACCCTATCAAATTTGTATTAATCTTTATTTCTTAAAATGGGCATACTGTCAAGTTGTTGTTAGCTTGTGCTCTGGCCAGCCATTCTCTTGTCTTGTCTAAGTGATAGAGTTTTTGTGTCCCGTTTTGAGGCTCCAGTGCCTGTTTGAGTTTCTTTTAGTTTTTCTCTCTCTCCTTCTGCTGCCCAGACTGCTCTCTCGCTGTTCCTGCCTGGTTTTCTGCACGTTTCCCGGCCCTGGGTTGCCTCGCTTCAGTTTCTCGTTCCTCTGCTGGATTTACTCAACTCTTCTGTTGACCATTTGGCCCAGTTGTGAGCAAAGAACTATTAATGAATTAAGTTTTGTTGTGCCTGCAATTGAATCTCGTCCTGAACCTTGACAGAACAATCTGGCCATGATGGATTCAGCAGACACAGACCATGTTCGAACAGCGCTCGCCCAGCAAGGTGCCCTGTTAGGCCAGCAAGTCACCAAGCTTACCACCACTTCACGGGAGGTAGAATTTTTGACTGCTCAGGTGGCCGAACTGAACGCACGTGTTACAGAGCTCCAGCAGGGAGTCCCATGGTCTCAACCTACTAACCCTCATGTTCAATCTTCTCTTCACCATGAGCCCGAACCCCATGCCAATAACCCACCACCTTACGATGGGGACCCTAACTCCTGTCTGGCATTTTTGTTTCAATGCTCTCCAAATATTTAATATTTATTTAACTTCTTGTTGTTTCAGATGCTGATAAAAAGAAGGCCTCATAATTTATCTTTGCTGGGATGATGCAAAAATGGCTCCGTTATGAGTTTAGAGTATTCAGAGTATTTCTTTCATTCTTCTACCATCTTTCTTTCAGTAGTACTGCCCCATTTCTGTCTTTATTGGTGAGTATCCATTTGTATTTACTTCCATTTTGCAGATGCAGGTTGTCAAGTTTTTCCAGGCTCTTTTCCTGGCATTTGTGTTATGAATTCAGATGTAATTGTTTTAAGTCAAAGTGAGATTTCCTGTTGAAACTGTAGGGGGCATAAATAAATTAATTTGCATTTAAACTGAAGGATGTTGTTTACTTTGATTGACTTTGATACAAAATCATATAAATTGCAGCCATACATGGTCTCTGATTGAAAGTAATAAATTAATAAGACCATTGACTGGCATAGAGTCCTGCTGTACATAAAGCAAGATTAATTTTATAGTGTTTCTATGTTGATTAAATGTTAAATAAGTGATTTAATTTAAGTTGTAAAAATATTGATTTAATCCCCAACTTGATGTATTTTTCATCACTGAAATAACATCATTACAGGGTGCAAACCTGATGAAAAATCAATGTTCCATTTCAACATTGTTTCAATGTTGATTCAGGGTTAAAGACGTGATTTAATTGGGGGCTATGTACCTGTGGGTGGGACACATGTGGGAGGGGCTTCTGGCCCGCCATTGCACCCAAGGACTCCTGACTGCCATGGCAACCAAAGGCTCCTGATCTGCCCACGGCTCCTGAGCTGCCATGGCCATCCAAGGTTCTTGACCCGCCCTGGAGACCTCCCTACCTGTCTGCACCTCTCCCTCACCTGCGCAAAGGTCTTCAGGTCTCCTAAAGTTTTTAGGAACTTAAGAATATGTGAAGCGATCTGGGAAAACCCGTCGGATGTCGCGCTGGAACGTTTTCAGCTAGGTCGAACAATAGGTTGAACGTTTGTTTTTTTGTTTTCAATTTATTGTCTATCATTTCTAAAAAATATCTTGGCAAAATTCACTTTAGTGCAGAAAATAGCAATTTGTAGCGGCAAACTGAAAAGGCAGCGTCTTTCAGTTTTAGAACACAGTACAAAAAAAGAAAAGAAAAAAAAAACGGTCATGGTTTTCACTCTTTTAACACCACAAAGACAGTTCACCCATCAAAATAAACCCCATTACATGTAGAATAAAGGTGTATAATTTCCCTCTAGTCCTATGAAAATTACAGCATGCAAAGTTTTTAATTAATACAACGTTATCGTATCGTGAAATGGCGGAGCACGAAAACAACAGAGTCAACACTGTCTTCTCTGTCCTGGGGGTCATGTCTGTGTTACCGACGAGGCTGAAGCTTGGGTCATTTGCAATGCATGCCTGCTGGCTGACAAAATCGACAAAGAAGACAAAGGGAGGATAGTTCACCTGTTTTTGACACTTGTAGGCTGCACCAGGTATCACCCACTTGTCCTGGAGACGAAAAAGGAGTTTCTGTACAATTGGGTTGATGCCTCTCACTGTGTCAAGAAAAGCCAGGTCTGGTAAGTCTCCTTTAACCTTAGCGGCCTGCAGTTCCATTAGTAGATCACCCAGCTTTGTCAGCTTAGGTCCATCTCGGTTTATTATTTTCGGAAAGCTGTCAATGCATTTGAACAGAGTATTCTCTATTGCTTCAGCTGAGTCATATGTTAGGTCAAGCCTTTCCCATGCCATGGCCAGTCCTGCTTCTGGCCGATTAATGTGTATTGCTCTTGTCTGCTCAATGTGCTTTGCTGACTCCTTGGAGCCAGGAGCATGCATATATTGGCTTGTATTGTCTATTGGCTATCGGACAAACAATCGGTATATAGGCATATTGTATATCAGCAAAAATTCCAAAATCGTAGATCTCTACTCTGCATCCCTAAACGCAGATAGCAAGTTTGTTACACCATGCCATCCTGGGTCCATATGCATGGTCAAAAGACTGCATGATCTTGCACCAATGGGACTGTCAGGGGTGGAATATCCTTTTTTAAATGTTCTTTACAATCACACCTATAGAGGCCACAAACTCACAGAAATAAACATTAACAATATTATAACCAAACTATTTAAATTAACAAATTCATAAAACTTAAATAAGATCATAACTATAGCTCCTACAGCTGCCCTAACAAAACCAAAAGTAACAAAGTAACAAACAAATGTGTCATTTTCATTAACCGTATGTAAATGATTGATTGTGTATAATGCATATTACAAAATAAAAGTTGTTCAGTGGAAATATTGAGCATATTTTGAAAAAAAAAAAAAAAACTTTACTTGCTGTCACTACAGGGCAGTAATATTATTTTTTAACACTGCATATAGATTAACAAATAAAAAAAATAAAAATAAAAAATATTTGTTCACAGCAATGTAGGTAATTTTCACACAGACATAATTTCTTAATGTGAAGAAATGGTGTATCTGTAATCATTCATTCAGTAATATTTTATATATATAAAAAAGAGCATTTTGCCTCAGTCGTATATCTTTATTATAATGCTTCGGTCAAACATTTTGATTTGTATCACTCTGAATACATTTTCAGTGACCATTACCTAATGCGTGGTTTATATTTGTTTCTGTGACATTGCCATCATCCCAGCAGAGAAAACTGACCTCATGACCCCATTATATATTTGCTTTTAGTATGTGACGAGTTTATAGTAAAGTGTGACACTTTAGTATTTGGAACTTACTAGTATTGTCAAAAGTATTTACATGACTCTTCCAAGTATGTGAATGAAATGTAATTTCACCATACAATTGAACAACGTATAAAACATTTAGCCTCAGAGTGATGCAGATTATGCATTTTTGTATTTTGTTCAAAAATGTTGTGAAATAAAAAAGAAAAAAAAGAAAATTCTTATAGAATGTTTTCCTATTTTCTTATAGAAAAAGAAAACAAACTTAATGTGGTCCACATGTGTAATTTGTACTTTTAGAAAATTGATAATTACTGAGAAAAAGTAACTAACATGTGCATCTAAGCTACAAATGTTTCCACTTAAAATGTGCAAAATGTTTTGACAATATATTTTCTTGTTATTATATATTATGGATACTAAATATTTTTCTACACTATTTTTCTACCCTATTTTTCTACACCAAACTTTAACAATCTTTTGTCTAATTTCTTTGGTTTGTAAACCATATACTAAAGGATTTAATCCTGGTGGTATAATATGAAACATTATACTAGCTAATTTCCTGCTGTCAAAGTATTCAGGAAAACGATGGAGAAAAATAAAAATGGCACCAGAAACAAACATGATTATATAAACCGCTAAATGAGTGCTGCAGGTTTTTATGGCTTTGCTGTTGAGTGCTTTGTTTTTGCTCCTTATACATAGTGTAGCAATCTTTACATATGTTATAAATATAGATACTGATGACAGGCAGGCAACAATTATGGAATAAGCAAGTCCAAACATGTTATTAATACTTACATTTTCACAGGACAGTTTAAATAATGAGGCATTGTCACAGAAAGGATTTTCAATTTTAGATCTGCAGTGAGACAGACGTACAGTAAGTCCAATCATGATTGACACCATGAATACTGACAGCCCCCAGGCTGATGCTGATAGTTTAATAACCATTTTATTGGTCATTATAGTTGTGTATCGCAATGGATTGCATATAGCCACATATCTGTCATAGGCCATAATCATCAGCACATAGTGGCATGCTCCTGTAAATACATGCACAAAATAAGCTTGAATAACACACTCCACATATGATATATAGCGCTCTGAGGTTTCCCTGAAAATATCTTGCATTAAGCGTGGCAAAATGACAGTTGTCCCTATTATATCATTAACAGGTAAGTTACAGAACAGAAAATGCATAGGATTATGCAGATTCTTTTCTGTTGAAATCAGAAATATAAGTGTAATGTTTGATACCATTGCAAAAATATAAGCCAAGAAAAGCACAATGAAAACAGGGTAAGAGGACTGCTGTGTAACTTTGAGTCCCTCCACAAGAAGAATGCTATTTCTAAAAGTCAGGTTGTCCATTGGCTGCTGTAGACAAAATCTGCAAACAGAGTAACAAAAAAGATGTCACTTTGATTAATCATATAGATTACCTTGATTTATTTAATTGGATTATAAACAAATGCTCTGCCATTGTTCTCATTGTTTTAAAGCATACTTTGCTTATTGTTACTACAGTACATGACATGAATATTACATTGTTGTTAACACTACACAAAAAAACAATTAATTAGATTATATATGTTGACAATGTACCTGATTTATAAATGCTCAAACAAATACATTGCCTATGTAAAGAAATTTCATTTGATAGCAGTCTGTATACATTAATGTTATCTAATAAATGTAAATGCTGCATCTTGCCTTAGTCTCATTAATATCCTCACTGTATTGTTTTAGTAAAACCATATGACTTGCTCACTGGTTCGCTGTTCTTTTAATGCAGGGTTTATATGTTTTCTCTTTCATCAACCCAACAGGGAAACTGAGTCATATAATGGGAAGGCAAGGCTGTTGTTTTTTGGCTAGTGGCAACAAGTGAAGTTACAAACTACTAATTCTAGAACGTGAGTAATCACACACACATACACACACACACACACACACAGGATCTTGGTGGAAATAACTGTGAACCGCACACACATGCCCGCGCACCCTTCTCATATCAAGTCGAGAGTGAACAACGTATGTCAAGAAAGGAATGTTATGTCACTATTTAAGATTCACTACCCTACAGACGGGCTTACGTTTTGGTAGCCTGTCTGGAAAACACACGAGCCCTGGCCCATACATGACAGAGTCTGATCCCAAATCGCAATGAACCAACAACACCACAAATAAACGAATCTTCAGCCTTTGACAGCGCAATGAGGTATGTTTAGCTAGACATGTACACATAATCAATACAATCTGTAACAATGCAATACTCACATAAGTGTGTTGCACCATTCCTGTCGGATCCAATATAGAAGGCACAGCATTGTGTTTTAATCTCAATATGTCTGCAAATCCGGTCTCAACCTGTGTCTTGTTTACAAATGATTTTGCAGTGAAATGAAGCAAACAAACGTGCAATGTCTTATGCACGTGAGCTGGATATTCATTAAAATATAAAGTTCAGTCATGAAACTCTATTAATCGCCTATAGGTTCTTTCAGTTCTACGACACCAACCAACCAGAGGTACTTCCTCATTTACGTGGCTTTATTTATACCGTATCCTAGCTGCTATCAGCACGCCGCACATTAAGAGAACTCCCATAATCCCACCTCCTCCCCAGCGCCACCTGTAGAGATCTACTACGGAGGTTTATATCATTCTGCAGCAGCCTTTCCTTGTTGTTATCTTGACTAAGCTAAACTTTATGTATTTGCTCAGCAGCGTAGCAGATCTCGTCCGCCAAAATCACGCCTATGTACATTCAATGCTCTATGCTAATAAAATGCTGTTTGAACCTATTTCACTCCGAGAGTTGTAATGATTGAAATAAAGTTCAACCACTCATTCCTAATATTAAAGGGATAGTTCACCCTGAAATGAAATTAAAGTGTTGTGTTACAGACATATCCAAAATCACAAGACAGTACAATAAAATCACAGAAACATGTTCGGCAGATGTTTCATAACAATGATTGCCTAGGTTTTGACCCTGGTCCAAGAGATTATCTTAGATGAAAAAGAGTTCCAAGCTTGTGGAGTCTCTGGTCGCGCCTTATTAAGTCGCGCAGTTGTATTGTCAAGGTTGACAACGTTGACAAGACTATGGATCCAGAGTGATTTCATACACATATCCGGAAAGAACCAGTTTTTCAAAATTGTTTTCTTAGCAGTGGTAAACTCGGAAAATACCATTGTGAGCTGAATTTGCTTTAGATTTATACACAAAGTATCATTAAGGAGACAGAATCCAGGATTGGGAACATAAAAGATGTCAAGAATATCCGTTAAAACTGAATTTACATGCAACCAGAACTTAAAGATAACTGGACACTCCCAAAACATGTGTAAAACCGTTCCAGGTGAAGCAGTGTTACATATATGACAGTTGAGAGTAGGTTGTAGTTTCATCTGGAATCTTGTATAAGGTGTGATGTAGGTTCTGTGTATGGTTTTGAAGTGAATTAGTTGGTGAGCTAGGTTCTTAGAAGTCATGCTAAAATTGCACCTTATTCTCTCCCAATCTAGGTTTATATTTAAACTCCCCAACTTCCTATTCCATATGGATTCAATTTGTAAAGCCTTAGCGCTATGCCGAATCAGTGTACTATATATTAAAGAAATAGAAGGTCTACCCAGTAGTGGTGCAATCGAT
Source organism: Gobiocypris rarus (assembly GCA_023029165.1). Taxonomy (NCBI): domain Eukaryota; kingdom Metazoa; phylum Chordata; class Actinopteri; order Cypriniformes; family Gobionidae; genus Gobiocypris; species Gobiocypris rarus. The sequence goes on along the minus strand of CM040930.1, from coordinate 15,084,512 downwards.
TGTAACATGGGATGTGCGGGGAGGGGAGAGTTTCGTGGAACTCCATATGTTTTTAAAGCTGATCTTAGCTGAAAGTAAACAAAATACGAGGACACAGGAAGGGAAAAGCGTGTCCTTAAATATTGAATGGAGCAGAGACCTTTAGTATCATATATATCACCCAATGTATTCACCCCAAGGGATGACCAAGATGGTTGATTGAATGTTTTGTTGCCACAAAACAACTTCGGATAATGCCATAGTGGTGTGTTCTGACAGACTTTGGGTGGACCGCCCATCCACCGTTCTACATTCTTCCACACTTGAATAGAGTTAGCAATGATGGGACCAAAATTGTTTTTTATTGGTTTGTTAGCTACAGGAGAATAGTATGTCTTGCAGCTTGTGTGGAAAAAATCTTAGCAGATTCAATCACCATGCAGTGGTAGACTGTGGGTCCACCCATGTGCTGAGTGCTCTGATCTGATATGACCAATAGTAAAGCTCAACGTTTGGTACTGCCAGACCACCCAGCAATTTGGAAGTTGCAGTGTATTTAGACGAACCCTGGGCCGTCTACCATCCCAGATGAAAATCATGGAGTGAATGTCTTTAAAGTAATTTGGAGGGGGTCAGAGTGGTAACATAAAGAATAGGAAGTTGAGACGGGCAATATGTTCATTTTAACTGTATTAATTCTCTCTTGAAGAGACGTTTTTAGATTCCTCCATCTGATTTTATTTTGATTAGCATCGTGTTGAAGTTGTCTCTATTAATTTTATGTATATTTTAATAAATCGTAATGCCCGAATATGTAAAAGAGCTTTTGGACTGAATATAGACGGGAATAGGAACATTTATGTGCACATCATTTAAAGCCGTTCAAAGTGCAGATTTCGTCCAATTAATTGTGTAGCCTGACAGGCTGCTAAAATGATCAAATTCCTTAATAATTGGGTGAATGGAGGTGTCAAAATTATCTAAAAACAAAATAATATCATCCGCATACAGAGATATAATATGATTATGATGACAAATTCCCATAGGGAAAGGCCGTAGATTGCCTAATGGCTTGTGCTAGAGGTTCCAGAGACAGACAAAACAAAAGTGGCGAAAGAGGACACCCCTGTCTTGTACCACGCTGCAGAGTAAAAGGAGAGGAGATTGTGTCACCTGTTAGAACACTTGCTAAAGGTGAGTGGTAAAGCGCCTTAAAATAAATACAGCCACAATGTGTCACAGTTGTGAGTACACAGGGCTTTTGCTTTTGGGTGTAAAGGTAGGTATACAGGTGAGTACACAGAGCTCGACGTGTGGCTGAGTCCACAGGGCTTTTAGCTCTTTGGTGTCCAGGTAGCTGGAGAAGACAAGGCTCTTAGCTTTTCACTGTTCAAAAGAGCAATCAGGTGACGGTACAGAGCTTTAGCTCTTTGACATACAGGCTGGTGGCAGAAGACACACAAGTGAATGCACTAGTATTAACTCGGTGGACATACAATGGGAGATTCGGCGCTTCAACTCTTTTCATACGGCAAGGGGGCAGGTAAGAACACAGGGCTGTGGCTCTTCAGCTTACAAGCAAACATACAGACCAGGAGCTGGTAACAGCGAGAGGAGACACGGTGATATGCAGGCCAAGATGGAGGCTTTTAACTTTCAGCTTACTGGTGGAGGGAGGTAGGTACATCCAATCTCTGTGGTGTGGGAGCATTTCCATTTAGAAATACCAAATAAAGTGAGATGTATGATTTGCAACAGTAGAAGTGAAAAGATACTTCAAGGGTGCATTTTTGCCCAGAACGCATGATCCATTAATTTATTGGAAAGAGAGAGAGCAATAAATTTCACTCATTTGTATGTACTTGGTAAAAAATATTTGTGCATGCCAGCAACATGTGTCTCTTGCGAGAGGATTTTTTCAAAGGCTGGAGAAATTATATGTAAAAAAAGTCGGTTAAGTCCTTAAACAGCAGAGAAATTTATATATTTTTTTTATAAACATGTAATGTAGCAACTGTGACACATTGTGGCTGTATTTATTTTATTAATCTTCATTTTTCATGACAAAAAACAACAAGGAGGCTACAGGTTACAAAAGCAAGTAGTTGTCAGACAGATGTTAAAAACTATTTTTTTAACATAGAAGTGTAATTTGAAGGTTATTTCAGATCAATACATGTAAGTGACCAATAGATGGCGTAATGGAGACGGGTGTCGGGTGTTGTTTCGAATCTCCGGCACATTTGCTTCAACTGTTTCAGTGCTTCATGAAGCCTCGGTCTGCCCATCACTACATGAAACACAACATAAACAAAGGGCTTAGCACTTATCTCCTCCGTGTTTCAAACATAAATCTCCTTCTTCTTCCACCACAGCTTGCAAATCCAAACAGCCGTTCTCACCACCACACCAGTTACCTGCATCACACTCCCGGCGAACACCCAGATTAAAACTTCCCCTTCCTGTTTCTCCAATGTCCTTTTTATAGGTCTTCCCCTTTCTCAATTGCCCAATCGTCGATCGCCACATCCTCCTCACATACCTGATACGTATCTCCTTAGATTTCCTTGCCCGGAGTCGACCAGAACCGGCCCGGTGTTGCACTGAAATCGGTCCGGCCGGAACTATTTCTACCACTTTCATTCCACTTGTGTAAAGTCACTCTGTGACAATTGGTAAGATATTAATGGACGTATGTCCTGTAATAAGGGTTGGGCTAAGAAAAATATGATCTATCTGGGAAATGTATTTATGTCTGTTAGAGAAAAATGTGTAATCTCTAGCAGTAGTATTCTGTATACGCCAGATATCCACAAGATTTAAGTCTTTGAGAAGCGACTAGATGAAGGGTTGCCTATTGTATATGAATTAGATTTATCAAGAGACGGATTAAGGACTGCATTGAAATCACCTCCAACCACTAAAGAAAAGTAATTTTGTTCTAACAATATGTTTCCATTGTTAGAAAAAAATTTGGCAGTATATGGATGTGAAAGATAACTTATGATTAAATATACAAATACCGGCAAAAGCAAGTCTTCCATTCTCATCATTTCCAGGAATATTTAAATTGCATGCAAATTTTCGGTTAAGAAGAATACATACTCCCTTGGTCTTATTTTTAATGCGCACGATGATGCAATTAATCTGTAATTTTTATTTCATTTGGATCAGGGCGATGTCCACTTTTTTACGATATATATACTCAAGAACACGGGCGTGTTTGATAGCGGAGTTTAGGCTGCTGGACTATAATCGGGGAAGAACAGGAGGGTGCTGGCTGTTGAGCACTGAAGAATGATCAAGAGGTGTGGGCATGTGAGCGGATGATGTGCGCGCTCCATTAGCAGCGTACTTCACTGGATAAACTTGACGTCACCAATGAGGGTATGCATTTGGGAAGATTATCTTTCAAGTAATCGATTGTATCCGAACCCTCCACTGCTTCTGGTAAGCCAACCAACCTTACATTATTTCTTCGTCCCCTGTCCTCTAGGTCTGTCAGGTTTGTGGTGAGCTGGTCTAGCTGTGTCTTTAGTTCGGTAACCGATTGCCTGTCTTCTCGCGCAGCCTTTTGTAGTCTTGAGTCCGTTTAGTAGATTTGGCTACCTTCTCAAGTTCACTGCTGATCTCCTTCACAGTTTCATTAGTGTTTTGGATTTCCGTTCGCAAGTCACGTAGTGCTGGGACCAGAATGGAGTCCACAGCTTCCCTGACAGCGGAGGCTACGACCATATCTATACCTCGCTGTTGTTCTTGGAGGGCTAGCTTTAAGCCATTAGCAATAGCTGTATCAAGTTCTTCCTTGAATATGGCAGAATCCTTGAATTTTTTCTTTAAAGGCGACTGTTCATTTCCCCTTTTTCATGCTTCTTTGTTTGGGGAAGGATTCATGATGAGATAGATGTCGAAGTATTTGAAGTATGTCAAATGATTATCGAAAAAATAAGACTATGCGAGCAGAGCCAAAAACTCCAGTTTTGTCCAGTATGCGCCCTCCGTGCTTACATAGACAGAAAACAGTGTTTCAGGACCTCAGACCAGCTCTTTGTCTGATATGGTGGGAAGCTGAAGGGAAAGGCTCTCTCAAAGCAAAGATTGTCGCACTGGATAGTGTACGCCATTGTTTTGGCTTACTGGCAGCAGGGACGTCCATGTCCCCTTTAGTCAGGGCACACTCCACTCAGAGTGTGGCCTCCTCTTGGGTTTTAGCACATGGTGCCTCACTGAAAGACATCTGTAGAGCTGCAGGCTGGGCGACACCGAACACATTCGTCAGATTCTACAATCTCTGTGTGGATCCTGTATCTGACTATGTACGCACCTCTACTAGTGCCCGGTAATGGATTAGGCTCAGGTGTCTTCACTTGCTTGCCATTCCACTCCTCGGACTGGATACTTGCAGTATTTTCCTCAGGTGAGCTTTCCGGAAGCCCTAAGCTCCTCCAACACTGTCGACCCCAACACTAGTAAGTCTGCCACTCGCCAGACCCTCGTGTCAGGCCAGGTGCCTCCGTGTGCATGGTCCCCCCTTGGGGCGAACCCCACACATGTATTTCCACCATAAGCCTCCCTGAGCAGGCATATTTCCCTTGGCAAGCCTTGCCACCCTGGGGTTAAAAATCCACCTTCGGCTCGTTCCCCAGAGTTTTTGCATATGCAGCCCTTAGTGGGTCATATGTGTATTCTAAGTCCTCCCCACGGGAAGGCATCTTGGCGCATTTTCCGCCTGGAATATGTTTCCCAGTGTACCTTGGTATTGCTGTCTTAAGTGGGAGTCCTTAGTCCGTACTAGTCTTACGACAGGGAGCTCGCACTTAAGCAGGGCACTGGAAGACAGCTGAGTGACATGATTATATTGGGACCCCCATTTGTCAGTCACTGACGTTACTAGGAGTGACTGAACGAAGGGAACGTCTCGGTTATGTAAGCTTATGTAACCCTTGTTCCCTAAGGAGGGAACAGAGACACAACATCAGTGACTGACGAATGGGGGTTTCACTTAGAAACCTATCATCTTCGAGATCTAGAAAACGCCCAATGGGAGTGCCAATGCCATGGCCATGTGGAATTTGCATTGCGGAACTCCTCCCCACTGCATGGGTATATAAGGAAGTACGCTGGCAACATCGCATTATGTTTCCCTGCTGAGGAACCAAGACTGAACTGAGACATTCCAGTGGTACAGTGGATGTGGCAGAGGGATGTTACGTCTCCGTTCCCTCCTCAGGGAACAAGGGTTACATAAGCTTACATAACCGAGACGTTCCCTTCGTTCAGTCACTCCTAGTAACGTCAGTGACTGACAAATGGGGGTCCCAATATAATCATGTCACTCAGCTGTCTTCCAGTGCCCTGCTTAAGTGCGAGCTCCCTGTCGTAAGACTAGTACGGACTAAGGACTCCCACTTAAGACAGCAATACCAAGGTACACTGGGAAACATATTCCAGGTGGAAAATGCGCCAAGATGCCTTCCCGTGGGAGGAGCAGAAAACTTCCTTGTTAGTCAAAGAAAAGCTTTTATTGACACCAGGCCCAGAAAACGTCTCGTTACGTGTGTAACCCTCATTGTTACACACGTAACGAGACGTTTTCTGGGCCTGGTGTCAATAAAAGCTTTTCTTTGACTAACAAGGAAGTTTTCTGCTCTGAAACTTACAGGACATTCTTATATCACATTGAACTTCTATATATCAAAGGCTCAAGGCAAAGTTGATTTCTCAATTCATCACCCCTTTAAAGTGTAAAATTAAGTTAAGGCATCTTATTACCAAAATAACTTCTGATTACATTGATTACACACTATTTTAAGGTGTCTGTGTTACAGTGTAATTATACATTAAAATGTTTTCTTGAAATACTTTATTTTCACATGGTTCATCTTAAAGCAAATTTAAAACACCACATAGACATTTAAACAACATTAAAAACTTGATTTTCACCACAGGGGGTCTTTAATACAACACTGATAAAATTAGTCATGATTAACCAACATTAAACAATATTACCTAAATCTTCTGGCAGGGTAATTGGCAGCAAAATGGAGAGCCTTGCAAACCTCATCTCCTCCAGTGCCAGTCTCTTCTTTTCTAACACCAAAGGTCTGTGAGCTTCTGCTGATAGTTGATGTCCCTCTCATTGGCATCTTTAAGACATTTTCTCCCTCTTCAGCGGCACTAACAAACATTCTCAAAACGCTGAGGTGTCGTTGTCTAACAATTGAAGATGGAGGCTCGAGAATGGATGGGCTGTTGGGAGGACTGGGAGATGGTAGGTGTGTTACAATGAGAGGTGAACCTGATTGCTCCTGTGGTTCAGGTTCAGGCATCCCTACTCTATGGAGGTTAACACCACCACAAATCTTATCTAAGGCCAAGTATTGACAGTGCCTTTTCTTCTCCCAATGAAAGAAGGGGGAGTCATTTATCCCACCACCTGTTTTATTAATTGTTGATCTCTTTGGTACCCTTGAGGCTTGCAAAATCCTGCCACTTCTTCCTGGCTTTCTTCCCTGATCTTTTAATGTCCCTGATTGCAGTTAGTTTCATAGCAATATCCTCACAGATTTTTAGTTTATTTGTATGACTGCCATTTAACCTGCTGAACATTCTCTAAAATAACGTTTCCTCTTTTTGAAAAAAGATTTCTTTGTTTATTGTTCTGTTTTGATTCAGCCATTTTTTGTCTCCACCACTGTGCTTATATAGATTTTTGACCTTGTAGCAAATTATAATTAGTCTAAACATTTTGAAATACAAGTGTGTGCTACAACTGTGAGCCATTCTATAAGGTGACTTTTCAGCACTTGAAAATTGGACAGCGACTCTTAAGGCAGATATATACTTCTGCGTCGGACCTACGCCGTATCCTCTATGGCGCAAGTTACGCGTTGGTTTTCATTTATACTTATGCGTTGTTGACGCGTCAATGTGCAATTCCACATGCAGACCGCTAGCTGTCAGTGTCCACGGGCATGTTGATGTCAACCCACAGTATCAAGGCAAAAGCCGAAGAAGAAGAAGAAGTTTACATTGTCGGAGTATCATCAGCCGTCATGGCGTCACATAGCGGCTTGTCTTGCAGCTTGAGTTGTTGTATGTAATACAAATTAAGTATCTCTAGTTGATTAGTAGAGCTGGCTTTAGGGACGTGGAATGTCACCTCGTTGGCGGAGAAGGAGCCGGAGCTTGTGCGGGAGGTCGAGAGGTACAAGAGATAGTCGGGCTCACCTCCACGCACAGCTTGGGCTCTGGAACCACACTTCTTGAGAGAGGCTGGACTCTCTACCACTCTGGAGTTGCCCATGGTGAGAGGCGGAGAGCTGGGGTGGGTTTGCTTATAGCCCCCCAGCTCAGCCGCCATGTGTTGGAGTTCACCCCGGTGAACGAGAGGGTCGCTTCCCTGCGCCTTTGAGTCAGGGATAGGTCTCTCACTGTCGTGTGTGCCTACGGGCCAAACGGCAGTGCGGAGTACCCGGCCCTCTTGGAGTCTCTGGGAGGGGTGCTGGAAAGTGCTCCGACTGGAGACTCCATCGTTCTACTGGGGGACTTCAACGCCCACGTGGGCAGTGACAGTGACACCTGGAGGGGCGTGATTGGGAGGAACGGCCCCCCTGATCTGAACCCGAGTGGTGTTCTGTTATTGGATTTCTGTGCTAGCCACGCTTTGTCATCAGTGCACGTGGCACCAGGACACCCTAGACCGGAGGTCGATGATCGACTTTGTGGTCGTGTCATCAGACCTTCGGCCATATGTCTTGGAAACTCGGGTGAAGAGAGGGGCGGAGCTGTCAACTGATCACCACCTGGTGGTGAGTTGGATCCGATGGAGGGGGAGGAGGCTGGACAGACTCGGCAGACCCAAACGTACTGTGAGGGTCTGTTGGGAACGTTTGGTCGAGCCCCCTGTCAGAGAGATCTTCAACTCCCACCTCCGGCAGAACTTCGACCGGATCCCGAGGGAGTCTGGAGATATTGAGTCCGAGTGGACCATGTTCTCCACCTCCATTGTCGATGCGGCTGTTCGGAGCTGTGGCCGTAAGGTCTCCGGTGCCTGTCGAGGCAGCAATCCCCGAACCCGGTGGTGGACACCGGAAGTAAGGGATGCCGTCAAGCTGAAGAAGGAGTCCTATCGGGCCTGGCTGGCTTGTGGGACTCCTGAGGCAGCTGGACGGGTACCGGCAGGCCTGGCGGGCTGCAGCCCGGTAGTCGTGGAGGCAAAAAATCGGGCCTGGGAGTAGTTCGGTGAGGCCATGGAGAAAGACTATCGGTTGGCCTCGAAGAGATTCTGGCAAACCATTCGACGCCTCAGGAGGGGGAAGCAGTGCCCTACCAACACTGTTTACAGTGGAGATGGGCACCTGTTGACCTCAACTGGGAATATCATCAGGCAGTGGAAGGAATACTTTGAGGATCTCCTCAATCCCACCGACATGTCTTCCATTGAGGAAGCAGTGGCTGGGGACTCGAAGTGGACTCGCCCATCACCCGGGCTGAAGTCATCGAGGTGGTTAAAAAGCTCCTCGGTGGCAAGGCACCGGGGGTGGATGAGATCCGCCCTGAGTACCTCAAGTCTCTGGATGTTGTGGGGCTGTCTTGGCTGACACGCCTCTGCAACATCGCATGGTGGTTGGGGACAGTACCTCTGGACTGGCAGACTGGGGTGGTGGTCCCTCTTTTCAAGAAGGGGGACCGGAGAGTGTGTTCCAACTATAGGGGGATCACACTTCTCAGCCTCCCCGGGAAAGTCTATGCCAGGGTACTGGAGAGGAGAATTCGGCCGATAGTGGAACCTCGGATTCAGGAGGAACAGTGTGGTTTTTGTCCCGGTCGTGGAACACTGGACCAGCTCTATACCCTTTTCAGGGTGCTGGAGGGTTCATGGGAGTTTGCCCAACCAGTCCACATGTGTTTTGTGGATTTGGAGAAGGCATTCGACCGTGTTCCTCGTGGCATCCTGTGGAGGGTGCTCTGGGAGTATGGGGTTGGCGGCCCCCTGCTTAGGGCTTTTCGTTCCCTGTATGACCGGAGCAAGAACTTGATTCGCATTGCCGGCAGTAAGTCAGACCTGTTCCCGATGCATGTTGGACTCCGGCAGGGCTGCCCTTTGTCACCGGTTCTGTTCATAATTTTTATGGACAGAATTTCTAGACGCAGCCAAGGGCCGGAGAGTGTCCGGTTTGGGGACCATACGATTTCGTCGCTGCTTTTTGCGGATGATGTTGTCGTGTTGGCCTCCTCAAAACAGGACCTTCAGCGTGCACTGGGGCGGTTTGCAGCCGAGTGTGAAGCGGCTGGGATGAGAATCAGCACCTCCAAGTCCTAGGCCATGGTTCTCAGTCGGAAAAGGGTGGATTGCCCACTTCAGGTTGGTGGAGAGTTCCTGCCCCAAGTGGAGGAGTTCAGGTATCTTGGGGTCTTGTTCACGAGTGAGGGAAGGATGGAACGAGAGATCGACAGGCGTATCGGTGCAGCTTCTGCAGTAATGCAGTCGATGTACCGGTCTGTCGTGGTAAAGAAGGAGCTGAGCTGTAAGGCAAAGCTCTCGATTTACCGGTCGATCTACGCTTTTCACCTATGGTCATGAGCTGTGGGTCATGACTGAAAGGACAAGATCCCGGATACAGGCGGCCGAAATGAGCTTTCTCTGTAGGGTGGCTGGGCGCTCCCTTAGAGATAGGGTGAGAAGCTCGGTCACTTGGGAGGAGCTCAGAGTAGAGCCGTTGCTCCTCCACATCGAGAGGAGCCAGCTGAGGTGGCTAGGGCATATATTTCGGATGCCTCCTGGACGCCTTCCCAGGGAGGTGTTCCAGGCATGTCCCACCGGGAGGAGGCCCCGGGGAAGACCTAGGAAACGCTGGAGGGATTATGTCTCCCGGCTGGTCTGGGAATGCCTCGGGGTTCCCCTGGAAGAGCTGGAGGAAGTGGCTAGGGAGAGGGAAGTCTGGGCGTCTCTGCTTAGACTGTTGCCCCCGCGACCCGGCCCCGGATAAGCGGAAGATAATGGATGGATGGATGGATGGATGGATAGTTGATTAGTAGAGTTACATAAGAGGCGATCTGGCCCTGGAATGCATTTGTGAAATCATGCAGAGCTCGTGGCGCTGTTTTCACTTTGGGGAATGAAATACCCACTATGCCACATCGTAATCATGCCCGTCCTATTGTGAAGCTGTAACCCCAGGCACATTCAGGACGCGAGCACACTGGCACCAGGGGTCACAGGGAGTGCAGACTGTAGGACACCCCATTCCCTCGCAGATCCTGTGACATGGAAGGATGATATATGGAAGCATGTGTCTTTTAGATATATCGTGACAAACCAGTCCTCAAACTGAATTTGACTCACGATACCAGGAATTGAGAGAATCTTGAATCTGAATCTCCTCAGAAAACAATTCAAGTGCCTCAGATCCATTATTGGATGCAACTGTCGGTAGACCCTGGACTCCCTGTCTGGTGGAGGAACACGTCATATGGCCTCCTTCCAGTTACATAAACCGCACCTGCTCTGGGACCACCATAGTCCAGACCACCCCTTTGATACTTCAGGGAAGGGTAACCGAACCGAATACAACAGTCTGTATCGCCTTTCTACAGTTGCAGGGCCCACGCAGATATATTCGGAGGCATAACAATCTGCTAACGGAACCTCTCGAGGCTGGCCTTCTAAGTGAAAGGTGAGGGTGCTGACCGGCAGGGAGCAGGTGAGGATGATTTTCGGTGTGTGCGGACTCGTTTGCTGCCCAACCGCAGGTCTCTCTAGAGGCGGTTGGAGCAGCATGCATTCGCTGGAAATCGATGTAGCCCGAGGGCCATGGACAGTGGGATTGCAACATCGACTTCCAGAAAGCTCCATAGAGGAGCCGACCTCAATCACTCCTTCCCGGGAGAGGGGCTGGCCAGCAGGCGCCCCATCTAAGTTAGCAACTCGACAGGGCAACAGGGAAACAGACGCGGGACAGAACCACGGGGCTCGCCTTAATATGCTTTGTGACTTAGAACAAACAACACCAAATTGACAAACAATATGACACAGAGTGCTTCACTGAAGAGCTAAATGTTAATGTGCTTTGTGAGCCGGCGTCCCTTTGTAGCTTCCTGTTATGCCATCATCTACTACGTCATGACACAGCACCATCAGGATTGGAATAGATTTCATTCATGCTTCAGACGCGATATGCTAGGGGCGTTCCCCAAAGTGTTGTCACGACAACGCAGTGCAAGTTCCCTCGAAGGGGAATGCTCTTAAATGCAAAGATCCATCATTACCTGGAAACATAGCCCAGTTCCGTTTATAGTGATGTTTTCACAAGGAAGCAGGAAAGTACCTTTGCTAACCCTCAGGTTTCCTCAAATGTTTGAGCATAGAGTCATCCTTAGCAAAACTGAAGCTGTGTAATTCCATAGCCTAAGGCTCAAACATTTCTCTAGTGCATGTTTGTTTTATTTTTAATGGATGCGGAGTAGGGTTTACTAGGCCTTTAACATCTGCACTTTTATTTTACCCTTTCCCAGGTTCAATCCTCGATGAGGATGAGTGAGCAGAACAGACCCATGGATTCGACTGGAACTGGAGGAAGAACTCCTAACGATCTCCAGAAGTCTGGGAACACAGACAAAATGGAGGAAGGCCCTCTGACAGGAAACACGGGCAACAGAACTGTGTAAGAGCACAGACAAGAGTGACGAACCGACACTGAGTGATATTCACCCCAGCTAGATAAAGAAACAGAAATAACCAGCTGCAGCTCAAGCCGCTAAAGAGATCAGCTGGTTACTAGGCAACAAACAAGCACTACACACTCAGACCCACACCCACCACCAACACACATAAAATGAACACACGGATAGATGAACCGTGACAAATCTTATGTCTGTTATTTAACAGTTAAGATTGTTCTTTTATGCTGATCTAACCAGCAGAAGATGAGAGCCGCGATTTAAATCCCAGTTGCGCAGGTGGGGTGCATTGTAATTAAGACTGTGTTACAATGATCCCCTGTTAGAAATATGATTTTATATTCTATACTTTTATGAATTCTTTTGAGAAACTATGGGAAAAGGGTGAATAAGGATTCAGAAATTATTCATTATTATTCTATTTTTAACTTTGCTGTAAAGCTGTATTTAGTGATGTGACTGTTGTCAAAATAAAACAAAATACATTTGTGACTTTTTTAATGATTAAAAAATGCAATTATTTTATTTCAAAAAGTTGTATTTTGGAAAATTTTATTTTATTGACAAAATATTTTAGTTTGTTTTGGATTTTTTTTTAAATTAAATCAGGTAATATTTTAAGCTGTCATTTGCTCATGTTACAATGTGCCCCCTCACATGTTACAATGAACCCCACCTATGGGGCATGTTGTCACATGTCACTTCCATTCTTTCAGTATATATATATACACTGTATTAATGAAAAAAAAAACACATAATTGTACTAGACATGTGTGCAATTAATGTGTGAAAAAATAAATACTCTGAACCCCAAGTGGGTTTACACAAACCGAGACAGTCAAAAAGCGTTAGGTTGTGCCCTGCCCTCCCCTATATGTGCCCTTTTTTGTTCTCTTTTCAAAGAATGCTAAAGAGTCTCTTTTTTAAAGTTGATTTTTGCGCTTATTGTGAGCCAAAATGAACATGTGCTCGTTCCTAGTTGTTTATTTTAATTTCTTTTAACAGGTAATATGTGCTTACATAAATACTGAAAAGGATTTGATTACAGAACAAAGTTATAGTTTGCAGTCTTATAGTACAGTTATTCTTAGCTAAATATTATTTAAATATTATTTTCACATACACAACATCCTTTAAAATAATATGTTATGAAGATACATAATCCATTGAAGAATTTATTTTTTTCCCCACCAGTTTTTTACAATCTTCTGTCTTATCTCTTTGGTTTGTAAACCATATACTAAGGGATTTAATCCTGGTGGTACAATGTGAAACATTATACTAGCTAGTTTCCTGCTGTCAGAGTATTCAGGAAAACGATGAAGTAAAATAAAAGTGGCTCCAGAAACAAACATGATTAAATAAACCGCTAAATGAGTGCTGCAGGTTTTTATGGCTTTGCTGTTGAGTGCTTTGTTCTTGCTGGTTACACATACAGTAGCAATCTTTACATATGTTAAGAATATATACAGTGCTGAGAGACTGAGTACAATGATAGTATAAACAAGTCCATACACATTATTAATGACCACATTTTCACAGGACAGTTTAAACAGTGAGGCGTTGTCACAGAAAGGGTTTTCAATTTTAGATCTACAGTGAGACAGACGCAGAGTGAGTCCAATCATAATAGTCACTAAAAGAATGGCCAGGCCCCAAGCAAATGCTGATAGTTTAATAACCATTTTATTGGTCATTATAGTTGTATATCGCAATGGATTACAAATAGCCACATATCTGTCAAAGGCCATGATCATCAGCACATAGTGGCATGCTGCTGTAAATACATGCACAAAATAAGCTTGAATAACACACTCAGCATATGTTATATAGCGTTCTGATGGTTCCCTTAAAATATCCTGCAGCAAACGTGGCATAACGACAGTTGTCCCCATTATATCATTCAGTGGCAAGTTACAGAACAGAAAATGCATTGGGTCATGCAGATTCTTTTCTGTTGAGATCAGAAATATGAGTCCAATGTTTGATACCATTGTAAAAACATAAGCCAAGAGAAGGAGGATGAAAACAGGCTGAGATGACTCAGGTGTAACTTTCAGTCCCTCCACGAGGAGAATGCTGTTCGTGAATGTCAGGTTGTCCATTGGTTGCTGTACACAAAATCTGCAAACATAATAACAAATAGACATTAGTAATTACTTAATTACTTTTACATAATTGTCTTAAAAAATATCACCTTACCACTTGCAAAATGCACATTACAAATGAATAGCATTTCCCTGTGCATGCTCATGTGTAAAACTTACTGTTGTATGTAAAAAAATAAAATAAATGCAATACAGTACAACACAGAAACAGTTTTATAAAAATGTAGATGAACAAAAGTAAATTTGTCTAATGTGAAGTAACAACCAGCTTTATCAATATTTAGTTTTACTTTATAAATGTAACCGCAGCATCTTGCCTCACTCTGTCTACAATCCACCCAATAATGATTAGGCCAAACTGTACCACTTGATTTAGCCTTTTAATGTGTGGCTTATATTGTGACAGTGTCATTACCCCATTGGGAAAAAAACAAAACACTATGTATAGAATGTGTTGCCATGAGCATCGAAGGTGGTGATTATGAGTGTTTGTGGCAATAAGTAAAGTTACAACCTATTAATGCTGCAAAATGATACATTTATCCATGATACATTTCTTGAATGATATGTATATATAACACCTTTTGACGATGAATTGCTTTTTTCACCATTTTAAAGTGGTGAATACAGGACAGAATATATAAAGCCAAATTTGAAGCCTATTGAAATATTTAAAATCTAGGCAACATTGACTTTCGACAGTACACCTATGAGCTATTAATAGATGCAAACTAGCACTGAAGATAGTCAGAATTCCTTTTGATATAGAAAGAAAATGGGTTTTAGATTAGATCTGATTTTCATAATGGGAGGTGCTTCCCACAAGTGTGTTTGTGTGTGTATGTATATATATATATATATATATATATATATATATATATATATATATATATATATATATATATATATATATATATATATATATATAAACAGGTGATGCATAGCCACGACTCGCAAAGCAGCCTCTCCCACGTTTCGCGAGACTTGCGAACAAGTCATTATTTGACAGTAGCGGAGGAACGCCAACGAATGTAATGAAGTAAAAGTAATGTTTTTTTCACAAGAAATGTACTTGTGTAAGAGTAAAAGTACCCATCTTTAAATATTCTCTAAAAGTACTAGTTACCCAAAAAATGTACTCAAGTAAATGTAATTTGTTACTATATTGCAGCCATTTGCTAAAATCATATAAGTTCTTTTTTTTTCTCATTAACGTACACACAACACCCGATATTGACAGAAAAACACAGAATTGTTGACATTTTTGCAGATTTATTACAAAAGAAAAATGAAATATCACATGGTCCTAAGTATTCAGACATTGTATATGTGTTTTTATTGTACTTACCCTATAACTACATGAAACAAGAGGGGGAACAAGAACTGACTTTAATTTACAGCCCGCAGATTCATACTTACCCTGTAACTACATGAAACAAGAGGGGAACAAGAACAGACTTTAAATTATAGCCCGCAGATTCATACTTACCCTGTAACTACATGAAACAAGAGGGGAACAAACACCACTTTAATTTACAGCCCGCAGATTCATACCCTGTAACTACACAGATAAATACCCCTTCATTAAAAAATACTTACTAACAAATTACCACTTATTCCCGCAATATTACATATTGTTCCCATATACCTACACATACTTACTTTATAGTTACACTATAATTACTGAAAGTTATGCTGTAAATTCACTTTTTTTATGCAGTACTTTCGGGGCCGTAATCTAAAACTACATATCCTGATGACAAAGATTAATTAATGATATTAAGAAGAGGATCCATGACCTCTGGTAGCATCTGTTTTAATAGCCTAGTCGGTACAGGGTCGAGCATACATGTTGTTGATTTAGATGATTTAACAAGTTTAGTCAATTCTTCCTCTCCTATAGCAGTGAATGATTATGTCTAAAGTATGATTATGGTGATGAGTGGGTCCTGACACGTCTGCCCTACAAAGGCAAAAGACCTTAACTCACTAGAGTGTGGAATTGATAAAACGTCTCAGGTTACGTATGTAACCTCTGTTCCCTGAGAACAGGGAACGAGTGCTGCGTCTAGCTGACGCTACGGGGAACGCCCTCAGCGTGACTGGTGTCTGAAGCTACTATCGAATCACGGCAATGTCTTTGACCGACGTCAGCCCATGACGTCATCATCATGCGACCCGGAAGTATATAAGGGCGCTGTGCCAACACAGATACATCTCTTTCGTCTGAAGGGACTGTATGGCAGATAGGCCCTGAAGCATGGCAATGCGACGCAGCGCTGCTCCTGTTCTCAGGGAACAGAGGTTACATACGTAACCTGAGACATTCCCTTTCAAAAGGGAACTCTCGCTGCGTCTAGCTGACGCTACATGGAACGATATACCAAGGCCGCCATGCTAATGGGAGTGTCTGCCTATTGGCAGTGACAACTGTCAACACAAGTAATTCCACTGAAAAACCTGAGCGACTCCCCCTCAGGTCACACTGGGCTGACAGCGACAGCACTCCCTACGGTCATAGCCCAAGGTATGCAACTAAATGGAACCCTAAAGCACTGCGTTGGGTTCCATCAAGACTGCTCAAAGGCCTGGGACCACTACTTCAACAGAAGGGGTCCCTTTAAGGGAATGTGGCTAGGGGACCCGAAGGAGCCCCAGCCAGTCACTTCTCGGGAAATCAAATACCCCGAGTACCAACAGGGAGGTCTGACCTGGTGCCCTAAGTGTTATGGACACTTTGGTTTAGCCAACCCTGTCTGTTCACAAACAGAGCCTCTGGAAGGTGCCCAGGGGGCATCCAAACTAAGGGACTGAAAGACTGGCAGTCCTACTTAGCCCGGAACTCAGAGACGGGTTATCCTAGAGAGCAATACTCAGCGTAGCGCTTTACAACCCTTGCTAGCGAGGGGAGTCTGTCTGCTCAAATCAAGGATCTACCAGGTGCTTGTGTTTCAAAGCAGTAGGGAGGCCGGAAAGGCCTATGGACTGATCTAACAGGGAGGCCTCGAGAGAGGCCTACGACCGTCTGACCAGGCTCAGGCGGCTGAGTACTCATAGACGACCCTCATTGAGGGGAGCAACTGAACCTGCCTGGCGGGTAACCTCCAGCTGTAGGCCCAACTACCCCAAGTTCTAACACCGAGAACTGGTAGCCAAGAAGTGCCTTACTTGGGAACTTTGCCTTCAAGGAGGCCCCGTTGGCCTACTACCTGATAGCGGGACTTCCAGGGAGGCCTATAGAGGCCTACTACCTGACAGCACGCCCTGCTGGCAACCCGAGCATCCTGGCTCGGGAACCCATCCTCAGGGAGGCCTAGCGAGGCCTACTACCTGATAGCGGGATTTCCAGGGAGGCCTATAGAGGCCTACTACCTAACAGCACGCCCTGCTGGCAACCCGACCACCCTGGCTCGGGAATCTATCCTCAGGGAGGCCTAGTGAGGCCTACTATCTGACCTCAATATACGCCAGTTTTCAGAGCGTTCAAGCTCACCTCCAGGGAGGCCTAGAGAGCCTGCCAGTGAAGCATGCTAACTGCTGAGGTTACATCTTGTTTTCTCAAGGAGGCCTAATGAGGCCTACTACTTGACAGTCAGCTACGCAGGCTAGCCGAGCATCCTGATTCAGGAACTCGCCCTCAAGGGAGGCCTATTGAGGCCTACTACCTGATAGCCAGCCTTTAGGGAGGCCTGGAGAGGCCTGCTACCTGTTTGCACCTCGTGCTAACTGTTTCTTCAAGTGACTGGGTCCCAGGAACGCCTTAGGGAGGCCTGATGAGGCCTACTACCTGCCTCTGGGAGTGACCACAACTTGGGAGCTCACCCTCAGGGAGGCCTGGTAAGGCCTTACATTAACAGTAGGCCTTCAGGGAGGCCTGATGAAGCCTACAACCTGATAGCCGGCAGGCCATCTGTCCCGATGCGCACATAGGTCCTTACATCCAGTGAGGCCTGTTCGAGGCCTTCCAACTGATAATGCGCCTTGTTCAAGAGGCCTATTTAGGCCTACAATTGATAGCCGACCTTCAGGAGAGCGTAATTGCCCCTTTTAACCTGATAGCCAGCTAGGCTAGCCGTACCTTGATGCCTCAGCATCGGCACCTGCCTTCATGGAGGCCTGATAAGGCCTACCATCCTGATAGCCTGCCAAGCTAGAATACTCCTGGGACCAAACATTGGTACTCACCTTCAGGGAGGCCTGACTGAGGCCTTCCACCTGACAGCCGACCATTAGGGAGGCTTAGTTCGTGGCCTATACCCTGATAGCCAGCCGGGCTATTTTTTCCCCCGATGCCCTGCATCAAAACTTGCCCTCTTAGGAGGCCTGGTGAGGCCTACCTGATAGCAAGTCATGCTAGCTGCCCGGGAAACCTCCTCCGGAAGCTCACTCTCAAAAAGAAGCCTATTGAGGCCTTCTATCTGATCGCAAGCCTACTAGGGAGGCCTAATGAGGCCTACCACCTGCTAGCACTACTGAGCAATCCTCCAGCGAGGCCTAACTTTAGAGGCCTGCTAACTGGGAACAAACATTCACAATGTGTGGAGTAATATTAGACCCCATGACTCGTCTCCATGGAGGCCTGCTGAGGCCTACCACATGATATAGCCACCCATTGCTATGGGGACCCGTTCCAGGGAGGATTGTAAAGCCTACAAGCTGTACGAGTTTTGTAATAGACGAGAGATAACCGCCAGAAAGACAAGCTGGCTGCTACTTAAACCAACGACTCTCAATGAGAGGAGGCTCACACATGCAGGGATGGAACAACAGGCTCAGATCCACGTAGTGTACAGCCAAAGGTGATGGTGCCTCAGCAACGCGCCTCCGTCATCCACATCCCAACTGACGCCACAGCGCTCAGTCCAAACAGAGACAAACTAATCCACCCTGCAGTGGCTTAGGGAACCAAAGACACAAAGTAACCCTAAGCGTTAGACAAACACTCCATTCTCCCAGAAAGGTGTGCTACCGCTTAGTAATCCGCAAACATTTCAAAGAAAAGAGCGGCTGCCTAAACACTACTCTCACTATGAGAGGAGGCCCTTCTTCTGATACCCATGCGCGGCGCCAACCTACACAGCCCAGAGCCTGGCGCTGTGCTAAGC
Organism: Gobiocypris rarus; assembly: GCA_023029165.1. Classification (NCBI taxonomy): domain Eukaryota; kingdom Metazoa; phylum Chordata; class Actinopteri; order Cypriniformes; family Gobionidae; genus Gobiocypris; species Gobiocypris rarus. Next base: position 15,065,638 of record CM040930.1, on the reverse strand, counting down.
CACTACTCCAGGGGAAAGACAGTTCTCTCTGGCATAAATACCCAACTCTATACAGGAACCGGGGGTCTGTAAGAAATACACCTTTTTAGTGTTCTACACAAAAAATGACCACTCTCACCTGCGGCATGTTGAGCGAAGACTCACTGTGCAATTCTCACCACCATGTTCTACCGCCCCTGCACGCCTGAAAGGGGCGTTCTCACTGAGCCCGTCCGGGCGGGCCGTCAGAACATAGTTCTACTCATCATGGGCCCACCTCAGGCCTGATGTAAGAAGCGCCTGGGAACAAGTTCATTACAAAGGAAAAGGAGGGCTAGGATGTAACCGCCTCAAGTGATCCATCACCCACGCCGAGCGCGTTTGCCCTGGATCAATTCCCTCAGGTCCTTTCTCCCGCGGGACTCTCGTCTCCTCTGTGCCCTGCTCCTCCACGGCGGGGGGGCACGAGAGGAGACGCTTACCCTCTGGTCCTGAGTACGGTCCTCAGACCGTGAAGGACCAGGTCCCGCCTGCCTAGGTGGGGCGCGGATCTCAGCGGCATTTAGGACATGCAGACCGCTGAGATCCGCGCCGCCGCTCCCTGAACTTTCCAACCACCGCCTCAACGGAGGTGCCGAAAAGTTCAGTCGGGCGAATCGCGAATCGAGGAGAAAGCCCTTCTCTTTCTCCCCGATATCGGCCAGGCTCAGCCACAGATGCCTCTCCGTAACCATCATAGCCGCCATTGAGCGGCCGATAGCAGCCGCAGTCTGCTTGGTGGCCTGGAGAGCCAGATCTGTGGTGCGGCGCAGCTCAGCAACTGCCTCAGGGGACAACCCGGCCCCCTGGTCGAGATCCTCCAGCAGGTCCGCCTGGTACGCCTGCAACACCGCCATCGTGTGCAGGGTCGCACCAGCCTGACCTGCTGCCGCGTACGCCCTGCCATTCAACCGCAAGGTAGTTCTCAGTGGCTTGGATGGCAGAGATGGAGCTCTCAGCGTCGATGCCTTCCCTGAAATGAGATAGTTCGCAAACATCTCGTCTATGGGAGGCATCGACTTATACCCGTGCCTACCCATTCCCTCGACATCAGCGAAGCTTGCCCGCTGATGTCGGTGAATGCGGGCCGACCACGGGTTCTTCCATGCCGCCTGGACCTCAGTATGTAGGTCCGGGAGGAATGGAAGGCTCATCTGAGGTGCTGGCCTATGACCGAGGAAAAATCGATCGTCGAGCCTCCCACGAGCGACCTCTCCCCCAGCGCGCCGCCAGGGCAGCCTCAGCCTGTCTGTGGCGCGCTCCATAGCGTCCAGCAGCTCGGCGTACGCGGGACAGGGTGGCTGAGAGGGTCCAGGCTGGTCCTGGTCGCTGTTGCCACCCTCCTCAGCCATCTCCTGCCCGTCCCGAAGAGCACCCGTCGCAGAGCTCGGTGGAGAACTGTCATTCTCCACGTCAACCTGCAGGACGTTCTCGTCAGCCGCCAGATCGTCCGAGAGAACCACACCCCTCTCCAGACGATCAGCGAGCTCCATCTGGGAGCCCCACGACGTGCGCCGCCGCTCCGCCTCAGCGAGCGCGGGACCCACATCGGCAGTCCCAGATGAAGTGCCCTCCTCCAGGGCCAGACGAGAACGGAGCGTTCTCACGGGAAACTGTTCACAGTTTGCACAGGCAGCTCCCTTAAGAACTGCCTGTGCATGCTCTTCGCCCAAGCAAAAAAACGCAAAGAGTGTGTGTGTCTCCCGGTGTCAGAAACCTCTGACACGGGTCGACACACTTCCTGAAGTCCTGCTTCCTTTTCTCTGTGCGCTTCATCTTTTTTCTTTATCTCTTACCAGATCCGCAGATACCGCTTGCAAACAGACAGTCCCTGAAGACGAAGAAGATGTATCTGTGTTGGCACAGAACCCTTATATACTTCCGGGTCGCATGATGATGACGTCATGGGCTGACGTCGGTCAAAGACATTGCCGTGATTCGATAGTAGCTTCAGACACCAGTCACGCTGAGGGCGTTCCCCGTAGCGTCAGCTAGACGCAGCGAGAGTTCCCTTTCGAAAGGGAAATGACTTTAAAGATTTTTAGTTGTCCAGCCAAATTAATTATAGGTAGGACACTGGAAATCTGGCAATTAGATGTTTTAGTAATGAAAATTATCCACGGAAAATTGGTTTAGCTCAAACTTGACTTTTGGCCCCTATTTTGAAGTTACTGTACTCTGCCTAGGTATTGTCTGCAAAAATTAAGATGTCATGCCAAAGCAAAAGGCAGTAACTTCCACATTATCAATGTTTGGTTGCTGATCACCACTTACAAAATCATTATAGTAACACCTGTATAAAATCTAGTGATCATGGCATTTATTTTGGATGATTTACAATCACGTGTAGCCATCTACTTATTACTATTATGTGCTTTGGTTGCATTCTGATGGCATTCTTAATACATTAGACATAGCATATACCTCTAGTAAAGAGTAGCTTTAATTGGTGTGTAGCAAAACTTACAGGTTGACTGCTAGGTGACACTGAATAATATGAATAAATACAAGATAAGCATATTTCTAATGAGTAAACATTAATTTAATAATGGAATGCAAAGTTATAACAGATAGAACAAACATAGAACAAATTATGCACAAACTAAAAATGCATGGGATTGGAATAAGAGTAAAAATGTACACATAAGTGAACTTGGAATCATGTTAATTTCATGTTGTTTCCTGGTGTTCTTACTCCTCATCCTCCTCAACATTGCTCACAGGCAGTGAAGACCAGAAAGCTCTCCTGTTTGGGGGCATAAAAGGACATCATTTTTTGATAATGTCAGTCTTCTTTGCCTCTTCTATCCCCCTGTCATGTGGTCTCAGGAGAGAGGGCACCTTCAGCTCGAACTTAGCCCGGAGGAAGTCCAACTCAGTAAAGTGATCATCCTCATGGGTTTGTATAAAGAACAGGCTCCTGGAGCCACGTCACAGCTGAATTACTGACATTTTGCCCAACTTTGGTGCCTTCTTGGTCTTAACAGCAGAGTGGCCATCCTTCCAATTCAGCACAACCACATTTTTCATTTGGACCACTTCCACCTTCCTGGAGTTTGAGCATTACACAACACTCACAAAATCCTCAAAGTCATACACCACTCCTCCAGGACGATTTCTCTTCTCCTGCTCAACACCATGGTGAAAACTGAAAGCACTCATGAAAGTTTGTCCCTTCTCAAAGTATTTTAGCGTGATATCCTCCATGGAGGTGGTATCACCATTAACAAGGCAGACCAGGGAGGATGGCAGGCACCAATTCTTATTTTGAGCAGAACAGTTGTCCACCCAGAAGATGGTGTGGCATATGTCCCTTTCTTTCTTTAGTGCAGTCACATAGGCCGAGGTGATCTCTGCTGCACTTCGGCCTGCCGTGCCCTCATGCCAAACCACAGAGATGGCATTTTTCTTATTTTTCTTCTTGCCTACAGAGGCAAAGGTCTCATGGAATGCCACTATGCGCTTTGTGAAGATTGATGTTTTCAGACCAGGCATACGAGACAACATGATCACTTTTTGGAGGTCCACACTCTTCACTAATGTGAACATTGACATTTTCAACAAGGTATATTAAATGATCTGTTAGGAATTTTGATCTAAAATTTCACAGGCACACTCCTGTCACCTGAGGACAGAGCCAGCAAGTCTCAGGGGACACCTGAGACTTATATTACATCTCGTAAAAAGGGGCATAATAGGTGCCCTTTAATGTGAAAAAAACTATAGGGTGAGTTGCCCCAATAAGTATTAAATTAAGCAAAGTTTAACGTTTATCTAGGATTTGTTGATATGGGTTTTATTTTAAATCGAGTTGTTGCACCACTTAATTTTAAACACAGATTAATTATGCAGTAAAAACATAATAGAGCTGATCAGGCAGCAGATGAAGGGTGATCTGATGACAGGTTAGAATCCTTATTAGTGCAACAAACCCTTAAAGTGTCGTAATGTACTAAAACAGTGATATTAAAAGATCAAATTCAGTTTACACCTCTTTGATGATGCATACTATGTACAGGCGAGTAGATGAGCCAAGAATATGAACGCAACACATTTTCTTTATAAGGGGTTTCGATGGGGAAAACACCTAACGAGAAACCTTGGGTTGCATTAATAGTCTGCGTTTATCTGCTTTGCTGTACAACATCAATACGGTGTATATTGAATTTGGTATTTTGATATCACTGTCTTACTGCATTAATGCTGACTACAAACCTGGTAAAAACGACTGGCAGTCAACGAGGAAAGCATTTTTTTGCCCTCCAGGTGGGGCGTTCCTATAAGCGTGTGATGACATGTGAAAACTATGAATAGAGTTTATAATGTCTCTAAATGCTAATCAAAATGCGTCTTTTTCGTTGTTTGCATGGATATCAAAATCACCAACAATTAGTAATTTATCTACGGCCAGAACTATTTCTGATAGAAAATCAGCAAATTCTTTGATAAAGTCTGTATTGTGCCCTGGTGGCCTGTATACAGTAGCTAACACAAATGTTACACAGGATTTATCATTTACACTACATATCGTTACATAAAGCACCAAAACCTCGAAAGGAATTATATTTGAAACTAGACTTCTGAGTAATACTGAAGATATTATTATAAATGACAGCAACCCCTCCCCCTTTACCTTTCAGACGCGGCTCGTGTTTATAACAGCAATCTTGTGGGGTGGACTCATTTAAAGTAATGTAGTTGTCAGGTATTGGCCAGGTTTCTGTCAAACACAGCACATAATATTATCTGTAATGATGTCATTAACAATAAGCGCTTTTGGGGAAAGGGATCAAATATTCAAAACCTGAGCTTTATCATTTGATCATCCGTATTATATCTGTTGTTTATTTGTTGGACATCAATTCAATTATTACTGTTGAGCGACAACAGTGCAAGACGAGAAAGGACCAGGCCTGGTTCTCTCTCATCTTGCAGGTCAGGAAGAGTGTTTTTGATCCGCGACTTTGCGGCCTCACCGTTACACAGTTTCCCTGCTGCGGGGGCCCTGCAGCTGGAACCGGAGAATGTACACTAAGCAACTCGCATCCAAATCCTTGTCTAAAGCTGTTGCATCCTCACTACTTTCAGATAAAGTCTGGATGTGTGTCTCTAATTCTGAAATCTTCTCCGTCAGCCTAATTATCTTCTTACATTTATCACATGTGAAGCCCTGTTCGCCAACGGAGAAGCCTATACTAAACATGCAGCAAGCAGTGCAAGTGAAAATGACAGGAGATGATGACATAGCTTACGATGTTTGTTGATAAATCCAATTTACCACAGTGATTTGCTGGACACTATTTACTAATCCAACTCACCACGGTTGTTAAATGTACTCAGAAAACTGGAGACCCGGGTACAGAGATGACAAGCTAACAGGCTGGTGAAATGCTAACGTGTGATGGTGATTTAGATTAAAAGATTGATCACTGTCAAATTTAACGTGACAGGCAATATTTAAACAATATATGGTGATGAGTAAGTTATATTTAGCAGTAAAGAAAATATATTAAATAGAGATTCAAAAGCAAGACTGTACAGAGCTACAAACACTAGCTGAGTAGGAGACTGGAGCAATCGATCAGGCAAGAGCAATTAATCCAAGCCCCAATTGGATTTGACACATGACAAAATATGTATTATACATACATAAACATAAATAATATATGGGATGTCAATATATGGAATTGTTCCAATTTCTTATAGGTTTCATACATGTTTTTACTTTATATATTGCATACTTTGATATTTCATATATACACATATATTAATTTTCCATATGGGTGTAGCTGTGGGTTGGATTTTGTGCCATGATGTCTGAGATGTTGGCATCCAGGTGCTCTTGGGTGTGTTGCCGTAGTTTGTTGGTAGCTTTGGGTAAGAGGCTGTCCGTCACTGCACTCAGCCATGTCTCTAAGTCCTCCCAGTGGGCGACGGGGTCAGTAGTGTGAGGCATGGTAGCACACAGCAGAGAGACCTGGAGATTAACCTGACATAAGGGTGTGTGAGCTAAATGTGTGATGGGCAGTTAGGTGTTGCTTGCTGGGACAGCAGGCCTCTAGTGAAGTGTACTGCTAATGTCTCGGTTACGTATGTAACCCTCGTTCCCTGAGGAGGGAACGGAGACGTAACGTCAGTGACTGACGAATGGGGGTTTCGCCTAGAAGCCTATCATCTTCGAGATCTAGAAAACGGCCAATGGCAGTGCCAATGCCATGGGCATGCAGGATTTAAGGAAGTACACTGGCAACATCGCATTATGTTTACCTGCTGAGGAGCCAAGACTGAACTCCCAACCATTTCAGCGGTACAGCGGATGTGGCAGAGGGACGTTATGTCTCCGTTCCCTCCTCAGGGAACGAGGGTTACATACGTAACCAAGACGTTCCCTTTCGTTCAGTCACTCCGAGTAATGTCAGTGACTGATGAATGGGGGTCTCAATATAATCACACTATTCGGCTGTCTTTCAGTGCCCTGCATAAGTGTGAGCTCCCTGTCGTAAGTCTAGTACAGATGAAGGACTCCCACTTAAAACAGGAATACCAAGGTACACTGGGAAGCATATTCCAGGTGGAAAATGCGCAAAGATGCCTACCTGTGGGGAGGACATAAGATACACTTATGACCTGCAAGGGCTGCATTTGGAAGAACACTGGGGTACCAGCCAAAGGTGGATTTTTAACCCCAGGTATGGCAAGGCTTGCCACCTGCTCAATGAGGCTTACGGTGGAAATACACATGTGTGGGGTTGCCCAGAGGGGGGAACAATTCACACGGAGGCACCTGGCCTGACACGAGGATTTGGGCTCGAGAGGGCAGACTTACTGGCATTGGCATCGACAATGCTGGAGGAGCTCAGAGCTTCTGGAAGCTCAACTGAGGAATCTAATCACACTTATCCAGTCCGTGGAGTGAAATGGCGAGAAAATGAAGACACCTGAGCCTAATCCATTACCGACCACTAGTAGAAGCGAGTACATAGTCGGATACAGGCTCCACTCTTAAGATTGTAGAATTTTGAAAATATGTTCGGTGTCGCCCAGCCTGCAGCTCTGCAGATGTCTGTTAGCAAGGCACCATGTGCTAAAGCCCAAGGGGAGGCCACACTCTGGATGGAATGTGCCCTGACCCCAAGGGGACATGGACGCCCCTGCTGCTGGTAAGCTAAAATAATGGTGTCCACTATCCAGTGAGACAACCTTTGCTTTGAGAGAGCCTTTTCCTTCAGCTTCCCACCATAACAGACAAAGAGCTGGTCTGAGGTCCTGAACACTATGTTCTGTCTACGTAAGCAAGGAGATGCTGACTTTTTCCTTTTTGTTCTCCAAGAGGTTGTGGTAGGCAGATATTAAGGCCACATATACTTTGAGGGTGGAAGGAGACAGCCTTCATTCCAACCTTTCTTGGAGAAACGAGAGCATGGACCTGATCAGACATTTCCAGGGGTCTTCTTGGCGAGAAGAGCACCAGGTGACGAAGAGGTTCCACTTCAACGCATAGGCATGTCTGGAAGACTCTGCCCTAGCGGAAGTGATGGTAGCCACCACCGGAGGTGGTAGGGAGCCACATATGGAGGTTCCAAATATCGGGTAGCGGGTGCCGTAGGGACCTTCCTCAGAGGAATAGGCCAGGGAGAGGCTGTCGCAAGGAGTAAGGGTTCAGGGAACTAAGTCCGGCCGTGCCAGTACGGGGCAACAAGAAGGACCTGCTCCTTGTCCACCCTGGTGCGAGAAGGCTCACTGGGGGAAACGCATACTTGCATAGGCCCTGCGGCCAGCTGTGCGCCAGTGCATCCGTGCCGAGCGAACAAAAGGAAGTCAGGGAACAAAACAGGTGGCAGTGGAAAGAGTCGTGGGATGCAAACAGATCTACCTGTGCATCGCCGAACTGTTCCCAAATCAGCTGGCCGTCTGGGGATGGAGTCTTCATTCTCCAGGAAGTGGCTGACACCGTGACAGCTCGTCGGCTGCACGGTTCAGTTCTCCCAAGATATGGACAGCACGAAGGAACCTCAAATGCTTCTGACTCCATAAAACGAGACGACGGGTGAGTTGAGACATACAGAGTTGTTGGGACAACAATATGCCTGGAAACTTGTTCTAAGGGCACACCGGCCCATAGAAAGCTGAGGTTCGACCACGGGGTGAAGGTCTGAAGGCAGGCCCGAGTGACTGGGACCCAGAGCGTGCCTGTCTGCCATTCCCATCTTGGGACTTGATCACGAAGCCAGTGCTAAAATGGGCTCATATGAAGCATTCCGAACGGTGTTACCGTGGCTGCAGATACCATTTGCCCCAGGAGCCTCTGAAATTACTTCTGAACGGCGCTCTAGCACTCGATTTGACGGAGGCAAGTCAGCAGTGACTGCGCGCGCGCTCTTAAGCTGCGTGTACATGGCGACCGAGTCGATTTCCGTACCGAGAAAAGAGATCCTCTGCACTGGGCAGAGTTTGCCCTTCTCCTAGTTGACCTGAAGGCCCAGACAGGCTAAGAGCACCAGATCTCTGTGTTCACACACATGCTCTCGAGAGTGACTCAGTATGAGCCAGTCATCAAGTTAGTTCAGGATGCGAACACTGTGCTGCCTTAGTGGCGCAAGGGCTGCCTTGACTATCTTCGTGAAGACGCGAGGGGACAGTGCTTGCCCGAATAGGAGAACCGCCGCACTGACATGCCCCATCCCTCGAAAGCAAACCAAAGGAACAGTCTGTGTCGAGGTTGGATGGAGACATAGAAGTAGGCGTCCTTCAGATCAATCGCTGCAAACCAATCTGCTGGACAAACGTATTCGAAAAGACGTTTGGCTGTCAACATCCTGAATGGAAGCCTGTGAAGGGATCGGTTCAGGAGGCACAGGTTGGTCGTAACCAACCGGTTTTCTTGGGAACAATGAAGTAGGGGCTGTAGAAGCCAGACTTCATTTCGGCTGGAGGGACAGGCTTGATCGCACCCTTCACCACGTTATTTGGTGAACACCTAAATAAAGCAATGTCTGAAAAAAAAATGCTTTCTACTTTTATCATAAACTCACAGTGTGTTTGTCTGCATATTCATTCTTAAATAAATGTTAGAAAATGTGCTACTCCCAATGAAGATAAAAGAGATAGTGGATGAGCAAAAGACCAAGTAATACTGGCAATACGAGTAAATAAATAAGATAAATAAAAATATGAAAAAAAATGTGATTAATAAAAAGATAAAATTAAAATTGTTTAATTAATTTTTTTTGTTTACATTATTATTAAAGATTCAGTTTTATCATCCCCCTTTTATTTACAACAAACTAGAGATGGACCTCATCGTCTTGTATTTAAAATAAAAAATTAAAGTGATAGTGGAAGCAAAGTGGTAATAGTAATTAATATTCAAGGGAACTGCCCAGGGCTGTAAAGTTAATAGGGGAAGCATGAATAAATCACCCAAAATAAAAATAAAATCGAAATAAAATAAGGTAACCAAAATGAGACAAAGTAAAATGAGGTACAGCAAAATAACAAAATAAATTGGTCAGTAAAACAATAACAGTAAAACCAAAGAAAATAAAACAAATAGACTGACTAATTAAATTGATAACCAGTTCGCTCAAGCCTTTTCAAGGTTAAAGTTTCCAATATAATACTGTAAATATAATGTGATTACACTTATATTTAATTATAGTAGTTATTTGTGATTTTGTCACTGTAACGCAGTTCGTGTATAAGGGAAGGAAGGAGGCGGGAACCGGCAAACATTCAAACAACTTTAATAATAAATGAATAAACAAAATGAAAGTAAACCGCGGGCAGCCCCTCACGGACGACTGCCCGCACACACATAATAAAATGTAAACAAAACACAACGTAAATTCCAGGCCTGGTCCTCTTTCCCCCTTCACTGGTGTCGCTCGTCCTTATTTGCCTCCGAACTCCCTCATAAGAGGACACGAGACTGGTGTGACTCGCAGGTGATGCTCATTCTACAATCACACACCGATCTCCGATCGCTCCTCCCACGTCTCTCACTCATCTCCCTCTCCACAGTCACAAATGAAATACTCCTGAGTCAGTATTCCTTTGATAGAGAGATGAATAAGAGAGAGACAAGTTGAAGGATTCACAAAATTTAAAGTTAAGTTAAGATGTGAAAGGGTTAAATCGCTCCAAAACTGCTTCAAACACACTGCATTCAGCTTCACGTTGCGGCAAAAGCTATTGCTACCCGCTAATCTATGAGGCTAATGGCTCTAGCATAGACTTCCTCGTGTACACAGCTGCTAGCTTAGCTACACCTGAGTTGTTTACCATATGGCGCGCATGCGCACTTCACCCCGGAAATCCTTTTTGACTTCCGTTCCACGGCGGTTACTCTGGCGACACACAACAAAACACAGTTCAAGCTGCACGCGGGTTACTGCATGCAGATGAAGTTCATACACATTGCCTGAAATGGCGGCACATTTCAAATGTGACTGTACATGTTATAAGAGTGATCTTATAATGTCTAAATATGAAAATATGAAAAAAACAATTTTAGTGAGAAATATGACAAAATTACTATTTTCACACTTACAAATGATCGCACCCGTACAACCACTTACTTAGCCGTTACTTACGTGAGAATGGGGGGTGCTTGGGTTCTGTGTAGTTCAGGTGGATACCACGAAGGTGCACCTTATAAGTTTACAATGATTGTAAAACCTTTTGACACAAAACTATTTAAAAATAACGAGACCCAGAGATGTTTTTTAGTTTAGCCAAAAAAAAAAAATAGGGTAAAGCCCTAATTTAATTAATAAAAAATAATCTGGCAAATAAAATATTAAAGCTTCCCCTAAAACACAATATTAAAGTCCCTTATTATCCCAAAGTATACCAAAATAAATAACCAAAAGTTTCCCCAAACACTTAACTAATAGCCCCTTTAAATTTAGCTAGACAGCCCCAATAGTTTCAATCACACTTTTTACACCAGAATAAGAGGTTACAGAGCCATAAACTCATTAGCACCAACTTGTGGGCAGTTTCTTTCAAAATTCTTACAGACCTCTAGGACCTAGGAGTTGAACATGCCCACCGACTTTCGTTCCAATCAGCCTCCGATAACCTTGTCTAATAGGTGCCCAAACTTCATTGGCCAATGACGCCCATATTTTTTGAGATATGCCAATGTCTTCATAGACAAACATGGTACCTTAAACCAAGACAGCACATTCTAATTTTCAAGTCAATCCGACGAACTGTCAGGTGGTCATAGCCATTTTCATGTTTTTTTTTTCATGTTATAGCACCACCAACTGTCCGATCACTGCCATGTTGGTCACGTGACCAAAGAATGAACCTATACACATGAGTAGAGAGTTTGGTGACAGTAGCTCATTTCCTTGTCGAGTTATAGCCATTTTGGTAAAAGTGGCTACATCCACATCGAACATTTTGGTGCCCCTAGCGTGAATCGAAATTTCTACTTTTTTTCAATAATTATGGATATTCAGCCTACAGAGCATATGTTGGCACGGGTTTGGTTGTGATTGGGCGAAAAACTAGGACTATGTGACAAAAGTATTTTTATTTTTTTTCTTTGGACAAAATTCAAAGTAGCAGAAATTGAATTGTTGATAGACATTTTGTTTGGCATTAGCATTAAAAAAAGCTCCAGATTCAGCATTTAATAGAATATCATTATGAACCCTTAAAAGTGCTTTGTTTTGCCATAATACCTGGAAAACGTCTCGGGTTATGACTATAACCCTTGTTCCCTGAGAAGGGAACGAGACACTGCATCGTCAAGTGACGACACTCTGGGGAACACCCTTCACGTAGCGCATCTGAAGCATGCATGAAATCTATCCAACTCTGATTGGTGCTGCGTCATGACGTAGTAGATGACGGCATAACCCGAAGATACAAAACGACGCTGACACACACTCACATTAGCTTATTTTCGATGAAGCTAACGCTCTACCCGTGATAGATGTGGCGACGAGATGCAGTGTCTCGTTCCCTTCTCAGGGAAAAAGGGTTATAGTCATAACCCGAGACGTTCCCTTTCGAGGGAACTCGCACTGTGTCGTCGAGTGACGACACTCTGGGGAACGAACTACCCACTATGCCACACCGAGATCACGCTCATCCTAGTGTGAAGCTGGGAGACCAGGCACAGTTAGGACACGAGCACTCTGGCGCCAGGCGTCGCTGGGAGATGCAGACTATAAAAACGTATGAAGGTGCCCCTGCCGCCTCACAGATCTCATGAAGTGAGATGCCAGAAAGGAGGGCCACCGAGGAGGCCATGCCCCTGGTGGAATGAACCCTCATGGCCATCGGTGAAGGCAAATTGCGCACCTGATAGGCCGTGGCTATCGCCTGGACAATCCAATTGCTGATTGTCTGTTTTGATGCAGGCAGCCCCTTCTTGGGTGAGCCAAAGCACACCAACAATTGGTCTGACTTTCTCCACTGGGAAAACCTCTCCAAATAGATTCTCAAAGCTCTGACCGGGCAGAGCAAGTGAAGACTTACCTCTTCCGCCATCACGTGAGGCGGAGGATGGAAGGCCTGAAGAACCACTGACCGTGCCACATTAGATGGCACTTTGGGCACATTGCCCGGCCTAGGATGTAACATGGCCTTAACTCCACCAGGTGCAAACTCCAGGCAAGTTGGCATGACAGCCAAGGCCTGGAGATCCATCAGAGTTTAATAGATTTCATGTATGATTCAGATGCGCTACGCGAAGGGTGTTCCCCAGAGTGTCGTCACTCGACGACGCAGTGCGAGTTCCCTCGAAAGGGAAAAATTCCCAAAAATGAATGCAACTGTATAAAAACACCCTTCTCCAGGACGTCTAAAAGAAAAGGCAGTTTTGAGATCGGTCTGTAATTTGCTTAATCTGTGGGGTCCAAACTTGATCACTTTAATAATGCCTGCACTATGGAATATTTAAAATCAGCCGGCACAAAACCTGTCTTAAGGCAATTGTTTATTCCAAGAATTAGGATTCTTTAAAGCACTTTGTACTGTTGGTTTTAAAAGTTCTTTATACATAAAGATTGTTATTAATATTATATTATGATTGTAGTGAGCCAAAATGAACATGCTCTTTTCTTTCGTTCTTTCGAACAGATAGACAGACGCAGAGTGAGTCCAATCATAATAGTCACTAAAAGAATTGCCAGGCCCCAAGCAAATGCTGATAGTTTAATAACCATTTTATTGGTCATTATAGTTGTTTATCGCAGTGGATTACATATAGCAACATATCTGTCAAAGGCCATTATAATCTGCACATAGTGGCATGCTGCTGTAAATACATGCACAAAATAAGCTTGAATAACACACTTAGCATATGTTATATAGCGCTCTGAAGGTTCCATTAAAAGGTCCTGCAGCAAGCGTGGCATAATGACATTGGGTCATGCAGATTCTTCTCTGTTGAGAACAGAAATATAAGTCCAATGTTTGATACCATTGTAAATACACAAACCAAGAGAAGGATGATGAAAACAGGCTGAGATGACTGAGGTGTAACTTTCAATCCCTCCACGAGGAGAATGCTGTTTGTGAATGTCAGGTTGTCCATTGCTTGTTGACACAAAATCTGCAAACATAACAACATCTCGGTTACGTATGTAACCCTCGTTCCCTGAAGGAGGGAACAGAGACGTACGTCGGAACTGACCGACGAATTGGGATCTGTATTCAGAGACCGACCTACTTTGAGTGATTAAAAACGAGCCAATGGACATTGGCATGCGGTTCACGCATTCCACGCACCGCCCCGCTGCGCAGTTATAAATGCGGAAGTGGAATGCGGAAATAAGGAATTTAAAGGGGTACTTCAGCGCTGGGAAGATTAATCTGTATTTAAACTGCGTCATTTATGTAGAAATGTGAAATTATTTTTGAATTTGGTGCCTTCTAGACCGAGAAAATACAGAAAATGTATTTTTGTCTCATGGGGATGAAAGACAACAACTCCCAAAGTTGAACATTTACTTTGTGGCTGAGGCTGCATTCACAGCACATTTTCAGTTCATCTTTGGAAGCTTAACATTCATAGGAATTAATTTGAAAAGTTGAAACACTCACTTTGCTCTCCACCACTCCGTTTACATGAATCCCCGCAGCTCCCCGAGCCGAGTGCTGTGAGTGCGATGTTGAAAACGTGGAAATAGCGCCCTCTGCTGGCTGCAGTCTTTAGCCTCTGGCCAAAAACTCCTCCGATGACGCAAAATGACGATATTGACAGAAATAAAATACATAATTATCTCGTCTCAGAGGGATATAAGGGGGAAAAGTACAATAATTTGAATATACTCCCGGTTTTCTACTGATACAAAGCTTAATGCTAATCGCTGTAGTAACCCTTTAATCCATTTTTGAATAAGGCTGTAACGTAACAAAATGTGGAAAAAGTGAAGTGTTGTCAATACTTTCTAGATACACTGTAAACTTTATTTGAATGCTGCTATAGGAACCATCACATGCAATACAATAGGCAATATGTTCATATCATAATTTCTTGATTGCATGCTTTTTATTAATTACAAATAAATATTAACATAGGCCTATCCAATTCTGATAATTCAAGGTTGCTATGGTCGTGCAAGTTAACGCATTTAACGCATATATTGTTCCCTCAACATAGGATCGGTAAAACGTTATAATAATGGTCAGTTATAAGTCACTGAGTTATTAGTTAATTATAAACTAATCATTTAGAAAACAGGACTATACATTCATAAATTATTTGATGTTATATGTTAACAGTTAAGTGAATTGTACAGGTCCTTCTCAAAAAATTAGTATATTGTGATAAAAGTTCATTTTTCCATAATGTAATGATACAAATTAAACTTTCATATATTTTAGATTCATTGCACACCAACTGAAATATTTCAGGTCTTTTATTGTATTAATACTGATGATTTTGGCATACAGCTCATGAAAACCCAAAATTCTCAAAAAAGTTGCATATTTCATCCGATAAATAAAAGAAAAGTGTTTTTAATACAAAAAAAGTCAACCTTCTAATAATTATGTTCAGTTATGCACTCAAAACTTGGTCGGGAATCCTTTTGCAGAAATGACTGCTTCAATGCGGCGTGGCATGGAGGCAATCAGCCTCTGGCACTGCTGAGGTGTTATGGAGGCCCAGGATGCTTTGATAGCGGCCTTAAGCTCATCCAGAGTGTTGGGTCTTGCAAACTTTCTCTTCACAATATCCCACAGATTCTCTATGGGGTTCAGGTCAGGAGAGTTGGCAGGCCAATTTAGCACAGTAATACCATGGTCAGTAAACCATTTACCAGTGGTTTTGGCACTGTGAGCTGGTGCCAGGTCGTGCTGAAAAACGAAATCTTCATCTCCATAAAGCTTTTGAGCAGATGGAATCATGAAGTGCTCCAAAATCTCCTGATAGCTAGCTGCATTGACCCTGCCCTTGATAAAACACAGTGGACCAACACCAGCAGCTGACATGGCACCCCAGACCATTACTGACTGTGGGTACTTGACACTGGACTTCAGGCATTTTGGCATTTCCTTCTCCCCAGTTTTCCTCCAGAATCTGGCACCTTGATTTCCGAATGACATGCAAAATTTGAGCGACAGTCCAGTGCTGCTTCTCTGTCGCCCAGGTCAGGCACTTCTGCCGCTGTTTCTGGTTCAAAAGTGGCTTGACCTGGGGAATGCGGCACCTGTAGCCCATTTCCTGCACACGCCTGTGGCTCTGGATGTTTCTACTCCAGACTCAGTCCACTGCTTCCGCAGGTCCCCCAAGGTCTGGAATCGGTCCTTCTCAACAATCTTCTTCAGGGTCCGGTCACCTCTTCTCGTTGTGCAGTGTTTTTTGCCACACTTTTTCCTTCCCACAGACTTCCCACTGAGGTGCCTTGATATAGCACTCTGGGAACAGCCTATTCGTTCAGAAATGTCTTTCTGTGTCTTACCCTCTCGCTTGAGGGTGTCAATGATGGCCTTCTGGACAGCAGTCAGGTCGGCAGTCTTACTCATGATTGCGGTTTTGAGTAATGAACCAGGCTGGGAGTTTTTAAAAGCCTCAGGAATCTTTTGCAGGTGTTTAGAGTTAATTAGTTGATTCAGATGATTAGGTTAATAGCTCGTTTAGAGAAGATTTTCATGATATGCTATTTTTTTTTTGAGAATTTTGGGTTTTCATGAGCCAAAATCATCAGTATTAAAACAATGAAAGACTTGAAATATTTCAGTTGGTGTGCAATGAATCTAAAATATATGAAAGTTTAATTTTTATCATTACATTATGGAAAATAGTGAACTTTTATCACAATATGCTAATTTTTTTAGAAGGACCTGTACATTCTAATGCTTTACAATCTTATTCAAATGCACATTTGTTTGTACCCATGAAAATGTTTATTCATAGTGTTTGGAAGTTTGCAGAGAAGCTCACAGAGGACTCTGTTATCGGGCTTGAGTGCACTGATACCTACTTCTTACCTATGTTGGATTGTGCCAGTGCCTTATCCACGATTTTGGATTGTATATCTTCATTGCCTGCTGGGACTTCTACAACACTCGGATAAAAGACTTGCATTGCAGACTGTATATCCTTTTCCTCTATGGCATTTTGATTTGTTTGGTACACCTTCTTGTTGGTCCTTGTTTATTTGTGTATCACTTTAGTATTTTGGATTTTATTTACTGTTTAGTTGTTTACTTTCAGCTTTGTTATTCACAATGCTGCCTTGGATTTCTGTCCATGTGCAAATTGTTACCGTTATCATTCAGTGATTTAATAAATACAATTTATTTTCACTCCCTCACTGAGACTCATACATCTGGGAATAAGTAATATCAAATATGTTATTTTATTTGTTTTGTTTTTTACATAAAATCTATACTAAGACTCTACAACATTGATCAGTGACAGTAATATAATTTAAACATAACTACTATGTGGAATAGAGTTATATGTCAATATATGGAATTTCTGATAGCTGTACATATATATGCATTTATGTTTTTTGTATATATGAGTATATTAGGATATTTCATATATGAGACACATGTCAAAATATGTATTAAACATACTTAAACATATAATATATGGGATAAATTGATGTGTCAATATATGGAATTGTTCCAATTTCTAATAGGTTTCATATATGTTTTCACTTTATATATCACATATATCACATATATAGATATTTCATATACACATATATTACATTTCCATATAGGGATATATTGCATGCTCAGATATTCATAAAACAATATATATGGGCTATAAAAATTGTCAAAATTGTCAAAAACCCTGGTGGTGGCTGGCAACTTTTTTTTTTAAACGCTGGCAGGAAAGAGTTAATAGGTGATAATATTTTATGATTTTTTTGTTAATTCAGTTATAAATAATTTATAAATTGATATTTAATATATTCATAAATTATTAATACTTGGTATGCTTTACCATATATCCATATATATATAATTGATGGATATTTTAAACTTTAGATTAGGGTTGTAATAAGTGTTGTAAATGAATTGTAAGCCTATACACATACACACAATGTAAAAAAGGTAAGAAAGATCTTGGTAACACTTTATAATAACTACACACTATGAAGCATAGTTAAGCATTAGTAAATAGTCAATTGATCATTTATAAAGCATTAGTAGACAATAAGCGGTTTATAACTACAGTTGTAAATGCTTTGTTCTTGATTTATAAGCATATCTATGTAGCATTTGTAAATAATAAATTCATCATGTATAAAGCATTAGTGAGCAGTTTATAAATACAGTTGTAAATGCTTTGTTCTTGATTTATAAGCATATCTATAATGCATTTAATAATAGTATTTTCAAACTTTATTAATGATTGATTTATCATTTCTAAATTAAGTATTTGATTATTTACAAACAAGTTATTTTGGAGTTGTCAGTGGTTCATAAGATCATTTAGAAAGTGTAAGTTAATGATTAAAAAAAAAAACTATCTAAATCTAAATGTACATTTTATTATTTAGAGATATAGTAATAGTTACTCAGTGTTTTACGAAATGCTTTATTAACATGTATTCCTATTGTAGTTTATGATTAATTCAGGTAGTTATAAAACATTTAGTAGTTGTCAGTCAACTATTTTTGTGAGCTATTTCTGTGTATGCCTTGGAAAGCATTTACAAAGGAGATTTAAAGGCTCAGTTCTCTTCTAAACAGAACAAGGAAATGAACAATGCAGAGGGTTAGAACATAGATATATTTATTTCAAGAGGTAAAAAAAACTGTGCAAATGTACACTTGATATTAAAAAAATAAAAATAAAAACATCTGCAGTATCAAAAATAAAAGTAACAAGGAACTAAATAAGCAACAAGATTAACAAAAAATAAAATAAGCAATAAAGTAAATATAATTAATAAAATAAGCAACAAAAATAATATACGTAAATAAATTAAGCAGCAAAACTAAAAAAAAGCAATAGAATGAAAAAAAGAGCAATATTTGTGTGATAAGGCTTTCTTGTTTCTGTTAGTGTTGCAAAATCCATTTCAAACTGAATACTTACAATTAGCGGAGATAGAAAAACTCATGTCCACTCACTGTCACTTTACAACTAAAATGTGGCATATTGTAGCTGTAGTTTCTAAATGTGAATGTTGCTATTTTTAATAACAAATGCTATAAATTAAAAACAATAAAGAAAAACTTAACATTGGCCTATGCATGGTAATGAGGAGCCATCAGTGGTCCTGCAATTATATCCTTATTGTAACAAATGGTATAGTTAAACAATTACAAGCACCATGTTAATTTTCATAAGGACAAGTACAAGTTGGAATCATGAGCTTTAAAGTATGGCCCTTCATGAATTATCTCTAAAGCACTTTGAGATGCAAATTTTAAAGGCACTATATAAAATCAAGTTCTCTTATTATTATTATTATTATTATTATTATTATTATTATTATTATGTAAAATATATTCTGCTAATAATGGCATATATTAGGGAAAATCTAGCTTGCAGATATTCCAATAGATGACTGGAGTGTTCGATGTTAAGTATAAGAAAATTAAGTAAAGATAATTTGACTCCCCATGGCACTTTGTAAACAAGTGATTGTTAATTATAGGTGATTACTTAATTGCAGTTATGTTATCAACCAATTTTCATATGTGGACTAGTTTGAAAAAAATAAATAAAACAACAAACAAATAAACCTTTGTGTAACGATTCCACTGAAGGCGAGGTTGAGATGAACCCAAATGCAGTTTACTAACAAAAGATCCAAAACATTAAACAAAAGCCTTGGCTTGACATCATGTCAAGAATCAAAACATACACATGAACCTAAACTCCAACACTCACCAACAAGCAGGTAAAACATTCAATAACAGACAAAGACGATGGCAAACATGAGGGCTTAAATACACAAGGGCTAAAGACGAGACAAGGGACACCTGTGAACAATGATTAACTAATGAACCAATGATAACAGCATGGTACAACACATGAGGCAGGATCACATGAGGGCAAGGTAATTACATGACAAGACCAGGAAGTGCATGACAAAACATGACTGTGAACATGAAAACCTAAACATGAACATGAACCCAAAAACCAAAACACCCTGTGACACTTTGCAACCGAGGCAGACAGCCAATCCTTCCATCCCAAACTCCCTAAAGGACAGAAAGTTAATTCATGACATGAGTACTAAGAGAAGATGGAACAGATGATCTGCTGAACCTTTTCAGCCTTTGTAAATCACATAAACCTAATATATATTGAAATCTCTCTTTTATTTTATTTTTTTGCTACAATACATCCTCTGTAACATAATGTATAATTCAAATTAGTTAGATAATGCACTTTAAATTATAAAAAACAACTGTAGTTATTAGTAACTGTGATTATTAGCATTTATTCAGTGTTTACCAGTGGTATATTATGCACTTTAGTCTATATCTATGAATTATATTGACTGTTATCACTTATCACATACATACATTTTACTTGTTATTAACTACTTTGTCACAAAATTATACGCACAAGAAATGTTTAGAAAGAAATTCCTGTAAAATTCACTTTATAGTATATTTTGCATTTAAAGAAAATGTTTACACATCATTACAGTGGGTGCTTTCTTATATGAATATGCATACATGAAAATCATTTAGGATAAACTTTTCTTTTGCAGAGTTTTAACATTCATTGTCTTATTTCCTTGCCTTGAAAACCATATATTATGGGATTCAATCCTGGTAGTATAACATTAAACATTGCACTAGCAAACTTCCTATTGTCAGAGTATTCAGGGAAACGATGCAGTACAATAATTGATAATCCACAGGCTATTAAGAGTATGTAAACAGCCAAATGAGAGCTGCAGGTTTTTATGGGTTTGCTGTAAGTTGCTTTGTTTTTGCTTTTTATACATACCATTGCTATTCTGAGATATGTCAATGTAACGATTGTTGTTTGTGGCCTTTACACGTCCCACACAACCATCACAAACTTAATGGACACGTATGAAACTGGTTGTCTTTCTTTTTATTCTCCGCAGCAAAGTTCGTGGGTGAAAACACTGAGAAATACATTAATATGTATTACCATGGGTGAAAACACTGCAGACATAAACCACCACAGCAGTATCAGCCATTTTCTGCTGAACTCTATACAATTCCAATACAATCACAATTCCATGTTAACAAAATAACATAAACATGAATAATCACATACCTGAGAAATACTTTAATATGTATTACCATGGGTGAAAACACTGCAGACATAAACCACTGAAATAAGAAAAACATAAAATGAACAAACTCTCCCTTTAAGAGTAACTGTGAGCTTTATGAGACACGAAGTTCAGTGATAATTACTCAAAGTTTCTATCGGACATATTAACCCATCCAACTCATTGTACATTTGTTGATATAGTCACTACAAATGTTTACATTTGAAACAAAATCATATTTTATACTCTATCACCACATTTTTAGACACAATACACAGGGGAGAAAAGAAACACGCTTACCCACAGCAGTATCAGCCATTTTCTGCTGAACTACGGTAAGCGTGCAAGGACAAATTAACGAATGTCTGCAATGCGATAACCACTAGGGGGCACTAAAGCACCATTTGATTTATTTTAACCTCTAATTTCATGTAATTAAACACCATGAATACATTTAGAATTAATTTTCTTTTTAACTCTGTTACATCAATAACACCCACCCTAGAGAGGAGGTGAGTAAAACCACAGTAAAAGTTAATCCATATACATTATTAATCACTGTATTTTCACAGGACAGATTAAACAGTGAAGCGTTGTCACAGAAGTGGTTTTGGATCACAGATCTGCAGTGAGACAGACGTACACTGAGGACAATCAAAATTGAGACCGGAACTATTGCAGCAACCCAGGCTCCTGCTGACAGTTTAACCATCATTTTATTGCTCATTATAGTTGGATATCGCAGTGGATTGCATATGGCCACATATCTATCAAAGGCCATGATCATTAGAATAGTATGGGATGTTGTTCCATATAAATGTGTAAAAAAAGCTTGGATAACACATTCCACACATGTGATGTAGCGCTCAGAGGGGTCTGTTAATAAGTCCTTCAGTAAACGCAGTATAAGTACAATTACTCCAATAACATCATTCACTGGTAAGTGACAGAAAATAATGTGCATAGGCTGCTGTAAACTTTTTTCTGCTAAGATCTGAATCAAAATCCCAATGTTAAACACCATTGTAAAGACACAAGCAATCAATAGAAAAAATAATGTGAGCTGTCTGGACTGAGGTGTAACTTAAAATTCCTCCACTAAGAGTACACTGTATCTGAATGTCAGGTTGTCCATTTGTGACCTAAAGGAAACAGACTAAGTGACAAACACTTGTATAAACAGCATATTATCTTAAAACCTTTCTACTTGTAGATCATAAAGTATATGCTTTCAAAGAGTAGTCATATTATACACTATTGTTCAAAAGATATGGTGGATATGGTGGTCCAGTGGGTTAAACCATGGAACTAATAGGGAGCAGGTTACTGGTTTGATCCCAGCGGTCACCACCAGTGTGTCCTTGAGCAAGGCACTTTACTCCATGTTGCTCCAGGGGGATTGTCCCTGTAATAAGGACACTGTAAGTCACTTTGGATAAAAGCGTCTGCCAAATGTAAAAATGTAAATGTAAAAGATACTATATAGGATTTACTTAGTTTTGTCAATCTCTATCATTTATTTCTAGATCATTTGACCAAGGGAATTTGACCTTTGATTTTTCAATTACACTTGCTTACAGAACTCAGGAAATATTGCTGATCATGGTACGATTATCTAATGAGTTTGATATAATATGACTACATCTGAAATATTTTTTCTTACCAAGAAAAATGACAGACAGGTGCACAGTTGTCACGTCACTTCATATACAGAGCTAATCTATCTCAGTGTTAGTGAGTTATCATTAGTTATTAGAAGTGTAACCTGCTTGTCTCCGAGTAGATTTAAGATGGCTTGACCATTTTAATTATGTCACCACAACCAAAGTATTGTCATCATACCCCAAGAGTGAATTTGAGCTATTTTCTGTGATTGGTGCATTGCTCACCAGGGGTGTGTATCCCTAAAGATATTTTAGCTAACTATGATTACATGTTGTATTGTTACCCAAAACCATAATTCAAGTATATATTTGCAAACTGTATTGCAAAATTGTGGTTGCAGCTCTTGACCTGTTGTTAAAGCTAAGTTTGTAACTAGTATGACAGGTGAACTTAATTAGATCATACTCTTGAAAAAAAAAAACATAAGCAAGCTATATAAACACACTGTAAAAATTCCTGTAAATTTACATGGAAATTTAACAGTAAAATGATGTTTTCAAGTATTAACAGCAAGTTGCTGTTATTTACAGTGCATTATGGGAAGACTTGTTCACTTGGGGTAGCGTGGTGACCAGCGACAGTATGTCCTGTTATTTAACAGAATAGTACCATATTTTTTTCCCAACGTAAACAAAGCGACATTTTGGATTGCCTGCATGAGGTAAGTTTGAACTATTTATGACTGCATTTGCCTCTCTTTAAATTACGTATTACTTTAAAATATTACATCTTAAACATCCAATGAAACTTCTGTTATTTAAATCACACGACTCTATTATAGGTAAAAGGGAGATTGAGCAACCGAAACGATTGTACAACAAGGTCACCACACACAGGTAGGATCCCTAATTTTCATCAAAAAAGGATATTTTACTAAACGTTATCCAAGTAAAATATGAGTGGGACTGTTGGAAATGAAACAAAATCGATATTTTTGTTGTTGTTGTGAGGTAACTTTTAACGTCGTCAGAGTAATTTTGTATCAGCTGTGTTGTTTGCCACTACGTTCGATTTTAACCTTCACGTAGCCTACTCCTTAAAAAATAATATTAAAAAGATCAAGAGAAGCCTTTTTAATTTTAATTAGAAGCTTGATTAGCGAGCAGTAGGCCTATCGATAATCAATTTGTGATTTGTGAGCTCATTTGCACATATACGCACTGTTTCGGCTATCCATAAATCAAGACAATCATACGAATGAAGTTTATGAAACAGCTAATTTCATGTGCTAATCTTATTGTCTGTAAATAGGTGCACAATTTACAATTCTTGTAGTCTAGTATCTGTATGCTTTTGCAAACCGTTTCTGGCTTGATATCAGAACTATTCGCAGCCTGCCAACCTTGCACCGCATCTACAACAGCCATTTTATGAAGACATTTAACGAGAATTGATGGGATCGGTAGTTATTTAAGCTATCTGTTCTTTACTAAATGTTTCCTTATCAGAACTGCGGGGAAACATGTGATACCCCTGTGACTTATGTGCAATATATGAGATGTAGTGCAGGTTTGAAATCTCACGTGTACAGACACCATGCAGAAACCACAACGTGCACTACACTTTCCTTGGAATGCCATCTCAATTTTTGTAGGGCCAAGGTTCTTCTTTAACTGAGTTTATTTCTCATGTCAAAATGCACATTAAAGACAACACGTCTCATTTGAACAGAAAACTTAGGCTGCTTAATTAACTGCATTATTAACTCTATTACAGCAACTCCTAAAGCCAGCTGCTCTCAGATTTAGGACATAGGACAACCAGATGTAAGTCCTGCAAATGTTGATGAGACTTTGTTTTTAAGGAATCTTACTCTGTTCTATTTGAAATTGCAAGCCAAATTTAAAATGTTTATTCAATTAAGTCAAGTCTGATTCTTAGTTTGTGAAACCTTGTAGTTTTTTATCATTATACAATCACTATACACTTTTGAAAGATGGCTTTGCGTTAAAGGGTTAGTTCAACCAAAAATTTGAATTCTGTCATTAATTCCTCACCCTCATGTCGTTTCCAAACCCGCAAGACCTTCATTCATCTTCACATTCATCTTCAGAACACAAATTAAGATATTTTTGACTGAGAGTTCTCGGATTTATCATCAAAAATATCTTAATTTGTGTTCAGAAGATGAATGAAGGTCTTCTTGGGTTTGGAAACGACATGAGGGTGAGGAATTAATGACAGAATTGTTGTTTAAACTATCCCTTTAAGTAAAAAAGACTAGGAGAAGGTTGTATGTTTTCATCCTGTACTAGCAGTCAGGTTACAACTCGATATACATTTTTTTGTCTATGGGTCAGCAATGTCACTTACCATTCAAAGACATGACACTGTGTGCTGTTGTCAGGTTATGAAATCATTTTCTCACTGCCTTTTCTACACTTTCTAGAGATCATAGAGTAAACATTGTTCTATCCATTCCTTTATGGTGTAGGTGAAAATCTGGGGCAATGGATGAAACGGTGGATGATCAGCCTGGAAGGCCAAGTAATCTGCAAGGGGTGCAGCCAACTTTTCTTGCTGGACTGCATTGTTCTCTTTGTATTATATCTTTAATTTGCAGTACCAGGAGGAAACAGCATCCACACAGAACTTCCTTCAAAGGTAAATTTGCTCTTTCAATATTTATTTCTAATTAATATGTTAGTATTAGTTTGGTGACTTAATGGAATTTTTCATAATCACTGGCTTCTGGCAACGGCTGTACGTCGTTTACGAGTCGAGTTATGGCAGAAGGGTGATATCTGACCATACGTGGGGACGTAGCTCCCCTTCTCTTATAATTGAAATCCGCTGACATTTTTATTTTAACTTCTAATTTTAGACTTCTAACTTATGACTGCCATTTTGTTTTGTTCTATCCTCTGTGCATCCATGTTCATTAGTTATCACCACTACAACGCCATACAACCTACTTTGGGTCAGAGGTCACCCTTCCGCCGGAACTCATCGCTCTCGTGAACGAGCACAAGGCTTTTGCTGGAAGCCAGTCATTATAGTTTATAAAGTTTTAAATATGTATACATTTTTTTACAAGAACACATTATGGGATGAAAATTTCATTTTAGGGTGAACTATTTCTTTTACAGTGTTAGTTCATCCAAAAGTGAAATTTCTGTCAGCAATGTCGTTCCACAGCCGTAAGACCTTCTTTCATCTTCGGAACACAAATTAAGATATTTTTGATTAAATCTGAGGGTATCTGATCCACACATAGACAGCAATGTTGTTACACCTTTTGACGTCCAGAAAGGTAGTTGAAAACATGCTTTAAAAATGGTCAACGTTACTGCAGTAGTTCAACCATCTGAAGATGAACAAAGGTCTTACAGGTGAGTAATTTTATTTTTGAGTGAACTTATTTTAAGAAATAGTTCCCCCTAAAATAATGATATATTTTCCTTAACTTTATCTCAAACGTCTGACTTTTTTTTTTCCTTTAAAGGCCACAGTAACACAATACAATAATATATAATTTGGCAACATTTGTGAATGCATTAACTAACATGAAATTAACAAAGAGATATACATTTGTTACAGTATTTAATATAGTTTATTGATTATGTTAGTTCAGTGCATTAACTAATGTTAACATATACACCCTTTTGATTTTAACAACAATAATGCAAATGTTGAAAATAATTAATATTAATATATGATGTAGTAGTATTGTTCATTCTTAGTTCATGTTAACTAAAATTGTTAAAGGAATACAGCGACTTTTAAGGACTTTAGCTGATTCACCGTATCCCCCAAAGTTAGATAAATCCATCCATACCATTCTCATCTCCGTGCGTGCCATAACTCTGTCTGATGCACCCACTGCTAGCTTAGCACAAAGACTGGAGGTAAACGGCTCCATCTAGCCCACCGCTCAATAATTGACAAAATAACGCCAGCATTTTCCTATTTACATGTTGAGATGTGTAACCTTGTGCACTAAAATCGATGGCAAATTATAAATTGGGATTTTCTAGGCCGAAATAGCTAGGAACTATACTCTCATTCCTGCGTTATCCAGGAACTTTGCTGCTATACCATGGGTGCAGAGGGCAATGATATTATACAGCGCCTGAAAATAGGCTAACTTCTGTCAACATAACCAACGTGATAACCTGCTTGCACACAGCGTTCAGGGAACTATTTTCAAGCACTGCGTAATATCATTGCGCCTCTGCACCCATGGTACGGCAGCAATATTCCTTGTTTGTTACGCAGGAATGAGAGTGTAGTCCTTAGCCAAATTGGCCAAGATAATTGCAACTTTAAATTTTACGTCAGTCTTAGTACACTATGTAACTATACACATCACAACATGTAAATAGGAAAATGTTGGCGTTATTTTGTCACTTACTGAGCAATAGGCTATATGGAGCCGTCTAGCCTTTGTGCTAAACTAGGTGCGTCAGACAGAGTTATGGCACACGGAGATGAGAATGGTATGGATGGACTTATCTAATTCTGGGGGATACGGTGAATGAGCTAAAGTCCCAAAAAGCCGGCATGTTCCTTTAGCAAATGACATTTTATTGTAAAGTGTTACCATAATTTTGATAATAAAAATCATACCATTTAAAATCATTGTTCACTGAAAATATTTCTCTCTTATTTTTAAGACGTTCTGTTGGAATAAATCCTGAAAAGGGGACCAAGGCTGCACGAGGAAAAGTTACATCCAAAAAGAATGGGAAAACCATAACTGTCAACGCCAAAGTGTCAAACATCTTAAAGAGACTTATAGACTTTGAGTAGGACTTCATTTAAAAAGTGTAGTTGACACACCCCACACCCATGCAGGTTGGTTTCTTAAAAATGTGCTGGCCTGGTGAGTTATACTTTGTTTATACCAAGTTCTTTAGGTATTAAAAATGCAGATGCTTTATTAAAGCCTGTTTGAGTGTTTATTTTATTATTATTTTTAATAATTGTTTTGTTTCAGTGCAATTTTCTTTTTTTCTTTTCTTTTTTTTTTGCGTAATGTTTGCTGAAGCCTGATTCGATTTGTATTTTATATACAGGTTGATTGTCTATATATTGTTTGTTTTTTCATTAGCCATTTTGATATGTTGATGGTATGTTGATATGCACTGAATATTACTTTAACATTTTTATGAGAATAAAAGAAAAATTATAATAATCCTAACTTGGCTTTATTCCTTTTTGTTACCCATAGACAAATATAAAGTGCTTAGTTATTATAGCATTTAAAATTTTAATCATTGGGTTGTGACTAGCATGTCATTTAACAGCTATAATTTCCGTGTAAAAAAACGGTAATCTACTGGCAGCTGTGGTTGCCAGCATTATACTGTAAAAATACAGAGCACTGCTGTTTTTGAAATTAACAGCAAAATACTGTCTTTTTCAGCTACAGTAGACAACTGTAATTTAATTGTTAAATTACAGTTGTCTACTGTTGCTAAAAAAACGGTATTTAGCTGTTAATTTCAAAAACAGCAGTGCTCTATTTTATTATGTGCAATAACTAACTACTCTGGGCTATTTTACAGTACAGTGCAGTTAATTCTACAGATTTAGTTTCATATACAGTGGTGATCAAAAATTGGTAGAACACTTGGCATCTGAGAGTCGTCTTATTAAGCCTGGATCTATCTGTGACGGAAGGAATCTACTGGAACATTGAAAATTATGGACTGGCCCCCTCAAAGTCCAGACCTCAATCAACCGAGCACATTTGAGGTGAGTTGGAAAATAAACTGGACAGATCTATTGTACATTCAAAAGAAATCCTTTGGTTTCAGTTGCAGAAGTCATTGGATAACATTAGTGTTGAAGCTATTAGAGGAAATATATTGACACTATGCCAGAGAGATGTGCTGCTCTAATTGCTGCAAAAGGTGGACATGGCAAATATTAAAGTTAAAAGATAAAACAGAACAACTCACTTAATCTGATATTTGTTGGTAAGAGCAACCATCTGCATGTTTCATGAACATTATGAAATAAATCATGTTTTGGAGGCAAAAATGTCAATATTTGTCACCTGTCAGGTGTTCTAACAATTTTGGCCACCACTGTATATCTAAATTTCATTCTGTACCTTTAAGTTTATCAAGCGCCATTTTTTGAAGAGTGCACAGTACTCAAGCTCCTGGAACCCTGGAGTTATACACTCCCCAGATAGCATTGTGACATTGAGTCAATGTTGAAATTCCATCAGAATCATCATTTTAGTTGAGGTTGAAATTCCAATGCTAAGTAATATTGGATCAAATAGGAAAATTCAATGCTAAAAACATATTGGACCAATGGTGAAAATTCAATGCTAAATAATATTGGATCAATGTTGAAAATTCCATGCGTTTCAGTGTTGAAAAGACAAACATTGAATCAATGTTGAATTTTGGTCAGCTTAATTCTCTACTGGTGAGACTTAATTACTATCAATATATCTGTCCAATCATTCAACATGTTAAAGCAAATCCAAATCAATTGGGTACATTTCTGTGAAATGTGAACACATTCATTATCCTCAAAGGATGAATCTCCTCCAACGAGTGTATGGATTTTCATAGAACTCCTACCATAAACTGAACTCAATGAGATACATCAGTTGGTTATCATTAGTAGGATATTATTAATATTAATGTTTTAATTATTGTTATAAAATATCCTCCATCATGTAAAACCTCTCCAATCCCCTAGTTTTTTTTCTGCTAGCTATTCAGCGCAAGCAGCAAGATCCTTAATTCTTCTGGTCATCCAGTTATATAAATAAATCATAGCCTATCTGTTGTAAAAATGTAGGCTATTAGTATTATTATTTAAATCATGTAGAGTTTACATACATTTAATTATTTATCTAAAGAATACAGGGTTAATAAAGAATTTAGAATATTTTTATTGAATATCGAATGCGCCACAATCCAACTGGGCGAGTCAGAGTGAACTGCAATGTTAATAGAGTCACGTGAACGCCCTCGTACACAACCAGTGGCCAGGATAATCTTTAAACATTGAGTTTCAGTTTGTTTTTTACCAAACCCTATCAAATTTTTATTCATCTTTATTTCTTAAGATTGGCATATACTGTGATTTTCATACTATTTCGAACCGAATTCTGACTCGTGCAACTCTTATTTGGGTCGGGCTGTAATTTCAACTTTGTCACGCGTCGTTTGTTGTGAGGTGTTCGTCTATGGGATGATTTTAATATCAAAATGATTTGTGCGTGCAACGAGTAGGATGTGTATTTGTGTAAATGGTGCCGCATGCATTCATTGACTTGAGTCGATTCTATTTGATTCATTTGGATTTTGAGACAATACCGACTCACAAATGAGTCAATGAATATAGACGCAGCACCATTTCCACAAATTCACATCTTACTCGTTGATCCCATATTCGTCCAGTGTAGAAACGAGAGGTGATCGGATGGCTAGATGAATTTCTGTCATGGCAGTAATTCTAGCCACTCGTGAAGGTATCGCACAGCTGAAGCAGAGCTTCGAACTGATTGACCTATCGGCACGGTGAGGGGAAATAGGTGAATCAGTACGTAGCTCTACTTCATCTGTGCGATACACTCACGAGGGCCGACCACAATTACATAATTCCAATTTCATCTTTAATGCAGCAAGAAAAGACTGAGATCTTTAGTACTGTAGGCAGCTATATCAAACTGCAGAAATTTAGCAAACTGTTGCGCCTCCAGTTCGTGTTGTAAATGGATAATCTCTTCCAAATCACTGTGTAACTTATCCAGTTCCTCTTTTATTAATTTAGCTACTTGATCATTAATTTACTTGTTTCACTTTCACACTTTATTTGTTTATTTACTATTATGTACTATCAAATATAATAATACTATAAGATAAAACTCCTGTGAGTCTGGAGGTGCTTTAAAGGGCAAAGTATATAAGAGGGTGATGAGACGGGCAACTTGTCTGGTGTAGATCTTATCCTTGATCCGAACATCCACCAACCTGACGCAACCATCAGCACTCTGATGTACCTTACTCTGCCGACTGGCCAAAGAGCCCTGGGAAGTTGTGGGTCCATCAACAGAACAACAGAGTCAACTGCAAGATCCACTGTGGTGGAATGCCACTTCTGCCGACGCTGTAAGGTTGGCAAGTAGTACCTTATAAACCTAGACCAGAAGTGGTCTGCCAAAACCTGACAGTACCTCCATCTTCTCTTGCTCAATCCTTCACTCTTGTTGTATACCACCTGTGGTAAAGCACCATCCAGCCGCCCCATCAAGAGGATGTTCGGAGTTATTGCATCCAGATCTGCTATGCTAGATGAGGTGTATCCCAACAGCTTTGTGTTCAACATTGCCTCAACTTCTAGCAAGATGGTATGGAGCATTTCTTTAGAGACAGGTTGAGCTCCTTCGACTATATACAGAGCGGATTTGACTGATCTTATCTCTCGCAACCATGCTCCACCAAAATGGGGAGCTGCAGGGGGGTTAAAGTGGAAGGCAATATTCTGCTTCGCCAGAAGTTGCTGAAGCTCCGAGGATAGACCGTCAAATGTCTCACGAAGCTCCTTCTCTCCCGCCTTGAAATTTGTGCCCTGGTATGAGTAGAGCTCAGCTGGGGTACCTTTATGGGCAATGAATCTCCTGAGGCTCATAAGAAAGGAGTCTGAGTTCAAGCTGTGTAAGAGGTCCAGGTGCACTGCTCGTGTGGTGAGACATTTGTAGATAATACCCCATCTCTTCTCAGAGCGGCGTCCTAACTTCACCTGGAAAGGCCTAAAACAGTCAACACCAGTGGAATAGAAGGCCAGCTTATATAGGTGTAATCGGGCCACTGGTAAGTCTGACATCCTGGGAACAGATGGCTTAGCTTTCCATCTTCTACACTCTTTACAGCGATGTTGTATTTGACGGATCGCCTCTCTCCCATGCAGGATCCAGAAAGTGTGGCGCATTTCCGCGTATACCTGTTCAGGTCCAGGGTGGCAAAGACTAGTGTCATAATCCTGTATAAGGAATTTGGTGGCTGGATGACTAGGATCCAGGACGATTGGATGCTTGAAATCAGGATCAAGAACCTCAGCCCACCGCAGTCTACCACCAACATCGCCTCCTTAGGGTCCAACACTGGGGACAAGCTAAGTACGCGACTACTCTTAGGGATCGGTTTACCCTTCTTCAGGTGGTATAACTCCTCTGGAAAACAGTCATGTTGGATCCTCCTGTCGATCGACATTTCTGCTTGCTGATAATCTGAAGCAGTTACAGGGCTACTCTGTCCAGCCGCCCCGTGAAACTCATGCAACATGGTCTCAACCAGATCCTTCCAAGTGTGTTGGCCATCTTGTAGAGAACATGGCCAGTCCATGTTGGACACAATACCACTAGAGACTGAATTCCGGTACTCTGAAGAATCTGAGTCAGACAGTTTAGCGGGTTGGGATGGCCAGTTGTCAGATCCCTTGAGGAGGAAGGGATGTACTATACCAACGATTAGGTGAAGCAAGCTCTGTCAAAGTCTTACCCTCTGTGACATCATCGGCGGGATTCAATGAGGAGTCCACATTATGCCAGGTGTCTTGTTCCGTGACCTCCTGGATTTCAGCTACACGGGTACCCACAAATACTTTAAAGTGGCACGACTCCGACTGTAAGCAGGTGAGCACCGTGGTTGAATCGCTCCAACGTATAATCTGATCAATCTTTAAGGTCAGCTCCCCTTCTAACATCTTCGCCAGTTGGGCTGCTGTTAGGGCACCGCAGAGCTCTAGACGTGGAATGGAGTGTCGTCGCCAGGGAGCGACTCTTGACCTTGCTGCCAGGAACGACAGGTAGACTTTGCCCTGGGCATCTTCGGTCCGTAGTTAAGAAACTGAGCCATAGGCTTTTTCCAATGCGTCGCTGAATATGTGGATCTGTCTTGAGACCCACGCAAGCTGGAAAATAAGATCAAGTTAGGGCTCCAAGCAGAGAAGGTCCGTCACTGCTGTTCCTGCAAGACCCACTCAGCGTGACTATTGGATAACGCTGGGAAAGCGTGCCGTCTCGGAAGATGGCACACGGGGCAGACCGTGGGTGAGAAGGCCTGTTGGCATCCTCGGTCCCCACGGTGCTGCCCCCTGGCGAAAAAAGGGGAGGAAAGGAGTGGCAAGGCCCGGGGCGTCGCACACTGCCAACCTGGCCCTCTTGGAGCCTAGGGAGGGAGGGAACTGCTCTTTTATTGAGAATGTGGGTACCGCTGGACTCCGGAGAGCCAGAGGCAGGATGTTGGAATTCCTTGTATTCTCCCCCTGGTCCTCCACCATGGGGGGGGGATCTGGGGTGCGGACACCATCTCCCCTAGAGCAGCTCCTCTTCTCCCTGGGCTGCCCGTCTCAGGGTCGCTTGCCCTTACGTTTGCCGGCGGACTTAGCGGGACCCTGAACGGGTTGGGCTGCCAGCTCCCCGGGTGGAGGCTGCTGCGTTTTGACTGAACCTCTTAATGCGTTTATGCCTCGCGAACAGTGATGGGAATAACGGCGTTATAAATAAACGGCGTTACTAACGGAATAATTTTTTTCAGTAACGAGTAATCAAACTAATTACTGTTTCTACCGTTACAACGGCGTTAGCGTTACTGAGGAAAAAAAATGCGGCGTTACTATAATTGAGCTGACTGAAGCGGTTTGCATCCGAACAGCTTTCTGTCAGTCGGACGTGCAACTCTTTTCTTTCTTTGGTTGGTGTGTGTGTGTGTGTGTGTGTGTGTGCGCGCGGGCGGACGCGTGCATGCTTGTTGGGGGGTGGGTGGGGTAGTAACACATAACTGATGATGATTGGTGAGTGGGAGACAAGGTTGAGGTTGATAGGTTGAGTTCACACACACACACACACACACACCTTTGACGCACACGCATATGCACAGTCAGCGATGGCAAGTCTAACGACTTCAAAGGTAGCTTTCACAAACTAGAAGTATAAGCGCAACTTTTCCGTTGTTGAGGTGAAAGGTAAGAATATTTATGTAACGTGCAACATATGCCCAGTGTTACGACCCCATTATGGGTCATATTGTGTGGGTTTGGTTCTTCTGTTTTTTCTTGTCTCATAGGTTGGCGTTAGAGTGAGTGACGTCATGATGACTGATTGTTTACACCTGTGCTAGAGCTGATGCCGGCAGATTAAAGCAGCTCCCTTCAGTCGGAAAGGGGCGCTCTCCCCTCGTGCCATTTTGTCGTCCTTCCAGTTATTGTTTTGTCTCAGTTTTGGTCTTTGCTCTTACTTTAATAAATGTTATTCTTTTTTGCATATCACGCAACGTGTCATCTCCTTCTTTGTCGTGGCTCGCGAGTCGGCTGTGACAAATGGGGGCTCGTCCGCTCGTTCGTTAACTTTTGGAAAATTCCTGATTCCTGAACATGATTTGAAAGCGTTTTCGTCGCGTTCGGTTATGTTGTAATGAATTTGGTACGTTCATTAATTGAATGTAAACCGGAAGAATTTGGTTAACGTTATTGTTTGGGATGTTTTATACGTCATTTGAAAGGAAATGCGCGTTGAGTTTATTTGTTTTGAGGACGTGTGGCTGTATCCATAGTGAGCTGTTCTATTCTGTTTCTAAGAGGTAAGTGACTTTACAAATCTTATCGTGGTGAAAATTTTGTTGGTGTTCCCTTGTTAGGTGTAGCTGCTTGGTCCCTTTTGGAACAAGTGGGTAATGTAATTTTGTTATTTTTGTGTGGTGACCGTGAGTAGAGCAGTTGTCTCGGGAGCATTGCCGTGGTATGAGTGAGTCGCCGGCGTGCCGGTTGCTTTTCTTGTACCAGCGGAAGTTGGTGCTTAAATACCCCTCGCCAGTAACCACACGAAGATTAGGGGTGAGTTAGTTAGTTGTTTTCATATAGATAGGGAAAGGGACTTTTTATTTCTCCCACGTGAGGTTTGTGAATCACCATCTAGTAATTGTAACGTGTATATTTTAGGGGAAGTATGGCTAATCTCGTTGAAGATTTTATTATTTCTCCTTCTGAAGCGTTACTTGAGTCGTTTACAAAAGATCAGTTGTTTAAAATCGCGGATCATTATGAAATCGAACTTGGGGATAAGAGAGTAAAGGATAGTACAATTAGAGAAACGCTTAAAACAAAATTGATAGAACAAGCTATATTGGTTGAAATGTCTAATACAGCTACCACTAGTCAAATTAAACCACATGTTGGCTCTTTAACTTTTGAACAACAAGAGAAGTTATTGATGTTACAACTTGAACAGGAACGTCTAAAATTATAAATAGAGCGTGAGAAAACAACTAGAAATGAACAGACAAATATAGAACTGCAAAGATACCGCTTAGACATGATAAGAGAAGGCAGAATAAATGATGGCTCAGATAATGCTGTACATGGTGCTTCTAAAATGTTTGACACTGCGGGAAACTTACGATTAATGCCTAAATTTAATGAACGAGATCCGGATACGTTTTTTACATTGTTTGAACGGATTGCGGAAGCGAGAGGTTGGCCTAGTGAGGAACGTACACTGCTCTTACAGTGCGTGCTTACTGGCAGGGCTCAGGAAGTCTATTCTGCTCTTCCAGTTGTTACCAGAAGCGTACAGACAAAAAAATTATAACGTTAACCACAGGTGTTAATGTTGCACATGTTGAGTTTGCTAGAGAGCTCAGTACTGCATTCAATCGTTGGTGTATGGCATCTGAGGTAACCACGTTTGAAGAGTTGACTGACTTAATTGTGCCTTGAACAGTTTAAGAACTCTGTTCCTGCTCGCATTGCAACATATATAAATGAGCAAAAAGCTGACACAGCTGCTAAAGCTGCTGAATTAGCTGATGATTATGTTTTAACGCACAAGAGTTTTGAGTTTCGGAAGAGGGACGAATATTTCGAAGATCAAGAACGTATGTTGAAAAATTAATCTCTGATCTGTAATTACTGCCATGGTAGAGGACACTGGAAAAACGAATGCCCAGTGCTTAAAAGTAAAAATAAAGTGGGAAAAGCTCCTCGCGTTAAACCAGCTGCTCTTGTGGCACCTGTGTAAGTCCTGTTAGTTCATCTTGTGAAGGATTTACTACGGCGGATAACCTTTTAAAAAATGGTGATTATGCGCCTTTTATCACCTATGGACATGTGTCAATGGTTGGTACAGGGACAAAAGTTCCAGTGACAATATTAAGAGATACGGGAGCTTCTGAATCTTTTATATTGCAGGATGTGTTGACGTTTTCATCTTTGAGTGACACTGGTACGAGTGTTCTTGTTAGAGGAATTGGTTTGGATGTGTTGTCTGTTCCTTTACACAGAGTATCGTTGTCATCTGAGCTTGTGAGTGGTGAAGTGGTGATTGGAGTACGTCCATCATTACCCGTGGATGGGGTGGATATAATCATGGGAAATAATTTAGCTGGGGATAGGGTTTGGCCTGATACCTTTTCACCGCCGGTGGTTTTATCTGTTCCTCTTCCAGGTCCTGATGACAGTCAGAAGAACTATCCAGAAGTGTTTACTGCATGTGCGGTAACTTGTTCCATGTCCTCTACTCAGCCAAGGGTAACCTCTGACTCTGCTGTAGTCAAACCATTCTCGTTGCCTGATGATTTTGCTGTTTCTGCTTCAGAATTGATTCAGGAGCAGAAGCTTGATTCTTCTCTCCATCAATTGTTTGAGAATGTAATGTCTTTTGATGAAATTAGAAATGTTGCTCAGGGTTATTTCTTGCAGGATGGATTGTTAGTAAGGAAATGGATCCTATCATGCAGGTGGTAGTTCCAGAGAAATATCGTTCACTGGTATTACAGCTGGCTCATGATAAATTTGCAGGTCATCTAGGGGTAAAAAAGACCTATCACAAAATCCTTCGTCATTTTTTTTGGCCAAAATTGAAGAAGGATGTGTCACAGTATATTAAGACATGTCATACTTGTCAACTAACAGGCAAACCAAATCAGAAGATTAAACCTGCCCCATTGTTTCCTATTCCTGCTGTCAGTCCGCCATTTGAGCACCTGATTATTGACTCAGCACCGTGACACCAGAGTCTCTCCATGTCGGTGGAAGGTAATTCTAATCTAACGAAGCACCTCACATCATCACGTGCCGCCACAAAATTAGTGGCTAAAAACCCAGTTGATAACGCTCCACTACCAAAGGAGTAGTATAGTACTGATAATAGTTACACTATAGTAGGCAGGCCTACTGATAATATTTACACTATAGGCCTACTGATAGCCTACTATTTACAATAATGTATTGAATTTGACAGTTCTCTCACATTATCCTACAGCAACATTACAATAGTGTACATTAATGTTCAATGTTTTATAAAAATAATTTATTCTATTTTATGTCCAACTCATTTATTTAACATATTTAATATTGGGGGCAAGTTAAAAAAAAAAAAAAGTAACTCAGTAGTTACTTTCCCTGGTAATTAGTTACTTTTATAATGATGTAACTCAGTTACTAACTCAGTTACTATTTGTAAGAAGTAATTAGTAACTATAACTAATTACTTTTTTAAGTAACGTGCCCAACACTGCTCGCGAAATCGGGATAAGAGGCAAAAAACTACCTGTCGTCTTATATTCAGGGTCTACTTATATTTTGGTATATACGGTACACTGTAAAAAAAAAAAAAACGTAAAAAATGGTAAATTACTGGCAGCTACGGCTGCCAAACAAAAACCATAAAATTAAAGTAAAATATCTTAATTCAAATAAAGTGCAAAAACAATGATTTTACAGAAATTTACATTAAAAGTTTTACTGAAAAATACTGCTATTTTACAGATTTTTCCTGGTTTAAATTAAGATATTTTACTTTAATTTTACGGTTTTTGTTTGGCAGCCATAGCTGACAGTCGTTTACCGTTTTTTAAAAAGTGTAACACTGTTATTTTACAGATTATTACAATAAAAAAATCCAATAAAGTGTTAAAGCATGCTCAAGATTGTAAATTTACAGTTTTATTTTGGAAGACAAAAGACAGTCTGTACAATAATACAATTCATAATACATTTAACATTTAAAACACAGATAACAGTGAAACAGTTTCATCAAATTTTTAAAGTTGAAATATAATTAATTTTAAACAGAAGAAAAAAAAAATACAAAACTGATACATCTACCATGTTTCACTATTGATTCTAAAACTTGTATTATTCAGATATAAATTTCTGTAAACAAATTCTTCACACACAGTTCTTCAGAGCCCCCAGGAGGAATTAAAAAACGAAAACTTGCATTTATCTTGTAAGTTAGGGTAACTAATATCATAATGAGGTCATGATTTCACCTTAAAACAAAACAACAAATTGTGCTGTTTACTGTTAGCTTTGTATTTACCAAATCAGTTTTATATTGTTTTCATTAATATTCAACTGACCCCGTGGGCTCCATAGCTGATAATATATGTGGACAAACATTTACCTTTAAATTCAGTATCCAGGCTATATAGTGTAATAAGAAATATAAATCAAAACATACAACAGAATGTCCATGATTCTGCATCAGAAGGGGCAGACACAGCAGATAAAGAGCAATCCTCTTTCAAATCTCCAATAATCAGCTGATCCTTAAAAGAAAGAAAGAAAAATACATTGATTAATTGAAAAGTCCTAAAAAATTGAGGATTATGTTTTTGTAGCTTTCCTTTAAACAACATTTGATATTGAGATATGTTGGCTATATGAACACAGAGTCCTCTCAGCTTTGAGATGGGAATTATAAGAAATATGAGGATTCACAACAACGGACACCTTTCTCCAGATGTATCATAGCAAGGTAACATTTGCACCAATTTTTGTACACAGAATGCTAACTATAGTACAAAATATTCTGAAGAATAACACTTTTTTTAAAATAAAACCAACCAACTAATATTTTTATTAATTGCAACAGTTTACACTGTTTTTTTTTATTTTTTATTACAAATGGTACTTGTTGAGATCATTAGATTAATCAAGATTTTAGATTTAATGAGTCATCATTTTCTCACCCTTAAGTTTTCTTTACCAACCTTTCTACAGACTTTCTTCTGTAGAAAAGACAAAATAAAAATAAGGAAGAAAATATATTTTGAGAGGTGTCTTGGTCATTGACCAAAACATTTGGTCCAATGTAGTTTGGTTACCAACATTATTCAAAATGTTTCACAGAAGAAAGTCAAACAAGTTTGATAAGACATTAGGGTGAGAAAACGATGAGTGAGTTTTCATTTTGAGTGAGCTATGCTTTTAAACTAAAGAGGGTACGTTTGAACCAGAGTTGGGCCTGTGTTCACATTTCCTCACACATAAGGGTACAGTAACAGTATTAATGTTGGATACGACATGAATACTCACTTCCTCTGAAGATCATGTGGCAGAAGATTTTCATTCCCAAACTTCTGGATCATGAGGGGAGAAACACACACACACACACACACACACACACACACACACACACACACACACACACACACACACAAATTAATATTAATATTGTTTAATAAAACATTAATATTAATTATCAACTTACTGACAGAGACATGGACTTGCGAATTGTACTCACCAGGTCCAAGCAAAAACAGTAGATCGAAAATCCTGGTTTGCCTATAATTCTTCCAAGAATGGAGTCCAAGGATGGTGGTTTCATGTCCTTTCTGTTGAATGAGTGTAGAATAGATATTTAATAGAAAGATATTACAGAATAATGCTGTTTAGTCTTCAATGTAGCATATTCTATGAATTAATTTCAATTGATTCTAAAAGAGCAGAAGGTCTTCTCTAGACTTTTGTTGTTTGATTAAAAAAATATGAAACCGCAGTTTATTAAGCTGCTGTCCCTTTAAGAACGAATGCACAAAATGACACTCATCCGGGTTTCCCACTTTAACTGTTTAACTTTACTTCAGACATAACTGTCTGTTTAAATCAAGTGAATACCTCAAATGATTTTAAGATAATTCTGTGCATTTTACCAAAGGATAATTGATTTTGACGCGGCTTATTTGAACACATGCATGTCCCTCTCTTTATTCTTAATCCATGCATGTTTCTTTGTCAAAATGTCAATAACTTTTAGTACAGTGATACACGGATATATTTACATTCCGTGATATAAAAAGGTAAAGTTAACTGCAAAATCTCTAACAATAGTCACTATCATCGTCATAGCGTTCAGCCCTATCTTAACAGTATTACAACATAAAACACAGAAACAAAATATGTAAATTAATCGGGATTAGCATATCACTAACAGTTAACTTACTTGATGTGACAGTGAAAAAAAATATAAAGGTATTTACCTGCTGCCGCTTGCCGTCTGTTGTCCACGATTGGCAACTTATCTGTTCATATTCCTGTTTTTTCGTTCTCAGTCGACATCCCACAATCGAAATTTGTCCAAAATAAGATTTGAATGGATGTAAAATGATCCATGTAA
Source organism: Gobiocypris rarus (assembly GCA_023029165.1). Taxonomy (NCBI): domain Eukaryota; kingdom Metazoa; phylum Chordata; class Actinopteri; order Cypriniformes; family Gobionidae; genus Gobiocypris; species Gobiocypris rarus. The sequence goes on along the minus strand of CM040930.1, from coordinate 15,025,882 downwards.
GTTAATGCTATTACTAGTGGACCAACTAAAAAAGCAGCCGCGAGCACTCCAACGGCAACGGGTGTATATTCAAACATGATCGGTAGAAGGTGTGCACAGTTGTCATTGGCCAGATTTCTGGATGATGTTTAGATTGACCAATCACGCTCAAATGAACACGGAAAGACAGCCGATAGACTTGCAACTGTTATATAGAAAAACTGGTTTAAACTACAGTTAGCAAATGTGTATTTTATTTGCTGTTATATTTCATGAATTGGTCAAATGGTGTTTTGTGGAGTGGGCAGAGCAGAGGCCTGAAAGTTTCAACCTGGAGAGCAGTGCAGATTTGATATTTAGTTTAGTTTGTTATATCTGTATCCAGAATTACAAAATTAAAAATAAACAAATAAAAATAAATGGTCAAATTGTAGTGATTGACCAGGATTAGTGTGTGTCGCACTCGCAAGAATCACAATGGGGCGCGTGGCATCAGGATGGTTGCGCTCCATCGTGATGTCGGTCAGCCATCACGCCACAACCCTACTATACTTTAAGATGTACTTGAATGCACATTAAATGAAAGGCATTTAGGAGATTATCCACACATTTTTCCCCGCCTTAATTTGAGACCGGCCTTTATTTGTTTATGCTGACCACACCCCCGGCCACTATCAGAGGCCCGACATTTAGTTTGAATACAGGCTTTTATTTGAGGAATTACGGTAATTATTTACAAAACTTGACTTTAAATCCATAAATGATTAATAAGTGATATGCAAACATAAGAATGTTTGTTAAATCAGTTATAAGTCATTTATAAATTATTATTTAACACATACATGAAGTATTAATAAGTGGTATACTACCATATACCTTTATAATTGATGAATAGTTTAAACTTTAGATTAGGGGATGCAGAAAAGTGTTGTAAATGACACGATCGAAGAAAGGTAAGAAAGATCTACAAATGATATGCAATACATTTACAAGTGATGAATGGTTTACACTTTAGATTAGGGGATGCAGAAAGTGTTGTAAATGACTTATATACACGTACATGCAATGTAAGAAAGGTAAGTTAATATGAGTTAATATGTCATGGCCACAACAAAACGAAGTGAACCGAACATGTCCACCGTACAACTGAAATGCGGCATGGTGTATGTTGCTATTTTTCATAACAAATGCGATTAAAAAGAAAGAAAAAGTTAACATTGGCCTAAGCATGGTAATGAGGAGCCATCAATGGTCTTACCTGTAATTATCCTTATTGTAACAAAAGCTATATAGTTAAACAATCACAAGAACCATGTTACTTTTTCATTAGGCCTAGGTTAGGAATCATGAGCTTTAAAGTATGAACCTTCATGAATTATTGACTAAACAATTGGTTTTCCCCATGTGTCTATATCCATGAATTATGTCTCTATATCCATGAATTAAGTAAAGCACTTTGAGGTACTTTAAAACATCAGTGTTCAAGTGTTCAAACCCAAACTGTACCTTTGCAACCGAGGGAGACAGCCAATCCCCCCATCCCAAAAAGTTAATTCATGACATGAGTACTAAGAGAAGATGGAACAGATGTTCTGCTGTACCTTTTCTACCTTTATAAATCTCATAAACCTAATATATATTGAATACATCTCTCTTTTTCTCTTTTTTCATTGTTTTTTTTTTGTTGTTGTTGCTACAATACATCCTCTGTAACATAATGTATAATTCAAAGTAATTAGATCATCCGCTTTAAATGATGAAAAGAACAACTGTAATTACTGTGATTATTAGCATTTATTCAGTGTTTACCAGTGGTATATTATGCACTTTAGTCTATATCTATGAATTATATTGACTGTTATCACTTATCACATACATATATTTTACTTGTTATTAACTACTTTGTCACAAAAAGTATACACACAATAAATGTTTAGAAAGAAATTCCTGTAGAATTCACTTTATTGTATATTTTGCATTTAAAGAAAATGTTTACACATCATTACAGTGGGTGCTTTCTTATATGAATATGCATACATGAAAATCATTTAGGATAAACTTTTCTTTTGCAGAATTTTAACATTCTTTGTCTTATTTCCTTGGCTTGAAAACCATATATTATGGGATTCAATCCTGGTAGTATAACATTAAACATTGCACTAGCAAACTTCCTATTGTCAGAGTGTTCAGGGAAACGATGCAGTACAATAATTGATAATCCACAGGCTATTAAGAGTATGTAAACAGCCAAATGAGAGCTGCATGTTTTTATGGCTTTGCTGTAAGTTGCTTTGTTTTTGCTTTTTATACATACCATTGCTATTCTGAGATATGTCAATAACACCCACCCTAGAGAGGAGGTAAAAGCGGCTCGGGTTATGTATATAACCCTTGTTCCTGAGAAAGGAACGAGCACTGCGCCGGAACGACGATTTGGGGATGCTCCTAAGCATCAGCGAATCTGAAGTCTGAATAAACACTAGTCCAATCCGATTGGTCGCGCGTGATGACGCCATTGTGACGGCATACCCGAAGTATAAAAGGAGCCGGCGCGTAATGGCGGCAGCTATTGCTCTGAAGCATGCGCCCAGGCGTGCCGAGGTGTGCGACGCGACGCAGTGCTCGTTCCCTTTCTCAGGAACAAGGGTTATATACATAACCCGAGCCGTTCCTTCGAGGAACTCACACTGCGCCGAACGACGATTTGGGGAACGAGTACCCACTAGGCCACACCGAGGTAGCGCCTGTCCTAGTGTGAAGCCGGAGACCGGGCACAGCTAGGACTGGAGCACCCTAGCGCCAGGCGTCGAGGGAGATCTAGGCTATAAAACCTAATGAAGGTGTGTGGGTAGCCCACCCGCCGCAGATATCCTGCAAGGGGACCCCAGAAAGGAGGGCCACCGAAGAGGCCATGCCTCTGGTGGAATGAGCCCTCACGGCCATAGGTGAAGGCAAACTGCGCACCTGATAAGCCATGGTTATCGCCTGGACAATCCAATTACTGATTGTCTGAGTAGACGCAGCAATCCTTTCTTGGGTGAGCCAAAACACACCAACAGTTGTTGGGACCTCCTCCACTGTGCTGACTTCTCCAAATACACTCTAAGTGCCCTAACCGGGCAGAGCAGGTGAAGCCTCCCTTCTTCCGCCGTCACGTGAGGCGGAGGATGAAATGCCTGCAGAACCAAAGACCTGACTACCCTTGATGGGACCTTAGGCACGTAGCCTGGCCTAGGGTGTAAGATGGCTTTTACTCCACCCGGGGCAAACTCCAGGCAAGTCGGCGTTACCGCCAAGGCCTGGAGGTCACCCACTCTCCTCAGAGAGGTAATGGCAAGGAGAAAAGCCACCTTAAGGGTCAGGTTCTTTGGTTCAGCCGACTCCAATGGCTCGAAGGGGGCCTCAGCCAGCCCTCCGAGAACCACTGCCAGATCCCAAGTTGGAACTCTGGATTGAGCCGCAGGCCTCATCCTCCGAACCCCACGGAGGAACTGTACAACCAACTGGTGCCTACCCAAAGGCCCATCACCCATAGGAGTGTGGAAAGCCGCAATGGCAGCCACGTACACCTTGAGTGTGGACGGGGTTAGACCCGCAGAGAAGCGATCTTGGAGGAACTCCAGCACTGAAGCCACCGGGCAGTTAACTGGGTCCACCTCACGCTCTCTACACCAAGTGGAAAATACATTCCACTTGAGGCTGTACAGTCTCCTTGTAGACGGAGCCCTGGAACTGAGTAACGTCTCTACCACCTCTGCCGACAGGCCAGCCTCTAGGTACCTGGCCCCTCAGGGCCAGACCCAAAGGTTCCAAATCTCGGGGGTAAAATATTGTACCCGCCTGAGACAGGAGATCCCTCCTCAGAGGAATCTGCCATGGATGACCTGCCAGCAGAGCTATGATATCCGAGAACCATACTCGGGTCGGCCAACAGGGTGCTACCAGAAGTAGGCTGACCCCTTGTTGACGGACCTCTCCAGGACTCCCGGGAGCAGAGCAATCGGGAAATGCACAGACGCAGCCTCGGCCACGTCTGCACCATGGCATCCAACCCCAGAGGGGCTGGATGCGTGAGGAGAACCACAGTGGGCAGTGGGGACGTCTCTCGAGACGCAAATAGGTCCACTTCCACTGGGCCGAACCTCTTGCATATGGCCTCCACCACCTCTGGGTGGAGCCGCCACTCCCCGGGCCTCAGCCCCTGCCTTGACAGGATGTCTGCTCCCTGATTCTGGACCCCTGGGACATACATTGCCCTGATGGACAACAGTTTCCCTTGGGACCACAGGAGGATTAGATGCGCCAATCTGCATAGAGGGCGACCTCAACCCTCCCTGACGATTGAGGCACGCCACGACAGCCGTATTGTCTGTCCGTACCAGGACATGTTGGCCGCGGAGGTCCGGGAAAAAGCTCCTGAGAGCTTTGTAGACCGCCAGCATCTCCAGGCAATTTATGTGCCAGGAGGAATGCCGGGCCTCCCATAGACCTCTCGCAAAGTGGCCTTCCATGACCGCGCCCCAACCAGTAAGGGAGGCGTCTGTTGAAACGGATCTCCGCAACAGGACGCTCCCAATACTGGCCCCTGGGACAGAAACCAAGGTTTCTTCCATATGACTAGGAGCGAAGGCATCTGCGCGTTACCCTGATCATACGGAAAGGATTCCCTCTGGGGGAAAACCCCTTGGTTTTCAGCCACCACTGGAGGGGTCTCATGTGTAGCAGGCCAAAGGTATCACGTTGGGCGCTGCTGCCATGTGCCCCAGCACTCTCTGAAAGTGCCTCACAGTGACGCTGTGGCTAGCCTTATTCCTGAGACCATCGCCCGTATGGTCTCGACTCGCTCGGGAGACAATTGTGCCCGCATCGTTGTCGAGTCCCACACAATTCCCAGGAACGTAGTCCTCTGGGATGGCGTCAACACACTCTTTTCGTGTTGAGTCTCAGCCCCAAACGCTTTATGTGGGCCAGAACGACATCTCGATGCCGAACTGCCATATCGTACGACTGGGCCAATATGAGCCAGTCGTCGATGTAATTCAGCACACGGATGCCCTGAAGCCTCATTTGAGCCAGAGCTGCATCCATGCACTTCGTGAATGTGCGTGGGGAGAGGGCTAGGCCGAAGGGAAGCACTCGATATTGGTACGCCGCCCCAAAGCGAACCTCAAGAACTTCCTGTGACATGGAAGGATGGAGATGTGGAAATATCGTCCTTTAGATCTATCGTGACGAACCAGTCCTCGGACTGGATCTGACTCACGATCATGGGAATAGTGAGCATTTTGAACCTGAATCTCCTCAGAGACCGATTCAAATACCTCAGATCTATGATCGGACGCAACCCTCCGTCCTTTTTGGGAACTATAAAGTACCGGCTGTAGAACCCGGATTCCCTTTCCAGCGGAGGAACACGCTCTATGGCTTCCTTCGCCAGTAAGGTTTTACTTCTAGTTCCATTACCCGAACCCGCTCCGGTACCACTACAGTCCAGTTCAACCCCCTGAACCCTGGAGGAGGATGACCGAACTGCAGTCTGTAACCGTTTTCTACAGTACGCAGGACCCATGTAGAAATATTCGGAAGGCATTTCCATGCGCCGAGATAATCTACTAAGGAACCAGCCTCTCGAGGCTGGCGTCGGGTGTTAGACGAGCCTCGCTTCCCAACCCCTGAAGCGGCTGACCGGCAGGGAGTAGTTGGGAACGAGCCTCTATGTGCGGACGCCGCGTGAGCTGCCCGGCCGCAAGTCCTTCGGAGGCGGCTGGAGCAGCGTGCGTTGGGAAATCGATGTGGCCCGAGGCGCCATAGACGGCGGGATTACCACATCGATTTCCCAGAGCGCCGGAAGAAGCAACCTCAGTTGCCCTTCCGCGGGAGGACCGCTCTGAGAAGCCCTGCCGTAGCTAGGACTTCTTCCTGCAGCCTTCCGCGCCTGAAGGACGCCTTAGATCGCCCTTAGGTGCTGAAGGCTGCTGAGAGCGCCGCCTCTGTTGCCAAGCTCCCGGAGGAGGGGGCTCTAGAGGCGGCGCTCTCTTTCTGCACCTGCCGGTGCGAGGAGCTGGTGGACGGCTGAGGCTGCCCACTCGGGCCAGCCTTCCCGGGCTTTGAGCGGCGAGGGAGGTACTGGTGGAAGGCCGCTGACTGACTCTTCGCCTCCTGGTGCCTGGAGACGACGGTATTAACCGCGTCCCCAAACAACCCAGAAGGCGAAATCGGGGAGTCAAGGAGGAAAGCTCGATCCCTCTCCTTTATCCCCGACAGATTCAGCCAGAGATGCCTCTCCACAGTCACCATGGAAGCCATGGAGCGGCCGATGGCACGGGCCGTCTCCTTGGTGATGCGGAGAGACAAATCTGCGGCCTTCCGCAGCTCCAGTATATCCTCCGGAGAGGACCCTCGCCCTCATCTAGCTCTTTAAGGAGGTCAGCCTGGTAGGCCTGCAAGATAGATAGAGTGTGCAGGGAACTACCAGCCCGCCCAGCCGCCATATAAGCCTTGCCCACCAAGGATGAGGTATCCCTGCAGGGCTTGGTGGGCAGCACCGGGCCTTAAGGGGCGACGCCGACTCGGGTGAAAGATAGCTCGCGAGAGCTCCTCCACCCGAGGCATCGCCCATAGCCCGCCGCGTGCCCCAGAACGCTGGAATAATCCAACACCGGGGATTGGAAACACGCGAAGAATAGGGCTTCTTCCACGATCTGCACACCTCGGTGTGCAGATCCGGAAGAAAGGCAAGCCCGGCGCGTGTTTGGACCCGGTGCGAGAGAAACCGGTCGTCCAGCCTACTGGGTGGCTGAACTTCCTGAGTCTCTTGTGGCCAATCGATATTTAATTTGGCCACCGCCGGTCAACACCTCGACCAGCTCCTCATGGGCGGGTGGATGAAGCGTTATATTTTGCACCTCATCCCCCGCCTCGATGCCCGCCTCCTCTGGTTCCTCGGAACCGGAGAGCACGAGCATCGGACCCTCCAACCCGGGGGAAGATGCCGCTGCCGGCTTCCACACGGGAGGAAGATCTCGGAACTGTCAGAGGAGGATTGGGAAAGTGCCGCAGCAGTCCCAAAACCCTCTGACAAATCCGCTGTGAACCCCATGATCTGCGACGCCGCTGCCTCAGCAACCGCGGGTCCAGAACCATGGGGCTCACGCAGGCTGGCCGGCCTCATCAAACACGGCCAGCCTAGAGCGAAGCAGCCTGAGTGTCAGCTTCGCAGTGTTCAAAGCGGCTCCCTCGAGAGCCGCCCGAGCATGCTGAGCACCCAGGCATTGAACACACAGCAGGTGTGTATCCGAGCCCGAAATATAGCGGGGACACGGATGCACACACTGCTTGTATTCTCTCACTCTTTCCATTCTCACACACTTTCGCAACTGGACAGACAACAGTAAATATGACAGACAGTTTGACAGAGAGCGCTATGCTGAAGAGCAATAACTGCCGCCATTACGCGCGGCTCCCTTTTATACTTCCGGGTATGCCGTCACAATGACGTCATCACGCACGACCAATCGGATTGGACTAGTGTTTATTCAGACTTCAGATTCGCTGATGCTTAGGGAGCATCCCCAAATCGTCGTTCCGACGCAGTGTGAGTTCCTCAAAGGGAACCACAGTAAAAGTTAATCCATATACATTATTAATCACTGTATTTTCACAGGACAGTTTAAACAGTGAAGCGTTGTCACAGAAGTGGTTTTGAATAACAGATCTGCAGTGAGACAGACGCACACTGAGGCCAATCAAGATTGAGACCGGAACTACTGCAGCAACCCAGGCTCCTGCTGACAGTTTAACCATCATTTTATTGCACATTATAGTTGGATATCGCAGTGGATTGCATATGGCCACATATCTATCAAAGGCCATGATCATTAGAATAGTATGGGATGTTGTTCCATATAAATGTGTAAAAAAAGCCTGGAAAACACATTCCACATAAGTGATGTAGCGCTCAGAGGGGTCTGTTAATAAGTCCTTCAGTAAACGCGGTATAAGTACAATTACTCCTATAACATCATTCACTGGTAAGTGACAGTAAAGAATGTGCATAGGCTGGTGTAAACTTTTTTCTGCTGAGATCTGAATCAAAATTCCAATGTTAGACACCATTGCAAAGATATAAGCAATCAATAGAAAAATGAATGTGATCTGTCTGGACTGAGGTGTAACTTTCAATCCCTCCACTAAGAGTACACTGTATCTGAATGTCAGGTTGTCCATTTGTGACCTAAAGTAAACATACAGATTAAGTAACAAAGACTTGTATTAACAACACGTTATCTCAAAGCATTGATACAGGCAGATCATACAGTATGTGCTTCCAAAGAGTACTCATATTATACACTATTGTTCAAAAGATACATAGGGTTTACAAAGTCATGTTAATCGTTATCATCTAGTATTTCTAGATAATTTGATCAAGGGAATTTGACTTTTGATTAGTCATTTACACTCACAGAACTCAAGAAATATTGTTGATCATGGAACAATTATCTAATAAGTTTGATATAATATGACTACATCTGAAATATTTTGAAAAGAAAAATGACAGATAGATGCACAGTTGTCACATCCCTTCATATACATAATTAATCTATTAGTCAGTGTTATTGGGTTATCATAAGTTATGAAAAGCACAACCTGCTTGCCTCTGAGTAGATTTAAGATGGCTTGACTATTTTATTTATGTGTCACCACAACCAAAGTATTGTCATCATACCCCAAGAGTGAATTTTAGCTATTTTCTGTGATTGGTGCACTGCTCACAGGGGTGTGTATCCCAAAAGCATTTTTTGCCAACTATGATTACATGTTTTGTTGTTACCATCAAAGTTCAAGGATTTGGTGTTTTCCAAAACCATAATTCTAACATATATTTGCAAACAGCATTGCAAATTGTGGTTGGAACTGCAGCTTGTTGTTAAAGATCAATTTGTAACTAATATGATAGGTGAACTTAATTAAATCACACAATAAAAATAAACAACACATTCTATAGATTTAGTCTCATATACAGTGGTGGCCAAAATTATTAGAACATTTGGCATCTGAGAGTCGTCTAATTAAGCCTGGATCTATCTGTGATGGAAAGAATCTGCTGGAACATTGAAAATGATGGACTGTCCCCCTCAAAGTCTGGACCTCAATCCATCGAGCACATTTGGGGCGAGTTGGAAAATAAACTGGACAGATCTATTGTACATTCAAAAGAAATCTTTTGGTTTCAGTTGCAGAAGTCTTTGGATAACATTAGTGTTGAAGCTATTAGAGGAAATATATTGACACTATGCCAGAGAGATGTGCTGCTCTAATTGCTGCAAAAGGTGGACATGCCAAATATTAAAGTTAAAAGATAAAACAGAACGACTCTCCTCATTTGATATTTGATGGTCAGAGCAATCATCACCATGTTTCATAAACATTATGGAAAAAAAATCATGTTTTGGAGGCAAAATGTCAATATTTGTCACCTGTGAGGTGTTCTAACAATTTTGGCCACCACTGTATATCTAAAGCCTCTGGGAATTATTTGATCATTTGGAAGAGGATGTTTCCCTTTTTCTTCCATACACATTGGTTCCACCCAGCTCAGAGTTTCTTGCATTCCCACTGGTTCCGTCTAGTTCTAAGTCTAAATGCAACCTCTTTCTCCTGCCTCCTCTTTCAAAATCACCTAGTCGGTCAGCCCAATACCTGCTGTCAGCATCTTGTCTCCTCTTCGACCTCTCTGGCTTCACTGTTGGACAGTCATGACACAAGGGACCATTATGCCACCTTTCCAGGAGGGGTAGTTTTGATTTTGTGCTTAGTTCCTGTTTGTAAGTGTTTCCTTTGCTGGTCTGTCTTCATGGTCTTTAATTAAGTTGTGCAGGTGTTCCTTTTTGTTATTTATCTGGCAGCGGCTATTTGTACTAAGTGGCACTGAGTGTAAATAGCAAATAGATTCTATTATAGAATTGTTCCTTAATGATAATTGCTATTTACACTAAGTGCAAATAGTGATAGATGCTATTTACACTAAGTGCAAATAGTGATAGATGCTATTTACACTAAGTGCAAATAGTGATAGATGCTATTTACACCAAGTGCAAATAGCGATAGATTCCATTTACACCAAGTGTAAATACCAAATAGATTATATTTACACTAAGTGAAAATAACATATTTTCTTAGCTATAGATAATATTTACAGTAAGTGCAAATAGCTGTAGATTCTATTTTCTAAGTTAAATAGCATACTAAGATGATATATCCTATATAAGTTGTTATATGCAACACTATATTAAAGTAGCAGTTCCCTTTCGTTCAGTCACTCCGAGTAACGTCAGTGACTGACGAATGGGGGTTTCGCTTAGAAGCCTATCAACTTTGAGATCTAGAAAGCGCCCAATGGCAGTGCCAATGTCATGGGCATGCGGAATTTGCATAGCGGACTCCGCCCTACCGCGTGGGTATATCAGGAAGAACGCTGGCAATATTGCATTATGTTTCTGCTTCGGAGCCAAGAGCACATACACTCTTCACTCCTCAAGCCTACTGAGAATATCGTCAGCTTCTTCGAGACAAGCACCCTTCCAGTCGGTGTTGGTGTTACGCCGTGTTCCAGCGATCGCATTCTTCCTGCCTGCTGATCTGTGCAGTGATCTGCATCCAGCTGGTGTGTGTTTCCCTGGGCGCTTCGGCATCGACTGCGAGGTTTTCCTCTCATTAAAAGAGCTCTCACAAGGCACGTCCTTTTCAGGATGTCTCGCCCGTGTGTTTCTGGGTGCGGTCAGTCTCTGCAGCCTTCTGATGGGAACGAGCACTGTCCGACGTGCTTGGGCTTACGGCACACTCAGGCAGCGCTCGTGGATGAGTCATGTTCCCACTATGGGAACATACCTATCTCGGTGCTACAATCAAGACTCCGTGATCTCCGTGCAGCCGCCGGAGTGAGAGTCCCCTCCACGAGAGGCGGCACTTTGGCTGGTTGCCAGGGTGATCTGAGGGTGACGGTGTGGAATACAGCCGGACACCCATCCAGCTGTCACCCAATTCCTTTCTTCCTGGAAGTGCATGAGGAGCTTGCACGGTTCTGGAAGTCCCTGTTGTCTTCCCGTGACCGTTTTGCGACCTCCGCCGCCTTCACTACCCTCGATGGGGCCGCGGCCACAGGGTACACCAGGATTCCCCCAGTCGAACGCTCTGTTGCGATGCAACTGTGTCCGCAGAGTGCTTCGACTTGGCGCGGCGATCCTAGGCACCCCTCCAAAGCCTGTAGGTTCACATCAACATTGGTGGCAAAATCATACAGAGCTGCGGGGCAGGTCACTACCTCTCTGCATGCCATGGCAACCCTCCAGGCTTACCAGACCAAGTTGCTATGCGACATGCACGAGGGAGGTGCTGACCCAGGGCTCAGAGATGAGCTGTGTGCAGCCACCGACCTTGCCCTCCGGGCGACGAAGGTGACCACGTGCTCCCTGGGTCCAGGAGAGACACCTGTGGCTCAACCTGGCCGATATACGTGACGGCGAGCGGACCCGGTTCCTCGACATACGCATATCCCAGGCTGGACTATTCAGCGGTGCGGTTGAGAACTTCGCCCAACAGTTCTCAGCCGCTCAAAAGCAGACTGAGGCTATTAAGCATATACTGCCCCGGCGGCCAGCTGCTGCCTCCACCCAGCAGCCTGCGTAGTCTCAGTCTGCTCGCTGCCGAGGACGCCCTCCAGCGACTCCCACCCCTCGTGCGCCACCCCAGCAGCAGCCTCCACCGGGGCCGCGCCAAGGAAGCCGCAGGAAGGCGCCCCAGTCCGCTCCAGCCCCGCAGCCCGCGAAGAAATGCCAGGATAAGTGGCGCTCCTGACACAGACAGCTCAGGGATGGGCAGTTCTTTGGAGGGCCGGGGGAGAATCTTTTGTTCAGCTGCAGGCCCCTGGGTGTGGTTAAAGAAAGAACAGAGAAACCCATCCATGAGCAGCCAGAGACCGGCGATGACAGTGTGCGCCACCCCCGGGTCCCGCCACTCGCATCCCCTGGGGACAGAAACCGGCTGCATCCAGAAACACACGGTTTGAATGACATCTTGATAAAGACGCAGGGTCAAACCATGTAGCTCTTTTAAGAGAAAGGAAATGCTCTTTTTGTGCTGAGGCACACAGGGGAGATGTTCGCTGCCCACAGTGGTTCCACGGGTGCAAGCTCACTGCGAGCACACAGCGCCCAGCAAGCTGTCAGAACAGCTGTCTCGTCTTCTTCCACAGACTTGTGACCGCGGTTGTGATGTGCCGTAACTCCAGCCGGAAAGAGCTCCTTCAGACTCGTATGTCAATGAAACAACAACACTCTTCGCAGGAACACTGAACAAAAACTATAATTTCGTTATTTTTCTAACCCAACTAATTACTCATCTGCGCTTCCAATAGGTTGCATGCACTTTTCTCAATTAAGGAGATATTAAATTTTGATTTTGCATTTTGTTAACTAAACTGTCATTCGTGTAGCCAAGTTCATAATGACCATGTTACAATATTTCAACAACATTGTTTATTTTGAAGCCTATGCTGTTTTCTTGTGCAAAATGAAATATTTTAAGTTAAATGCAGGCTAATATTGTGAAGATCAATATTTGTGTGCCTGCCTGACACAGTATTTTCACAGACGTCACATCTCTCATGGATGACAGTAGCCTATTTAAAATGGCATATATGCATCAGTTATATTATCAATTTAATTTACAGAGCAGTCCCTGCAAAGTTTTTAGAAGTGACCAGGATTAGTGTGTGTTGCACTCGCAAGACTCACAATGGCATCAGGATGGTTGCGCTCCATCGTGATGTCGGTCAGCCGTCACGCCACAACCCTACTATACATTACGATATACTTGAATGCACATTAAATGTGTAATGAAGCGGAGGACTCAGGGGCATCCATTTGCAGCTTTATTAAATACTCGTGGTCATACAGGCAGGGGTCAAACAACAGCAATAACAATGTCAAAGGGTAGACGAAGACAATCACAATACCAGGCAGTAGGTCGGGACAGGCGGCAGACAAGACAGGGGTAATCGGTAGACAGGCAGAGATAACAAGGCAGGCGGCAGGAAGGAAACGGGGTGAATAGGCAGTCCAAGGTAAGCAACGGGTAACCGTACACAGGGTTAAACGCTCAGAAATGTAGCCGGGGCAAAACAAGACTTCGCAATGGATGTGTGTGTATGCTGAGTATATATAGGCCAGGTAATGAGTGTCAGGTGATGAGTATCAGGTGTGCAGTGCTCAGTCCCGGTGTGAGGGTACATGGGAAATGGAGTCCAAGAACAGTCTAATACTCAGGTGAGGGTGCCCTCAGGTGGCGATCAGAGGGAGCCACAGAGACCGGGTTCGTGACAAAATAAAAGGCATTTAGGAGATTATCCACAAATTTTTCCCGGCCTTAATTTGAGACCGGCCTTTATTTGTTCATGCTGACCACACCCCGGCCACTATCAGAGGCCCGGCATTTAATTGAATACAGGCTTTTATTTGAGGAATTACTGTAATTATTTACAAAACTTGACTATACATCCATAAATTATTAATAAGTGATATGCAAACATATTAAGAATGTTTGTTAAATCAGTTATAAGTCATTTATAAATTATTATTTAACACATACATAAAGTATTAATAAGTGGTATACTACCATATATCCTATATAATTGATGAATAGTTTAAACTTTAGATTAGGGGATGCAGAAAGTGTTGTAAAATGCCCAATCAGGTCTGTGCCCTCCTTTCTCCTAGAAAGGTTGGAATGAAGACTGTCTTTTTCCACCCTGAAGGTTTACGTGACCACGGTCTTTGTGCGGGTTGGATACCTCAGAGTGTTCCGTATGCATCCCGTACTCGGGTCATATGTGTATTCCTAAATCCTCCCTGCAGGCAGGCATTGTGTTGCATATTTCCTCGTGGGATATGCTTCCCAGTGTACCTTGGTATTTGGCGTTGAGTCAAGCCCTTCTTTCATGTTAGTCTCACAGCAGGGAGCTAAGGTCAGTGCAGGACACTGAAAAACAGCCATTGTGGTGGATTAGACTGGGACCCCCATTCCGTCAATCACTGACATAACATAGAGTGACCGACTGAAAGGGAACGTCTCGGATATGTATGTAACCCTCGCTCCCTGAAGGAGGGAACGTAAAAGTCCCTGTGCCTCAACTGCTGTACCGCTGGTATGGACGGGGCACTCAGCCTCAGCTCCTCAGCAGGTAACATAATGCGAGATTGCATATACCCACGAGGTGGGGCGGAGTTGTGCTATGCAAATTCTGCAGACCCATGGCATTGTTTTGCCGTTGGCTCATTTTGTAGAACTCAAAGGGGATAGGCATCTAAGGGAAACCCCCATTCCGCAGTCACTGACATAACATCTCCATTCCCTCCTTTAGGGAACGAGGGTTACATATGTAACAGACGTTACTTACTAGGAAATAAAGTTGGAAGAACATAGTAGGCAAGCAAGCACATGTTTGACATAATCAGTGGTCTAGTGCTTGCAAATTAGATCATTGGTAAAATTCCTTTGTGCATGTGCAAACAGGTGCTCACACAACCATGGTTTATTTTATTTTTCCATTCAAGCAAGCCTAAGCAAAGTCATGCTAGCAAGCAAATGATGGAAGAAAAAGAAATAGCGGTGGCGGCACCACCTGATACTGGTGATGAAAATGGCCTTATCTGCGGGAAATGTTCTCTTATGTTGGAACAAAAGAGTCTTCGTACCGGATGAAGTGCCTTGTGTTTACCAAAAGATACTGAAATATTGGCGTTTCAAAACTCATTGTCCAACCTAAAGAAACAAGTTGAGGTAAGTTACTCCTGTGAACCTGCTGCATTGGTGTTGTTGTTAAAATTAAACCAGTTTATATATGTAACCAGCATTGTGAGCTAAATGTTTCTGTACTCAAATATTTAGAAATATTAGGAGATCTTTGAGGTAGTAACAAGTTACAGAAGAATGTTCAGACGTATGCACATCTTCAAAAGTGCCATACTGTCATTTGAGTTTTGCTTTAAAATAATTCCATCAAACAAAGCAAACAGACCACATTAATGAGCAACTGGACTGTGCCACAGAGCATCATTAACAAAGCTGTTGTGAAGTATATGGTTGAGGGGCTCCAGCCTTTCTGTGTGGTTGAACAAGAACCTACTAGAACTACAGCCAAATGTGAAAATAATGTCACTGCTGACCCTGCGCACTATGATTGATTATGCAGTGACTGAGGCCATGAGGGCAGTTGATCATATCGCCATCATCACTGACTGCTTGTCTGTCAGAAGGTGGAGCTTTATAGGTGTTACTGAACACTGGATCAACCCTGACAGTCTCAGCAGATGCTCAGTAGGTTCACACGCATTTGACGTGTTATGAATAATATCCATTCCGAGTTTAAAATTTGGGGAAAGATCCTAAGAACAACAACTAATAACAGCTCTAACTTTATAAAAGCTTTTCAGGTTTCTGGTGAAGATGAATAAAACAGTGATGCCATGACAAAAGTGATGGTGATGATCTCAATCTGAAGAGGATGAAGAGGCAGGTGAAGAGTGGAGTTTGTTGATGAGCATGATGACTTTGAGTTTCAGCTCCCAAAGCATCATTGTTGTGCTTGTCACCTGCTTAACCTAACAGCTACTGTTGATGCCATGAAAGCAACATTCAATGAGCCATACAAGAATGTGTACCGTTCAACATTTGGAAAATGTAATCATTAACAAAGTTCCAACCTGAAACAGATTTCCGTCAACAGGACGCTCCCAACACTGGCTCCTGGGACAGAAACCAAGGTTCCCTTTCAAGGGAACTCGCGCTGCGTCACCGCTTTGGGAACGCCTCTGCGTGATTGCGTCGTGAAGCACATGTGTAATCAGTCCAATAGAGAGACGGAACGTATAGGCGGGTGACGTCATAGACCCGGAAGGTATAAAGCATACCGGCAAACACACGCCCCTAGCTTCTGTTGCCTTCAGCAAGCGCTCTGTGTAACATTGTCATTGTCAGCTCTGTGTTTGTGTCTGAGTTCAGACTTTGTTTGTTTGTTTTCAAACAGACTTGTCAGAGGGGTTAGAGACGGGCCAGCCCTTTCTCTGCCTTCACCTGGCAAGTCCAGTGCTGCTTCTCTGGGTTCGGGAGCCCGCACTGCGGTTTCTCCCGTCCGGGGGGCACGGCCTCGGTGTTGCAGCTGTTCAGCTCTGAGGAGGTGAATGTCTGTAGCATTGTTGCAGGGGTTGAAGACTCGCCACTTCTAACACCTGCTAGTGAGGAGCTCATGGAGGTCTGAGCAGAGATGTATATATATATATATACCTTAAAGAAAAAGAAGAATATTTAAGGCCAGATCAGAAGCGCGCCTCAGTTAAAAGCAGGCTTATGAGTGCTTTCTGTCAGTGCCCTGATCAGCCTCAACGGGGCTTGCTGTTTTTCACAGATCCCCACACTGAGGTGTTGAGATCGTGGAAACAGCCATATTTTCACTGTGTTTAATTCCAAAAGCACACTTCGAGATGTAAAGCCCCACCTTTGCTCTTAGTCATTTAGAGCTGCATTAATATTGTATATATATTATATAATGCTACAAAGTGTACTCAGTGGCTCAGTGTACACTATGGCTTTCGTGCGGCATTTTAAGCTGCCCGATGTAAGCTCTGGAACAGTAAAAGCACACCGAGTACGAGCTCCTCACACCGGGCGCAGCGAATCAGAGCGCCGCCACTCGCACTCCTCCTCAGTAAGAGTGGGGTGGTGGGCGGCGCCCTCTAGCGTTGAGGAGGGCTGCGTCTAAGAGCCCTGACGCCTTAGTGCCCAGGGCTGTGAGGGTTTCCCCACCGGGGTCAGGCGGTGTTCACCTCTTCATATGGTGCCCGTCTGTCCTCGGCACCCTCACAGAGTCAATCCACCAACCCCTGCCCGAGGGCCGGCCCGAGGGCCAAACACATCTTGTCTCAGATCAGGTCCGAGGACTGGTTTGTCTCAATAGATCTAAAGATGCATAGTTTCATGTCTCCATCCTTCCTCAGCACAGGCAGTACCTGAGGTTCGCTTTCGGGGGAGAAGCGTACCAATATCGGGTGCTTCCCTTTGGTCTAGCCCAAGGCCTGTCCCTGGGGGCACCGTGTCAGCGTGCGTCTCTGATCACGGATGCCTCCCTGACAGGCTGAGGGGGGGGGGGCGACCATGAGTGGTCGCTCAACCCAGGGCTTATGGCAGGGCTGTCGGCATTTGTGGCACATAATCGCCTGGGAATGTTGGCGGTGCTTCAGGTTGAAGCACTTCCTGCCAGACTGGTCACTCTCCGTCTTTTATAATGGAGACAGTGGTGGCCTAAGACCAAGGGATTTCCCTGAGGGGAACCCTTTCTCACGTAGTCAGGGCAATGCGGCTGTGATCCCGCACCTTGGTTATGTGGAAAGGTCCTTGGTTTCAGCCCAAGGCCCGTCCCTGGGGGCACCATGTCAGCATGCGTCTCTGATCATGGATGTCTCCCTGGACGGGCTGGGGCGACCATGAGTGGTCGCTCGACTCAGGCCCTTTGTGAAAGCAGGCGTTTGGGAGTGGAGACTCCACACTGAGGTGTGGAGCTCCTTTTTGGGAGAACTTGGCAGGGCCCAAGTGGACCCGTTTGCCACACACGAGAACACTTATAGTCAGCTGTGGTCCTTCCTGGCGCCTCCAGCTCCTCCTGGACTGGACATTACGGTACAGGAGTGGCCAAGGCTGCCCCTGTACATTTCCCCGATTGCTCTGCTTCCGGGAGTTCTAGAAAGAGTGCGTCGGGACGGGGCCCTCCTTCTGTTAGTAGCTCCATTCTGGCCATCCCGAGTCTGGTTCTCAGACATTGTGTCGCTCCTTGACGGCTCTCCCCTGGAGATTCCGTTTGGGAGGGACTTTCTCTCTCAGGTGGGCGGTGCCATCCTGCACCCTCACCCAGAGCTGTGGAAACTGTGGGCTTGGCCTCTGAGGGGGCCCAGCTCATAAGTTATGGTCTCTCAACCGAGGTTGTGAGGCCACCCTACACTCTAGAGCTCCCTCCACGAGGAAACGGTACGTTGAAATGGAGACTCTTCACCTGAGGGTGTAGAGATCTCCTGTGGGATCCAGTTAACTGCCCTGCGGCGCGGTGCTGGAATTCCTGCAGGAGAGATTCTCCGCTGGGTTAGCTCCCTCGACACTAAAGGTGTATGTGGCGGCCTTAGTAGCGTACCACAATCCTTTGAGTGGGGTGTCTCTGGGGCGACACCCTCAAGTTACTGGTTTCCTCCGTGGCACAGGAGGTTAAGACCTGCTATGCGCACCAAGGTGCAGGCCTTTGCCTTCTGAGGCTCCTTTGAGCCGTTTGAAGGAGTTCTGAGAAGTTTCGTTCTTTTACAATCATTTGGCAATCCCTCCGAAGAGAATGGGAAGTTACAAGCTCTCTCTGGGGCACCTCGTGTTTGGAATTGCCCCGGTGTGGCTAAGGCCTTCCTACATCCTAGGCCGGGCCACATTCCTAGGTTCTCACTAATCCTGTGAGACCTGTAGTACTTCAGGCCTTCTATCCTCCTCCGCTCCAGACGTCAGACCAGGAAGAACTTATCTGCTTTGCCTGTTCGCGCACTAGACGCGTATGTCCACAGCTGAAGCCCTGTGGAGAAAATCAGAACTACTGTTCGTCTTTTTGGACCACCCTTGAGAGGGGGTCCGGCTTCAAAGCAGAGGAGAAGCAAGTGGGTAGTCGAGGCTATTCACTTGCTTAGGTGGCGGCCGGGCAGCCTTCCCCTTTGGCTGTCCGGGCCCACTCTCCAGGAGTATGGCTGCCTCTCAGGCAATTTTGGCAGGAGCCTCCCTGCAAGAAATTTGTGATGCGGCAGGATGATCATCGCATCATACCTTTGTCACTTTTTACGAGCTTGACATCAACTCTACTCCCGGGGCTCGGTGCTCGCCCACTAGACAATGTCACAGGCGAGCATTCGGCTCATATGGGGACGTGGGTATTCTCGTTCCCAAAGCGGTGACGCAGCGCGAGTTCCCTTGAAAGGGAGCGTCTCGGTTCGACTGTAACCTTAGTTCCCTGAATAGGGAACGCGACGCTGCGCCACCCTGCCATACTCCCCCGCATGCCCGCAAGCCGCCTTGCTTCAGTCTTTCTCAGAAGCTAGGCGTGTGTTTGCCGGTATGCTTTATACCTTCCGGGTCTATGACGTCACCCGCCTATACGTTCCGTCTCTCTATTGGACTGATTACACATGTGCTTCACGACGCAATCACGCAGAGGCGTTCCCAAAGCGGTGACGCAGCGTCTCGTTCCCTATTCAGGGAACTAAGGTTACAGTCGTAACCGAGACTTTTCTTCCATATGACTAGGGAACGAAGGCACCTGCGCGTTACCCTGATCATACGGAAAGGATTCCCTCTGGGGAAAACCCCTTGGTTTTCAGCCACCACTGGAGGGGTCTCATCAGAGGCCAAAAGGTATCACGTTGGACGCTGCTGCCACGTGACCCAGCACTCTCTTAAAGTGCTTCACAGTGATGCTGTGGCCTAGCCTTATTCCTGAGACCATCGCCAGTATGGTCTCGACACGCACGGGAGTTAAATGAGCCCGCATCGTTGTCGAGTCCCATACAATCCCCAGGAACATAGTCCTCTGGGACGGCATCAACACACTCTTCTTTGTGTTGAGTCTCAGCCCCAAGCACTTTATGTGGGCCAGGACGACATCTCGATGCTGAACTGCCATCTCGTACGACTGGGCCAATATGAGCCAGTCGTCGATATAATTCAGCACACGGATGCCCTGAAGTCTCATTGGACCCGGAGCTGCATCCATGCACTTCGTGAATGTGCGTGGGGAGAGAGCTAGCCCGAAGGGAAGCACTTGATATTGGTACGCTTCGCCCCCGAAAGCGAACCTCAAGAAATTCCTGTGGATGGAGATATGGAAGTATGCGTCCTTTAGATCTATCGTGACGAACCAGTCCTCGGATGATGGGAATAGTGAGCATTTTGAATCTGAACCTCCTCAGAGACCGATTCAAATACCTCAGATCTATAATCGGACGCAACCCTCCCTCCTTTTTGGGAATGTGGTTCGGTTCTACTTTGTTGTGTGGGTGTGGAAGGAAGAAGACGGGTCGGCGTGGCTGGGACTGCAATCTTTATTACTCAGAACTCGTTCAAACATAAAGTACGCTCGAGGGCGTTCAGCACACAAATACTCAAAACACTATCAACGTTCCACTCGGATTCAGCTCCTCTCTCAGGCGGCAGGCAGTGGTGTGCAGTCCCAGTACAGGTCTCTCTCTCTCTCTCCCCAGTCTGCTGCTGCTTAAATGCAGTCTCTCCACGCCAATTACTGCAATCAGACACAGGTGTTACTCGTCTGACCTACTTACTCCCGCTCGGCTCTGTTCTCTCTCTCCCGCTGCAGACTCCGCGGGGCCACGAGAATGCCGCCTCTCTTGCCAAACTCCCGGAGGAGGGGCTCTAGAGGCGACGCTCTCCTTCTGCACCAGCCGGTGCAAAGAGCTGCCGGACGGGGCAGCCTTCCCAGGCTTTGAGCGGTGAGGGAGGTACTGGTGGAAGGCCGCGGACTGCTTCTTCGCCTCCTGGTGTCTGGAAATGACGGTGTTAATGGCGTCTCCAAACAACCCAGAAGGCAAGATCGGGGTGTCCAGGAGGAAGGATATATCTTTCTCTTTATCCCTGACAAATTCAGCCAGAGATGTCTCTCCTCAGTCACAATAGAAACAATGGAGCGGCCAGTGGCACGGGCCGTCTCCTTGGTGATGCGTAGAGACAAATCTGCGGCCTTCCGGAGCTCCAGTACATCCTCTGGAGAGGGAACCTCGCCCTCGTCGAGCTCTTTTAGGAGGTCAGCCTGGTAGGCCTGCAAGATAGAGAGAGTGTGCAGGGAACTACCAGCCCGCCCAGCCGCCATATAAGCTTTGCCCACCAAAGATGAGGTGTCCCGACAGGGTTTGGTGGGCAGCACCTGGGCTTTTAGGGGCGACGCAGAGTCGGGCGAAAAATAGCTCACGAGAGCTTCCTCTACCCGAGGCATCACCCCATAGCCCGCTTCGCGTGCCCACGGAACATTGGAATAATCCTCAGCGCCTCAGCGACTGCGGGTCCAGTACCATGGGGCTTACTAGGCTGGCCGGCCTCATCAAACACGGCCAGCCGAGAGCGGAGCAGCCTGAATGTCAGCATCTCACAATGCTCACAAGCGGCTCCCTGGAGAGCTGCCCGAGCATGCCGAACACCCAAACACTGCACATAAAGCAGGTGTGTATCCGAGCCCGAAAAGTAGCGGGGACACAGATGCACACTGCTTAAACTCTCTAATTTTCTCCATCATTCACACACTTTCACAACTGGACAGACAACAGTAAATAGACAGACAATAACAGAGAGCGCTATGCTGAAGAGCAATAACTGCCGTCACTATGCGCCAGCTCCCCTTTTATACTTCCGGGTATGCCGTCACAGTTAAGTCATCACGCACGCCAATCGGATTGGTTTAATTTTCATTCAGACTTCAGATTCACTGTTGCTTAGGGAGCATCCCCAAATTCGTCGTTCCGACGCAGTGGGAGTTCCCTCGAAAGGGATCATTATATCAAATATTTCCATCACAACAGCTTCCCAAAGAACCCAGTGTTAATGTGACAGTAGATGGAGTTCGTTTTTTCGGAGCAGCAATGGATTTATGCAGTGTTTTTTATTATTTTCTACATTTCAGCTATGATTGTTTTATAAACAAGGCCCAGTTTGACGCTGGTCTCAACGATGAAGGTTCTCGGGCGTGCGTTGAAAGAAGGCATTGAGTAAAACTGCTTCAAATGTCTTTGTGTTGTTGGCGAACGGCGCGCAAGTAAACAACATGAATTTATAGTCAATTTATCAATGGAGCATGCAAAGTATGGTGTGTGTTTAAATACTGATAAACTGATATAAATACTAATATTTGTTTAGCTGACCCCTGTAGGTGTCTGTTTGTTTATCGTAAAACCACTCCAAACAACAATACACAAAGAGTGGGAAAATATGTTGAACTAAATTAATTAATTCATATTAAACCTAGGGGACGTTCACACAAAGTGTGCTTCTTCATTCAAATGAGCTACTGTTACATTGTTTTTCTATGTAAACTCACTAGTCTGACGTGCAAAACCGTTCCGCTTGCTACTGCTAACGTGAAGTCACATCCAATAGTCCATAACATAATGTCCTCATAAACCAGGAGTAAACACACACACAAATGTTGTAAAACTCGTGCATGACAAGCCCCTAAGCAAATATATACAGTTACAGTACATACCACATAGAAATGTCCTGTTGTAGTTATTGTTGCTGCTGCTCCTGTTCAATTTCAGCCTCTGAATCTGATTCTGGATCATATATGCATGGCTGAATCAGATTGATAGCCATGGTTGGTTTATTTAGGATAACGTTTTTCACACGTTTAAGGAACGTGGAAAAAACTTTCAGACGCTCTCAGACGCGCATGCTCTTGGCTCTTTAGCTCTGCCCATGCGATATGCCTCCAGCCGTTCGGTTTTATTCTGAAAGACTCTGTACAGCGTATCTTTCTTTTGTAAATACAATAAAACGAAAGACTTTTAGGAGATATGAAGGATCTAATACTACTCTATAGGTACTCAAGATTAACAGAAACAGTGTTTCTTTAAAGGATCCAATGTAAGTGAGAATTGTGCATGTATCATATCATTATTTAACAAAATGACAAAAGGGGTAATAAAGGGGAATAAAGGGGTAACTATCACTTACTTAGAGAAACTCGTTCATGCTTTCATCACCAGCAGGGTGGACTATTGTAATGGTCTTCTCACTGGCCTTCCCAAAAAAACCATTAGACAGATGCAGCTCATACAGAACACTGCGGCCAGGATTCTGAGCAGAACAAGAAAATATGACCATATCACGGCAGTCCTCAGATCTTTACACTGGCTTCCAGTTACATTTAGGAGCGTCGGACTGCCCTTAAAAAGTCTGGAATATATTTTATTTTACCTGGATATTTTTATTTCCTAATTAAATTTCATAATGAATGTCAGATTAACTGTAATGTAATTGTATTGGCTGGTAGTTGACTGACTTACTGACTACATTTTGTATACTAAGGCCCTTCTCCCCCGATCGCTCAGTTTGGTCAGACAGCCAGCTCTAGGAAGAGTCCTGGTGGTTCCAAACTTCTTCCATTTACGGATGATAGCGGACACTGTGCTAATTGGGATTTTTCTGTACCCTTCCCCAGATCTGGTCTTGAATGTCTACAGACAATTCCTTGGACATCATGGCTTGGTTTGTGCTCTGACATGCACTGTTAACTGTGTGACCTTCTACATTTTCCTAAGTAAAATTTTGGAAAAAGTTGTGGCTTCACAATTGAGATCATACTTAAATGCTAATGGCCTATTTGAACCTGTTCAGTCTGGATTTCGCTCGTCACATAGCACTGAGACTGCTCTTTGTGTGTCTAATGATATTCTTCTGTCTATGGATTCAGGGTTAATAAACATTTTGATTCTTTTGGATCTTAGCTCTGGATTCGACATAGGCCATCCTTGCCTGACTCACTTACTGCATGCATCAGGGATACCAAGCATTGGATGTCCTTGAATTTCCTTAAATTAAATAATAACAAAACTGAAATACTGATTATTGGCTCTGCAACCTCTTTAAAAAGGATAGACCTGTCCTTTGAAATTGATGGGGATTATGTTACACCTTCCTCATCTGTCCGTAATCTTGGTGTTTTATTTGACTCATCTCTATCTTTTGCCTCTCACATTTCTTCTGTTGTTAAAAACTCTTTTTTCCATCTTCATAATATTGCAAGTCTCCGATCTTCTCTCACTCAAGCTGATGCTGAAATTTTAAGTCATGCATTAATCACATCCCTTCTGGATTATTGCAATGCCCTATTTCTTGGTCTTCCTAAAAAACTCATTTCATGGTTTCAGTATGTTCAAAACTTAGCAGCCAGAGTTCTCACCTCAACCAGGCCGCTCTGCTCACATAACTCCTCTACTGCATGATCTTCACTGGCTACCTGTGGCATCACGTATTCATTTTAAAGTCTTACTTCTAACATTTAAGGCATTAAATGGTCTTGCACCTCCATATCTGTCTGCCTTACTCCACCACTACTCTCCTGCTCAGTCCCTCAGATCATCTGAGCTTGGTCTTTTGTCCACTCCTCGTTTAGGGTTGTCCACTATAGGTGGTAGGTAATTTAGTGTTAATGCTCCTAAATTATGGAATTCACTTCCCCTATCTCTTCGAAATATCTCATCTCTGTCTACCTTCAAGACCCAGCTAAAGACTTATTTATTTAATTTGTATTTTGGATAATGTGGCTTATAAGACCTGTGCTTGTATTGTATATGTGGGTGTGTTAATGTATTTTTGTGTATATGGACAAATGTCCTGTCTAACACTATGTAAAGCGGCCTTGAGCTGTGGAAATGCGCTATTTAAATACAACTTTTTCTTCTTCTTCTTCTTATATAGACAGGTATGTGCCTTTCCAAATCATGTCCAGTCAGCTGAATTTACCACAGATGGACGCTGATCAAGTTGTAGAAACATCTTAAGGATGATCAATGGGAAAAGGATGCACCTGAGCTCAATTTTGAGTGTCATGGGAAAGGCTGTGAATACTTATGTACAGGTGATTTTCTTTATATATACAGGACCTTCTAAAAAAAATAGCATATTGTGATAAAAGTTCATTATTTTCCATAATGTAATGATAAAATTAAATGTCATATAATTTAGATTCATTGCACACCAACTGAAATATTTCAGGTCTTTTATTGTTTTAATACTGATGATTTTGGCATACAGCTCATGAAAAACCCAAAATCTCAAAAAATTTGCATATTTCATCTGACCAATAAAAGAAAAGTGTTTTTAATACAAAAAAAGTCAACCTTCAAATAATTATGTTCAGTTATGCAGTTCAATACTTGGTCGGGAATCCTTTTGCAGAAATGACTGCTTCAATGTGGCGTGACATGGAGGCAATCAGCCTGTGGCACTGCTGAGGTGTTATGGAGGCCCAGGATGCTTTGATAGCGGCCTTAAAGGGGGTGGGGTGGGGGTGAAACACTCAGTTTCAGTCAGTCTCATGTCAATCTTGAGTACCTATAGAGTAGCATTGCATCCTGCATATCTCCGAAAAGTCTTTATTTTTATTATAATTATAAAAGAAAGATGCGCTGTTCCCAGGGCTGGTGTTAGCCATTTGGGTGCCCTAAGCACAAATGCGGTGTTTGTGTACTGTGTATAATTATTTTGTATATATAATTTATATAATTTGTATAATTATTTTGTATATGTAATTTATATAATTTGTATAATTATTTTGTATATATAATTTATATAATTTGTATAATTATTTTGTATATATAATTTATATAATTTGTATAATCATTTTGTATATATAATTTATATATACAAAATAATTATACACAGTACACACACATATATCATGTAGACACAAATTTTTATTTTGGATGCGATTAATTAAGATTAATCTTTTTCCAGCCCTAATAATTTAACAACTCTGTGAATATGAAAATATACAAACACTGAGATTGTGTTTTTTTTTTTTTCTAATTGCAGTTTCACCAACAGATGTCGCCCTTGGCCGAACCTCTTGAAAATGACTGCATGCCATAGTACAACAACGATAAATATTTATCTAAGCGGTCTAATTTGGCAAAATCACATCACGTTCAGTTGCAGGGTTTTTCTAATGTTCAGACTGAGGTAGATAGACATTGTATTGAAGCAAAGAAATTACTATAGGGAACGTTCTGCACTAATAGCTATATTCACACGTGACACATCTGTAACGTACAGGGAAAATTATCTTTATTTGTCATTCAAATATGACGATGAGGACCCCAACGATTGGCCTTCCTTTCCTTCTCAAACAAACTGCATATTTTACAGCCCAAGTTTCAACATGCAGGGCTAAAAGCCCCGGATCTTTTGCACTACTAGCGACGCGGATGCGCCAATGCCCCTGGAAGGGCTACAAAACTAACATTTTTATTTAAAACATTGTCTTACCTGCAAGCGACGCGCAAGCATCATCCCGGTGTCTCTTCTTTTTTCTTTTTTCTGCCCCCGACTCTTGGTGCCTTTTCGAGACCATGTCTGAGGTCAGTGTCTGCCAAATTTGACATTGATTGAGGCATAATCGAACAGACCATTGCGAGGTTGGGAAGGGGCGGGCACCAGAGGGAGACTGGCACAGAGATTCACAACTAATTTGGTCTAGGCCTATATTACTTTTGTATTGCTTTTGTATATTAACATGCTTTAAGAAATATTTTATTTGTTATTTATACTAGTAGCCTATTGTGATGATATTTTTGGTGCCCCTCCAAGCACTTGGTGCCCTACGCGCAGTGCGTGATGTGCGTGTGCGGAGCGCCGGCCCTGGCTGTTCCGTGTCTTTCCGAAAAAAACAGAGCGGGTGTGGGCGGAGCTAAAGAATGTCGAGCGTGCGCCACTTTTACTGTTTTAAGTGCATCTGAAAACTGTGTCATCCCTAAAAGCGGGAAGTTTTTCACGGGCAACATACATTTGAGAATAATCACCTTGCTAGACTACAACCAAAACGAAGCAGTCTTACTCACCGCCTGCGGTTCCAACATTGGGACCTTTATTGTTGGGACCGCTCCATCCTTCAGTATTAGGCGATCTGAAAATGTTTATTAAACAATCGGCACCGAAATGCAGGGACCAGACATAAACATTTGCGCAACTCAGTTGCTGATCCGGAAAAGCAAATTCCATCCACTGTTGCCTTAACGCGGGGTTATTTGCCAATCTGTACAGGACTGTCTTGGCCTGGCAACCAAAAACACACTTTTTTGGTAACATTGTTAATTTCTTGAAGTCACATCACCTGTGCATCACAGCCTACGAGCCAACGCTTTGATGGGCGTAGCCTATTGCTTTCGCTTGCTCCCTATTGCTCTCTCTCTCTCTCATACTCTTTTCCGAAACTTTCCGAAACTTATGACTAACAGGAAGTAGTATTTTTGGCAAAGAAATATTCCTATCAAACGTCCACCTTAGCTTTTGAAACTTTGTCCATGTTTAGCATGGGAATCCAAGTCTTTAACAGTACAAAAATATCATTATGCATGAAACAGCATTTCACTCCCCCTTTAAGCTCATCCAGAGTGTTGGGTCTTGCGTCTCTCAACTTTCTCTTCACAATATCCCACAGATTCTCTATGGGGTTCAGGTCAGGAGAGTTGGCAGGCCAATTGAGCACAGTAATACCATGGTCAGTAAACCATTTACCAGTGGTTTTGGCACTGTGAGCAGGTGCCAGGTCGTGCTGAAAAACGAAATCTTCATCTCCATAAAGCTTTTCAGCAGATGGAAGCATGAAGTGCTCCAAAATCTCCTGATAGCTAGCTGCATTGACCCTGCCCTTGATAAAACACAGTGGACCAACACCAGCAGCTGACATGGCACCCCAGACCATCACTGACTGTGGGTACTTGACACTGGACTTCAGGCATTTTGGCATTTCCTTCTCCCCAGTCTTCCTCCAGATTCTGGCACCTTGATTTCCGAATGACATGCAAAATTTGAGCGACAGTCCAGTGCTGCTTCTCTGAAGCCCAGGTCAGGCGTTTCTGCCGCTGTTTCTGGTTCAAAAGTGGCTTGACCTGGGGAATGCGGCACCTGTAGCCCATTTCCTGCACACACCTGTGCACGGTGGCTCTGGACGGTGGCTCTTCTCCACAATCTTCCTCAGGGTCCGGTCACCTCTAAGCGTTGTGCAGTGTTTTGCCACACTTTTTCCTTCCCACAGACTTTCCACTGAGGTGCCTTGATACAGCACTCTGGGAACAGCCTATTCGTTCAGAAATTTCTTTCTGTGTCTTACCCTCTCGCTTGAGGGTTTCAATGATGGCCTTCTGGACAGCAGTCAGGTCGGCAGTCTTACCCATGATTGCGGTTTTGAGTAATGAACCAGGCTGGGAGTTTTTAAAAGCCTCAGGAATCTTTTTACAGGTGTTTAGAGTTAATTAGTTGATTCAGATGATTAGGTTAATAGATTTTTAGAGAACCTTTTCATGATATGCTAATTTTTTGAGATAGGAATTTTGGGTTTTCATGAGCTGTATGCCAAAATCATCAGTATTAAAACAATAAAAGACATGAAATATTTCAGTTGGTGTGCAATTAATCTAAAATATATGAAAATCATTATATTATGGAAAATAGTGAAATTTTATCACAATATGCTAATTTATTTAAAAGGACCTGTATATGTATAAAATTTGCAAAGATTTCAAACTAACTCTTCACATTGTAATTATGGTGTATTGTTTGTATAATTTTGAGGAAATAATGAATTTAATCAATTTTGGAATAAGGCTGTTACATAACAAAATGTAGAAATATGAAGCACGTGTGAATACTTTCCAGATGCACCGTAAACTAAAACAAAACTTTTAAAACTGTTTTATGGAGTTTATTTTTCTTTATTAAACAAGTCATTGAACAAACTATACTTCCATCCCTCAGCCTCGTTTCCATTCCTATCAAAAACTGAGAATTTTGTGATACTAACAATCTAGGGTTGCCTTAAACTAAGCTCAAAGATTCTTGCTTTCTGTGCATGTGCAAATACTGATGGGGAAATGTTGTTTGCGTTATTCCATTTTCTTCACTCTATTTTGTTGTTGTTGTTTTTTTTCAGACATATTGTTTAATACATCCTTGTTATCATATAAAGTAATTATATAATACACTTGAAATGATGAAAAGAACATATTAACAATAACTGTTCATATTTATTTACTGCACACCAGTTGAAAATGATGCCTTTATTAATTATGCTGTCTGTTATCACATATTTATGTTATACATGCAATGTTGCCTGCTTTGTCTGCTATGCCTATACACACAAGAAAATTATTTTTTTATGCAAAGTTTAAACAGTCTTTGTCTTATTTCCTTGATTTGTAAACCATATATTATGGGATTCAATCCTGGTGGTATAACATAAAACATTACACTCCCAAACTTCCTACTCTCAGCATACTCAGAAAAACGATGGAGAAAAATTGGGACACAACCAAAGATTATCATGATCACATAAACAGCCAAATGAGAGCTGCAGGTTTTTATTGCTTTGCTGTTAGTTGCTTTGTTTTTGCTTTTTATACATGCCATCGCTATTCTGAGATATGTCAATAACACCCACCCTAGTGAGGAGGTGAGTAAAACCACAGTAAAAGTTAATCCATATACATTATTAATCACTGTATTTTCACAGGACAGTTTAAACAGTGAAGGGTTGTCACAAAAGTGGTTTGGAATGAATGATCTGCAATGAGACAGACGCACAGTGAGGCCAATCAAGATTGACACCGGAACTACTGCAGCAACCCAGGCTCCTGCTGACAGTGTAACCATCATTTTATTGCTCATTATAGTTGGATATCGCAGTGGATTGCATATGGCCACATATCTATCAAAGGCCATGATCATTAGAATAGTATGGGATGTTGTTCCATATAAATGTGCAAAAAAAGCTTGGAAAACACACTCCACATATGTGATGTAGCGCTCAGAGGGGTCTGTTAATAAGTCCTTCAGTAAACGCGGTATGAGGATAGTTGTTCCCATAATATCACTCACTGGCAAGTGACAGAAAAAAATGTGCATGGGCTGGTGTAAACTTTTTTCTGCTGATATCTGAATCAAAATCCCAATGTTAGACACCATTACAAAGACATAAGCCATCAACAGAAAAATAAATGTGAGCTGCCCAGACTGAGGTGTAACTTGCAGTCCCTCCAGTAAGAGTACACTGTATCTGGATGTCAGGTTGTCCATTTGTGATCTAAAGAAAACACACTAAGTGACAAACACTTGTATTTGTAAGATATAACTAGGATTATTCTAGTTATGTCACGCTTTATCTATATCTATTTCTTCATGTAGAAAGTTTACTACTCAATTTTACAAAGGGAGTCCAACAATTATGCAATATGAATTGATATAATATGAATACATCTGAAATATTCTTTACTTACCAAGTAAAATGGCTAATAGATATACAGTTTTCACGTCACTTCATATACAGAGGCATCTAATCTATTTTTCAGTGTTATTGAGTTATCATTAGTTATGAAAATCACTCCCTGCTTGTCTGAGTAGATTGAAGCTGGCTTGACCTTTATCTGTCACCACAACTTAAGCTGTGTCGTCATACCCCATTGACTCTTTGATCTCTTTTCTGTGATTGGTGCACTGCTTACCAGGGGTGCATTTCCCAAAAGCATTTTTAAACAACTATGATTGCATTTTTTATTTTATTTCATTTTTTTTTTATTAAAGATGTTTCATCAGTTGAACAATCGGTATGTTATTAAACAACAGTGCACTTAATTGAATACCTTCTAACCCTCACAGTCTCATTTTCATTCCTATCAGAAATTACATACAGCGCTACATTGACTAAGGTCTATCTCATAGGCCACAGAATCAGCTTATGTGATTGCTAGTATATGTAGTGTTAAAGGGCATATCAGTCTGTGCTATCTAGAGTTTCATGATTGAACAATGAATTAAATTGTAAATAATAAGGATACACATTAAAGAAATATACATATTAACCAATATTAAAGGACACATTCCAGATCATTGAACCTCAGTATGTGATGGAGAATTGTCTATGTATAGTCCATCATACAACTGAGAGTATCCAAAGGATTTTGGTAGCTTATTTTAAATGTAACTTGTTAATTATAGCAAAATTGCCATAGCCTCTAATGATATTGTATAAGCACAATGGAAATGGTGCTTTATTCCATTTTCGTCATTCTATTTTTTTTATTTACACACATTTTGCTTAATATACCCTGGTGAAAAACATTTATACTTTATTGTATTGTTGTAATATTTTTATTTAGTATATTTTCTTAAAATATATTTTAGAAAAATATACTTAAAGTTATGTGTACTTTTTTAAAGTGTACTTATTTGAACATTACTTTAAAATATGTTTTTAGTATATTTTAAACTGTATGCTCAAAATTGTCATTGTAACAATGCACTGAAAGTATAATATCCAGAATTTATAGTATATTTAAAGTTAAATTTGAGTATCATTTTTAAGTTAATTTATTCATGCTTTGAATTCACTTTATTACTTTCAGAAAATGTTAAAATGTATAATGCATTAAAAGCCCTTTTTTTTTTTTTTTGCTGGGCAGATATGCTGTCCTGTGTGCTAGTGTCCCCAGGGGAATGGAACCTCCATCCCCAAATGGTTCAATTTATATGGAATGTTTTCAAGGAGCGCAGAGGTCAACCTACGAAGACTGGAACTGTCATTGCCAAATATTTTTCTCAAAGGCCCAGCTGCCCACTTTATGCTTTTCCTCCGGTCTCGCTCTTCCCCCAAGTCATAAAGAGAATCAGGGAGGGCAGACATACAGCCCTATAGTGGCCCCTCTCTGGTAAACCCAGCTTTGGTTTCCCCAGATGAATCAGCTCCTCTCAGCAGCCACATGGTCAATTCCATAAAACAGGAAAAACCTTCTTTCCCAGGCAAACTGAGCACTATTGTCACAAGGTGACAAAATTCCAACTTTCAAGGCGGAACTAATGTTCGCCGCGATTGCCTCCCGCCGGACCAATAACAACGAAACACCTGGGTTCTGGGTTAGTGAAAAATCCCCGCAAATGGGGTGATCAGCGGAAATCGCCGGCAGCTGTGCAAGTTGGGACACGTTGCCATTAGGGTAGGATAAAAGGATAGAGGATGCACCAAAGATAGAGCTGTTTTTGGGGGCTGTGAATCTCGGAGGAAGCGTGAGATGTGGAGAAGAGGAAGTGGAGCTGGCAAAATGGGCACAGCATTGTGAGTTTGGGAGAAAGAGAACGCCGTCTCAACCGGAAGGAGGAAATCGCTGGACAGTAAGATCGTTTGTGAGAGACTGTGAGTAGTCCAATCGATCTCCATCCTCTCTCTCTTGTCTATGGGACTCCCTGACGTGAATGCCAGGTCAGAAAATGGGCGACGGCCATTTACATATGTATTTCCCACTAAGGTGTTGAATTGCAGTGATGAAGTGATGTGATGCACTGTTTTGATGTGTGAAGTGTGAACTTAAACCCGCCGGGTGTCCACTACTTACCTGAGTTTTCTGTCATGTTCTAAGACTTAAGAAGAGGCTAACCCTGATGTACTTCACAGATATTTGAGTGTACTATCTGACAGCCCATTGTGAAGAGGGACACGTAGGTGAATGCTTAACCGACTGCTTTGCAGTAAATTCCTCCAGTCGTAAGTTCTCTCTGTCATTGCTGAGAACGAGGATTACGTACCTGTGTATTCACCTGTCTGCTTTGCAGTGAACTTCCCCCGTTGTAAGCTCTGTGTCTGCCAGTCCTTCAAGAGGAATTCATACCTGAATACTCACTTGACTGCTCTGCAGCGAAGCCCTCCAGCCTGAACTTCTCCCGTTGGAAGCTCTGTGTCTGCCAGTCCTTCAAGAGGAATTCACACCTGAATACTCACCTAACTGCTTTGCAGCGAAGCCCTCCAGCCGTAAGTTCTCTGTCTGTCATTGCTGAGAAAGAGGATTACGTATCTGTGTATTCACCTGTCTGCTTTGCAGTGAACTTCTTCCGCCGTAAGCTCTGTGTCTGACAGTCCTTTAAGAGGGTTTCATGCCAGAATACTCACTTGACTGCTTGCAGTGGAGCGCCTCAGCTGTCAGTTATCTGCCCGTCACCTGCAGAAGAAGAGGAGTACGTACCCGAAACCCATACCTTAACTGTTCCACCACAGTCCCTTCGGTCGTAAGTCCCGACCCGTCCTCCCCCTGGAAAGAAGAAGGGAATACGTCACTCGAAATACACACCTGAATGGTCCTACCGCAGCCTCCTCCCAGTTGTGAGCCCTGACTCATCTCTCCCATTGGAAGACAGCGAAGCCACTCACCCGAGCACTCCCCTACATTGCACTCTGTGGGCCTCCGGCGGGTCCGCAGGACGGAACGACCCTTCCCAGAAAAGACTCCCCATTTTAGATCCCCTTTTCCATTTTTATATTCAATAAAATATTTTGTTACTTGAAGCTCTGTCGTCCTTGCCGGGTCTCTGTCCGACTCCCCAAGGGTTGTAGGGGTCTTGGGGGTGGGTGCAGCCTAATTGGCCTGCCCCGTGACATTATCATCGAAGCTAGAGCTTCCTCAGCCAGGAACCAGGACCCAGCCTTGTGTGAAGTATCACCGATACTTTCCACCGATACTACTCCATCCACGCTCAAGGTCAATGCACGATGGCTGACCAGTCAGTGGGCAGGATTGACATGATTGACCGTTTCCTAAAACGCCAGAAGCGAGAAGGCTCACTCCACAAGATGGCCTCTTCCTGGCTGTGGTCAAGTTATGTATCTATTGGCAATATCTGTAGAGCGGCTGGCTGGTTGTCGCTGTCTACCTTTGCCACATTTTACAGTTTGGAAGTCCCTTCTGTATTAAATGTAAATGTGCGATTCAATGTGACCACACGAATAGTTGTGGTGATGGCACCTGTGTGTTGGGCTTGCCGTCTGCGGCTCTGGTGGCTGCTTGTCTGGTTCTCTGTTCTATTTTTAAACTGTTACACGCTCTTAACCTACGACCGCCAAGCACTTTTGGATATCCGGAACTTGGTGGCGACCTCATTATCAAACTTTTACACCTTAGATGTGAACTGCTCTTTTAACGAGACTTCTGAGTCGTCCACATCGGCTGTCCCGGGACATATCTGCCGGTGGCCCTTCAGCATCCCGCAGAGAAAGCGAAGGAGGAAACGACGGAGGGTACATTGTGAAGCTAAAAGCTTACCTGCGGGCTGGCCTTTTCTCAGATCCTTCCCACGATTCGCTTCACGGTGGTGCCACTACCTGGCGCCCTCGGGATGGGGCATACCGGTGGCTTCGTCATGTTCTCCCCGTGCACCAGAGCCCTGTTTTTCGTTCCGGTCTGTACCGCGACGGCTTCGGGCGTCGGGGAGTGATTCACAGAAATCTGCGCACGCTGAAAAAAGCGTCCTCATCTCCTACTATCATCCCTCCACCGAAGATGGCATTATTAAATGCCCGTTCTCTGGTGAACAAGACCTTTTTTACTGAATGACTTTTACTCAGATCACAAATTGGATTTTATGTTTATCACGGAATCATGGCTAAAGGTTGGTGATCTAACGCTGTTTTCTGAACTGGTCCCTGCTGACTGTACATTTTTTAAATCTCCTCGTCTGAATGGATGCGGGGGTGGCATAGTTACTATTTTAAAGAACTCCCTCTCTGCACGCTGTCGATTGGTCCCTGGAACAGCCTTTTCCAGCTTCGAAGCTCCGTTTCTTCACTTGGACTGGAACGGTCCTGTATGTTTAGTGGTGATTTATCGTCCTCCGCACTCCACCAAGGACTTCATACAGCATTTCACTGAATTGATTGGCAATATTGCCACAAATTACGACCGCTTTTCTGATGAGGAAAATGTTTAATTAAATACAAGTAATCTTTAAAGAATTGCTTGAAGTTATCTTACTAAGTTTGTCCTGCAAATTAGTTATAGACTTTCAAATCAATTCTCAATAAGGGATTACTGCTTTACGAGAGCATAAGAAGCATTAACTTTACTGATCAGGACAAATTAATATTTTGTATGTTCGTACAGTTATGTTACTAAAATCGTAGCACTAGGCAGCTTTAGGTAACGTTCAAGATTGTATGTTTTATTGACTTTGTGTATGTAGAAGAATAACAGCTTCAATTCAAAAATATATTTTGGAAGTTTAATAAACACAGACTAAAGATAACACTACAATTCACACATATGCATAAAGAGAGTAGAAATATAGATAGGAAATGAGAGAGAGAGAGAGCGAGAGAGAGAGAGAGAGAGAGCGAGAGAGAGAGAGAGAGAGAGCGAGAGAGAGCGAGAGAGAGCGAGAGAGAGCGAGAGAGCGAGAGAGAGCGAGAGAGAGCGAGAGAGAGGCTTAACAATATCTTTATTAGACCATTTGTTCTTTTACCTCAAAACAATTTTCTTACAAAAATTTCATTTCATAATTTAAAATCCTACACATTTAAAAACAACATTTCATTTTCTCCAACCTGACAAAGTACTCCCCCCACTGCCCAGATTTCAGAAAACATAACCATATCACTGACCAATTTATAATATGTATACTCTATCTTGATTCTAGCAGTTATCATCCCTTTTAGAACCATTTCAGCATTGATTGGACCTATTCCTAACATTTTATTTTTCCTAGTTTTCCATATTGACAATTTGGCTAAACCCAACAGAAAATTCAGTAAACATTTCTTCCTCCTTTCTTGAAAATTATAAAATGGACCACTTATAAAAATCTGATAAGAAAAAATCTCTCCAAACTTTATAAAAACTTGTGTTAAAAAATTAAACATTTCCTCCAACCTAAAACAATCAATAAATAAATGATTAACTGTTTCTTCTAAACCACAAAATAAACACGCTGTCCCCACTGCTGGATTAAGGTGTGCCACGTGTCTGTTCGTAGCTATAGCCCCGAACATCAGTCTCCACTGCAAATCTGCAGTACGCTTCTCAACAGGCAACTTGTATAGAGACCTCCAACATGCCTTAAACTTTGTCCCAAACACTTCTGACCACCTCCAAGTCTTCACTCCTCTTAGCACAGTCTGATGCGTAACTTTTACACACGTTACATAGAGTTCTTTCTTCTTAATGTCCTGAAAACTCCCCAACTCGGGGTACTCAAAAGATAACATTGAATGTCCAGCTTCCTCCATCTCCTCTTGCACAGCCGCAGAAACTTTGATGGGTGGAAATGTATAATGCCCATTCCAGACCTGTGAGAGTGCCTCTCTGCAGGCCCCAGGTAGAGCTGCCAACACCTCCTCCATTATTCGTCTCACAAGCCGAAGAGATCTCAACCCCGTCACACTCTGCAAAGACTCTGCTGTTTTCCAGTCATCACCACTTCTCAGATCCCCCAACTTGACATACCCAGCCTTCACAAAACAGCTTTCCACAGATTTAGAGGACAAAATCCTTGTTCTTATTAATGGGTTATGGAACAGCGGTTCTCCCATTATCCAGTCCTCAGGTTGTGAAATGTCTCTGTGTATAATAAATGTCTTTGTCCACGCTGTTATCATTGACTTATAAAAAGGTGTCAACTCTTTCAAATCCACTTCATCACTTTGCAGTAAAAAAAGCTGCTTATCATACAATAATCCAGATGTTTTCCGGAGAAGAGCACAAGCAACATTAATCCACCCAACATTCTCCTCGTACAATAGTCTCTGGGCTGCTTGTAATCGAAAAGCATTTATGCGGCCGTACATCTATTAGACTTTGCCCTCCTTCGATCACTGGTAGATAAAGTGCCTGCCGAGGAATCCATTTTTGGCCAGACCAGAAAAAGTCCACCAGTTTCCTCTGGATCTCCTTAATACTGTCATCTGGTGGCTCAAGCACATTCAGTTTGTGCCATAACATAGAGGCTGCCAGGTTGTTTGTAATTAGGACTCTGCCTCTATAAGATAGTTCGGGCAATAGCCAGTTCCACTTAGACAACTTGGCAACAACCTTTCCAAGCAGACCCTCCCAGTTCTTTTCTTTATACTTATCAGTACCCAGATACACCCCCAAAACTTTCAAACCTTCCTTTCCCCACTTCAGTCCTTCAGGAAGTTTAGGTAGTCCAGTATCAGCCCAAGACCCACAGCAAACCCTTCACACTTTGCCCAGTTTACCTTGGCTGAGGAAGACTTTTCATAAAGGTTCAAACTTTTACAAAGTATCTGAATATCATTTTGACCAGAAATAAAAACATTTACATCATCTGCATAAGCAGACACAGAATACCTTAGCCCTGAATTTTCTCCTGGTATCATTAAACCTTTTAACTCATTTCTTAATTTACACAGTAAGGGTTCTATGGCTAAACTATAAAGTTGTCCTGATAGAGGACATCCCTGCCTGATTCCTCTTTTAACCGAGATTGGACAACTCAGGCCACCTCCTATTTTAAGCATTACTGAAGCATCTTCATAAAGTATTTTTATCCAAGAAATAATATTCTCCCCAAATCCAAAAGTTTTTAACACAGTAAAAAGGTATTCATGACCTACCCGGTCAAAAGCTTTCTCTTGGTCAATAGATAAAAAACCCACATCAAGATTATTCCTAATAGATAAATCAATAACATCTCTCATAAGAAACAGATTATCCATAATTGTCCGCCCAGGAATACAGTAAGTTTGTTCACTTTTCACCACAACATGCAAAATATTTTTTAGTCTGTTTGCTAAACATTTAGAGAGTATTTTATAATCTAGACACATTAAAGACACTGGTCTCCAATTATTTAAGTCTCCATTTTTTGGCAGGAGTGATAACACAGCTCTTTGACAGCTGTTTGGTAGACAACCTCTTTTAAAACATTCACAAAAAACATTATCCAAACTTCTCCTAAAACACCCCAAAAGGCTTTATAAAACTCAGCCGGTAAACCATCAATTCCTGGTGACTTTCCTATAGAGAGCTGTTTGACCGCCTTCGAAAGTTCATCAAAAGAAATTGTTACGTCAATGAATCTTTATCCTCCGGTCTTAATTTAGGAAGATCTCTTAAGAACTGGTCCATAGATCCAACATCACAGTCCATATTACCAAACAGTTCTTTATAAAATTCAATGCCCATTGTTCTCATTTCTGTTGGATCTGAAGTAATAGTTCCATTTCTTCTTTTAAGATGAAGCATACATTTCCTTTTTGCTTCCTTCCGTTCAAGTCCAAAAAAATAAGCAGTTGGAGCATCCATTTCTTTAAGTGAAGATATTCTAGCTCGAACTAGTGCACCTTTAACTCTTTGTTCCAACAATGACTTCAACTCTATTTTTTTCTTTTTTAAAATATTCACTGAACCATCATTAACAACATCAATCATTCTATTTTCCATTTCATTAATCTCAAACTCCAACATTTTCACATTTCTCTTCACTGTAGTAGTAGAATTATAAGAAAATTGTTGACAAAAACTTTAATCTGTGCTTTTCCCACCTCCCACCATTGAGTCAGATTTTCAAAATTATTTTTTCTCTGTCTCCAAATTTCCCAAAAACTACAGAATTTCTCAAAAAAAACCGCATCCTGTAATAGTTTTACATTAAAATGCCAATAAAAATTAGGCCTTGAAGTTTTCACAACATTATAATCTAAAGTAACCATATGATGGTCTGAAAAACCATTTGGTAATATATCAGTGTTAGTTACTCTATTTATTTTCGATTTACTTATATATAACCTATCCAGTCTTGCTCCTGTCATCACAGAATCTAATATCTTTATCCAGGTATATTGCTTCACTAACTTATTCCTACTTCTCCACACATCCACCAACTTTAAATTATTTGTGATATCAATTAGTAACTTGCTAGATTTTGAGTGCGGCTCATCCCCATTCCTATCCAATAAGAAATGTGTTGTACAATTCCAATCACCCCCTATTACAACACATATATTGCCATCATCATATTGTTTTATTGCATCATTTAATTTTTGGTATGTTATTTCACGATGCCATCCAATATTCGGAGCATACACATTCACAAAAAGGAATCTAACACTTTTCATTTCTGCTATAACTAAAAACACTCTACCTTTTCTACCTCTATTGTTGTCTCAATTTTTAAATCCAAATGTTTTGAGAATAGAATTGCAACACCCATACTTAAATTTGTTCCATGGCTTAATTTACACTCTCCTTCCCACCATCTATACAACTCCAATTCATTATTACTATCCGAATGCGTTTCTTGTAAAAAAGTTACTTTAACATCATTTAATTTAATAAATTCAGAAATTAGTGCTCTTTTGACCCTATCTCTTCCCCCATTGATGTTTAGGGATCCTACTCTTATAAATTCCATAATAAGGTTTAAATGGAGGGAAAAGAAAGACAGAGAGAAAAGAAGAAGTTGAAACACCCTTAGTGAATTATACATCATTTATATTTCCTTTTTTGGGGTTTTCCCCCTCTTATTTTCAGTAACAAACTTTTTCAATCAAACCTCTTCCTCCTACTTAATTTGTCCTCTCCAACTCGTTTCATCCAGTATAATACAGAACTTTCGAATTTCTTAATATCAGTAAAGTAATCCTTCACTTCTGCTACTTTCCCAAAAGTCTCATCCAGAAAAGTATCTATTTCCTCCAAAGCGTAAAACTGGTCACATCCCATCTGAGATAAATTTGACACATCTGATGCATCTGACAAATCATCATCACTTTCTTCCTCTCCTTCATTTTCAACCATCTCTTCTGAATTCTTACCCTCTGAAATCACTATCCTTCTATTACTTGATTGATCTCTACCCACTGACATCACTTCCTCCACACCTTTTACCTTCTCAGTTTCCGTCATCACCATCTCCTCCATCACCTGTATCTCACCATTAACATTCTCTACCCCTTCAGTAGACACTTCAGTAGACACTTCAGTAGTATTAGTCTCCCTCTCAGCACCAACACTAACGTTTCCTAAATCCTTGTTATTATGCACACCTTGATCCTCATTTTCCAATCTTTCCTCCACAGTTTGCTCTACACTACCATTCGTATCTTTACTCTGCCCTGTCTCAATCATCACTTCTTCTCTTTGCGGGCACGACAATCTTACATGTCCTACAGCACCGCATTCAAAACAGCGCATTTCCCCAGTGTTCGCATACAACATGTACGATTTTCCTTCGTAAACACAACGAAACGACACGTTTAATGTTGGGACATTCAAAACATAAACACCTGCCGTCTGAAGGACAACACATGCTTCAAAGACTCGTGTTTACATCCAAGCGGCACCATCTTAATTCCACTTGCAAACTTCCCATACCTCAAAAGCTCACGCTGTATATCCTCATCGGGAATAAATGGCGGCACATTTGAAATGACTACCTTCACAGTTGGAGATAATAAAGGTTGAACGATAACAAAGCTCCACTTACCACTATACCGCTCTCAACCAACCGATTGACCAGTAGCTCCTCTTTCAAAAAAACCACCACGGCCTTATTCATTCGAGATGCGGAAATGATGTTTTCATGTCCCACTCGCTCAGCCACATCCAGTAACACATCCTCAACTGTTACACCAGCCTGAGTGATGCATCTGATTCCGTGAGCGACAGCGACGGGCGTCGCACATCCAGGTGCGCCATCCCTGAACTCGCCACGTCAATACTAATCCCACAACGCGTCAACTAACCTCACACTAAACTTTACTACTAGATTTAATATTAAGTAAAAATATCAAAAATATTTACTTGAAAAGAAGTAAGAAAAACAATAGAAAAGTTTAGCACCTCTCCGTAAAACCCTCACCACCACCCCAAACGC
Source organism: Gobiocypris rarus (assembly GCA_023029165.1). NCBI lineage: Eukaryota > Metazoa > Chordata > Actinopteri > Cypriniformes > Gobionidae > Gobiocypris > Gobiocypris rarus. The sequence goes on along the minus strand of CM040930.1, from coordinate 14,985,406 downwards.
TCCCAGCGTTCACGGAAATGAGAGAGAGAGAGAGAGAGAGAGAGAGAAGCGTTCACTTCAGTCCGTTATACAGCTGCTTTTGCTACTGTAGACCACTCCTTACTTTTATCTAGACTAGAGTCTTGGGTAGGTCTTAAAGCAAATGCTTTGAAATGGTTTCATTCATACCTATCTGAAATATTTTTTTTTAGTGAAACTGGGCTACTTTTCCTCTTCCACCGCTCCTCTGACCTGTGGCCTTCCTCAAGGCTCCATTTTAGCTCCCTCCTTATTTTTTCTGTACATGTTGCCACTAGGCTCTATTCTAAGAAAGCATGGTGTGTCCTTTCATTTCTATGCAGATGATACTCAAATCTATCTTCCAGTAAAGAAAAACAATTCCACTGCAATCACCTCTCTTCTCCAATGTTTAGAGGAGGTTAAATTATGGCTAGCCCAAAACTTCCTCTTCTTAAACAAGGACAAGACTGAGGTGATTGTATTCAGTCCAAATAAACTTTCTCAATGTACAGTATTGTTCAAAATAATAGCAGTACAATGTGACTAACCAGAATAATCAAGGTTTTTAGTATATTTTTTATTGCTACGTGGCAAACAAGTTACCAGTAGGTTCAGTAGATTCTCAGAAAACAAACAAGACCCAGCATTCATGATATGCACGCTCTTAAGGCTGTGCAATTGGGGTATTAGTTGAAAGGTGTGTTCAAAAATAGCAGTGTCTACCTTTGACTGTACAAACTCAAAACTATTTTGTACAAAAAAAATTTTTTCTGGGATTTAGCAATCCTGTGAATCACTAAACTAATATTTAGTTGTATGACCACAGTTTTTTAAAACTGCTTGACATCTGTGTGGCATGGAGTCAACCAACTTTTGGCACCTCTCAGCTGTTATTCCACTCCATGCTTCTTTAACAACATTCCACAATTCATTCACATTTCTTGGTTTTGCTTCACAAACAGCATTTTTGATATCACCCCACAAGTTCTCAATTGGATTAAGGTCTGGAGATTGGGCTGGCCACTCCATAACATTAATTTTGTTGGTTTGGAACCAAGACTTTGCCCGTTTACTAGTGTGTTTTGCGTCATTGTCTTGTTGAAACAACCATTTCAAGGGCATGTCCTCTTCAGCATAGGGCAACATGACCTCTTCAAGTATTTGAACATATGCAAACTGATCCATGATCCCTGGTATGCGATAAATAGGCCCAACACCATAGTAGGAGAAACATGCCCATATCATGATGCTTGCACCTCCATGCTTCACTGTCTTCACTGTGTACTGTGGCTTGAATTCAGAGTTTGGGGGTCGTCTCACAAACTGCCTGTGGCCCTTGGACCCAAAAAGAACAATTTTACTCTCATCAGTCCACAAAATGTTCCTCCATTTCTCTTTAGGCCAGTTGATGTGTTCTTTGGCAAATTGTATACTCTTCTGCACATGCCTTTTTTTAACAGAGGGACTTTATGGGGATTCTTGAAAATAGATTAGCTTCACACAGACGTCTTCTAACTGTCACAGTACTTACAGGTAACTCCAGACTGTCTTTGATCATCCTGGAGGTGATCATTGGCTGAGCCTTTGCCATTCTGGTTATTCTTCTATCCATTTTGATGGTTGTCTTCAGTTTTCTTCCACGTCTCTCTGGTTTTGCTCTCCATTTTAAGGCATTGGAGATCATTTTAGCTGAACAGCCTATCATTTTTGCACCTCTTTATAGGTTTTCCTCTCCAATCAACTTTTTAATCAAAGTACGCTGTTCTTCTGAACAATGTCTTGAACGACCCATTTTCCTCAGCTTTCAAATGCATGTTCAACAAGTGTTGGCTTCATCCTTAAATAGGGGCCACCTGATTCACACCTGTTTCTTCAAAAAATTGATGACCTCAGTGATTGAATGCCACACTGCTATTTTTTTGAACACACCCCTTTCAACTAATTGCCCAATTGCACAGCCTTAAGAGCGTGCATATCATGAATGCTGGGTCTCATTTGTTTTCTGAGAATCTACTGAACCTACTGGCAACTTGTTTGCTACGTAGCAATAAAAAAATATACTAAAAACCTTGATTATTCTGGTTAGTCACATTGTACTGCTATTATTTTGAACAATACTGTATAAGCCCTGAACTAGACAGTTTAGCCGCTTATAGATCTTCACGGGTGCAGAATCTAGGCATCATTTTTGACCAGCATTTAAGATTTGACAGACATATCTCATCTGTTGTTGGATCCAGCTTTTACCAGCTTCGTCTACTATCTAAAATTAAACATTTTCTCTGCGCTAAAACTCTCGAAATGGCTATTCATGTGTTTGTCACGTCACGTTTAGATTACTGTAATTCCTTATATTGCGGTATATCTAAATCGCAGATTGCGCGACTTCAGCTTGTCCAAAATGCTGCTGCCAGACTTCTTTCTAAGAGTCGTAAACATGATCACATCACTCCTATCCTTAGATCACTTCACTGGTTGCCGATCTGTCAGAGAATAGATTTTAAAATGCTCCTCTTTGTTTATAAATCCCTAAATAACAGAGCTCCGATCTATCAGAACTCCTTCACTCCTATACTCCACCCAGAAGCCTCCGTTCTGGTGATCAGGCTTTGTTGGTCGTTCCACATGTTAGAATAAAGCGTACAGGTGAACGTGCATTTGCTGTGGCTGGGCCACGACTTTGGAATAGCTTGCCTTTAGAGATTAGGCTGGCTCCTTCCTTGTCTATTTTTAAGTCCTTACTAAAAACTTTTTTTATTTTCCTTAGCGTATTTCGACTTATCGATTTCAATCGCTGCAAACCAATCTGCTGGACGACCGCATTCAAAAAAACGTTTTACTGTCAACATCCTGAACGGAAGCATGTGAAGGGATCAGTTCAGGATGCTCAGGTCCAGGAATCGGTTGTAACCCACCGGCTTTCTTGGGTACAATGAAGTAGGGGCTGTAGGAGCCAGACTTCATTTCGGCTGGAGGGACAGGATCGATTGCACCCTTCACCAGTAGGGTAGCAACCTCCGCAAGCATGACAGGGGCATTGGGCCCCACCATGGTGTATCGGACTGGTGTTTTCTTTGGATGCATTGGACAATGTTTTATAGTGTTTTAAGACAGACAAATGTCACAACATTGATTTTAAACAGATTAATCAAAGTCTTTAGAAAGGTACTTTATATATGACTACCCAGTTCTGAAGTTGCTAGCTATCCCAGATAGCATTGTGACATTGAGTCAATGTTGAAATTCCATCAGAATCATCATTTTGGTTGAGTTTGAAATTTCAATGCTAAGTAATATTGGATCAATGTTGAAAATCCGATGCTAAAAACATATTGGACCAATGTTGAAAATTCAATGCTAAATAATATTGGATCAATGTTTGATAATTCCATGCTTTCCAGTGTTGAAAAGACAAACATTGAATCAATGTTGAAGTTCCATCAGAATCATCATATTGGTTGAGCTTGAAATTTCAATGCTAAGTAATATTGGATCAATGTTGAAAATCTGATGCTAAAAATATTGGACCAATGTTGAAAATTCAATGCTAAATAATATTGGACCAATGTTAAAATTTCCATGCTTTTCAGAGTTGAAAAGACAAACACTGAATCAATGTTGATTTTGGTCAGCTTAATTCTCCACTGGTGAGACTTAATTACTATCAATCTATCTGTCCCATCATTCAACACGTTAAAGGAAATCCAAATCAATTGGGTACATTTCTGTGAACATTCATTATCCACAAAGGATGAATCTCCTCCAACGAGTGTATGGATTTTCAAAGAAATCCTACCGTAAATTGAACTCAATGAGATACACCAGTTGATTATCATTAGTATTATTAATATTTATGTTTTAATTATTGTTTTAAAATCTCCTCCATCATGTAAAACATCTCCAATCCCCAATTTTTTCTGCTAGCTACACAGCGCAAGCAAGCAGCGAGATATATAATGACTGTCACATAAAGATTTTTGTGACTGTTAATAAAGAATTTAGAATATTTTCCCCTACTTATTGAATGCGCCACAATCCAATCCAGTAGGTGGCAGTAATGCAGCTTTAATCTGGCTGCCAACCACCAATCAGATCAAAGCACAGTTTAACAGACTTCAAGCATGAAAAGACAGACGCAGGACAGCGACAGTGTTTTTCAGAGGTAAGTACAAAAATATTAATAAAATGCATCTCAATTTTCATTTGTGTTTTTATTTTTCTTTATTTCTTACAACTTTTGTGCTTCTCCTGAGTCAGAGTGAACTGCGATGTTAATAGAGTCACGTGAACGCCTCGTACACAACCAGTGGCCAGGATAATCTTAATACATTGAGTTTCAGTTTGTTTTTCACCAAACCCTATCAAATTTGTATTCATCTTTATTTCTTAAGATTGCCATATACTGTGATTTTTGTACGATTTGAATTCTGAGTCGTGCAACTCTTATTTGGCTCGGGCCAATTTTTAACTTTGTCATGCTCGTTTGTTGTGAGGTGTTCGCCTATGGGATGATTTTAGTATCAAAATGATTTGTGTGCAACAAATAAGATTTGTGTATTTGTGGAAATGGTGCCGTACATGCATTCATTGTACCATTCATACTCTGTCATCCCATATTCGTCCAGTGTAGAAACGAGAGGCGATCGGACGGCTAGATGAATTTCTGTGATGGCAGTAATTCTGGTCTCCACTCGTGAGGGTATCGCACAGCTGAAGCAGAGCTACGGACTGATTGACATATCGGCAGGTGAAGGGAAATAGGACAATCAGTTCGCAGCTCTGCTTCAGCTGTGCGATACCCTCACGAGGGCCGACCACAATTACACAATTCCAATTTCATCTTTAATGCGGCAAGAAAAGACTGAGATCTTTAGTTCTGTAGGCAGCTATATCAAACTGCTATATCAAACTGCAGAAATTTAGCAAACTGTTGCTCCAGTTCGTGTTGTAAATGGATAATCTCTTCCAAATCACTGTGTAGCTTATCCAGCTCCTCTTTTATTAATTTAGCTACTTGATCATTAATTTACTTGTTTCACTTTCACACTTTTATTTATTTCTTTACTATTATTTACTATTAAATATAATAATAACATAAGATAAAACATCGGATTTCACTTTGCTTTTCCATTCATTCCTCCTGTGAGTCTGCAGATGCTTTAAAGGGAAAAGTATATACTAAAATTAATTAAATAGTCTTGAATTTAAATTCAGTGAGTTTTAACTGGGATGTAAAGATTTTGATAAAATTTCAAGTTTCACTTAATTTTGGAGTACATTTATAATGTTTAATTAACCACACTTCCAAATATGTACTAACTTCTTGTTGTTTTAGATGCCTTACAAGTGAATGCTGATAAAAGGAGGCCTCAGAGTTTATCTTTGCTGGGATGGTGCAAAAATGGCTCCATTACGCCCCTGAAAGGCTTGGGGCATTGCTCATGGTGGAAACCCCAGAGTTTAGAGTATTTAATTCTTTCTTCTACCTTCTTTCTTTCAGTAGTACTGTCCCATTTCTGTCCTTATTGGCAAGTTTCCATTTGTATTACTTCCATTTTGCAGATGCAGGTTGTCATGTTTTTCAGGCTCTTCTCCTGGCATTTGTGTTATAAATTCAGATGTAATTGTTTTAAGACAATGTGAGATTTCCTGTTGTAATTGTGGGGCATAAATAAATACATTTGCATGTGAACTGAAGTATATTGTTTACTTTGAGTGATTTTTGATACAAAATCATATCATTTGCAGCCATACATAGTCTCTGATTGAAAGGAATAAAATAAAGAGACAATTAACGGGCATAGAATCCTGCTGTACATAAAGCAAGATTGATTTTAAAGTGCTTCTATGTTGATTCAATGTTAAATAAGTGATTTAATTTAAGTTGAAAAATATTGATTTTATGCCCATCTTGATCTATTTTTCATCATTGAAATAACATTATTTCAGGGTGCAAACCTGATGAAAAATCAATGTTAAATTTCAACATTGTTTCAATGATAATTTGATCAATGCATCAACATTGATTCAATGTTGATTCAGTGTTAAATAAATGATTTAATTATAGTTGAAAAATAGTGATTTTATGCCCATCTTGATCTATTTTTAATCGTTGAAATAACATTATTTCAGGGTGCAAACCTGATGAAAAATCAATGTTAAATTTCAACATTGATTCAATGATATTTTAGTTGATGCATTAACATTGATTCAACATTGATTCAGTGTTTGTCTGCTATCTGGGTATATGGTGTCAGTATCACGTTACTGCAGTTAACATCAGTATATTCTACTGTTAGCTAGCAATGTTTCTTTTTTTTGTTGTTAGCTAGCAAATGCATATGTAACCGAATGAGTTGTGAACCGAGAAGTGGTGGTGATTGACTTTTGTGAGCACTTTTAGCGAGGAGTGCCTCCTGTTTAAGGGCTGGTTGCTTTAGCCTGTGATATGATGTTTTGGTTGTTGCAGAAGAGTAGACAGCGAGGCCGGTATCTTATTGTGGGAAGAAACCCACTGATGGATCCAGGAGGACTGAGGTGTGATCCAGCAGGACTGAGGTGTGATCCAGGATTAGCAGGGAGTGAATCCCATAGGTGAGGTAAAATAGGTCTTAACACAGAGGCATAGGTAGGTGGCTGCTTGGAGATTTTGAATTAATTTTGAATTAGTTAATAGTCATGTGCCTCAACAAATAAAGTCATAACATAATAATACCTTTGTAAATCATTAGCTAATAATTAATTAAGGCAGACAACTGGAAGTTGAAATTCATGGCTTTGACCCGTTGTGGAAATTAACACATTCATTTATATTATTAGTTAATATAATATATGTTATTAGGGAATTAATACACGATGACACATTTAATTAATAGCAATTCATATATTATTTAATCTATCAATCATATAGAATGTTCATTAGTTGCTGATGCAGTAATCATTAATAAATGGGTTAGTTCTTCATGAGTCATATATTAACTTGTGGTTATCTGTGCATTAGTTAAGCATGAATTAATGCATATTAGTGCACTTGCATTGTAAAGTGATCTATCTATCTATCTATCTATCTATCTATCTATCTATCTATCTATCTATCTATCTATCTATCTATCTATCTATCTATCTATCTATCTATCTATCTATCTATCTATCTATCTATCTATCTATCTATCTATCTATCTATCTTTTTTTACTACTGTTGTTGGGAATAGCCTACTGACAGGAATAATGTACAAAGCTTTGAACAGGCCGCTACAGAAACAAAGATGCGCGGATCAGCTCTAACTTCAGTGAATTATCTCCTCTGATTTTGATATCTGTACCCAATCTTCAAGCTTTACAGAAGAAAACTGGCTCCCAAGCTGAAGAACGAGAGGCTAATTTGGATCTATATAGTTTTAAAGTATAGTAGTAAAGTAGAAGTAGTAGATTAATTGAGGTTATGCCACATTTGAGTGAAGACGTTGAAGAACTAAATACTATGATTACAAGTATATTACACGGATCAGCAGAAGAAGCTATAGATAAATCAACTGGGGCAGGGGAAAAGAAAACGGTACCGTGGTCAAATGAGTGTAAAGAAGCTATAAAGGCTAGGAGTAAAGCTTTTAAAATTATTAAATAAAATCTGTCACATAGCAAGTTTACTATTTAAGTTTTTCCCTTTTCCTCACTTTTTGCCTGGTAACATTGTGTAGCACATGGGTGTTTTGCTATTTTGGGCCATGTGCTCCTGTCTCCCCCTAGATCCCACCCTCCTTTTTATCTCATTATTGGTTTTATTTGCCCCACCTGTGTTCCCTCATTCCCTGCTTGATTTGTCCCCTTTATAAGCTCATTTTGTTTGTCAGTCTTTGTCGCATCATTGTGTCTATGTCTCCCGGTTTCTACCATGATTTTCATATTGGTATGTTTTGTGTTTCTAGATTTTTTTGTGTTTGTTTTCATTTTTGTTAATAAATATCACGTTACCCTGCATATGAGTCCTCACCCTTTTTCACAAGAACGGTTGTGACACAATGATACGACCACTAGAGGACTCAGCAGGTGGAGTTTTTTGTTTTTCGTTGACCATGGAATTAAGCTGACAGTTGCAGGTGATGCGGCAGGTGAACTTGAATACATCCGTCAGCAGGGGGCAGATGTCAAGTCAAGTCAACTTCTTTTATATAGCACCTTTAACAATGTTTTGGTGGTCCTCCGTTTCTCTACCCTCTCCCTTCTCCATCCTCCCCTCTCTCGTCTCTCATCGTCCCATCTCATCTGAGGCAGTACAATCAATTTGGATGTTATATACTATTAACAGAGGATCTCACTAGGAAGAAACTTCCTTAGAAGGAAGAGAAACTTGAGTCCTATGTTTAAAATAGAGCGTATACTTCATGCTTACATATGTTGAGATATATCACAAAACAAATAGATCAGCAGAAAATATAAGCCTGTATGCATCAGTGATATACATGTATGCACATTCCTGCATGGACACGCATTCTTTGTATGACCAAAATCATCTGCCTGTGTCCTTCTCCCTGCCATATGACAGTAATATGTGATGCAAACTTCAGCTCATGCATGTCTCTCCTTGGAACACATGTACAGACACAGCCTGACTTACATTGTACATTGAAAAATAATAAAACATAATAATACTAAATAAAAACAACATTAAACAATAAAATTGTAATCTTCAAGTGTTTTATGTGTATGCCTTAGAAAAGAGATGTGTTTTTAGTCTAGATTTAAACTGACAGATTGTTCCTGAGTTTAGGAGCTAAATAGAAAAAGGATTGACCACCAGCAGTTGATTTTGATATTGTAGGTATTATCAGCTGGTCATAGTTTAGAGACAGCAGATGTAAGAGTTTGCCTGCCAATTCCTCATTGAGGTGCATCACCTGTTCCTCAATGAGATGGAGAAGGCAGAGGTTTTCAATCTCTGTCTTGATATGCCCCTCAGTCCGGAGGAGATAAGAGGAATGGGGAGTCTTGGGTTCTGGGAGTTGGTTGACCGTCCCGAGTGGTCCCGAGTCCGGACACGGCCTGGAAGGCTGTGATGGGATGTTTTGTGGTGGCAGTCCTTCGTGCTTGGGAGGAGCACAAGGCTTTCTCCAAAATTCCGAAGGTGGTTCCCGTTCCGGTGGATCCTGTTCCAGGAGACCCAGTTCCGGTGGACTCTGCTCCGGTGATCCCTGGTCGGTGGTCCTGAGTCCGGACACGGCCTGGAGGGCTGTGATGGGATGTTTCGTGGTGGCAGTGCTTTGCACTTGGGAGGAGCACAGGGCTTTCTCCAAAAATCTGGAGGTTGTTCCCGTGATCCCAGTTACGATGGATTGTGTTTTGGTGGTCCCCGTTCCGGTGGTCCGTGTGCTGGTGAACACAGTTCCGGTGGTCCCAGCTCCAGTGGACACAGTACCGGTGATCCCTGTTCCAGTGGATCCTGTTTCGGTGGTCCCAGTTCTAGGGGTCCCTGCTCTGCCCACGCTGCCCTGGCCGCCTGAACTCTATGGGCCACCCTGGCCATCTGAACTTTCTTTCCGTCCCTCCCTGGTCTGTGCCTCCCATCCCGCCTTGGTCTAGTGGAGCGTCTGGTCGCCACTCCGTAGGGAGGGGGTAATGTCACATGTCTGTCCTGTCTTGTGTAGCACATGGGTGTTTTGTTATTTTGGGCCATGTGCTCCTGTCTCTTAGATTCCACCCCCTTGCTATCTCGTTCTTGGTTTCATTTTCCCCACCTGTGTTCCCTCATTCCCTGCTTGATTTGTCCCCTTTATAAGCTCCTTGTCTTTGTTGTATCGTTGTCGTGTCTATGTCTCCCGGTTTTTCCCGTTATTTTCATATTGGTATATTTTGTGTTTCTAGATGTTATTTTGATTACGTGCTGCCCCATCGTGGGTTTTTGTTTTGTGTTTGTTTTCATTTTTGTTAATTAAATATCACTTTACTCTGCATATGAGTCCTCACCCTTTTTCACAAGAACGGTCGTGACAGTTTGAGTGTGTAGTCGTGTGTTTGTTTGTTAATGCTTTTTTCTAAACAATTGTCATTGTAAATAGCATTATATAAATAAAGGTGAATTGAATATAAGCGACTTTGTCTACACCAAAATAAATGTCCAATGAACCCCTTATAATTAGGCTATAACCGTTATTAAGCCCAAGGTTAATGTGGGTGGGGGTAATGAACACTATATATAATGCATCCTATGCATTTTGTAATAACACAGCACATTTTATAATTGACTGTATTTGCCAGAAAAGTCTCACATGTTGAGAGAGAAACATCTGAATGTTGCATTGTTGTAAAAACTGCATTTTATTATTAGCCTAAGTTCAGAAGTATTGTAAAACACTGGTAAATAAAATTATTTAAAGGGGTCATGAACTGGCTTTTTTAATATTTTTATACTATTGTTTGAGGTCAACTAATGACATTCGTGTGGTTTTTGCATTCGAAAACATCATAATAAATAAGTAATAGGCTACTTTCTAGACTGGTTTTGAGGCTTTCTCCTGAATGCTGTGTTTAGATGGGCGTGCCGCACTGGAGACTTGGAAGTAAACGCCCATGGCTAGGATTGGATAAGATTTGCATATTTAATGAGCTTCAGTTCCCCTGTCAGTTCACATTAGGGAGGGATCGTTTTGAAAGCGGCAACAGGAATGATTCTCTCGATTACAGGGCTCGTAAACGTCTTTTATCAAAAAAACACAAAGATTTATTTCTCATCCACCTGAGATTGATTGGAATATTATTTCTGTATTACATGGCCTGCCCGATCGGTCGATAAGCAAAAACCTCACACACACAGACACACATGTGCGCGAGCACTCAGATCAAAAAAGGAATATAATTTCACTATTTGAGATTCATAGGCCTGCCGACCATTACATATAAAAAAGACGTTTTACTCACATAAGTTTGTTGTACCATTCCTGTCGAATCCAATATAGAAGGCATAACACTGTGTCTGCAAATCCAGCACCTGAGACTTGTTTACAAACGATTCCGTAGTGAAATGAACCGAACACTCGAACATGTCTTCCACACGTGAGCTGGAACTTCATTAAAAATAAAGTTCAACCACTCATTCCTAATAGTAGCATCTGAAGGAAGCTTATGCAGCGACTGTGTTCTTCCACAACCTGGCACAGAGCAATATATTACTTTGCTTGCCATGATCACTGCTCTGTAAAGCTGTGGCGCTTCGACTCTGTGGGCGGGGCTTCAGAAGCACGTATTCATCAGTTGAGTTGCGTTTCTTCTTCCCATGACATCATTGGATTCCAGCTCTCGTTTTCTGGGCCTGGTGTGTCTATAAAAGCTTTTCTTTGACTAACAAGGACGTTTTCAGCTCTGAAAGTTACAGAATATTCTTATATCATGATGAACTTTGATATATCAAAGGCTCAAGGGAAAGTTGGTTTCTCAATTCACCACCCCTTTAAAATTATAAACACTAACATGTAGGCCATGCATATTTTACCCCAAGTTAGCAATGCCAGAACTGATATGTTATGTGAGCGCGCAAGGTGCCGGTATCATCACTTGAATTTTTTTCCTTATTCGAAACAAAATGTTTATTTTATTTGTGTACATTCAAAATAAATACTATAGGGCTGTTACCAATTAGATTAAATAATTTACACTGAAAAAAATTGCATTAAATAATGTTGATGGTATTCAGTAACGTGATGGTATTCAGGGAAACAGCACACTAGGTGTTGTGATGTTGCTTAACTGTATAATATGCAATTAATATAAAAACTTTGATTTCTCCTCAAGAAGCTGCACACGTCAACAGCGCAACCTTGTTACCGCCAGTTCATTGTATATTTTATAATTATCCACTATCAATCACCACTTACTCTAAATTAATGCAGAATCATTCTTGCATTTTAGTGATTCGCATCTTGTTTGCACATGCTTGCTTGCAGTCTTCTGAATTTATTTTGTAGTAAGTAACGGAAATGTTTTGGGGAAATGTAGGGGAGTAAAAGTATACATTTTATGAAGGAAATGTAGTGGAGTAAAAGTTGTCAGAAATATAAAAACTCAAGTAAAGTACAGATTCTCCCCAAAAATACTTAAGTACTTTAACTAAGTATTATTACATTGTTACATTACACCACTGCTGACAAGCCATACTCACATCAAGAGGTTGAGTCTGGGAACATACCATTGGGAGGGCTCAATCCGAGGGACAGGATAAACGGTTGTCTTAGCTGGTGGCGTGGTGCGGGGGCGGAGTCATTATTATTATTACCTTTATTTAACCAGAAAAAAATCATTGAGATTAAAAATCTCTTTTCCAAGAGCGTCCTGGCCAAGACAGGCAGCAGCACAATTAACAAGGTTACAGACATAAAAACATATAACATATAACATGAACATATAACAATTTGTACAATTAATAAATAATTTTAAAGTCATAAGAAATCAGAAATTCACATATTCTCACAAGCGATAAACAACAGCAAGGATCGTCCGTCAAGGAGTCAGCGTGAAGGAAAACAGTTCATTCCCCTACACTGGAAATGCATGGCATTAACCCAATGTAGCCTATTTAGAATCACTTCTGCTGCTTGACAAAGCAAGATACATAGAACACCTGAGCCGTATTGGGTCAGATTGTCCGTAAAGTATCTGTGACTGGCCATTGCGTTTTTCCAAAGGTGTCATTTTCTCGTCAAAATGCATGCTGCTCCCACTTGCCTACTTCATAATAATGAAATGTATTATTACTTAAATCATCCAGTCTTTCGATGATGAAGTTTGAGTGTTCCTGAATTTAATGGATTTATACAACGTTTTAAAGTGATCATAAAACTTGTCTTGTGCTATAAACATTTTTTTTCTTCTTAATATGTTGTGTGCAATGCAAAGGGCTTTTGTTCATATATTTGTTTGGGCTAGAATAGAAACAAGAAATGTGCAGACACAATTTCAAACATTAATTTATCGCAGTGCCACATTTAACAAACATTTGACAAAAACCACGTTTTTTTGTATTGCACCAAGCAAAAATCAATCAATCAGTAATAATTACATAAAATTGTAGTACATATGAAATTTAACAAGGGGACTCTGTATAAGGGAACAGGTCTATTTAGCACAAAGTAATGAATTAATTAATTCATAGGGAATTTTGCAGGAGTCTATTTTACGACCGAGCAAATGACTCGTCTAGCGTTCATTTGAACGGGCCGTAACTGTCTACTCTGCAGCGGATATTAATATCCACAGAATAGTGAAACACTATTTAATAGCCAGGTAACTTAGATCGGCAGTTCAAGACATTAAAATTCGTAAGCACAAAACACAAGAACACTTATCTTTAATTTATAAACACAGCTTTATTGATTACTCTAACACATAAAACTAGAATCTAACAAAAACAAACATACACACATTCACACGCGTTGCAGAAAGGAGGAAAGTAAGGAAAGAATGAGTTTTAAGAGAGAGAGAGAGGGATGTCCCAAGTTTTCTAGCAGTATCTGCATTTATAACACATGACCTGAATGAACCACCGGTTTTGACTTAAACCCTCCTATCGTTGCTTAGGCGGGGTTATTCAATTTGATATCAATGCACCAGTTCAGTTTAGAATCTTGAGGTTACTTTCGTTTGTCGCGCGTGTCATCATTGAATGGGGATTCGCGGAAGGTCTTGTCGTGTCTTTGATGGGCGTCTTGGGAAGCCAACCACGTGGCGTGTTGACTGCTGGATGAGGGGGTCTCGTGGCTGTTTGAAGTTGAAGCGCGCTCGCTGGAGATTCGTTGAGAGAAGCTTTGCGGCGAAACATAACTTAGAACATGAGACTCGCGAAAAGAAAATAAACTTAATTAAAAGAAAGGAAAGTGAGAGTTCTAGATGGCTTGAATGAAATTCAACCCATTTTCTCTGGTCTGCCACCTTTGGAGTTCTCCAACTCCTTCTTCGAGGTGGAATACACAATGCAAGAACAGCAGGCAGTGCGAACAAAAGAACAGCAGGCAGGGTTGGATGAGAGGGTCTCTGCTCTTATAGATAAAATCAAGCGCTGCCCACTTTCAGGTTGACCCAATCGTGTCTGTCAGTCTTTTGGCGTGCAAAAGTTCTTTGTTCAGTTCGGTTACGCCTCCTGGCTGATGTACAGAGGGGCAGTTTATCCTTACAAAGCTGGTATTCTTATAATAATGCCTTTTCTGTTAATTATTTTACAAGATTCGTTACTATTGAGTTTTTCTGATTGGGGCAGTACCAAAAACTATAATATTAAGAGTTGAGAGTACAGAGATACAAGAATTCCACAGTAACTAGAATACATAGTTTGATTTACATAAAGTACACACCCTAGACATTTTAATACATCGTATAAAGACATTAAATCAACAAAATATATATTAAAAATATATAATATATATTAAAAATATATTTTTAATATATATTAGTCGCCATCAGTTCGACAATCACTGGTTTAGTGATTTGATGCAGTTTATGGTATCCTGGTTTCTGTGAGTTTCCTTGGTTTCCTACTGAGTGCTGGGTCTTAACCTGTTAACCAGCGCCCCAATTTTTGAAAATGTTCTGAAAACGACATTCCCAAATGAAAATGTCTGCAGCTCTTAAACCCTATGGTTCATAAATATGGTCTTACTTTAAACTAGACACTTCAAATAGTGTTACCCAAGAGTCATAATAGCTCAAAGTTGTATATGAACAGAGTAATATACATGTAAATATACATGTAAGTGACTCGCGTTTTTTTTTAATTATTATTATTCACTTAGGGAAAAATTATGAGATTTTAATGTTAAGGTCCTGAAAATAAGCATAATATAAAACTGAATGTCTGATCATGTTTTGATTCAAATTTGAGGATGATTCTCTCAAAAATGTAGCTTCTGTAAGCTTTTATATCAAGAAAAGACTAGGCGTCCTTTCCAAAAGGGTTTTTATTTTAGAACATTTGTAATTGTAAAGAGTAGTTTTTTATTCAAATAAATCTGCAATAAACTGCTGATTATGATTCATTTACAGTTACTGAAAAACTAAATTAACTATTTACAGAATTTTTAAAGTGTAAAAAACTCATTTAGTTGATAAAAACAGTCTGTCATAGAGCCTGCGCGCTCCACTGCAGTGTTGCGCAATATGACTGGCAGGCGCCTGGCTGCTATGGAGACGGTGACTAGAGGCATATTCACCAATAATGCTTACAAACACAACGTAAGATAATGCCTTGTGCTTGGTTACTACATCCGTCAATCAAACCTTTGCTGGCAAGACATTGGCTAGGCATTGATTGCCTTCATCCAACTAAAACCACGCGCGCTTTGATTGACAGATCGCGGAGCGAGTAATGTGGCAACTCTGTATACTGACTCCTCAGAAAGCCTGTGATTGAAGCAGAGAGACCTGGGAGGGTTTAACGTGACAGGAAGAGTGAATCACTATTTCATTGAAAATGGACATGATTGATTACTCTAACTCAAAACGCCCAAGCAAACAAAGGAGTATTTTTAGTTTTTTTCCTTATTTTTTCGTTGTTTTGGATTAAAAAGTGGGATGCATTTTGAAGAGTGGACTCTTATACGGACATGTATGCGGTTGTTTTTTGGATTTGTCCGATCTGATCTGCACGATAGGAGATGAAAGATAAGTACTGCGTTCATTATGCTAATGCTTAAATAGCTACTGCTTCAGCGTTTCATTTAACCCTTTCCTCTCTGGTGTATTTATTGCAAAAACGAGTTCAGAACATGAATCTCGAGTGTTTTAGCTTTCAAATGATGCATAGTTTGTGATGGTTGATTGAATAGTTTGTATAAAACAAAACTGAATAAAAGTAGAGACACGCCCACTTACGTCAACCTCCCCACCCACGATGCGGTGCGGGTTAACTCGTTAAGGAATTTATGGTGTCACAGAGCCGGACTTAGAAGTTACTTTGTCGATGGGGGAAGGGAAGAAACTGCCTGTGGACCAATGAGAAGTCCCTTACTTCCTGGGCTTGGTCCCACAGGTGTCGTAAATCTTTGTCCGCTGGAATGTTGAGTTAATTTTGTGTGGACTCATGTTTGAATGAATCATCTGTAAGATTCATTTGTGTCTGTTGCGGCCACAATTGCTACAAAATAATGGGTTGTTCAGAGCATCTCTTCCCTCCTTCAAGTTCTCTCTCAGTTCTTTGAGATGAGTGGTTCTCCAGGGTGTTTGTGTGAGGCACTGCTCCGGTCCAACCCAGAGTTGACAGCCATGTTATCTCGGGCAGCCACGAGCCTCGGGCTGGTGTGGTACTGACAGCTGTCAGGGCCCGATCCACAATGCCTTTCGCCCTGAGGTGCATAAGGAGCTCACGCTGTACTGGAAGTCCCTGTGTCTTCCCGTGACCGTTTAGTGGCCTCCTCCGCCTTCTCTGGCCTCAATGGGGCTGCAGCCTTAGGGTACACGGGGATCTCCCCCATTGGACACTGTTGCGCTCTACGGTGTCCACTGAGTGCTTCAACGTGGCTTGGCTAAGCACCTGAGCACCCCTCTCCCTAGCCGGTATGCTCTCGTCTACTTCGGTGGTGAAGTCCTGCTGAGCTACGGGCCAGGCCGCCGCCCCTTTGCATATGCACGGGGGTAGAGCCGACCCAGGGCTCCTCAATGTGCTGCGTGCTGCCACCGACAAAGGTGACCACATGCTCGCTGGGTCAGGCGATGTCCACAGCTGTGGTCTGGGAGAGACACCTGGCCTTACCTGGTTGATGTGGGAAAGGCTGGGCGGGTCCGCCTCCTCAATTCTCCCATGTCGGCCGGCTCAGTCGCCTCAGTACAGGCCACGCCACTCTCATCCCTCTCTGTCGCCAGCGTCCTCCCAGTGCAGACTCCAGTGGAACGTGCGTCCTTCCCTGGTCTCCTCTGTCAGGAAGCAGCTGCTGACCGTGCCCCCACACTGGGACGCTATGCCTCCAACATCTGGGCCGGTCACACTGCCTCGCTGCCCCACCCGGGAAACGTCTGTGGTCCAAATGATCCCGCTGGTAAAGTTCTTCGGAGCCTGGCTAGAGCTTCCCAGACTATCCTGCTGAGTCGTGAATACCATCAGGCTCTGCTAAGCGATTCAGTTCATGCAGGCACCTCCCTGCTTCCTGGGAGTCCAATACACCATGGTGAGGACCAATGCCCCTGTCATGCGTACAGAGGTTGCTATCCTACTGGTGAAGGGTGCGATTGAGCCTGTCCCTGCAGCAGAAATGAAGTCCGGCTTCTACAGCCCCTACTTCATTGTACCGAAGAAAACCGGTGGGCTACGACTGATCCTGGACCTGCGAATCCTGAACCGATCCCTTCGCAGGCTTCCTTTCAGGGAGTCCGATACACCATGGTGAGGACCAATGCCCCTGTCATGCGTGCAGAGGTTGCTATCCTACTGGCGAAGGGTGCGATTGAGCCTGTCCCTCCAGCAGAAATTAAGTCCGGCTTCTACAGCCCCTACTTCATTGTACCGAAGAAAACCGGTGGGCTACGACTGATCCTGGACCTGCGAATCCTGAACCAATCCCTTCGCAGGCTTCCTTTCATCCTTTCAGGATGGTGACAGCGAAATGTCTTTTCGAATGCGTTTGTCCAGCAGATTGGTTTGCAGCGATCGACCTGAAGGACGCCTACTTCAATGTCTCCATCCTTCCTCGACACAGACCGTTCCTACGGTTTGCATTCGAGGTGCGGGCATATCAGGACACGGTCCTCCCATTCTGGTTAGCTCTGTTCCCTTGCGTCTTTATGAAGATTGCCGTGGCAGCCCTTGTGCCACCCAGGAAGCATGGGGTTCGCATCCTGAACTACCTTGAAGACTGGCTCATTCTGAGTCACTCTCGAGAGCATGTGTGAAAACACAGAGATCTAGTGCTCCAGCACTTAGCCTGTCTGGGCCTTCAGGTCAACTGGGAGAAGAGCAAATGCTGCGCAGTGCAGGATCTTTTTTGCCTGTATGGAAATCGACTCGGTCTCCATGTGCACGCAGCTTACGAGTGAGCGCACGCAGTCACTGCTGACTTGCCTCCATCAAAACGAGAGCAAGAGTGTGGTTCCCCTGAAATTATTTCAGAGGCTCCTGGGGCATATGGCATCTGCAGCCGCGGTAATGCAGCTCAGATTGCTTCATATAAGAGCACTGGCCTTAGCACTGGCTTCGCGATCGAGTCCCTAGATGGGCATGGCAATCGGTCACTCTCTGGATCCCAGTGACTCGGGCCTGCCTGCAGACCTTCACCCTGCGGTCGAACCTCAGCTTTCTACGGGCCGGGGTGGCCTTGGAACGAGTTTCCAGGCATATTTTTGTGTCAACAGATGCCTCTGCCATGGGCTGGGGTGCCACGTGCAATGGACATGCTGTGCCCGGCTCCTGGACAGGACCCCAGTGCCTCCTGCATGTCAATTGCCTCAAGTTGCTGGCAGTACGGTTCACCCTGCACCGCTTCCGAGCATTGCTCAAGGGTCAATATGTACTAGTCAGATAACATGACCACAGTAGCATACATCAACCATCAGGGTTGTCTGCGCTCCCCTCCCTGGCCCTGGCTCCCAGGACATTCTTTCTCAGAGACGTTCTGATTTTGGAACCTCCACGTGGGGCTCCTGGATGGGACGCGGCAGGTTTGAGTACTCTACCACCTCTGGTGGTGGCTACCATCACTTCCGCTAGGGCAGAGTCTACAAACATACCTATGCATTGAAGTGGAACCTCTTCGTCACCTGGTGTTCTTCTCGCCAAGAAGACCCCTGAAAATGCTTGATCGGGTCCGTGTCTCGTTTCTCCAAGAAGGGTTGAAACGAAGGCTGTCTCCTTCCACCCTGAAGGTATATGTGGCCCTATGTCTGCCCACCACAACCTTATGGAGAACAAAAAGGTAAGTCATTCAGTTCCTGAGGGGGGCCAGGAGACTAAATCCTCCTTGCACTCCCTTCGTACCCTCTTGGGACCTCGCAGTAGTTTTAGATACTCTGAAGAGGGCTCCCTTTGAGCCATTGTGGTCAATCAATATACGTTTCTGTCAATGAAGACACTGCTCCTGATCGCTTTGGCCTCCATCAAGAGGGTAGTGGACCTGCAGGCCTTTTCATTTTATAAAGCGTGCCTGGAATCAAAGCCCGCCACTCTCACTTGACCCTGAGACCCCGACCTGGATACGTGCCCATGGTTCCCACCACACCGCAAGTGGTAAACCTGCAAGTGCTGCCTTTGGGGGAGGCCGACTCAGCCTTGGCACTGTTCTGTCCACTACGCACTCCCCGTGCTTACGTTACTTGGAGTGACTGAACGTAAAGGAAAGTCTTGGTTATGTTTGTAATTCTCATTCCCTGTGGAAAAACGGAGACGTCCCTCTCCCTCTGCCACCACTAGGATGGTCCCTTCCATACCTCATGGAGGTGGTCGGCTGCGCCTCTGCCTTCGTCTTCAGGCAGGATATGCAGAGTCTGGACCCTGAGATTGCGAGCTATGGACAGGGCCTATGGCAAAGTACTTTATTGCTTGCTGGTTTGTTAATAAATGGATAATTGTCACAGTATTTATTCTCCCGAGACTTTCTGGTAGAACTGACGTTCCGTCTCTCTTCACTCCTCAGGGAACGAGGGTAACATAAGTAACCGAGGGTTGTTTTAGAAACGAATTCAAATATCATAGATTTGTTTGTGGTGGGGTAAATTAAACGGTGGCGTCACAATCATGTTGCATTGTGGTATATGAAGCTGCCTAAAGTGTACAAGAAGTAGATACACTCCCTTGGTCAAAATCGAGGGAGCGAGGTTCTGTCCATATAAAATTCCCTCGTCTACTTCACAAAGTGGAATGCCCCGGTATGGGTTATGTCAAGCCATTTGTTAGTCTGTTTTTTTGATGAGGAATCCGTACAGCTGTAGGAGCAAAGGACCTTTACAGGTCCTTCCAAAAAAATAGCATATTGTGATAAAAGTTCATTATTTTCCATAATGTAATGATAAAATTAAAATGTCATATATTTTAGATTCATTGCACACCAACTGAAATATTTCAGGTCTTTTATTGTTTTAAAACTGATGATTTTGGCATACAGCTCATGAAAACCCAAAATTCCTATCTAAAAAAATTAGCATATTTCATCCGACCAATAAAAGAAAAGTGTTTTTAATACAAAAAAAGTCAACCTTCAGATAATTATGTTCAGTTATGCACTCAATACTTGGTCGGGAATCCTTTTGCAGAAACGACTGCTTCAATGCGTCGTGGCATGGAGGCAATCAGCCTGTGGCACTGCTGAGGTGTTATGGAGGCCCAGGATGCTTCGATAGCGGCCTGAAGTTCATCCAGAGTGTTGGGTCTTGCGTCTCTCAACTTTCTCTTCACAATATCCAACAGATTCTCTATGGGGTTCAGGTCAGGAGAGTTGGCAGGCCAATTGAGCACAGTAATACCATGGTCAGTAAACCATTTACCAGTGGTTTTGGCACTGTGAGCAGGTGCCAGGTCGTGCTGAAAAACGAAAACTTAATCTCCATAAAGCTTTTCAGCAGATGGAAGCATGATGTGCTCCAAAATCTCCTGATAGCTAGCTGCATTGACCCTGCCCTTGATAAAACACAGTGGACCAACCCCAGCAGATGGCAACCAAGACCATCACTGACTGTGGGTACTTGACACTGGACTTTGGCATTCCCTTCTCCCCAGTCTTCCTCCAGACTCTGCCACCTTGATTTCCGAATGATATGCAAAATTTGAGCGACAGTCCAGTGCTGCTTCTCTGTAGCCCATGTCAGGCGCTTCTGCCGCTGTTTCTGGTTCAAAAGCCTGTGCACGGTGGCTCTGGAGGTTTCTACTCCAGACTCAGTCCACAGCTTCCGCAGGTCCCCCAAGGTCTGGAATCGGTCCTTCTCCACAATCCGGTCACCTCTTCTCCTTGTTTTTTGCCACACTTTTTCCTTCCCACAGACTTTCCACTGAGGTGCCTTGATACAGCACTCTGGGAACAGCCTATTCGTTCAGAAATTTCTTTCTGTGTCTTACCCTCTCGCATGAGGGTGTCAATGATGGCCTTCTTGACAGCAGTCAGGTCGGCAGTCTTACCCATGATTGCGGTTTTGAGTAATGAACCAGGCTGGGAGTTTTTAATAGCCTCAGGAATCTTTTGCAGGTGTTTAGATGATTAGATGATTAGTTGATTCAGATGATTAGGTTAATAGCTCGTTTAGAGAACCTTTTCATGATATGCTAATTTTTTTAGATAGGAATTTTGGGTTTTCATGAGCTATATGCCAAAATCATCAGTATTAAAACAATAAAAGACCTGAAATATTTCAGTTGGTGTGCAATGAATCTAAAATATATGAAAGTTTTATTTTTATCATTACATTATGGAAAATAATGAACTTTTAACACAATATGCTATTTTTTTTAGAAGGACCTGTACTTCTGTTTAGCATATTTCTTAAAAGTATAATTAAGCATATATTAATTACCAAAGTATGTATAGTATACTTTTTAAAAATATATTAAAAGTGTGCTTGTGTTTAGCATATTTCTTAAAAATATAATCAAGCATAGGCTATATTTATTACCAAAGTACCTCTAGTATACTTTTTTTTAGAAATATATTAAAATGCAATTCAATAGCCTATAGTTTTAATGCACTTCAAATAAGCATGTTGGGAATACAAATGTATAATATAATGTATGCCTCGCTCTGTGTTTAGAAGCCACATCAGTTTACATAAGAAAAGTATTACAATATACAATCACCACTCGACTGACACTATAATGTGATTTTGAAGTAAAATATATTATTTTCAGAAATTGTATTTCTCTAAATTAAATCACATGACATGGTCTTAAAATGTTCCATAAAGCTCAGAAATTGTATCACTGATTTAATTAATTCTACAATGTTTTCTTTCAAATAAGTCTACAATCTTTGAAGTCCAAAGGCTTCATGGACTAGACCCCCTCCCCTAATTAACTTCTCTAGAAAGTAATGAAAAGAGGCCACACCCCGCCACAGAAGAATAGACTGCACCGCCAGAGAAGAAAAGAACCACCCCCTGCACAACTCCCACAACCCGTCTCTAGCCCACGCATGCACGCAGCCAGAGAAGAAGAGACCGTGTGCCAATCCACCACCCCTTGAACTTGACAATATTTCCTCTCTCCTGTTTATTTCTTAGGCAGTGTCAAAGCAGCCAGAGAAAGCCAGTCTCAATTGTTGTATGCAATGTTGTAACCTAATGCATCGGCTTAAAAAGAAAGCATTAGACAAAATACACACAATAAAGATGAATTTGACTGATAACATTGTTTTTTCAAGGTCAGATACTGCATTAAAATGTTACCGTGAATTATTTTGGTCATGATAAACGTGGTGTGAAAAATCTGGTATCGTGACTAATGTGTAATCCTAATTAATGCATTTCAAATTTCAAATTTGCACTCAAAGAAAATGTTCACATCATTACAGTGGCAGCTTTATTGCATAAATAAATCTTTAAATAAATGAAAATCAGCTAGAATTTACTTTTTTCATGCAAAGTTTTAACATTCTTTGTCTTATTTCTTTGGCTTGTAAACCATATATTATGGGATTCAATCCTGGTGGTATAACATGAAACATTAGATTTCCGAACTTCCTGCTCTCAACATATGCAGGGAAACGATGGAGAAAAATTGGAACAAATCCACAGATCTGCATGATTACATAAACAGCCAAGTGAGTGCTGCAGGTTTTTATGGCTTTGCTGTTAGTTGCTTTGTTTTTGCTTTTTATACATACCATTGCTATTCTGAGATATGTCAATAACACCCACCCTAGTGAGGAGGTGAGTAAAACCACAGTAAAAGTTAATCCATATACATTATTAATCACTGTATTCTCACAGGACAGTTTAAACAGTGAAGGGTTGTCACAAGAGTGGTTTAGAATGAATGATCTGCAATGAGACAGACGCACACTGAGGCCAATCAAGATTGACACCGGAACTACTGCAGCAACCCAGGCTCCTGCTGACAGTTTAACCATCATTTTATTGCTCATTATAGTTGGATATCGCAATGGATTGCATATGGCCACATATCTATCAAAGGCCATGATCATTAGAATAGTATTGGATGTTGTTCCATATAAATGTGTAAAAAAAGCTTGGAAGACACACTCCACATATGTGATGTAGCGCTCAGAGGGGTCTGTTAATAAGTCCTTCAGTAAACGCGGTATGAGGACAGTTGCTCCCATAATATCACTCACAGGCAAATGACAGTAAAGAATGTGCATAGGCTGGTGTAAACGTTTTTCTGCTGAGATCTGAATCAATATCCCAATGTTAGACAGCATTACAAAGACATAAGCCATCAACAGAAAAATGAAAGTGAGCTGGCTGGACTGAGGTGTAAGTTGCAGTCCCTCCACTAAGAGTACACTGTATCTGGATGTCAGGTTGTCCATTTGTGACCTAAAGAAAACATACAGAAGTGAGAAACACTTATATTAACAGCATATTATCTCAAATAATTACAACAGGTAGATCTTATATGCCAATCACACTAATGTTCAAAAGATACTAGGTTTTCTCAGTTATGTCATGCTTTATTATCTATTTCTTCCTGTAATTTTACCAAGGGAATTTGACCTTTTTTTATCACTACAGAACTCAATAAATATTGTTGATTACTGTACAGTTATGTAGTTTG
Organism: Gobiocypris rarus; assembly: GCA_023029165.1. Taxonomy (NCBI): domain Eukaryota; kingdom Metazoa; phylum Chordata; class Actinopteri; order Cypriniformes; family Gobionidae; genus Gobiocypris; species Gobiocypris rarus. The sequence goes on along the minus strand of CM040930.1, from coordinate 14,961,726 downwards.
ATATAATTTGAATACATTTGAAATATTCTTTACTTACCAAGGAAATGATTGATAGATACACAATTGTCACGTTAACTTCATATACAGAGGTACCTAATCTATTTGTCAGTGTTATTGAGTTATCATTAGTTATGAAAAACACACTCTGCTTGTCTCCGAGCAGATTTAAGATGGCGTGACCATATTTATGTCGCCACAACTTGAGTATTTTCATCATACCCCAAGAGTGAAAATACACCATTAGCTCTCTTTTTTGTGATTGGTGAACTGCTCACCAGGGGTGTGTTTCCCAAAAGCATTTTAGCCAACTATTATTGCAAATTTTTGTTACCATCAAAGTTCAATGATTTGGTGTTTCCCAAAGCCATAATTTCTATATATTTGCTGAAAGTTTTCCAAAGTTGGGGTTGGAACTGCAGCTCTCGACCTGTCATTAGACTACTTTGTGTGTAGTTAGTGTGACAGGTGAATTTAATTACGTCATGCTCTTGAAAAAAGCAAGCTATACAAGCATTGCATTCTTTAGATTTAATTTGACAAAGTTCTGTGAAACCCCTAGTGAAAAAAAGTATGTTAAGTAAACTCACAGCCAGAGTAATTAATCGGTATACTTCAAGTGTGTTAATTATTAGTTAACTTGAAGTGTGCTATTTGAAACAACATATTTTGTACTAAAAATATTTTACTTGTACTTAAGTTGTGTAAAAGCATAGCTTTAAGTATTTAGTGTACTTTTATTTACTAAATTGGAACAACTTTAAGTATACTTAGTACACTTTAAGTATAAGGACTAATTACATGCTTGATTAGTGATGTTGAATTTTTTATTTGTATTATAAATATATACTTATTATGTAATATATTTGTATTATTAGTATACTTTATTAAGTCTTTGTTTTATTCCAAATACTACAAAATACACACTTTGAAGTCAATTACAATATACTTTGAATTACATAATGCCACACAATACAGTATTTTAAATGTGCTACCTTTAAAAATAATAATAATTATTAATAATTTGTTACATTTATATATCGCTTTTCCTGGGTCCTCAACACGATTTAAATGAAAGGGGGGAATCTCCTCATCTACCACCAATGTGCAGCATCCACCTGGATGATGGGATGTTAGCCATATTGCACCAGAACGCCCGCCACACACCAGTTGATTAGTGGAGAGAAGATCAGGATAGGGGGATAATTAGGAGACCATGATGGATAGAGGCCAATGGGCAAATTTGGCCAGGATGCCGGGGACAGAGTCCTGCACGGGTGCGGGTACCCGATGAGTGACCCGCGAATATTGCTGAAACGGGTGAAAAACATCCAACTGTCGGACAAGGGACAACACAGGTCTAAACACGGGTTTAAACTAATATATATATATATATATATATATATATATATATATATATATATATATATATATATATATATATATATTAAAATATGTGCATATTTTTAGGAACACATCTACAAAAAATATGCCTTGCCTGTATTTCAAGTTGATAAAATACAGGTCCTTCTAAAAAAATTAGCATATTGTGATAAAAGTTCATTATTTTCCATAATGTAATGATAAAAATTTAACTTTCATATATTTTAGATTCATTGCACACCAAATGAAATATTTCAGGTCTTTTATTGTTTTAATACTGATGATTTTTGCATACAGCTCATGATAACCCAAAATTCTTATCTCAAAAAATTAGCATATCATGAAAAGGTTCTCTAAACAAGCTATTAACCTTATCATCTGAATCAACTAATTAACTAGACACCTGCAAAAGATTCCGGAGGCTTTTAAAAACTCCCAGCCTGGTTCATTACTCAAAACCGCAATCATGGGTAAGACTGCCGACCTGACTGCTTTCCAGAAGGCCATCATTGACACCCTCAATTGAGAGGGTAAGACACAGAAAGAAATTTCTGAACGAATAGGCTGTTCCCAGAGTGCTGTATCAAGGCACCTCAGTGGGAAGTCTGTGGGAAGGAAAAAGTGTGGCAAAAAACAAGGAGAAGAGGTGACCGGACCCTGAGGAAGATTGTGGAGAAGGACCGATTCCAGACCTTGGGGGACCTGCGGAAGCAGTGGACTGAGTCTGGAGTAGAAACCTCCAGAGCCACCGTGCACAGGCGTGTGCAGGAAATGGGCTACAGGTGCCGCATTCCCCAGGTCAAGCCACTTTTGAACCAGAAACAGCGGCAGAAACGCCTGAACTGGGCTACAGAGAAGCAGCACTGGACTGTCGCTCAAATTTTGCATGTCATTCGGAAATCAAGGTGCCAGAGTCTGGAGGAAGACTGGGGAGAAGGAAATGCCAAAATGCCTGAAGTCCAGTGTCAAGTACCCACAGTCAGTGATGGTCTGGGGTGCCATGTCAGCTGCTGGTGTTGGTCCACTGTGTTTTATCAAGGGTAGGGTCAATCCAGCTAGCTATCAGGAGATTTTGGAGCACTTCATGCTTCCATCTGCTGTAAAGCTTTATGGAGATGAAGATTTTGTTTTTTCAGCATGACCTGGCACCAGCTCACAGTGCCAAAACCACTGGTAAATGGTTTACTGACCATGGTATTACTGTACTCAATTGGCCTGCCAACTCTCCTGACCTGAACCCCATAGAGAATCTCTGGGATATTGTGAAGAGAAAGTTGAGAGACGCAAGACCCAACACTCTGGATGAGCTTCAGGCCGCTATCGAAGCATCCTGGGCCTCCATAACACCTCAGCAGTGCCATAGGCTGATTGCCTCCATGCCAAGCCGCATTGAAGCAGTCATTTCTGCAAAAGTCGATCGGCCGAAACTTTACTTAATAAACATGCTTCGGATGCTAACACAAATGCATCAATTCACTTCTAAAGGCATTTATTAACCCCCCCCCGGAACCGTGTGGAGCAAGTTATTTGACGGACAGATGCTATTTTATGGACTTAAATAACAGAGCAACAGTCAATGCCATTATAAAGCTTGGAAGAGCCAGGACTTTTTTAATATAACTCAACTTTTATTCGTCTGAATAAATCATGGGGTAATTTTTGATTTTTAAACTTCAAACTGATGTTCAGTTTCACGTGCACTTTATATTTCGGAGCTATCCTATTTGGATTCAAGGGAGCGCCTGTTTGACTGCCTTTCATCGAGTCCAGTTTACCTCTGATGAGGATTGGCGTTCGCTGACTTACTTTGAATGGTATTTCGGCGGTTTGGGATCGGCTACTCTCAGCTGAATGATCCGGTGTTAGGTGCGGGGATCGCCTGAATGACCTGCCTACACTTCATCCACATCGACATCGGTTTTACCGCGGAATAGACTCTGCACTCACTGGCTTGTGAGTGCAACTTTGAATCAGCCGTCTCAGCTGGATGATCAGCTGTTGATCACAAAACCGCCTGAACGACCTGCCAACACTCAATCCACATCACAATCGGCAGTCTTAACTGGATTATCAGTTGTTAGATGTAGACCTGGTTATGGTGGTGCTACAGAGGATGCTGTCCATACTCACTGCTCTGTTATGTTACAGCTGTTTTAATACTGAGTCCTTTCTACCCCGCTGTTTTGCCTCTTGGATATTATATCTGTCCTAGTATGGCTATCTTCTACTCACCTCTGGATCTGCATAGTATGAACTCATCATATTGTCTTCCTGTGGACATATATAATCACTTTGCTCACTTGGAAATTCTACGCCGTCCTCGATATATCCACTGAGAATCTTGGTGCAATTTCTGCAAGGACGCACAGTTAACTTTTTTTGTTAGCAATGTCATTCCAGTAATTTCGTCCTGTCGGGCTTCTTCAAAGTCAGGCACAGAGTTATGGTCAGTAAACCTGCAAAATCTCTGTTCAGTCAAGAGTTTCTGATGCTGAGGATGGCCTTGATAAATCTGAGGTCATTAAATCATTTATTTTCATTACAAATGCACTTGAATCTCTTGGTGAACTTTCTCCACCGGATTGTGCATTTTTAGCACCCCAAGACTCTCTGGCCAGGATGGGGGGTGTCGCTACTGTAAAAAACAAAACAAAGGAAAAAAAAACATTTTAAAAACAAACAACTACAAACAGATGGAAACCTGGAATCCTGTGAGAACAGTTTTGAGGTACAGTTAATGAAAGTCAACATAGGGGCTTCTGTATTATGTGCATTGACTTACAGGCCTCCGAAATTTAACAAGGACTACAACAGTTCTTTGAGTTCCTCTCAAATTTTGTTTCTCGTTGTGATAGACTGCTGATTCTAGGTGACTTATTCATCTTTGCTTTCCATCAAAACCTTTGGTGAAAGAGTTTGTATGTCTTATTGAATCTTTTAAACTGTCACAATCAGTCATTAGCCCTACTTATATTTTGTGGCACACTTTGGATTTGGTGTTGTCACATGGTTTTCCCGTAACTCTGAGAGTAGTTAATACTGCTATTTCAGACCATCTGCCAATTGTGTTTGAATTTGTCTGTGTTTTTCCCACCTCTACTTGCGTCAACCTTCTACTGCCAGCTTTTCAGAGTACTAACAAAGCCAACCATGCGGATGCTATCCTCCTCGAAAAATTTACCACCAAAGAGATGTTGGAGGCTTTTACTAAAGCCTGCTCCATTTCTTTAGACTCTATTGCTCCCCTTAAGCCCAGGAAAGCTAAGGGAAAGGGACCCGCTCAGCCTTGGTTAAATGATTGTACTCGCTCTCTTAGACACGAGATAAACTCCAAGTATGTTAAGAATGTTTAACTGCATGCTTAACAAGTTACCAAAAGTAAGTGAAAGAGGCAAAATCTACATTCCTCTTAAAACTTGAAAATGCAAATCAATGCCAAGAATGCTGTTTAAGACTATTGATTCAGTGCTAAAAAGGATTGTGTAAAACCCAGTAACCTTGATGATTTATTTGAACATTGGATCAAAATGTATGTACAGATGCATACAACTAAATTAACGATCTCTTAAACATTTTCTAATTTCTCTAAACATTTTCAATTAGTTTCGTGAAAATTTTTATTGAACATTTGTCTCAGGGTTCATTGCTGCAGCATGGTTCTGGGGGTCGGGTTTAACCCCTTACCTGCTTAGCTACTGTTCGGATGCTCTTGCTTACTGCTCCGCGCTTTGTGCTATCGTTTCTATATTTTATCTTATAATTTCAGCTTCAGTAAATCAGCATGCTCAAACAACAAAACTTGACTTCAATGATAAAATTTGAAACTCGGGTGACTGGATTACTTCAAAAAAGCGTAGTATTTCATCTGACCAGCCTCCCACTGCCATCAGCTTACATTCCATAGAAGGGAAAACACAGCTGCTTACATTCAAAATAATAAGAAAATGCCTCTTCTAGAATCTACTTGCTGCACAAACTGCCACAGACTTTTACAAAGCATTGCAGTTCTTGAAACAAAGTTATTTGCGGAACCACCAAACCAAACGAATCACACAGCAGAGCGTCTTGGTTACGGATGAAACCCTCGTTCCCTGAGGAGGGAACGGAGACGTAACGTTAGTGACTAACGAATGGGGGTTTCGCTTAGAAGCCTATCATCTTCAAACTTAGAGAAAACGCCCAATGGCGTGCCAATGCCATGGGGCATGCGGAATTTGCCTACGTAACTCCGCCTCACCGCGTGAGTATATAAGGAGTACGTGGCAATATCGCATAATGTTACCTGCTTGAGGAGCCAAGACTGAACTCCTGCGTTCCAGGTAGCACAGCTGATGTGGCAACGGGACGTTACGTCTCCGTTCCCTCCTCAGGGAACGAGGGTTACATCCGTAACTGAGACGTTCCCTTTAGCTCAGTCACTATGACGTAACGTTAGTGACTAACGAATGGGGGTCCAATCTAATTACGCCACTCAGCTGTCTTCCAGTGCCCTGCGTAAGTGTGAGTACCCTGTCGTAAGACTAGTATGGACGAAGGACTCCCACCTAACACAGGAATACCAAGGTACACTGGGAAGCATATTCCAGTGAGGAAATGCCAAGATGCCTACCCGTAGGGAGGACTTAAGAGTACACATATGACCCCCAAGGGCTGCATATGAGAAAACTCTAGGGTACCAGCCGAAGGTGGATTTTTAACCCTAGGGGTGGCAGGGACATGCCAAGGGAAGAAACCCGCTCACTGCAGAGGCTTACGGTGAAATACACGTTTGGGGTAGCCGGAGGGGAACCATGCACACGGGGCACCTGGCCGGACATGAGGGTCTTGGCTCGCTAGAGGGCAGACACACAGGTATTGGCGTAAGCAGTGCTGGAGGAACTCAGGGCTCTCGGGAAGCTCACCTGAGGAATATTGCACGTATCCAGTCCAAGGAGTGGCATGGCGAGCAAGCGAAGACACCTGAGCCTGGCCCATTACCGGCCCCTCAGGGGGGCGAGTACATAGTCGGACACAGGCTCCACTCGGAGATTGTAGAATCTGGCGAATGTGTTAGGTCTCGCCCAGCCTGCAGCTCTGCAGATGTCTGTTAGCGAGGTGCCATGCGCTAAATCCCAAGAGGAGGCGACACTCCGAGTGGAGTGAGCCCGCACCCCAAGGGGACATGGTCGACCTTGCTGCTGGTAAGCCAAAACAATGGTGTCCACTATCCAGTGAGACAGCCTTTGCTTTGAGAAAGCACTTCCCTTCAGCTCTCCACCATAACAGACAAAGAGCTGGTCTGAGGTCCTGAAACACTGTGTCATGTCTACGTAGGCGCGGAGAGCGCGTACTGGACAGAGCAGTGCCAAGGCTGGGTCTGCCCCCTCCATGGGCAGCGCTTGCAGGTTCACCACCTGGTCTCCGAACGGAGTGGTGGGAACCTTGGGCACATATCCAGGCCGGGGTCTCAGGATCACGTGAGAATTAGCTGGCCCGAACTCCAGGCACGCTTCGTCAACCGAAAATGCCTGCAGGTCCCCGACCCTCTTGACGGAGGCCAATGCAGTCAGCAGAGCTGTCTTCATCGACAGGAACTTAATATCAACCGACTGCAAAGGCTCAAAGGGAGGCCTCTGCAGAGCACTTAAAACTACTGAGAGGTCCCAAGAGGGTACGAGAGGAGAGCGAGGAGGATTCAGTCTCCTCGCCCCCCTCAGGAACCTGATGATCAGGTCGTGCTGACTTACCTTCTTGTTGTCCAAGAGATCGTTGTGGGCAGATATTTCGGACACATAAACTTTAAAGGGGGGAGGGAGACAGCCTTCGCTCCAACCCCTCTTGGAGGAACGATAGCACGGACCCGATCGGAAATTTCCAGGGGTCTTGGCGGGAAGTGCACCAGGTGACGAAGAGGTTCCACTTCAACGCATAGGCATGCCGCGTGGACTCTGCCCTAGCGGAAGTGATGGTGGCGACCACCATAGGTGGCAGGCCACTCAAACCTGCCGCGTCCCATCCAGGAGCCACACGTGAAGGCTCCACAGATCAGGACGCGGGTGCCAAAGGATGCCCCCATTCTCTGAGTGAGGAGGTCCGGTCTCAGAGGAATAGGCCAGGGAGGGGCTGTCGCAAGGAGTAAGAGTTCGGGGAACCAGGTCCGGCTGTGCCAGTACGGAGCGAACCAAAAACACCTGCTCCTTGTCCTCCCTGATCTTGCACAAGAGTTGTGCGAGTAAGCTCACTGGGGGAAACGCATACTTGCGTAGGCCCTGCGGCCAGCTGTGCGCCAGTGCATCTGTGCTGAGCGTGCCCTCGGTCAGGGAATAAAACAGGCTGCAGTGGGAAGAGTCGTGGGAGGCAAACAGATCTACCTGCGTGTCCCCGAACTGTTCCCAAATCAGCTGGACCGTCTGGGGATGGAGTCTCCATTCTCCCGGGAGAGGCTGAAACCACGAGAGCTCGTCAGCTGCGAGGCTCAGGACTCCCGGAATATGGACAGCACGAAGGGACCTCAGGCGCTTCTGACTCCATAGAACGAGATGGCAGCCGAGTTGAGACATACGGTGGGAGCGTAGACTGCCCTGGTGGTTGATGTACGCTACTACGGTCGTGTTGTCTGCCCGGACAAGCACATGTTGACCCTTCAGCAACGCTCGGAAGCGGTGCAGAGCGAACCGTACTGCCAGCAACTCGAGGCAATTGACATGCAGGAGGGCCCAGACGGGCTAGGTGTTGGAGCACCCAATCTCTGTGTCCGCAAACCTGCTCTCGAGAGTGACCCAGTATGAGCCATTTGTCGAGATAGTTCAGGATGCGAACCCAGTGCTGCCATAGGGGCGCAAAGGCTGCCTCTGCAATCTTCGCAAAGACGCGAGGGGACAGAGACAGCCCGAATGGGAGGACCGCGTACTGATATGCCCGCCCCTCGAAAGCAAACCGTAGGAATGGTCTGTGTCGAGGAAGGATGGAGACATGGAAGTAGGCATCCTTCAGGTCGATCGCTGCAAACCAATCGTGAGGACGAACGCATTAGAAAAGGCGTTTCGCAGTCTGTGGCAGTCGCGATCGGTCACGGGAAGACAACGGGTCCTTCCAGGACTGCGCAATCTCTTCATGCACCTCGGGGAATAAAGGAATTGGAGGGGCGGTCGGACGGGTGTCCGCGCGCGCCGCCCCCAAAAACCAATCATCCAGCCGCGAACGCTCAGGTCGAGGCAGAGGGTTCCACTCCAACCCAAGCGCTGCGGCTGCCTGAGACAGCATGGTTGTCAGTTCTGGGTCCGACTCGGCCAATGCTGGCGCCCCCGCAGGCGGCAGCACAGCCGAATCATCATCCTCAGATGACTCCAGCCCACCATGTGATGCGGCGATAGACATCACTTCCTCCTCCGCCGCATCAAACACCACAGTCGGGACGGCAGGAGCCAGCCCCGATGTAGATGCCTGGACATGGACTGGGTCAGGTGCATAAGAGAGGGGTGCGGGCCGAGGCATAAGCGTCGGCACTTTGTTCCACACCGTCACTCTCAGGCCACCCTGGCCACCAGCCAAAATGCACCGCAGATTGGGGTGTGGCAGAGGGGACTCTCGCTCCGGCATCCGCACAGAGTTCACGGAGTCTCGACCGTAACACCGAGATGACCATGCACCCGCAGTGAGCGCATGAGTCATCCACGAGCGCCGCTTGAGCGTGCTGAAAGCCCAAACACGTCACAGGGCGCTCGCGCCCGTCGGAAGGTTGAAGCGACCTACCGCACCCAGAAATGCACGGGCGAGACATCCTGAAAAGAACGTGCCACGCGCAAGCTCTTTTATGAGAGGAAGCCTCGCAGTCGATGCCGAAGCGCCCAGGGAAACACACACCAGCTGTCAGACAGACCACTGCGCAGATCAGCAGGCAGGAAGTATGTGATCACTGGAACGCACCGTTACACCAACACCAAATGGAAAGCTGCTCGTCTCGAAGAAGCTGACAAAGACTCAGAAGGCTGTAGGAGTGAAGAGGTAGGTACTCTTGGCTCCAAAAGCAGAAACATAATGCGATATTGCCACGTACTCCTTATATACTCACGCGGTGAGGCAGAGTTACGTAGGCAAATTCCTCATGCCCCATGGAATTGGCACGCCATTGGGCGTTTTCTCTAAGCTCGAAGATGATAGGCTTCTAAGCGAAACCCCCATTCGTTAGTCACTAACGTTTCGTCGTAGTGACTGAACGAAAGGGAACTTCATCATGGTGAGTCCCATAAATCCTACTCAACAGGAGAAACAAGTAACTGATCAATACACTAATCAATGGCACAAACCCAAAGGCACTCAAGACCCAAAGGCACTCAAGACATCAGATTGTCACAACCATCACATGTTGCCACAGTAAGCATGCTCTACCCCAGACACAAGGTTTGCAAACACTGACTTCCATCCACCAACTATACATCTTGAAAACAGATTTGAAGTATTAATGAATGTGGGTAATGAATCCCCAAACGTGATGAATGTGATCGAACACAGATTAAATCAGCCCGCAGCTAACACTGATGCTAACAGGTGCTCAAGGTCGAGCAGACAGCGGCACTCAGCTCAGAGCGCAGCCGAAACCAGGACTCTGATAGTGGGTGACTCCATTATCAGAAACATTAGCAGCGGGGATACAACTATGTGCTGCCTTCCACAAGCAACAGTTTCTGATGTAAACAGGAAAAAATAGGTTATCACGGTTACTCGGGCTTAATAGATGGCTGCAAAAACCTGCAACATGAAGGGAGTGAACTTCCTTGACAATTTGAATCTCTTCTGGAGCCAGAGACAACTGTTTACATCAAATGGCCTCCACCAAAACAAACTTGTTGCAAGAGTGCTAAAGGACAATATTTACTTTTCTCTACATCATCCCTCAGCTGTGTGTGCTAACCCACTCAACCTGGATGGCACACACACACACACACACACACACACACACACACACCTGTACAGACTATGTACGACCACAGGACTTCATTTCAGCACCTGAATGGACATGCAGCTGACACACCCCACAAGGACAATGATAACACCACGCCCAACAACCACTGCTCACGGACACACTCCCAGCTGAGCCCTGCCCACAGAGCTCACCACAGACAGACTGTAGCCCATGTTTCCATTACTTATTTGCGCAAAACCTTTTGCGATATTTTCTAAATGTTGATAAAAAACTATTGCGAAATGATCGCATTTCCATTAACAGATGTTAAGCGACCAAAAGTTTTTGTTGTTGTTGTTGTTGTTGTTGTTTTTTGTCATAAGTCATTAAAAAAATAATGCCACGTTAGTTGGTAGGTTTATGTATATCCCAGCCACCGCAATAGCCATCATTTAATGGAAGGAGACATAGGCGTGTTATTCAAGCATTAATTAAAATTAAAAGAACAAAATGTTTGAATTTGCGTTGTGGTAACTCTTTTTTTTTTTTGGCTTGAAATTTCGTTTGTTGAAAATTTAACTTGAATTTAGAAATGCTTTTTAAAGAAAAAAAAACGTAATAAAACAAAATACATTTTTGAAATGAAGACAGTGTTTGGACTTAGAGTGCAGCACATGTAAAATAATCCGTTCCCTTAATCCACGGCCCATGTTATTGTGAGTCTAGGCCTACAAAAATAAAAGTAGACAGTTTGTAGTTTATAATTATGTCTTGCACTTATCTGTATGGCTAAAAATGATGGAGCATTCTGAGTTGTTTCCTCTGTCATAAATGAAAAAATCCATCAGAACGCTTTGCGCCGGCACTTTTGTCAGACAGAGGGTTATGGAAAACGTAGCCTATATTGTTTCGTAGTTAGTTATGTTTAACTCTTAGCCTATAATATTATCATTTTTTACATTTTAAAAAGTTGATTATGAAACGTGAGCACAACCTTCTACGCAAACCTTGGCAATAAAATCGCCATTGGCTAGTAATTTGTTTTGTTTAGTCGCCAGACTGATATATTATAGGCCTACTTTTATATTTAATTTTTTTATGTGGATAAAGGCTTATTTTTGTACACATCACTATACAACATATGTCCTTATTATGAGAGAATATATATCGTTTTAACAAAAAAAAAAAAAGTTTTTACGACACGACATCTCGTTATTACAATGAAAAAAAGATGATGTTACAACATAATTGAGGGAAAAAATAATATGTAGGCTAGGCCGTATGTGGCATCAATGCGTCACCGTATGCCAGGTGACCTGTAAATGCGGAAAAACATTTCAGTTTTGCAAAAATCTCCTTTTTCAAATTGCCTGAAAAACCACCTCATGCAAGCGTAAAAACTTTTTTGCGATATATGGGACTTTTTCCATTAAGCGTATTTTCAATTAGCAATTTCAATTTGCGCAACTTGATGAGTAATGGAAACGCGGCTTTTGACGGATTAGAACTGACACAGATCGAGGGACTGAACTGTAACACCTCAGCCCGTACTGTGGAGGTACAGGAAAGGGTGGGCACCATGGGGGGTCAGACTGGTGAACTGTTACGCTTTGTGACTAGTCTGAACAGGAAGTTGCATGAAATGTCTAAGTCACTCCATGAACTTGACGTTAACATAATTCAGTCTCCAATAACACCCAAGCAAAAGCCACCCTCATCAGACATGTTATTCCTCTCTTTACAGCATCCCCGCTTCTGAACTTATCAGAGAAAATGGAGGAAATAGTCTATGCTGGAACCAGACTTTCACACTCGAATGCTGCGAGCCCCCAGATATCAACCAAAAAGTGTCGAGCCCCACAACCATCAAAGCCTGTGGACCTAGCTCGCCCTCCCCCGCCTCCTGTGAGATTTATTTGGTCACAACGCCAGGGCACTCTCCCTCCTCCATCTGTTGTAGGTGAACCAAAAACAACTGATACCAGCTCTCAGTGATGTGTGTTGGGTCCCCACTATGATAACAGTAACTTTATCAAATGTTTAAAGAACAAGTGGGAACCCAGTGTGCCTGTCTATTTCTCTATTTCTGTTCTGTTAAGTGATAGAAAGTATAAGACCTTCTCAGACTGTATAGCAAACCCATCTAATCTGCTGCCTGTTACATGTCAAACTAAGATTAACGTGGGAGAAAAAAAAATAATACTGTTAAGTTAGCACTTTTAAACATCCGTTCACTTAAGAACAAATCATTTCTAGTCAATGACTTAACAACCACAAACAACCTAGATTTTTTGCTTCTAAATGAAACGTGGCTAGAAGATAACTGCAGTGCAACAGTACTCAATGAAACAGCCCCTCCTAACTTTACTTTTATGAGTGTGTACAGAGCGTTTAGGAGAGGTGGAGTTATTGCTGCTCTCTTTTAAAGATGTCTATCAATGTAAGCAAGCATCATTTGGTGACTATTTGTCTCTAGAATATCTGGGTATTGTGTTAAAAGGTGCTCCACACATCCTGCTTTTCATTATTTACAGACCTCTGAAATACTCTCCAGCCTTTATTGAGGACTTTGCAGAGCTGTTATCAATAATTTCCTCAGAGTTTGACTGTTTTGCCATTGCTGGGGATTTTAACATTCTCATATAAAATGCTGAATCCGGTACAACAAAAGAGCTTATGACGATTCTAAACACTTTTGATTTGAAACAGCATGTGCATGGACCCACAAACAATAGTGGACACACTCTAGATTTACTTATCAGTAAGGGTCTAAACATGTAATCGATTGTTATTAAGGATGTAGCACTGTCTGATCATTTCTGTATTTTCTTTGATATTTCAATCTCTCCTGCCATTGAAGCTAGATCTCTCTCTGTCAAAAAGAGAAGCTTAAATGAGAACACTAGTGTGCTGTTTATAAAGGCTATTTCTCTAACACCAAGCATATCTGCAGACTAAAGACAGTCTTCATGCTTTCAATGTTGAACTAGGCAGACCTTCTTCTCAAAAATTATAAACATAAACATAAACAACACGAGCACCCCTCCCCACCCACCCCTTTAGCAACTTCTTAGCAACTACAGACCAATCTCAAATCTCTCCTTTATAGGTAAGATCACTGAAAAAATTGTCTTCAGTCAGCTGAACAAATTCTTAAGCTCAAACGGATACTTTGACAATTTTCAATCCGGTTTCCAACCGCATCACAGCACAGAAACAGCGCTCATAAAGATAATAAATGATATTCGTCTCAATACAGATACAGGCAAAACATCAATCATGGTACTTCTCGACCTCAGTGCTGCATTCGACACTGTTGACCACAACATACTTCTTGACAGGCTGGAAATTTGGGTCGGGCTTTCTGGGAGGGTCCTCAAATGGTTTAAGTCATACTTAGAAGGGAGAGGTTATTATGTGAGTATATCCATGACTTGCGGAGTCCAACAAGGGTCAATTCTTGCACCACTCCTATTCAACCTGTATATACTGCCACTGAGCTAAATTATGAAAAAGAACAAAATTTCTTACCACAGCTATGTTGATGACACCCAGATATACTTAGCACTATCACCTAATGACTATAGCCCCATTGACTCCCTGTGCGAAATGCATTGTTGAAGTCAACAGTTGGATGAGCCAAAACTATCTTCAGTTAAACAAAAACAAAACTGAAATCATTGCATTTGGAAGCAAACATAAAATTCTCAAGGTGAACGCATATCTTGAGGCTAAAGGTCTAATAACATAAAATCAAGTCAGGAATCTTGGTGTGATTTTGGAGTCCGACCTGAGTTTCAGTTGTCATGTCAAAGCAATAACTAAATCAGCATACTATCATCTGAAAAATATCGTAAGCATCAGCGGCCCCACTTTATATTAGGTGGCCTTAACTACTATGTACTTACATAAAAAAATAAGTACAATGTAATTACTGTGTTCATATTGTGTTGCGATACGGGTAGGGTTAGGGACAGGTGTGGTGGGATGGGTAAGTTTAAGGGTAGGGTTAGGTGTAAGGGAACTGTCAACTGTGTAATTACAAATGTAACTACAGAAATTAATTACAGATGCAATTACATTAAGGTATTTTTTAAAATGTAAGTACAATGTAAAAACATGTATGTACACAATAAGTGCAATGTATCAAATTATTAATTAAAATGTTAGTACATAGTAGTTAAGGACACCTAATATAAAGTGGGTCCGAATCAGCTGCTTTGTTTCCAGGCAAGACTTAGAGAAATTTGTTCATGCTTTCATCACCTGCAGGGTGGACTATTGTAATGGTCTTCTCACTGGCCTTCCCAAAAAGACCATTAGACAGCTGCAGCTCATACAGAACACCGCCGCCCGGATTCTAAACAGAACCAGAAAATATGACTATAGTCCTCAGGTCTTAAATTTTAAGAAATTTAATTTGATGCAACTTATTTAAGTTGTTCTGATCAGTGGACCTCCAAAATATTGAATGAAGCTGGGTAAAAGTGGATCTTTTGTCAAATTTTCAGGAGAATAATCCGTAATGCGATTTAGTTCGTTGTGACTGTGAGTTGGAGGAATGTGCGAGTCTGCAGTAATCGGTGGCAGGATAAACTCTAAAACATGTCCACACTCTGAAGAGCCACACTTAGAAGTGTGGGGAATTGCAACGAGCTTTGAGATTAAAGCGGTTTAAAGTGGCGGGTCTGCGCTAAAGGTAGTGCAGTTTTAAAGAAAAGCCCTAAAACGTTTAAACACGCTAAAGTATAAGGTGCCTTTATATTGGCTAGAATCGTTGGCCTTCTGATTTTGACAGTAAAGCTGTTCAATATTTGGGGAGGAGAAATTGATCTGAGTTCAACTGAATAAAGAAACAAAAATAAAAAATAAAAATATTTGAGTTAAACTGATTTTTAAAGTAAAATACAATTGAAAATATACAGTTAACTTTCAACTATTTATTTTTCCGAGTTTCTCAAGTGATCAGAAGGGAGAGCATCCCCTCCCTTTGGAATTCACCCTATACCCTCCTCTCTCTCTCTCTCTCTCTCTCTCTCTCTCTCTCTCTCTCTCTCTCTCTCTCTCTCTCTCTCACACACACACACACACACACACACACACACACACACACACACACACACACACACACACACACACACACACACACACACACACACACACTTATAAATAGATAAACTGCTGTTTCTTTAGTTCATTGAGAAACATATACAAATTATTTGCAAAATGGCTGCAAATAAAGAAAGCACCTGAAACATACATTTCTAGATGAGATTAAATGACAGAAATGTCTGGTGTTAATTAAATATATATATATATATATATATATATATATATATATATATATATATATATATATATATATATATATATATATATATATATATATATATATATATATATATAAAGAAAAAAAAAGAAGAAAAAGAAAAAGAAAAAAGATAAATATAAAAACAGATGTAATCGAAAACATGCCATTTCTGGTTAAGCCAGAGTAATAAATAGTAGACTGAAACTATGTTAAAAGTTTATGAAAATGCAGTCCTGGGGCATTCTGAACTTTGCTCAGAGGTTTCTCTCTTATTCAAAGTCAACTGAATGCTATTTGAGCCTGTGCTATGAGTGATACGTTATTTATAGTAAAGCACAGCGTTTCAGTAGGAAATTATAGACACAGAAATGTTAAAGGAATGATACTAGGCAATGTGTAATTAAATGTTTCAAGCAAAACTCATTCACTCAATCTTTTAAATCAATACAGACCTTAAATGATATAAGTGATCATTTTGGATAAGTTACTCTATGAGCAGTAACTTCTATGTCTCATCTTTGTCTTCACCACGTACAGGGCCGATGGCTCCGGTTAGATGAAGCAGAACTTTACTCTGAACGGATGGTTGTAATAACTTATTGATTTAAGTGATTAATAGTGCTGTTATTAATCAGTCTCCATGTTTTGAACCTATTAGGCATTCCAACTGGCTCTGATGGCTCTTGAATGCAATTCCTTGATTCTGTTGAAGAAAACGCCTGTCAAAGGTTTAGTAATGGAAAGAGTGGTTACCAGTGGGCATGAGGTGATTTCTCAATGACGGGTAAGATCCTCTTTGGCCAAAAGGAGACAATCTAAGGCAGAGATTTTACCGCTGCTACTGGGCATCTCCTGAAGGGAGATGTGATTGTGAAATGTGTATGAGAGTGAGAATATGTTTGTAAGGCCAACAGCATCATTGAAGGGAGAGCTGTGTGAAGTTACGGTAGTCTGCCCTTGAAATGTCAGCTCCTCTATACCAGATCACCAGCAACCACATTCCTATGATGGCTTGTTCTTCATTGTGACAAGTGTCCATAACTTTGAAGATGATTTATAAAGAGCTAATGGGAATGGGCTTTAAAGAAGCAGCTGAGACCATAAGGGATTGTAATTCATTCCTGTGGAGACCATAAATAAAAAACATCTTGATTTATATCAGGAACATGAAGTTGGTTGCCTTATGTGCAAATATTGTATAGAAGATTCAGATTTAGTATAATGGTGAATTTCTGAAAATGTGATATTGAACTAACATGTCTATCATAGTTTACTTCTGCAGATCATAAAGACATGACAGGATAATTCTTTAAGTTGGTTAAAGATGAAGACTGCTTTTGCTGATTTGAGCAAAATTCTGGATAACAAAGGTTAAGTGAATTCAAAATTTAAACTAAAGAAAAACTTAGCAAGATCTTAACATAACTTATGTTATATTGTTGGAATCATTCTAATACAAAACAATTGAGTTGACTTTTCTAAACAAATGAATAATGAACAGACATGTTCATAAGAGATATAGATGTTCTCAATATAATAAAACCAAGAATGGGAAATACAGAGTGAAATAGGGGATTTTATATGTACTACACAACTCACAAACAATCAACACTTGCTTACTGATTCACAACCCCAAGGGATAGGATTCTTTAATATCAACGTTTATGTTAGTTTGTTTTTTTTAGCCAGGAACTGGAGGAGTTCAGGTACCGAACAAGTCTAGGCACTGGTGAAGATTCATTAATTGTTCCTTTCTCAGATGACTGGGGTACATTTTTAAATGCATACACATAGATGATTAATGACACATAGTATGTGGGGACATATCATGGCTTTGGGTTATTTGTTTTGTTTGTTTTTTTGTTTGTTCTTTTTCTTTCTTTTGCCTTTCCTTTTCCTCACTATTGCTCCACTATATGACCACTGGTGGGGTGACGATGTGGAACTGACTGTCGTAGTTCCAGAGGTGGGACTGAAGATTAAAATTGTATTGTTTAAAGTTATTTTTATTTAGTATTATTATGTTTTATATTTTTTCATAATTATTTGTATAATGTACAATGTAAAGTCAGGCTGTGTCTGTACATGTGTTCTAAGGAGAGACATGGATGAACTATATTTGTTACAGGAATGTGCATACATGCAGCACATGTTCTCACTGATGCATACAGCAGCATGCATTTGTTGAATGATGTATTGTCAACTGAATCTTTATAAGGAAAGTGGATTGTGCAACATATGTAAGCATGAAGTATACGCTCTATTTTAAACATAGGACACAAGTTTCTCTTCCTTCTAAGGAAGTTTCTTCCTAGTGAGATCCTCTGTTAATAGTATATAACATCCAAATTGAGTGTACTGCTTTGGATGAGAGACGGGACGACGGGAGACAGAGATGGGAGACAGAGAGGGAGGATGGAGAAGGGAGAGGGTAGAGAAACGGAGGAATGGAGAAACATATACAGCTGGCACGAAGAGAACAAGTTTCTCTCCTATGCCTGATACATATGAAAGAGTTTTTTGACAAGGCAACTGGTATCCGGTCCTGTGATTCAATCATAACGGGGACAAAGCTGAATTTTCAGATCAACACTGCAAAAATCCTGCAACATGAAGGGAGTGAACTTCATCGACAGCTTCAATCTTTTCTGGAGTCAGAGACAAACTGTTTACATCAAATGGCCTACAACAAACTTGGTGCAAGAGTACTAAAGGACAATATTTACTTCTCCCTCCATCATCCTTCATCAGTGTGTGTCAATCCACTCAACCTGAATGGCACACACACACCTGGATAGAGTATAAAGAACCACAGGACTTTATTTCAGCACCTGAATGGACTTGCAGCTGACACATCCCACAAGGACAATGATAACACCATGCAGCCACAACAATCACTGCTCATGGACACATTCCCAGCTGAGCCCTGCTCACAGAGCTCACCACAGAAAGAATTAGAACTGCTACAAGATTCAACACCCAAGGATGACTTAATGGAAAACAGCAAGGGAAGCCAGGACAACATATCACAGCCTCCAGTAACACCAGAGAAACAGCCCCCTTCACCAGACATGCTATTCCTCTCTCCAGCTTCCCCGCTTCTGAGCTTCTCAGAGAGAATGGAGGATCTTGTTTATGCTGGAGTCAGACTAGAAATAATAATAATAATACATTTTATTTCACCCTCGTTACACATTACCCTACATGTAAGAAAAGGCAAACTATGGATAGCAAAAATAAATGACTTGGGAAAAGACTATTATGTGAGTAGTGTCTACAGAATAAAGTAATCTCTTGCTGCTACCGTCTAATCAGTGTTGTTAGTTAAAGCAGGAAAAAGCTCAGGCGTAGTCTACACATATTAGATTTGAGCTCAAGAGCTTCGCTAAGTCTCACCCTTTTCTGCTCTGACAGGCTAACCTGCAGTTTGTGGATTCGTTGGTATATTTTCCACCCCAGGGTGCCCATTGTAGCCCACCCACATAGTGTGAAGATGAGTCATAGACTGTCACTGATATCCCACCCCCAAGTGAAAGGCACATTTTTAGGTCTTGGCTCCTCAGGTAAAGCTCGGGGGCTACCTAACTGGAGACTGATCCTTGCTAATTTAGGTCCCTCAAACAAAATTTGATTCCTGAATGACGTATCTACTTCCAAAGTGTGTCCCTCAAAAGCATCCACTATTTCAAACTCTGCATCATGTACATCTGCATCAAGATGGTACAGAACTACATGTTTGATGTGGAGAATTGCTCCTACTGGGATTTGAATTAGCTTAGTTTTATTAGGGAGGCGTATCAGAATAACTGCATTATGGTGGTTTTATGTCATTAAAGCTTCACTAACAGGTGTATTAACTAGCCACTTATTCCTGCTCTATCAATTTGGGTGGTAGTCACTTCTTCCATGGTTAACCTTTTAATGCCACATAGGCCTACAATGGGGTCTCTCACAAAAGGTTTACTGGGGCACAGTGTGAGGACAGAGACAGAGGAATCTTATGCAAGAAAAAGTTTATTAGAATAATAAGCGAGACAGAGAGTCAAAATCCAATAAGGTTCTCAGAACTCAGATGTAGATGCACAATCCATTGTTCAGGATCTCAGATGTTGATGCATACTCCAGAACAAATATCAGGGACTCAGATGTTGATGCACAATCCAGAATGGATCTCAGCGACTCAGATGATAATGTACAATCCAGAACGGTCTCAGGATATAAGATGTTGATGCATATGTAACCCTACGATAGTAGTTCTGCTTATAGGCAGGCTGAGAACCTATTGAAGGAGTGATCTAAATCTAGATTCAATGAGGAGGTTGGTTATGTACTGAACATATGGTCAAAAGACTCGTAGATTCCACTCCAAAGGAAGCACAGGAAGACAGATTAAAGGTTTAGAGTTTTTATTCAAAATTCAATATTTAGTTCAGTTCTCACAGCATTAGTACCATTGGTGTTAACAAATCAACCACACTTTTGAGATGTCATAAAACAAAAGACAAAAAAATGGAAATCCTTCAAAGGAAAATTAGTTACCCTTGAGTGCACTCAAATACTTTAACTGTTGAACCACCCCTTCAATACTTAGCGTCCATATCAAACCACCCAATGGAATCGTTGCAGCGCTGTTAGTTAAGGCAGTAGACCAGGGAACAAGGCACCAGGGCGAACAGAGAGGAATCCAGCTTCAATGGAAATGACAGGAAGGATCCGGGACCAGAAGGACCCTCAAAAAAACCAGTCTACACAAAAATGTGCAGAAAATTAACTAACGTTAAAAATGTATTTTTTCATCATTTAAAAGTCCATATGTTCAATTATACAACTTTTAAATTAAAATCAATTTAATGGAATTGGACAAACAAAAGTACAGTATAGCATAGTAACTAAACTGTGAAGGAAGTCTGAAATCCTGCCGCTTCAATATACCTGTAAATATCTTAATCAGATTCATAATCAAAGCCTTAATTAATATTTATCCTCCTATTTCTAATGATTAATTCCAGTTGATTTTACTCAATAGAACCATTGATTGTTTGTTTTTCTTTTTTCTAAAGTTTGTATTTGGTCTTTGAGTGGCGTCTGGCCTATGTTTGCTCACTTTGCCCGGCTTCCAGAGATTAAATATAGATTTGTCTTTCATTTTATTATATTTTATTCATTTTATATTTCCTTTTACTGAAACACTAAAGAATCAAGATGAATATTGCCTGTACTACTGTCTGTACCTCTCACTGAGAGAAAGCACATGTTATCAGTATGTTTTGGTGAAGTGCTTTGTTGATAAGACTATCCAACCTTGGGAGAGCTGTGATGCTGGGGAGCTCTTGTGTGTGTGCGTTGCATGATCTGTGCAGGCCTAATATTGAAGATGGACAACACCAGACATGAAGACGCCTTTCTGCAACCTCCGAGGTCAACAATGATCTAAATCTAGTCATGTGGCGACAACTAGTCTGCCTAGTTTAGTGATATGCTCTGCTATCTATCCTTGTGTGGAAATTTACCATGACTGTGCTCTGAGCCAATCAGAATCATACACCTTGAAGTAATGACGTGGCTAGACCTTGAAAACAGTATAACTGTTGGGACAATTGTATGTCTGATACGACGAGACCGGCAGAGAGGAAGCGCGGCCTACGAACTCCTTGTGAGACTTGAAGCTGGCTTCTGCTGATGAAACTGCAAACTATTCTTAAGTAAAATTTTTCTTTAATTAATTGCACTCCTGACTCTTTGTCTTCATTCTTCACTACTGGTCTCTGGGTCTAAGCTGTTAACCCCTAACAGTTTTGGTGGAGGATGCACGGGCAATCACTCCTTGGTGACATCTCTGGCAAATCAACAAACGAGGTAGTAAGCTTTTATTATTTTTGGTTAGGGCTGTCTGACTGGAAGAGATTGGGTATGGGGAGCGGGAGAGCTTCATTTCGATAGGAGTGAGGATTAATTATACTAAGTGTTTTTAAGGGTAAAACATAAGGGTATAAGAAGTCGCTGATAGCACGCCACGTTACTACGGGCAACGGCTAACGCGTAGCAGACGGCGCAAGATACGTGTCTAATACAGGGGGAGCCCATTGGGGGACATTGGTGTATCACAACCTCTGTAAAGGCACGTCTCTCTGGGACGTGATCTGTGTGAAACGGGTCCAGAGAGCACTGCAAACCTGCTCTATCTCTTCCATCTCAGATAGGGGATCCCCGAATTTAGAGAATCAGGCAGTCAGGGTTTAAGTTTTTAGTTAAAGAAAATAAAAATAGATATAGGTTTGTTTGCCAGAGATGCACCTGGAACGATCCCAAGGAAAAGATGACCCAAATTGGCATGGACCAGTATATGTGACTTTTTTGTACAAGTGTCCTTTGCAGTTTCATCACGCAGAAGCCACAGCTGTGTTGGTTAAAGATCGCCGCCTCCATCTCTGCTGGTATAACTTCAGGTGAGTATGAACTTTGACTAAATCATGACCAACAATTTGAGTGACATGATCAGTAACTTCATAAGTCTGGATAAAGAAAAAAGAAAAAAAAGAGCTCAAATGCTGTAAGCAGCTCTGCTCTGAAGCCCTCAAAACAAATGAAATTTGCAGGACTTATTAAGAAAATGGTCAGACAGGGCTTTAATTGTGATTGTAAAGTTAAACAGCAACTTGACTGGTTACAAACAAAGAGAACCAGAAAAATTAGAATTTCTAGGTGAAAGAAAAATCCCAGAAGTAACTGAGGATGGTATAGTCTGATTGTCAAAATGTAAAGGGCTTGAGGTTGTTTTTGGAAAAGTAAAAAACGCCAATATGAGTGAGCGGCCAGTCTTATCTGCCCCTCCCCTCTCGCGCTCTCTTCTCAGACTGTTCAAGCTGCTGATAGAGGCACTGACACAGAGACTGAGAATCAGACTTAGGGATACAATTTGATACCCAAATGTTTTTGTAAAAAACCTTTTGCAAGCCATTATGTTTTACTGATCACAAGCTCTGTTCAAAGACTATCGAAGTTGGCGCTTTAAGCACAGACCCAGAGACTGAGAACCAGACTGAAATTAGAGAAGATAGGTTGCTAAACCTGATGACAGAGAGTGTTTTAACTATGGTCAGCAGGGCCATTTTGAACGTAACTGTAACCTCTCACCTATAATGTGTAGAAAGAAACAAAAAAAATGGCAAATCACGCCACCAGACTAACATTCGTAAACAAGCCAAAGTAAAAGAAACAGACAGAGTGCAAGTCATTTCTAAGATGTATGAATAATAATAAATTGAAGTCTTAAGGAATTCCTTTTGAAGGAAAATCTATAATAATTTTAATACAGGTTGAGATAAATTACAGACAATGACTGCAAAACACGTGAGAGGCAAGAAAATAAATAGTGACGTAGGAGGCTTAATTGACATACTTATGAGAAAGTTGTTCCTGTTCCTCTATTGAAAATTCTGTTTAGTTGACTGAATATTGGTAAAAACACTGTAGGAGAATTGGTGTTAAAATGCTGAAAACCCTAGAAGCTGATGTTTTGGTTTCAAAAGATAAGCTCCTGCTGAGCTGTAATAAAACTATTTGCTTATCTGAATCTGGCACCACCATGTCATTTCTGGTGCTGTGGCTAAAATTGAAAGAGTAACTCAGACTCAATTTGGATGTTGAAGTTTAAATTGGTTGTATGGGCAAAAGACAAAAATGACAACTATGGTTATTTGAAAACGTCATTTCTGGCAAAGGATAGAGTTAAAGGATAATGTCTGATGTAAAACAAATGTAATCTCTAGCCAAGTCTTAGCTGTGCTAGAGTGAGAAGTTAAAAGTTTATGAAGATGCAGTACCAGTCCCGAAGGCCTAGGAGTGTCTCTCTCTTTGAAACGAGCTCAAAGCTGATATCTGAGCCTGTGATAAGATATTGATAAGTAAAAGCACAGGGCATCACTTGAAAATAATAAGACATGTTTTAGTGGTTAAAGAGGTATAAGATGATTTTACACACAGACCTTAAAAGATTTTGTTGATTAATGTTTTACATATGACCAGTAACTTCGGTGTCTAATCTTAGCCTTCACCATGTACAGAACTGATGGCCTTGGTCACAGTGGTAGCAGATTATTAAAGTGAATGGACAGTTGTTCTGGCTAAATTCACTGAGTAATTCACTGATGGATTTTAGTGATAAAGTGTGATAATTAACCTGTCTCCATTTTCTACCTATAGTAAGCAGACTAATTGGCTCTGGTGACTCTTGAATGCACTTTCCCCAAGGCTCCAGAAAATATTGGATCCTGTTGAGGGTCAAAGATCTCAGCGATGACCAAGTGGGCACGAGTGGTTTTCCCGAAGACGGGTAAGACTTCCTATGGCCTGACAGGTAGCAACCTAAGCCAGGGAAATCACGTAAAGTCACTTGGGACCCCAAGTGGGACCCCACTTGGGGTTTTATGTGAGGTGTGTATGAGAGTGGAGCGATGTCTGTGAGGCCAGCAGCATCAGTGAAGGGGGGTAGCTGTGCCTGTGTGGGCCGAGAGTCCAGACAGGACACAGCAGGGCCTGCCCTAATTATGTTCCTCTATACCGCTCACCAATAACCGCATACATTGAGTGCCAGGAAAACCCTGAGCGAAAGAGTTATGATGGTAGGGGGCATTCAAGAGCCGGTTGAGACCATGCAGTGCTTGTCATTTAACTTGTGTGGAGACCAGAACAAAATGTATTAATTTGTATCAGTAAAACTGAATTAATGTTATTATGAGTTTACTTCAGCAGGCTTGATTCAGAGACATGGTGATGACTTTAAGATGAGGACGGCTTTTGAAGTTTAAAGAGAAGGTCTGGATGACAAAAGGTATTTAAACTAAAGATAACTTGAAACAATTTCATAGTGTAACTTATTGGAGATGCTCTAATTTGAAAGTTAAACATTTAAATTTCTAAACTTTGAAGGATTAAAGGTTAAAGTCTTAGAAGACAGTTGAAAAGATTATCAGAGAGAGAGAGAGAGAGAGAGAGAGAGAGAGAGACTGCTTGTGGACACAGGGATGGTACTGTGACAGTTTGTTATCGCCCTGCTAAAGCTGAAACAAAACAAAAATGATATCAGAACCAAAACAACCCAGCTGACTTATAAAAACAGATGAATAATGAAAAGACATGATCTGAAATTGGTTAAGAGATTTTGTAAGACCAGAGTTTAAATAATTTTAGAGTTAACACCAAAAGCAAATTTTGAGAATGAGAAATTAATATTTGTGTTTAGTGTGTGTGTGTGTGTATGTTGATGACTGCACTTTATGTTTTGGATGTGTTGGGAACTATTCTGTCCTGATGTCTAGTGTATGGTGTCATTAACCACTGTAATGAGTGTTTATCATCACAGATGGGTTAAGTCAAACGACAACATTTAAAGAAACTTCTAATTCTGAAGGAATCTGGTGAAACGATGATCCAGAACTGAACATGGGACGAGCTTTAAGTGGATTGGTATCCAGCTCTGTCCGTTACTGGTAATTATGACTTTTGTCATTTATAATGCTGATTTGAATTAATCTCTGGATTAGTATGTATATTAAAAAAGAATTGTAAAGCTAAAGATTGCCGTTCATGATGGGTTAAAAACCCTTCTCTAAATTCAACAGAGGGTCTACAATTGAATAATGTTGATTGATTAAGAATGGTAAAGGTACATTTTATGGACTTGACGGCAGAGACAAAGTGACAAATTGGCTGAAGTCACTATCCAAATTATCCAGAGACTCCCTCATATTTCTGAAAGGCAGGAGGCGAACAAAGAGATAACTTCTAAGAAGTTTTATTTTTATTTTATTTTAGTTTATGTTTCTTCCATTAAATGGAGGCTGGACATGTGATTTATATAGAGAACTACAATTAATGTTGGAAAATCAAGTGACTTTTGACTGTTTCTGTGCGATGTAATATTTTGGTTTCTGCAGAGTAGTAGAGATAAGAGAAATAATAATGAGCACATGGTGCATCTGCAGACTTTGATAGAGGACATTACAAGGAAGTTAAAACATGAGAGACATAGCCCAAAGATTGATGTGTGACAACTTTTGAAACCTGAAGACAAATTAGGTTAATAGGAATTGAACTATGAATGCTTTTCAAAATACAGATTGTTTTAAAACAGCTTTAAAGAAATTGATGATGACTTATAGTACAGAGTTAAAATACTATGGGAGATTATGAGAATTTGTTCTTGGTAAAATTATAACAATTTTTGTTGTAAGTGGCGAGGTAAGGCTAGTGAGTATTTGATGATAAGTATCACTACCATATGACATGAATTAAGAGGTTTAAGATTTTAGTCATTTGGAGCTTACACCTAAAGAGTTTAATGGACAAGACATTGAGAAAAATGTACTTTAAAGGAAATCATAATTGATTGATTTTGAATGTTTTATGATAACATGAGCTGAAAAGAATTTGATAAATACCAATTGGGTATATGCAATGGTTAAGCATTATGTCACAAGAAAAAAAAATATGAACAAGCTGATTGAATATGACACGAATTGATGATTAGGGAATTTTGATTAAATGTTTTTTTTTAACATTAAGAATTTATGGTTATGTTCATTTAAGTTAAAAACGATGTGGGCTATGATGAGTGAAAACTGGATTTGATGGAAATAGCAAGTTTGACAAAAAAGTTCGATGTTTTATGACTGGATGTAATTGGATGGATTATTCTGTCTATTTATTTTTTGTTGTTGTTTATTTTTATTTCAGACCATTATTGAGCATGAAAAAGGTCTGCGTTTTGGAAGGAGTGTATTTGCAAATACCTATTTGGAATTATATATTTTGGTATTTAGGAAGACATGGGGTTAATTTAGTATGTCCTTCTGAGGATGAAAATGTGCTTGTTTGTAAGCATTCAAGCCAATGATAAAAGCCAAATTATCCTAGATTACTAAATTAATAATGGTTAAAGTTAAATCCTTGAAGAGGATATTTTCTGTTTTTCAAAATTATAACCTGACAAGGGGGGAACATAGAAATGATGTAGCCTAAATTGGTAGCCCAAAATGTGGGGTGACAGGACCCCAAAATTGGACTAAGGGGAATGAAGGAAGTCTGAAATCCTGCCGCTTCAATATACCTGTAAATATCTTAATCAGATTCATAATCAAAGCCTTAATTAATATTTATCCTCCTATTTCTAATGATTAATTCCAGTTGATTTTACTCAATAGAACCATTGATTGTTTGTTTTTCTTTTATGTTTTCTAAAGTTTGTATTTGGTCTTTGAGTGGCGTCTGGCCTATGTTTGCTCACTTTGCCCGGCTTCCAGAGATTAAATATAGATTTGTCTTTCATTTTTATTATATTTTATTCATTTTATATTTCCTTTTACTGAAACACTAAAGAATCAAGATGAATATTGCCTGTACTACTGTCTGTACCTCTCACTGAGAGAAAGCACATGTTATCAGTATGTTTTGGTGAAGTGCTTTGTTGATAAGACTATCCAACCTTGGGAGAGCTGTGATGCTGGGGAGCTCTTGTGTGTGTGCGTTGCATGATCTGTGCAGGCCTAATATTGAAGATGGACAACACCAGACATGAAGACGCCTTTCTGCAACCTCCGAGGTCAACAATGATCTAAATCTAGTCATGTGGCGACAACTAGTCTGCCTAGTTTAGTGATATGCTCTGCTATCTATCCTTGTGTGGAAATTTACCATGACTGTGCATTTGCTCTGAGCCAATCAGAATCATACACCTTGAAGTAATGACGTGGCTAGACCTTGAAAACAGTATAACTGTTGGGACAATTGTATGTACGATGCACGACGAGACCGGCAGAGAGGAAGCGCGCCTACGAACTCCTTGTGAGACTTGAAGCTGGCTTCTGCTGATGAAACTGCAAACTATTCTTAAGTAAAATTTTTCTTTAATTAATTGCACTCCTGACTCTTTGTCTTCATTCTTCACTACTGGTCTCTGGGTCATACTTAACATACTTAACTCAAAACGCATTTTTTTATTATACCAAGATTAGAACATACAACAAAATGTACCTGTTAGGCAACATCCACTGCAATTGTAGATAGCCAGACTGGTTTTTACATTTTTTCCAATGTAATCCACTGTAACATTGAAATGTAACCCCTTTTAGTCATTTCACAATTGTGGTTTCAAACTAATCAACACAAAATGATAGTTTTCACTCACCAAGATAACTTTGTTTTACAACAGGTGTCATCTAACTTTCAATGATGTTCAAACTCGAGGATATATGTCTTTTTCAAATCAATTTCAATCTTAATATATACAACTGCTCTGGCTCGCGGTTTTTTCAGCCTTTCTCTTTTTTTGCAACGCGAATGCACGGAAACAGTAGAAGAAGAATGTTTCATTGTGCACTGCCACCTAGTGGCGAACTAGATATCGCACTTTTCTCTAGTTTGAAGTGTATTATAGGTCATTTCAGGACTTTATTGGGCAAAATTAACAGATTTACACATACTCCAGAATGAATCTCAGGAACTAAAACGGAGAGAAGCACCGTACACGCCCAAACGGATCTTGTCTAAAAATGAGACACACCGAAGAGCATGGAAAAAACATATAAAGTTCTCTGATGTGTACAGTACCGAGTTCCAGGAGTTGTCAGCCCCAGTCTAAAAACAAGACTCGCTGGCAGGTGATGAATCCGACCAGTCCCGGGAAATAATCCACAAGGAAGCGTCGCACTGTGTACACACGATAATGCCAGAAGAAGAAGCTGAAGTCGAGGTAAGCATACTTCCCCACTAAGTCCTGGAGGAAAACATAGTGGAAAACACGATCAAAGACCAACAACCGTCACGCACGGCATGGCAGCGAACACCCGGGAGAAAAACAATGAACGTGCACAGAACACAGCACACCTGGACCTAAAATAGAAGGAACAAACACACAACAGCTGAGGAAAACAATCAGGGATAACGAGGAGGGAGGAGACAGAGTGCACACTTGGAACACAGAAGGTAAACAAACAAAAAGAGCAATCGATCACCCCGGAATCCTGACAGTACCCCTCCCCCCACGGCCGGCACTGGACAGGCCAGGGAGGGACTCACCCTGTCTTCGACGGAGATCCTCGATCAGGCCGGGGTCCAGAATGTCCCAAGCCGGTACCCAACACCTCTCCTCCGGACCGTACCCCTACCAGTCCACATGATACTGAAAACCTCTACCCCTGCGGCGAACATCTAGTAATCTCCTGACCGAGTAGGCAGGAGAACCATCCACTAGTTGAGGGGCGGGGGGTTTTGGGGTAGAGACAGGGGGATTTATGGAGGCAAAAATCACTGGTTTAACCCTGGATACATGAAAAACAGGGTGAACCCGACCAAGAGAAAGAGAAAGCTTAACTGCCACTGGATTGACGACCTTGACAATACTGAATGGCCCAAGGAATCTCGAAGCCAGCTTACGAGATGACTCACGAAGGGGCAGATCCCTGGAAGAAAGCCAAACCTTTTGTCCACAGATATACTGAGGAGGAGGTCACCGGTGATGGTCAGCCGCAGCCTTGATTCGTCTGGAGTTTTGTAATAATAGGATTCTAGCTCTCCAAGTATGTTTGCACCTTCGGACAAAAGCTAAAGCAGACGGAACCGCTGCATCGGGCTCCAGTGATGGAAATAGGGGAGGTTGAAAACCGGTAGAGGCTTCAAATGGAGACAGATTGGTCGAGGAAACAGGGAGAGAATTATGGGAATACTCAACCCAAGGGAGCTGTTGGCACCAGGAGTTCAGATAGCGAGACAACAGACAGCGGAGCGTACGACCAAGATCCTGATTAGCCCGTTCACATTGACCGTTGGTCTGCGGATGATAACCAGAAGACAAGCTGGCGGTGGCGCAGATCTGTCTACAAAACTCCTGCCAGAAACGTGAGATGAACTGAGGACCCCTATCTGAAACCAAGTCAGTCGGAAGACCATGTAACCTAAAAATGTGTTTAATCAGAACCTGAGCCATCTCTTTGGCAGAAGGAAGTTTGGGCAAGGGAATGAAATGGACCGCTTTAGAAAAGCGATCCACCACCGTCAATATAACAGTGTTACCATCAGACGCCGGTAAGCCAGTGACAAAATCAAGGGCTATGTGTGACCAGGGGCGGGAGGGTACGGGCAAAGATTTAAGCAGACCAACGGGAAGTTGATGAGAGGCCTTATTGCATGCACAAACCTGACAGGCTAATACAAACTGTCTGACGTCAGGACCCATAGCGGGCCACCAAAAACATTGACGGACGGCTGCCAACGTTCTCTGAACACCAGGATGGCCGGCAAACCTGGATTCATGACAGCACCGGATGACATCAGAACGCAACGCCTCGGAAACCCACACACGACCCACCGGGCACCCCTCTGAAACTTCCACCCCTCGCCCTGGCCTCCCTCACCCGCCGTTCGATGTCCCAAACGACCGCCCCGACCACCCTCTTTTCCGGGAGAATGGTCTCTGGCCGATCGGGTTCAGAACCACCGAACAGATGGGAGAGAGCATCAGGCTTAACGTTCTTAGAACCCGGCCGGTACGAGAGGGTGAAGTTAAACCGGTCAAAGAAGAGCGCCCAGTGAGCCTGCCTGGATGTTAATCTCCTGGCCGAACGGATAAACTCTAAGTTTTTGTGATCCGTCCAGACCAGGAAGGGCTCCGAGGCTCCCTCCAACTAGTGACTCCACTCACCCAAAGCGAGTCCAACCGCCAGCAACTCCCGATTCCCTATGTCGTAATTACGTTCTGCTGGGTTTAGCCGGTGAGAAAAAAAAAAGCGCACAGATGCACTTTCCCGTCAATAGGTGATCGCTGAGACATAACAGCGCCAACCCGACATCAGAAGCATCTACCTCAACTATAAACTGGTGATCCGTATCAGGAATAGAAAGTACAGGTGCAGAGATGAACCGGGGCCTTAAATCAAAGGCTTTTTGAGCATCATTATTCCAACGGAAACCTACTTTAGTGGAGGTAAGAGCAGTAAGGGGTTTAGCGATCTGACCAAAATTTCTGATAAAACGCCGGTAGAAATTGGCGAATCCCAGAAAACGCTGTAACTCCTTACGTGTGTCTGGTACTGGCCAATCAGCGACCGCTTTAATCTTCGCGGAATCGGGGCGAATTCTCCCAGCGGCAATAACAAAACCCAAGAACGTAACCGACTGTTTGTGGAATTCACACTTCTCCGCCTTGACAAATAACTGATTCTCTAATAGCCGTTGTAAGACTAGGCGAACATGCTGGGTGTGTATCTGCATAGAAGGGGAGAAGATGAGAATGTCATCTAGATACACAAAGACAAATTTGTTAATCATGTCTCCCAACACTTCATTAACCATAGTCTGGAAGACAGCCAGTGCGTTCGCAAGTCCGAACGGTAGAACGGAGTATTCCCAGTGCCCCGAGGGTGTATTAAATGCGGTCTTCCACTCATCGCCCTCCCTTATGCGAACCAAGTGATAAGCGTTGCGCAGATCTAACTTGGTGAAGACACAAGCTCCCTGTAATAATTTGAACGCGGTCGACATTAATGGTAAGGGGTATTTATTCTTAACAGTAATGTTGTTTAAACCTCTGTAATCAATACACGGACGAAGGGAGCCGTCTTTCTTCTTAACAAAGAAAAAACCTGCCTCAGCAGGGGAGGTGGAGCGGCGAATGACACCGTCGGCAAGGGCTTTATTAATGTATTTGTCCATGGCCTCTCTTTCAGGAGCCGAAAGGGAAAAAAACGCGACCCTTCGGTGGAAAAGTACCTGGGAGGAGATCGATAGCGCAATCATACTACCGGTGAGGAGGCAGGGACGTAGCTCGAGCCTTACTGAACACCCGATCCAGATCAGAATACTCCGCCGGGACCCCTGCAAGATCGACCGCAGGAATCTGTAAAACAGGACAAACAGGATCAGAAAGAGCAGGACCAAGACAATAAACATGACAAGACAGTGACCAAGATAATACAAGACTATTCTGCCAATCAATGTGAGGATTATGTTTAATCAACCAGTCATGCCCTAAAATTATGGGTGACTGAGAAGAATGTAACAAAAAAAAATGTAAAATCCTCACGGTGATTGCCAGAAACAAAAACACTTACAGAGGGGGTGCAATGAGTGATCTCTGCCATGTGTTGCCCTCTTAAAGTTAAAGCAGACAGACAGTCAGCTAGGTCTACCGCAGGAATACCCCAAGACTCAGCAAGAGAAGCATCCATAAAACTCGCCTCAGCACCGGAGTCCAGCAAAGCCTGAGAGAGGAACACAGAGTTATTATAGATGATGGAGACCGTCAACATAGTACGAGACCCGGAAGAAGAGTCGAGATGAGAAACGCCCACCGATACTCCCGGGATTACGGCGGCGGAACCCTTTCGCTGGGCAGTTGAGAACCTTATGCCCCGGCTTACCACAGTACAGACAGAGTCCACTGACAAAACGATGTTGTTTCTCCTCTGCGGTAAGCCGGAGCCTACCCAGTTGCATAGACTCTACCGAGGAGGAAGATGGAGAAGTATCATCGCTCACACGCAATGAAGGATCGGAGAAAAGGTGGTGAACCGAGCG
The DNA here is from genome assembly GCA_023029165.1 of Gobiocypris rarus. NCBI lineage: Eukaryota > Metazoa > Chordata > Actinopteri > Cypriniformes > Gobionidae > Gobiocypris > Gobiocypris rarus. The sequence goes on along the minus strand of CM040930.1, from coordinate 14,929,585 downwards.
GCGAGCCCTCCGCTGTCTGTGGCGAGCCTCAACTCGGAGAGCCAGATCGATAATGCCTTCTAGAATTGTGGGAAGATCATGCGATGCGATTTCATCTTGAATGCTTTCGTTGAGACCTCTTAAGAACTGCGCTTTCTGGACTGTATCATTCCACCCGCTGGATACGGCGAGGGTCCTGAACTCAAATCGCATAATCAGTAACTGTAGACTTATCCTGAGTGAGACAGATCAATGCGGCAGCAGCTAGGTCGCCTTGAACACTGCGATCAAAAAGTGTGGTCATCTTGGAGCGCAAGGTCTCAAACGTGACACAACAAGGGTCCTTGGCTCCCCAGACCGCCATTCCCCAGTCTCGCGCTCTGCCTGTTAACAGTGTAAGGACATAGGCAACCTTTGACATCTCAGACGCGAACCTCCGAGGCTGGAGCGCAAAGACTATGGAACATTGGTCAAGAAAAGCTTTACAAGACTTAGTATCCCCATCGTAGGTAGGAGGATTAATCACTTGGGGTTCTGGTCCGGAGCTACTCGGAATCTCAGCTGGTGGTATATGGGCTTCTCTTTCTCCGACTGCTTGTGCCACCTGTTCCAACCTGTTGTGGATATCGGTGAGACGACCCGAAAGTAACTGAAAGTCATGTGAAGCTGAGTTGAGTAGAGAAAAATGCTGGTCTAATCTCGCCCCCTGCTGGGCCAAGGCCGCTTGGAAAGAGTCTCTGCTCGCCTGACTTGCAGACTCCATTTGTGGCGCATTCCTGTGAGGACAGAGACAGAGGAATCTTATGCAAGAAAAGTCCAATAAGGTTCTCAGAACTCAGATGTTGATGCACAATCCAGAACGGATCTCAGGGACTCAGATGATAATGTACAATCCAGAATGGTCTCAGGATCTCAGATGTTGATGCATACTCCAGAACGAATCTCAGGAACTAAAACGGCGAGAAGCACCGTACACGCCCAAACGGATCTTGTCTAAAAATGAGACACACCGAAGAGCATGGTAAAACAAACAAAGTTCACTGATGTGTACAGTACCGTGTTCCAGGAGTTGTCAGCCCCAGTATAAAAACACGACTCGCTGGCAGGTGATGAATCCGACCAGTCCGAGGAAATAATCCACAAGGAAGCGTCACACTGTGTACACACGATAATGCCAGAAGAAGAAGCTGAAGTCGAGGTAAGCATACTTCCCCACTAAGTCCTGGAGGCAAAACATAGTGGAAACCACGATCAAAGACCAACAACCGTCACGCACAGCATGGCAGCGAACACCCGGGAGAAACCCAATGAACGCGCACAGAACACAGCACACCTGGACCTAAAATAGAAGGAACAAACACACAACAGCTGTGGAAAACAATCAGGGATAACGAGGAGGGAGGAGACAGAGTGCACATATGGAACACAGAAGGTAAACAAACAAAAAGAGCAATCGATCACCCCGGAATCCTGACACACAGCCAGTGAATATCTTTGACAAGAGTACACATATGTAGGTTAGGTGTCAGATACATGTCAGGATCTTCATCTTGATAAGCTATGAGTGAGGGTGTCTCAATTTTTATGTGTATATCTTGAGACCAGAACCCTACGTTTAACACTGATTTCAACTTGTATATGTTTTTAGTGTCAATTATTGGAAGGTTTAACAGGAAACCAATTTCTTTAGCCTCTGGGTTAACATGGATTGGTATATCACTTCCCAGGCTGTAAGCTAAATTTAACTGCAATGTTTGCATGGTTCCCTCCAACACCAGACTCAAGATATTCTTCACTAGCTCCACCGTTACCAAGTATGACGGGATCCGATTTAATGCTAAACTGTCAACAGCAGAACTGACTTCTCTCAGCAAGTCTTGCATTAGTATTTGAACCATTGGTAAATGGGCATAGTCATCTTGTATGACATGCGCTATCTTGCCTATACTGCGGATTGTATCATTTAAAAGGGCTGTATGTTGATTCACGGCAAGGATTGTGCCCTCCGATGTTCTGTCTAACTGCTGCAGCTGCCTCTGCTGAACATAGATTTTCTCTTGTTTCTCCGGCATTTCTCTTTTCAACCTTTCCACATGTTTTTCCAATGTGGATATTCTAATACTGTTAACTGTTGAAGTACCAACTGATAAGAGTGAGCCTAGGGCTGATGCTGCTGTCAGCAGTGTACCAAGAAAGCGCTTTGGGCGTCTAATGCCCCTTAATTCTTCCTGTGTTATGGTGACTTTTTGTAGTTGTTTAAGCATGTGGATTGTGTCTAACTGAGCGTGTACTATGATGTCCTTGCTCCATTGGGTGACATGCCAGGGGACCATCCCCCCTGAGGTCACATGCTTCTTGTACACGTCGGCAGGGTCGAGCCGAACAAAGACTCTCTGAGTGTGCACATAACAGTCAGTCACTAAAATTCCAGGGCATCCTGAAGTATGATGCCAGTAGGAGGACCTGATTCAACTATTTCCATGGGCTGGATTGCATTGAGTACGCATATCACTATGATTAGGCTCAGCAGCTTCATTCTGAAATTGCACATATACAGAGTGTCACTTTTCACTACTTTGTAAGCAGACTATAGCTAACAAATACCACTATGACTGGCCACAACAACTAGTCATGGATGCACTGGCAACAATGCACTGATACAGTATAGACTGAGATCCCACACCTTTAACAGAAGTTACTCCTGGGTGGTAAAGAAGATGCAGAGGTAGTGTCATTTGCTGCCCTGTCATCATTTCAAAAGGCATGACACCTGTAGAGTTATGGTGTGTTGACCTAATGACCATTAAGACCAGGGGAAGTTTTACATCCCCGTCTTTTCCATTAGCTGAAACCTACTTCCTCAACATCACTACAATTGTGCGGTTTGATCTCTCCACCTGCCCTGATAACTGAGGGTTATAGGAAATGTGAAGTGTTGCCTGGACTCCCAACATTTTCCACAGTTCACTCATTACAGTGTCTGTAAAATGAGTACCACGATCCGAATCTACAGAGAGGGGTAGCCCCCACTGGCTAAACACATGATTAATCAACAACCAATCTGGCTTCAAATGTGGCCACTCAACTGAGACTGCCCTGCTCTTGGTTACTGAAGCACTGAGACTGGCAAGAGCAGCTTCCAAATCCACAGTACTCATCTTGCTGGATTTGTCTGCTGCTTTTGACATAATTAACCACCACATCCTCCTGTCCCTCTTTCAAGAAGATGGGTATCTCAGGAACTGCTCTCCAGTGGTTCATGTCTTACCTCTCAGGTAGGTTCTTCAGGTTGTCATGGATAGGTGAAGTGTCTAAGTCACATCATCTAGCTACTGGAGTTCCACAGGGCTCAGTGCTTGGACCACATCTTTTCTCCATCTACATGTCATCATTAGGATCTGTCATTCAGAAATGAAAAATTTTCCTATCACTTCTATGCTCATGACACTCAACTCTACTTCTCATTTCAACCAGATGATCCTACAGTTGGTGTTCACAAAGAGAAAAGAGAAAGTGCCCTTTTCGAGCGCACCACAGTGCCCACGTGAGCGTGATTTCTACCGAGGACAACACCCCCCCCGAACGCGATTCCTACCGAGGACACCGCCCCATCCAACCCCCACCCGCGGAACGCGATCGGTACTGACCCTGCCCCCGCGGAGGTCTGTGCACGCTACTGCTCGCTAGATTAACTAGATTAACTTGCATGCTGTTGCCCCTTGTTTGTTTAATTGCTTCTATTTCTCTCCTCATTTGTAAGTCGCTTTGGATAAAAGTGTCTGCTAAATGACTAAATGTCTAATGTTAATTTCTTAATTTATGTCAGGAGTGCAAAATAATCGATCTGTAATGAACAATATTTTGAATGGAATATCAACAAGAATAAAAAGCCAGTTATGTCTTCTCCATTTTATTTGTGGTCACATACATACAATAAACTGCATCCGTTTGGGCTCTTAGTCCAAACGTCCGCATATCTGGACAAGTATAGGTGTATTAATATGTTTGCAAAATATTTGGTAATTTCTCACTGAATTATGCTGATCTGAAGAGCTGAATGACATTCAGAACTTATGATCTCAGAGCTCTCTCATTCACAGTGCAGCTGTCAGTCATCTTACGTGACTCAACGTGACTACAATCCTGCCCCATCTGGTCATGTTGTTCAGTACACTTCCTCATTTTCATCTCTCTGTTGTCAACATTGCCAACACGTGAAAACGCAGCTAATAACTCACGATTACGATGGCATATGGTTTGTGTGTGTGTGTTGCATGTGATTTGGTTTATTTTGAATGAATAAAGAATTCCCCCAGTAACATGCTAAGCAGGTGAAGCGATTAGCTCCAGATGAAATGCTAAATATAACAGTTTAACATCATTGGACATCACTGAATCCCACATTATAGATCGTTTGTAAATACAAACACTCGCTGGCTGTTTAAAGGGAGTTTGGAATTAAAGTGTAATATTAATATTTTATTGTGTGTTATGTAGCTTGATGCTAATGTAGCTCTAATGCACCTGTAACGCCAGGAGTTATATTCTATTTTACAATTTATTTCACATAAGGTACCCAGAGCCTGCTTTTTTGTTTGTCTGTTTTCTAAAAAAGTCAGTGTTTTATAGGCCAATAACATAATGATAGCAGCTTATTTTAGCATTCACTAAACATTCACTTGACATGCCATACAATATGCTTCATAAAATGCATAATTTTAAAGATGTCATCCTCAGATTTGAAATGAAGCATGACCACATGTGTGGATTCACATTAGTTGTGGTTATAAGTTGCTATACTACATTCACATAATATTTTTATACATTTAAATATATATTATTAATATATATTTTTTTATGTTTGAGCCTATATATCTCCATATTAATAACAGTCTGAGTAATTCTGAGTCTTGAATTGTAAACTCTTAAGTGTTGGCTAGCTAGATATATGTTACGTATGTGTATATTCATAAAGACTTGTGAGCAGCAGCCCTTTAATTTAAGGTAAGTCAAAATGCCCCACTTGCTAAAATGGGGGGTGATAGGCAAGGGGTTAAATAAAAGCTGCCTTTAGATATTCCTCCTATCCAAGTTACATTGATGTAGTTAGCTTTTTTTCTTTTCAACCGTTTTTTTTAATAATTCAGTACAATGTTGAGAATTCCTTTGTGTTCTGTATAAACATATCTTTTTGTTTTTTGCCATTGCTTCATTGTGGAGTTGTTGTTGTTTTTTAAACCAAATGAAAAGACAATAAGGGGTAATGTTAATTAAATTATCATAAACTTTTTTAGCCCTTATTAAAGTGAACACGCCAACTCTTATTTTCCTAATCTGGATACTTTTTTTTTCTCAATACCTCAACCTCAATTTATACTTCACGTTTATTGCAACAATGACAAATTATCATCCAATTAGATGATGCTTATGTGATAACATTTGTATGTGAATAACAGTATTTCCTTCTTTTGAGTCTTACCATAAATGCTAATTGTTCTTAGACTTTTCACATGTGCCAATACATACAAGAAAAAAGTTGGATGAAAAAGTAATCATTTTTTTAAAAAGATTAGTAGAGTTGTTAATAAATAAATTGAATCAGTTTGTATTAACTTTGTTTCTAAAAAGATTACATATACATTGTCTTATTTCCTTGGCTTGTAATCCATATATTATAGGATTCAAGACTGGAGGAATAACATGGAACATTAAAGTGGATGTTTTCCTAATTTCAGCAAATACAGAGAAACGATGGAGAAAAACCCCGGCAAATCCAGTGACCATCATGATTATATAAACAGTCAAGTGAGTGCTGCAGGTTTTTATGGCTTTGCTGTTGGTTGCTTTGTTTTTGCTTTTGAAGCAGATTTTTGCTATTTTGAAGTATGTTAATGCCACACTGCCTGCTGAGGAGGCAAATAAAACCACTGTAAAAGTTAATCCATATATATTATTAATGACTGTACTTTCACAGGACAGTTTAAATATCGAAACATTGTCACAAAAGGGGTTTTGAATCACAGATCTGCAGTGAGACAGACGGACACTGAGGCCGATCAGAATTCCCACCAGCACTACTGCAGAACCCCAGGCTCCTGCCGACAGTTTAACCACCATATTATTGCTCATTATTGTTGAATATCGCAATGGATTACATATGGCCACATATCTGTCAAAAGCCATGATTATTATCACAGTGTGAGATACAGTACCATTCAAATGCATAATATAAGCTTGAATAACACACTCCACATATGTGACGTAGCGCTCAGAGGGGTCTGTTAAAAAATTCTTCAGCAAATGTGGCAGAAGGGCAGTTGTCCCCAATACATCGTTCAGAGTCAAGTTGCAGAAAAGAACATACATAGGCTGGTGTAAACATTTTTCTGCTGTGATCTGAATCATCATTCCAATGTTAGATATCATTATAAATATGTAAACCATTAAAAGAAGGATAAATGCAGGATAGATTGACTCAGGTGTAAGTTGCAGTCCCTCAATCAATAGCACACTGTATCTGAATGTCAGGTTGTCCATCTGTGATCTAAACAAAACATACAGATAACATATAATAATAAGATATACAACTATATTTACAAGTTGTAATATGTAATACAAAATATAACACCTTACAAGAGCATAATCTGGATGTTTCTGAATAAAGATTAGTTTGCGCTGTCATTTTAAAGTGTGTCATATTTTGTGTTGCCATCCCAAGAGGTCAAACAATCTTTCTTGTGATTGGTGTATTGGTGGTCTAGTTAGTTTGCTGATGGTCACACAGGAAAAGGTATGATTCTGCTCTCAAACATGCTGTATAAGATTTAGTCACTCATATCAATGTTATATCGATTTGTTTACCTTTTTCACCTTTAAGCATTTTTTTAAAGAATTCAGCACAACATTTAGAATTCCTCTGTGTTATGTGTAAACGTTTACACAGTGTAACTCTTTCTTGTTTGACATTATTTAATTGCAGAGTTTAAAAAAATTTGTTAAAAAACACAAAAAGTGTAATTCAATTACCATGACCTGTTAAATCGTTTTAGCCTTTATCAAAATTCTAAACTTACAATGAACACATGGTAACTCTCATTTACCTTATACACTGCCTATAAATGCTGTTATGCAGGAGGCGCAGGGGTCCTGTCCAGGAGCCCGTGACAGCACGTCCATTGCACATGGCACACAAGCCAGTAGTGGAGGCATATTTTGATACAACAATATGCCTGGAAACTCGTTCTAAGGGCCACCGGCCCGTAGAATTGAGGTTTCGACCATGGGGTGAGGGACTGTAGGCAGGCCCGAGTCACTGGGACCCGGAGCGTGCCAGAATGCCATGCCCATCTCGGGACTCGATCGCGAAGCCAGTGCTGAAGCGGTCTCATATGAAGCAAGGGTGTCAGAATGAATCTCAGAGTCAATAGCAAGTTCACAATGTTTATTTAGAAGAGATAAGCAAAGTTCAAAAGAACACCGTCCACAGGAGAGAGACCACATGCTGCGTCCAACGACGTATTCCACTCTTGTCGGTGACCGGAGAGAATCCTCAAGACAGATAACCCAGAACTAGACAGAAGGAAAACATTTAGAAAGTACCGAAACGAGTGGGAGGAGCTAATGTACCCGTGAGGAACCACCACCAACAGGTAATTCATTATTTACACACACACACAACACTGTCGATCACCCAGGAATCCTGACAAAGGGTACAATAAAGTAAGGGCTGAGGAAGCTGGACTTCATTTCGGCTGGAGGGACAGGCTCAATCGCACCATTCGCCAGTAGGGTGGCAACCTCCGCACACATGACTGGGACATTGGGCCCCACCATGGTGAGCTGACTCCCTGAAAGCAGGGAGGAGCTGCACAAACTGAATCGCGTAGCCGAGCCTGACTCAGGTGTAAGTCACCTGAGTCAGGTGTAACCTGGGACGTTACACACGTAACGTCCCAGGTTACGAGAGTAACCATGGTTCCCTGAGAGGGAACGCGATGCTGCATCACTTTGCCATACTCCCGGCATGCCTTTGACTAACTTGTTTGACTTAACAGAAGCTGACACTGTTTGGTTAAGGAGTGCTTTATAGTTTCCTGGTCAATGATGTCACCCGCCTATGACGTGTCATCACGCCATTGGACTGATTTAATGAGTTCATGACGCAGTCACGCAGAGGCGTTCCCACTGCGCTTGACGCAGCGTCTCGTTCCCTCTCAGGGAACCATGGTTACACACGTAACCTGGGACGTTTTCTATTTTACTCTGGTTTGCTGAACCTAGGTTATATACTCTGCTGCAGGTGTCACAGATCTGTTTGTGTTTTGGACTTTCAGATTGTGTTTTGACCCATTCCTGTGTTCCTTTGTTTATTTTCCTGCACTCTTTCGTTTTTTTTCAGGACCACTATCGTCAAAGATGATTAATTGACTATTAGCATTCATTTTGGTTTGGTGGTATGGTTCTGTTTTAGGTAAGAACTCCCTGTGCATCCATGCAGTCTATCATGGATAATAGTATGGAGATCAGTGATAAGCGCCCTTAGGGTAAACAGAACAAAACCAACATAATGTATTTGCAGATATCGAAAATTTTGCCTGATTCAAGGAGAATCAGAAAACCAAAAACTGACTGGATGAGAGGAGGAGCTGGTGATGGAGGACGGTAAATTGTCACTGGAAAAAAAAAGATTGTTTGTTGATAGTACTGAAGGAGTTTATATATGAATGCTGTGATAAATGTCATATTCCTATAGGTAGATGTGATCAGCTGACAGTCAGCTGATGCAAGCTTGACTAACATGACCTGTCAGAACTGATGCTATAAGCTTGTTTTTTTCATAGTTACCCTCATTAGTTCATTTGTCCCAGCTGTGTTTAGTTGATTGTCTTGTTTCTGTTCATTACTTAAGTTGCACCCTCACCTTCAGTCGTTAATGTTAGATTGTGTTTCCCTGGCTGTCCTTTGTTCCCATTTGACATTATTAAAATTTAAGTTTCTTGCAGACAGGGGACAATGCCGAACGTGTGAGTGAGATACATTTACTTTATGTAAATATTGATTACATTAGATGATCATGTTTTAAATCACCAGTAAGCATAGTTAATTTTGACTAAATGTAAATGACAGTCAGTTTCCCAGGTTTGAGTGATACAGCGGTTCACTGGTTGTCCTTACTTGCACCAGTTTTGGTAGGTAACCACTGCATACCGGTAACACCCCACAAGGCTTGGCATTTTGGAGTATTTCTGGCCCACACTCTAAAAACTTTTACTATGATTTAAAAAATGTTTTTATTTGGTGAAACATTTTTACACAATTTTTAAAATTACATTTACAAGCAGTGGAATCAATTACATACACAATATGAAATGAGTAAATGTAAGTCAATCTGAGAAACTGCACTTGGTACATTAACAAATAAAATTTAGTAGAAATAATTGGGGAGAAACATTTAAAAACCAATATTTATGAGTAATATTTACTATGTTTATTCATGAATAATATCAACTTTTATAATATGAATATTATTTTATTTTTTAAAGTTCCTCTAAACCTTAAAAAAACAAACAAAAAATGTTTTAATATAGTCCACAAGACAAAAATAATTCAGAATTTATTAAAATGACCATATTCAAAAGTTGTGGAACCATTGATTCTTGTGTGTCGTTACCTGGATAATCCAAGTTTTTTTGTTTTTGTTTTGTGATGATTGTTCATGAGTCCTTTGTTTGTCCTGAGCAGTTCTTCAATGTTCCCAATGTTCTTCAGAAAAATCCTCCTGGTCCTGCATTCTTCAGTTTTCCAGCATCTATTTAATATTTGAACCCTTTCCAGCAATGACTGTATGATTCCAAGATCCATCTTTTCCGAGAGCTGAAGGGGTGAAAACGTATTGATTTTTTTAATCAAGGTAAATTGTATTTAATTTGTCTTCTGGGAAACATGTAAGAATCTTGTTTCTTCTGAAGGGCAGTACTAAGTGAAACAAATTATATTTAAACAAAATTAGAAAATTTTGGACATCTTCAACCTGTTCAAAGGTTTTCACCCCCAGGCTCTTAATTCATTGTGTTTCCTTCTGGAGCATCAGTGAATATTTAAACCTATTTTTAATAGTTGTGTTTGAGTTCCTCAGTTGTCCTCACTGTGAAAAGATGGATCTCAAAATCATACTGTCACTGCTGGAAAGGGTTCAAATATGCAAAAGATGCTGTAAAACTGAAGAGTTTGCAGGACCTGGAGGAATTTTCTGAAAATCATTGGGCAGTTTAACTGCTCAGGGCAAACCAGGAACTCAAGAAAAACCATCATAAAACAATAAAAACAGCCGTGGATTATCCAGGTAACGACACACGGTATTAAGAATCAATGGTTCAACGGGTCATCTTTAATAAATTCAGCTATTTTATTTTTATTTTTATTTTTGGGGACTATTTATATTGTCTTGTGGACTATATTTAAAATTTGTTATGTAAAATATTACTCAGGACAGCACTAAATAAAAAAGAATGCATTTGGTAAGATCTTTTCAGTTTGTTAAAATTATTCACATTTTCACAGATTCTGCAAGCAGTTCACATATTTTTTCTTGCAACTGTATATTTTAAATAAATAATTAGTTAGTAAAATACTAAATTGTAAAGATTAAAAACTTAAATATAACTAAATTTTAGAGATTTTTTTTTTACAGTCAATTAAAAATAAGTTGCCTTTAGATCTTCCTCCTATCCATGTTACATTGATTTATTTAGCATTTTTTCTGTGTAAACATATTTGCACAGCGGAACTTTTCTTTTAGTTTGTCATTTCTCTATTGTTTTAAAAAATAAAAATAAATGAAAAGACAAAAAGGTGTAATGGTAATTAAATTATCATAACCCTTAAAAATCTTTTTAGCCTGTATTAAAACTTAAAACTTTACCAATGAACACATGGTAACTCTCATTTACCTAATATATACTGGATACTTTATTTTTTTATCAATGCTTCATCTTTATTACATAATCCAAGATTATTGCAACAATAACAAATGATCCTATATTTAGATGCTGCTTATGTGATAACATTTGTATGTGAATTACAGTATTTATTTATTTATTTCAGTTGAGACTTACCATAAATGCTAATTGTTCTTCGACTTTTCACATGTGCCAATAAGAAAAGAGTAAACTAAAATTAAAAAAGTAATAATTTTTAAGAGATTAGTAGAGATTCATTTATGAACATTGATAAATAAATGAAATTAGTTTATGTTTACTTTATTTCTAAAAAGATTAAAGATCCGTTGTCTTATTTCCTTGGCTTGCAAACCATATATTATAGGATTCAAGACTGGAGGAATAACATGGAACGATAAAAGGAATGTTTTCCTAATTTCAGCAAATACAGAAAAACGATGGAGAAATATTGCAGTGAATCCAGTGAAAAACATGATTATATAAACAGTCAAGTGAGTGCTGCAGGTTTTTATGGCTTTGCTGTTGGTTGCTTTGTTTTTGCTTTTGAAGCAGATCATCGCTATTTTGAAGTATGTTAATGCCACACTGCCTGCTGAGGAGGCAAATAAAACCACTGTAAAAGTTAATCCATATATATTATTAATGACTGTACTTTCACAGGACAGTTTAAATATCGAAGCATTGTCACAAAAGGGGTTTTGAATCACAGATCTGCAGTGAGACAGACGGACACTGAGGCCGATCAGAATTCCCACCAGCACTACTGCAGAACCCCAGGCTCCTGCCCACAGTTTAACCACCATATTATTGCTCATTATTGTTGGATATCGCAATGGATTACATATGGCCACATATCTGTCAAAGGCCATGATTATTATCACAGTGTGAGATACTGTACCATTCAAATGCATAATATAAGCTTGAATAACACACTCCACATATGTGATGTAGCGCTCAGAGGGGTCTGTTAAAAAATTCCTCAACAAATGTGGCAGAAGGGCAGTTGTCCCCAATACATCGTTCAGTGTCAAGTTGCAGAAAAGAACATACATAGGCTGGTGTAAACTTTTTTCTGCTGTGATCTGAATCATCATTCCAATGTTAGATATCATTATAAATATGTAAAACATCAAAAGAAGGATAAAGGCAGGATAGATTGACTCAGGTGTAACTTGCAGTCCCTCCACCTGTAGCACACTGTATCTGAATGTCAGGTTGTCCATCTGTGATCTAAACAAAACATACAGATAACATATAATACGATATAAAACTATGTCTAACAGATATAATACAAAAAATAACCCCTTACAAGTGCATAATTTTCTTGTCTTTGAATAAAGATTAGTTTGCTTGGTCGTTTTAAATGTGTGTCAATTTTTGTGCTGCCTTCCCAAGAGGTCTAACAATCTGCTGTGATTGGTCGAGCACCTATGGGGCATGTTGTCACATTTCACTTCCATTCTTTTGGGGTAAATCAAGAAAAAAAGTATACACTCTATTAATTAAACAAAACCACATAGACATGTGGGAAATTAATGTTGGAAAAAATAAATACTCTGAACCCCTAGTGGATTTACACAAACTGAGAAAGTCCAAAAGTGTTAGGTTGTGCCCCACTCTCCCCTACGCATGCGAGAACGTAGTACACATGCGCATTACGTCACTTTTTTGACAAATTCATGTTTTTTGTTGTTTACATAGAGATGGTAAATACGGTGGCCAGTAGTGGAGCCGTACTAAATTAAACAACAACACAACGAAATCGCCACAACACAATGTATACAAGCCACAACACAACGAAATCGCCACAATACAACAAAATCGTCACAACACAACGCAAATGCCACAAACACAACAGAAATGCTCCTGACCACTAGGGGGCTCTCGGAGTGTGGTAAAGTTAGTATTCTTTGCCATTGTTCTATATATTGGCAAATATATAAACAATACAATAAGTTTTAAGTGTGTAACCATTGTATATCGACATGAAATGTCAATTCAAAATCACCTACATGCATTATAGCTGCATATTTATACTCGTGAACGCTTTTACTCACTATCATGGCGCTTGATGCACAAGGAAACTTCTGTCTGCCAATTCCACCATGCAGTTGAAATATATTTGTATTAATTAAAATTACTTTTAACATTTAAAGACAGACATGTTAAAATTACACAGCTTGGTTGTATTGTAAAAAAAAAAAAACTGACTCAATAATGCACAACATTGGAATTTGCACAACACTGGAAACTAACCCTAACAACAAAAAAAAAACTAACAAAACAAAAGTCATTTTAATTAATAAAATTATACGTTTCAACCACTTGGTGGAATTGGCAGACGTTCCCTTTGGGCAGCAAGCGCTGTGATAGCGAGTAAAAGTGTTTTCGAATATAAATTTGCAGTGATAATTCATGTAGGTGATTTTGAATTGACATTTCATGTCGATATACAATGGTTAAACACTTAAAACTGATCGTAGTGTTTATATATTTGTAAGACTGGCCAAGTACAATGGCAAGGAAAACTTTACCGCACTCTGAGAGCCCCCTAGTGGTCGGGAGCATTTCCGTTGTGTTGTGGCTTGTTTCCGTTGTGTTGTGGCAATTTCGTTGTGTTGAGGTCACCGGGCCACCGTAGATAAAGGCATTATTTTCAAAACCTTGCACTTTGACACTCATTTTCAAAAGCTTGCATTTTCAGGCCCCCAGAATGCTGTTGTCATGTAAAAGAATAGCCAAAACGCATACATACATTTCCATTTTTAAATGGAACATACACTGAGCTCTGTAGTTCCCTTTCGAGAGGTTCCTCGTATTGCGTATGGGAAAACTCCTTTTCTTAAGAATATGAAGCAAAACTTTATTAATAAAGGTATCTATGTAAAGCGCAGTGCAGCTGCACGGCAATAGCCCAGCGCGAGGAGCGCTCTGATTGGCCGGGCCGCGGCAACTGCAGGAACCTATGGTGAGGCGGCTGAGAGGAACAAACCAATGGGGGTGCTCCAGAGAGACCGCCGAAAAGGGGCTTATATTAGCATACAGGAGGCTATATAAGACCCTGATTCGCCATAGGTGTCAGATTTTATCTCCTTCAGCGACACCATCGCTGACCTCCGGAATCAAGCAAACCGCCGTCGAAAAGCAACCAGCGGAACATCCCTGCAGCCCTGAGGACGCCGGATTCCCACCGGGTCTCCGCCTTCAGCCACCTGCGTTCCAGCTGCCATCCGTGAAATATCCTTTATTCTATGTGTCTATGTTGTGTGTGTGTTTGTGTGTGTGTGTTTCCGCTGCAACGCCACTTCAAAGAGCTTGCAGGCTTGTTCTATGCATAGACTGAAGAAGCACCGCGGACAGACAGAGTTTTCCTCACTGTTCATCTTCTCTCGTTCAGTCGCGCTACCGCCGCGGACAGAGAATACTAGAGTAAATTAACTACTCGAGCCGAAGCTCTCGTCACTATGCCGCCATGCTGAAGAAGCACCGCGGACAGACAGAGTTTTCCTCACTCTTCATCCTCTCTCGTTCAGTCGCGCTAAGAACCGCCGCGGACAGAGAATACTAGAGTAAATAAACAAACTCGAGCCGAAGCTCTCGTCACTATGCCACCGTGCTGAAGAAGCACCGCGGACAGACAGAGTTTTCCTCACTCTTCATCTTCCTTCTCGTTTAGTCGCGCTACGAACCGCCGCGGACAGAGAATACTAGAGTAAATAAACAAACTCGAGCCGAAGCTCTCGTCACTATGCCGCCGTGCTGAAGAAGCGCCGCGGGCAGACGCAGCTTTCCTCACTCTTCCTTTCCACAGCACACGCTCACTGTCAGAGCATAACGGCGTCGGAATATGGCTGCCAAGCTAAGCCTTTTTTCACTCTCACTTCCACTCCCCTCTATTCAGGTGGCTGGAGAGGTTTTTACACTGTAGACAATGTGTCCACTACACAGTGTGCACCTCTACATAAGCACTGTTAATTCAGCCCCACAAAATCACAAATAAATCCACTTGTGCCAGATTACACCATAGACTTCCTTACATTCTCCCAGTTCCCTTGGTTCAGGTGACTGAGGATGTAAATATTGCAGTCAACTAGCCTGTGGTCAAACACGCTTGTCTGCACACGCGCTTTCTGTCTAGACTAGAGCAGAACGGCATTGTAGAATGGGTTTCATACCACCCGCACTTCCTTACATTCTCCCAGTTCCCTTAGTTAAGTGACTGAAGATGAGATATTGCAGTCAACTAGCCTGTGTCAAACACGCTCGTCTGCACAATAATGCTGTGCGTTTACCCCTGTGGACTCGCTCACTGGCTTGCGCCGTGGGTATTCTACGTAGGTTGCGCCCACTACACAGGGCGCGCCACTGAACCTTATTTACAACGACACACAAAAGAGCTTTTTCTATGTAGGAACTGTGCCCACTTTACAGTCTGCACCCCTGCACCCAAGCACTTTTCACAAAGCACACTCGCGCCACGAGCAATATAAATGTGAGGCACGCGCCCACTGCAAAGCCGGCGCCGCCAAAACCTAAACACTATCCCCACAGTGTTACAAGCTCAGTGTTACAGCACAAGCAACCGGGTTAACAGGCCCCTATTACTATGCGGCCCGCCCCTGAATCTAATTCACCCTCTTGCTTCATGGGCCCAGGCCTGGCAGGCCATTACTGGTATATCAATTTGGGTGTTGAACATATAAAACGAGGATACTCGCTACAGTTTTGCTCGCAGACCCCCGCAATTCAAGCCGTGGTCGAGCCCTCAGTGAGAAGCAGTGTCAGTCAAGTGCTTCTCGCTGAGGTGTTAAAACTGTTTAAGGAGAGAGCGGTGGAAACAGTGCACCCGACGCTAGCGAGTCAGGTTTTTACTGTCACTAATTCCTTGTCCCGAAAATGGATGGCGGTCTCAGGCCCATTTTTCAGACATCTGAACAAAGCACTTATGACATGCTCATTCAAGATGCTGACGGTGAAACCGATCCTCGCGCACATTCGCCCCGAGGATTGGTTTTTCACAACAGATCTGAAAACGCATACTTTCACGTTCAGATAGCCCCCCACTACAGGCCATTCTTGAGATTCGCCTTCGAGGGGCAGGCTTATCAGTACAGTATCTTTTCTGGGCACTGTCATAGTCTCAAGACTCATGAACGAGCGGCTTGCATCATAAGAACCACCACGTCTTGGTAACGTACATAAAATCGCATGGGCGGCTGAGATCAGACTCTCTTCACCGCATGGCTCACACAACACTTGCTGACCAATATTTTTCTGCAACGCTGGGGCGCCCTGGAAGAACGGCACATGGTTCTCCGAACTGATTCAGCTGTCAGACACAGCCCCATGGCCCATTCTGCTGAGGAAATACCTCCTCACGCCGGCAAAAGGGAAGATCTGGCATCCCAGTCCCGAGCTGTGGGCCCTCCACGAAGGGCCCATCAACGGGTATCCGGAAACCTCTCTGACAAGTTATGAACAGTATTTCGGAAGCTAGAGCCCCCGCTATCAGGCGGCTCTGCTTTGAAGTGGTCTGTGGTTTTCTAATCAGTGTGCTGCACGAAACATCGACGCACACTCATGCGACGTGGCAGATCTGCTCGCTTTTCTCCAAGAGCTAATGGACACGGGTCCTTCCCCCTCTACGCTCAAAGTTTATGTTGCCACCATAGCAGTTAACAACGCTCAGATCGCGGGTCATTCACTAGGGAAAAGTGATCTTATTGTACGTTTTCTTAAGGGGCCGAGTGGATGGCTTACACGCACTCTCTGTGAGCCCTTCCTGTCTTGAGTTCGGGTCCAGCAACTTCAAGGTTGTGCTCAAACCTTGTGCTCAAAGTCAGAGCATTGAGATTGTATCCAGAGCGCTCCGCCCCCTTTAGGCAGTCGGATCAGCACTTCATTGCTTCGTTGGTCGCACTAAAGATTGTGCTGTCATGAAACAAAGACACTCACACTGGATAGTGGATGCGATCTCACTAGCATATAGGTCTAGAACCTAACCTGTCCTATAGGCTTTTAAGCCCACTCCACTAGAGGCATGGCCTCGTCTTGGGCTTGGTCATGTGGCACTTCCATGAAAGATATCTGTGCGGCGGCAGGCTGGGCCTCTCCGCCCACTTTTATCAGATTCTACAATTTGGAGGTCCCAGCTTTACAAGCAGTGCTTTTCTCCGTCTGAGGGCTCTATCTGCAGCCCTGGCAACATGATTGCTTATATTGCGTTCTGCTTATACACAATCGTTCATAAGCACCACTACACTCTACCATAGATCCGACTATGTCCAGTCAGGTGTTCAAAACGAACCGACTCTTCCGGTTCTTTCTTTCTCCTTATGAAGCCCGCCTGTGTCGGTCTCCCTAGAGGTTCTTTTGACTTCCCTCATTCAGTTGGGGATTTTGGGTCAGTCAGCACGCACAGTGTTTTACATTGTGTTCCCATCATATCTGAGGAACCTCTCGAAAGGGAACGTACTCGTTTACTTTCGTAACCTCGGTTCCCTGAGAGAGGGAATGAGTATTGCGTTCCTCGTCGTGTTCGTGCTTCTCAGGTGTCGCTTCGGTCGATTTTTAAAACCTGACACCTGTGGCGAATCAGGGTCTTATAAAGCCTCCTGTATGCTAATATAAGCCCCTTTTTCGGCGGTCTCTCTGGAGCGCCCCCATTGGTTTGTTCCTCTCAGCCGCCTCACCATAGGTTCCTGTAGTTGCGCGGCCCGGCCAATCAGGCGCTCCTCGTGCTGGGCTGTGCCCTGCAGCTGCACTGCGCTTTACATAGATACCTTTATTAATAAAGTTTTGCTTCATATTCTCGAGAAAAGGAGTTCCCTTTCAAGGGAACTCGCGCTGCGTCAAGCGCTGCGGGAACGCCTCTGCGTGATTGCGTCATGAAGCACTCGTGAAATCAGTCCAATGGCGTGACGAGGCGTCATGGGCGGGTGGCGTCATTGACCAGGAAACTATAAAGCACCCTGAACCATACAGTTTCAGCTTCTGTGTCTTCACAAGCGCTCTATGTGAAATCGTTTGTCTATTTGGTGTTGTTCTGTCTCTCTATATAAGGAAAATGGCAAATAAGCAGTATAAGCAGTGTGTTCCTCCCTGCCCTCGTTATATTACGGGTGGGGACACACACGAGCTTTGTGTGATGTGTTTGGGACCGGCATGCACAGTCAGCACTTGAGGCGCTGACTGTGAGCATTGCGAAAGATTATCAATGAAAATTCTCGGTCCGCCGAGCACTCTTGAGGAGGGTGCTTCGGCTCGCGTGCCTCAGGGCACGCGGGTCCCGCTGCTGCCGAGGCACAGCGAAGGCTCGTGTCCTGGGGTTCGCAGATGGATCTAGCGGAGGGCTAGAGGCGGGTGATCCCCTATCTCTGCCTTTATCCGCTAGATCTGGCCTTCAGTTCGCGAGTCAGAAGCACGCGCGCTGCGGTTTCTTCGGCTCGCGCTGAAGCGCAGGTGCAACGACACTCCAGTTCCGAGGAGCTGGATGTCGTGAGCCTGAAGTGGAAGATGAAACATTTTCACCACCTTATACACACAAACATTCACATGAGGAGCTTTTGGAGGTTGTTACTCGCTGTTGCTCGTTTGAATATAGATTGGCCAGCTGATGAGCAGGAAGCCCGTCAGTCAAAAAGCAAGTTAGGCAGCGTTTCCTGCCATCAGAGTGCAACCTCCAAGCGGGCTTGCCGTTCTTTCCCGACCTCCACACCGAGGTGTCGAAGTCGTGGAACAGACCGGCATCATTCAGAGTGTTTAGTCCAGTAACATCTGAATATTCAAATATAATGGGTCTAAAGAACATGGTTATGCGGCGATGCCGCAGGTGGAAGAGAGGCGGCTTGCGAGCTATCTCTCCCCTGTGTCTGCATCGTCGCTGAAAGCCCGCAGCTGCCCACTAAGCCAGTAAAAAGCGACATCAGGCTTAGTGGGTAGGGCGTCTTCGGCAACAGGTCAGGCGGCCGCCCGTTTACACACAATGGCGGTCCTTCAAGCATATCAGGCTGACCTGTTAAAAGATATAGACGAGGAGTGTGAGGAAGTGGGAGAGAAACTATTGCGGAGATCAGGAGGGCAGCTGATTTGTCTCTTGGGCCACCAGGAGGCGGCTAAATCCATCGGCCGCTCCATGGCAGCACTGGTGGCCACGGAGAGACACTTGTGGCTGAACCTGTCAGATATGAAGGACAGGGATAAAAAGTTTTATTAGATGCTCCTGTCTCTCCTGCCGGCCTTTTCGGCAGCGCAGTAAAATGTAGTCGAAAAATTTCAAGAGTCAAAAAAGCAGGCGGCAGCGTTTCAAAGGTTTGTCCCCAGATCCATATCTCTGGGGCTGCTGGGCGAAGCAGCCCCAGCCGAGTACGTCCTCCTCCCATAGAGCCAAACAAAGGAGAGCTTGGCTTCCCGTGCTCCCCCACAGAGAGACTGGGGCTCGGGACAGCGCGCTCTGCCGAGGTCTTCCCGAGGTAGAGCAGATCTGAGGACTGTTCTCATCTCTAGGAAGGCTTGGCAAAGAAGTCCTGGCGCCAGTGGCGTCAGGCTTCTGATGGCAGTCCCCTCCGAGGGGAAGCGGTGTGTCGAGGCACCCGTCTCCTCTCGGTGCCATCAGGGGGCCGTTCTGCCAACCCGCCACCATTGGTGCTTGGGCGCAGCGGTCCTCAGCGGTACAAATCTCCATGTCCGCCCGGAAAAGCGTGGCGGCATGGGAAGCTCGCACCCTCCAAGGAGGGCTCGAAGTGGGTCAGTTCGGTTGCTTCCTGCCGGTCGCCGTTTCAGGACACCGAGCTGGCCTCTCAACAACACCAGAGACCAGCCTCGAGAGGCTGGTTCTCTTAGTTGTTTTTCTGGCAGCGTGTAAACTTCTGCGAATATCTCAGACTGGGTCCTGCGTACAATAGAGAAAGGGTACAAAATACAGTTCGGGTCACACCCGCCCGGATTCAACGGGGTTGTACACACAGTAGTAAACTCCAAGCAGGCTCTGGTGATGGAAGAAGAAGTACAGGCGCTTCTGCGGAAAGAGGCTATAGAGAGGTCCCTCCCCACAGCAGAGAGTCAGGGTTTTACAGCCGGTACTTCATAGTTCCAAAGAAGGATGGAGGCTGCGGCCCATTCTAGATCTGCGCCAGTTAAATCAAGCAGTCAAAAATTTAAATTCAAAATGCTCACTCTGAAACAGATTGTGTGTCAGATCAGGTCCGAGGACTGGTGTGTCACGATAGACCTAAAAGATGCATACTTTCACGTCTCCATCCTTCCACAACACAGGAAGTTCCTCAGGTTTGCTTTCGGGGGCGAAGCATACCAGTATCAGGTTCTTCCGTTTGGCCTAGCTTTATCACCCCGCACGTTCACAAAGTGCGTGGATGCAGCGCTGGCTCCTCTGAGACTCCAGGGCATCCGCGTTCTGAATTACATAGACGATTGGCTCATTCTGGCACAGTCAAGAGAGTTAGCGGTTCAGCATCGAGATGCTGTTCTCGCTCATATGAGAATGCTGGGGTTAAGGCTCAACGCAAAGAAAAGTGTGTTGTCTCCTCTTCAGAGCACCACTTTTCTGGGCGTAGTGTGGATTCAAGAACCATGAGGGCTCATCTATCGCCCGCTCGGGTACATTCAATCCTCAGAGCCGTAAACAGGATAAAGCTAGGCCAGTCACTCACTGTAAAGCAGTTTCAAAGACTGCTGGGTTTGATGGCAGCGTCCAACGTGATACCTTTTGGCCTGCTGTACATGAGACCCTTACAGTGGTGGCTCAGGACCAAGGGATTTTCCCCGAGGGGAAATCCTTTTCACATGATCAAGGTCACGCGGCGATGCCTTCGTGCCTTGGTAATATGGAAGGATCCATGGTTCCTGTCCCAGGGTCCGGTGTTGGGGGCTCCTTGTCGTCGCGTAACGCTAACGACGGATGCATCCCTCACCGGCTGGGGGGCGGTCATGAGTGGCCGCTCGGTCCGGGGTCTGTGGAGCGACCATCAGCTCTCCTGGCACATAAACCAGTTGGAGCTGACGGCCGTGTTCCTGGCACTCAGGAGCTTTCTCCTAGACCTCAGGGGCCATCACGTGTTAGTCCGTACAGACAACACGACGGTGGTTTCCTATATAAATCGCCAGGGGGTGTGCGATCACGCCGACTATGCAAGTTGGCACATCAAGTCCTGATATGGGCTCAGGGGAAGTTATTGTCAATTCGTGCAATATACATTCCGGGGCAACTGAACAAGGCGGCAGACTTCCTGTCGAGGCAGGGGCTCTGCCGGGAATGGAGACTCCACCCGAGGTGGTGGAGCTTCTCTGGAATCGCGAGCTCAGGTGGATCTGTTTGCGTCTCGAGACCACGCACTGTCCACTGTTTTATTCCCTCACGCATCCAGCCCCCCTGGGGTTGGATGCCATGGTACAGACGTGGCCGAGGCTGCGTCTGTACGCCTTTCCCCCTCTGGCATTGCTACCAGGAGTTCTAGAGAGAGTGCGCCAGGACGGGGTCCGTCTACTGTTAATAGCCCCGTTCTGGCTGGGCCGAGTGTGGCTTTCAGACATGGTGTCTCTCCTGGAGGGTTCTCCATGGGAAATCCCAGTCAGGAGGGATCTTCTCTCTCAGGCGTCGGGGTCAATCTTGCACCCGCACCCGGAGTTGTGGAAGCTGTGGGCTTGGCCTCTGAGGGGGCCCAGCTCAGAATTCGGTCTCTCTACTGAGGTAGTAGAGACCATGCTGCACTCCAGAGCTCCTTCCACAAGGAGGTTGTATGCCCTGAAATGGAGAGTTTTTGCGGCTTGGTGTACAGGCCATTCAGTAAATCCAGTCAACTGCCCGGTTGGGTCAGTGTTAGATTTTCTTCAAGAAAAGTTCTCTTCAGGGTTATCCCCTTCCACTTTGAAGGTATATGTGGCGGCTATATCCGCCTACCACGTCCCTTTAGACGGTGCATCAATGGGGAGACACCCATGGGTAACGTGCTTCCTCCGCGGAACATTGAGGCTTAGGCCTGTGGCACGCTCAAGAGTACCAACGTGGGACCTGGCCATCGTTTTAGAAGGCCTGACTTTTCTCTTTCCGAAAGAGGGATATATACCTAAGGTCCCCACTAATGTGGCAGGCCCAATAATGCTGCAGGCCTTTTATCCGCCTCCTCTCCAGAATCCAGACCAGGAGAATCTGAATTTGCTTTGCCCAGTGAGGGCATTGGATGCATACGTCCACAGAGCTGCCCTGTGGCGTAAAAGCGATCAATTATTTGTGTGCTTTGGGACTCCCAGTAAGGGGAAGCCCGCATCGAAGCAGGCGCTGAGTAAATGGATAGTCGAGGCTATTTCACTCGCATATGAGTCGGCCGGTCACCTGTCACCACTAAAGATCCGAGCCCACTCAACTAGGAGTATGGCGGCTTCTATGGCTCTACTTTCTGGAGTTTCACTTCAAGAAGTTTGTGATGCGGCAGGGTGGTCCTCTCCACACACATTTGTCAGATTTTATAACTTGGATGTGGCTTCCACTCCAGGTTCTCGGGTGTTTTTATCATAGTGCGCATTGAGATTTCACATGTACAGGCACTTGAGACTATGGCGGCGTGGGTATACAGTTCCCACAGCGGCAGCGCGAGTTCCCTTGAAAGGGCGTCTCAGGTTACGTATGTAACCATGGTTCCCTGAGAGGAAGCGACGCTGCGTCACTTTGCCATACTCCCGCACGCCTGTGACCGACTTGTTCGACTTATCAGAATCTGACACTGTATGGTTCAGGGGTGCTTTATAGTTTCCTGGTCAATGACGTCACCCGCCCATGACGTCTCGTCACGCCATTGGACTGATTTCACGAGTGCTTCATGACGCAATCACGCAGAGGCGTTCCCGCAGCGCTTGACGCAGCGTCTCGTTCCCTCTCAGGGAACCATGGTTACATACGTAAACTGAGACGTTTTCCCATATGCAATACTCGTTCCCTCTCTCAGGGAACCGAGGTTACGAAAGTAACTGAGTACGTTTATTAGTTCCCTTGGTTTTTGATTGTCTTGTTTTTTTTTGTTTGTTTTTTCATGGTTACTAATTATGTTTGCAATAAGTTTCATGTTGGGTTGCTTAATATTTAGCCCTGTGTTTGCCTCTTTAGTGTGTCTGTTATTTTCTATGTCGGGGGTAGGGTACCTTTTTTGACCAAAGAGACATTTTTTTTATTTGATTAATGCATTTTCCCAAAATTAAAAAAGTACTATATTTTTAATATATTTATTAATATATATAAGGGTTCATATAATGCCATTTTTGTACAAGTTAATATGATTCTTTAGTGTCTAAATGAAAAGTTTGTAATATACTTTAATTAAAAATTCCCATTAGTATTGTAAGAAAACACTCATTTTACCTGGTCAAAAACAGCTCTGATTTCAGCAAGCCATTTCAGTGCATGTGTCTTTAAATGATGATGAGCTTTTCGGAACAAGATCACGGCCGCAACGAAGTTCGACAATTAAGGCTCGAACAGGACGTTTCTGAATGGTTGGTTAACGTAATGTCACTTTGATCTATATTTGTATGTACTGGCAGGGTAGCGTAGTGAGATAAGAATGCTATGTGTTTACTGATGTATACGGTAGTTCATTGAAAGATTGTTAGCGTACACAGTTTGTAATAACACAATAACCATAACGCGTTGTTCATTATAAATGATGGATTATGAATTATATTGAGAATGTCATACATAGAAAGCATGTCGTAATGTCACTTACTCTGTAAACTTAAGCCGCATTCATTGTGAAGCGTGCAAGCAATTTGTAAAGATTAATATAAAGTCTAATAAAACATTACACCCACTTCTTCTTCTGGAGGTGCAGCAGGAACACGAATAGTTGGTACCGATCCTTTTTTCAGGAGCAGTTTCTTGGCAAAACCTGCTTTATACTGACCCTCGTTTATAAAGCAGTCCAGTGAGAAATGATTTGCACAAACATGAAAGCATTGACATGATCAGGGGGACTATTCCCTTCGAATCAAAACTCAGCAATTGCATATTCAGTGGTTTAGGAACATCAAAATGACTGCTGTTTTCGTTATTACACCAAAGAACAGAGCCATTCTGCGCCAGCGTATCAACAGTGGCGGACTATGATGACAGCTTGCTCAGGGCAGGTCTGTGTTGAAACGCTGCTGTCAATTAACAATCATGGGAGGGACGTCCAAACGTGTGACGTCACGCGGCTCGATTTGAGACGGGGGAAAACATATAAGGAGATTTAAAAAAAAAACACTGGATGGATTTTTATCATTATAGGATGGTTGTGTACAGGCACTGCCAACACACATTTCCGTACAATCAACTTGCAAAAGTGCATGTACCATTATATGACCCCTTTAAATGTTTCCCTTTAAACTGGAACTTGTGCTGGGCTGTGGAGTGGGAAGATTGGAGCTGTGGAAGAGGAAGGAAGGAGTGAAGTATTTGGCAGCGAAGACTTGAGGAATATCGTCCGTAGTGAGAAAGAGCGCAAGTGATGAGTATTTGATCCGTTGTTTATATGCACTAACACTGAAGTGGTGTGGAGAATTTGGAAAACGTTTGCACGAGTGAACTATTACACCGAGTGAATTAATGATCTGTCTCCAACTTCTGTCCTCTCCTTGCTGAATGTGGTGATCGCTGCATCGTCCTTCTGCTTCTCGGAACAAAGTCAAGCCCTGATCGAGGACGAGATTCGATCTGGTGGGAGGTAAAGACCGGTGGGTGAGTGCTGGCCCGAATGCACGGTGTGCGAGAATTGCAGTGTCTGAAGTGAGATTTACACGTTTTGTGCTGTGAAGTGAAAGTTGTGTGTGGAGAAGCAATAGAAGTCTGCCGTGCACTCTCCTCCTACAGTCTGCCTCCCGCTACCTCTGGCGAAGGGCTTTGATAAAGCACCGCCCAAACTTCTTGCTTGAAAAGACCCGGCCTTGTTAATGCTGAGTGCTTTATATATCATGTACTGTTGAAACTGTGCTGTGTCTATCCCAGTGTTCAGCCGAGTGAGCGTTTCGCTCAAAGTGTCCTCCCGCCTGGTGGTTCCCCACGCCCTATGGGAAGCCTTTGCCTTGTTCAGAAGAAGAAAAGGTATATCAGTGGAAAGCTTCATGTACTGTTGAACCGCTGAAACTGTGCTGTGTCTATCCCAGTGTTCAGCCGAAGTGAGCGTTCCGCTCAAAGTGTCCTCCCGCCTGGTGGTCCCCACACCCTATGGGAAGCCTTTGCCTTGTTCAGAAGAAGAAAAGGTATATCAGTGGAAAGCTTCATGTACTGTTGATCCGCTGAAACTGGGCTGTGTCTATCCCAGTGTTCAGCCGAGTGAGCGTTCCGCTCAAAGTGTCCTCCCGCCTGGTGGTCCCCACCGTCCTATTGGAAGCCTTTGCCCTGTTCAGAAGAAGAAAAGGTATATTAGTTGCAAGCTTCATGTACTGTTGAGCCGCTGAAACTGTGCTGTGTCTATCCCAGTGTTCAGCCAAAGTGAGCGTTCCGCTCAAAGTGTCCTCCCGCCTTGTGGTCCCACACGCCCTATTGGAAGTCTTTGCCCTGTTCAGAAGAAGGAAAGGTATATCAGTGAAATGCTTCACATACTGTTAAACGCGAAACTGTGCTGTGTCTGTCTCAGTGTTCCGCTGAAGTGAGCGCCCGCATCTGCATACTTACCTGGTTCCAGCCTGAATGGGGTTCGTATGACCAAGGCCTCCCCTCTTGAGACCCGTGAAGTACTTACCCAGTGACCTACCTGGGCGGCGCGGAGATTCCCCTGATTCCCCTCCGGCGAACCTCCGGTCCGCCACGGCGTCCTCCCTTCCCGTCCGGGAGGTCGGTGAACTCTTGAACTGTCCTGTTGGCAAGAAGAAGATTTTAATTAGGACTTATCCAATTCATTGACCTTTTAACTATAATAAATAAACTGTATTTTCTTATTCCCTTGTCTGTCTGGTCCTTGACACGTTCCTCGAGGGTTCCCGGGTTTCCAGGGGTGGGTGCAGCCTGGGTTTGGCCCGCCCGACCTGTGACAGAACTTGGCGTGAGTCGGCAGGGTATACCACCTCAGTGGGCGATCAAGGACCTAGATGGCAGAAGAAGAAGAGCCAGTGGCTCGGCAGCCCGTTCGCCTTTCTTATATGGGGCCCGTGGGCCCAGAAATCTGAAGGTCCAGGCGGGTGCTCCACCGAAATCTGATGCGCCCTTGTCCGAATTATCCCGAACCAACTGTAGAGACCTCCGACTGAACCAGCGTGGATACCTCCCGTGGTGGGATGGGCTGTGGCCCCTGGAGGCTGGATATAGGGCCAAGGCCAGAGGAACCTAACTCCCGCCAAGGGGATCCCAGCAGAGAGAACAGGGCAACCCCAGCCAGGTATGGAGACTGGGTGTCGGATCCCGTTCTAGGGACTAGAACGTTTTGGCAGGGGTGTGTCACGGGGTGACAAGCGAACCTAACGGGACTAAGATCCTGGTGAATACAGTGTTCAGGATTCTCCAGTGAACCTCCGGTCTATGCCCTGTGAATCTGTTGCCATGGCAGCGGGGCTGATTGCCTGAGTGACAGCAGGTGTGAGGCAATTATAGAAAACGCTGTGAGAGAGGACACCTATGGAGATGAGGCTTTAAAAACAGAGAGAAAACAGACTGTCCGGGGTGGCTCTCCCTCGGGATGATGTTGGGGGGGGTGGCTCTCCCTCCGGAATGATGTTGTGCTTGCCAGCGGGTTGCTCTTTTTGAGGCTGGGCTGTGGAGTGGGGAAGATTGGAGCTGTGGAAGAGGAAGGAAGGAGTGAAGTATTTGGCAGCGAAGACTTGAGGAATATCGTCCGTAGTGAGAAAGACGCAAGTGATGAGTATTTGATCCGTTGTTTATATGCACTAACACTGAAGTGGTGTGGAGAATTTGGAAAACGTTTGTACGAGTGAACTATTACACCGAGTGAATTAATGATCTGTCTCCAACTTCTGTCCTCTCCTTGCTGAATGTGGTGATCGCTGCATCGTCCTTCTGCTTCTCGGAACAAAGTCAAGCCCTGATCGAGGGGAGATTCGATCTGGTGGGAGGAAAGACCGGTGGGTGAGTGCTGGCCCGAATGCACGGTGTGCGAGGAATTGCAGTGTCTGAAGTGAGATTTACACGTTTTGTGCTGTGAAGTGAAAGTTGTGTGTGGAGAAGCAATAGAAGTCTGCCGTGCACTCTCCTCCTACAGTCTGCCTCCCGCTACCTCTGGCGAAGGGCTTTGATAAAGCACCGCCCAAACTTCTTGCTTGAAAAGACCCGGCCTTGTTAATGCTGAGTGCTTTATATATCATGTATTGTTGAAACTGTGCTGTGTCTATCCCAGTGTTCAGCCGTGAGCGTTTCGCTCAAAGTGTCCTCCCGCCTGGTGGTTCCCACACGCCCTATGGGAAGCCTTTGCCTTGTTCAGAAGAAGAAAAGGTATATCAGTGGAAAGCTTCATGTACTGTTGAACCGCTGAAACTGTGCTGTGTCTATCCCAGTGTTCAGCCGAAGTGAGCGTTCCGCTCAAAGTGTCCTCCCGCCTGGTGGTCCCCACACGCCCTATGGGAAGCCTTTGCCTTGTTCAGAAGAAGAAAAGGTATATCAGTGGAAAGCTTCATGTACTGTTGAGCCGCTGAAACTGTGCTGTGTCTATCCCAGTGTTCAGCCGAGTGAGCGTTCGCTCAAAGTGTCCTCCCGCCTGGTGGTCCCCACACGTCCTATTGGAAGCCTTTGCCCTGTTCAGAAGAAGAAAAGGTATATTAGTTGCAAGCTTCATGTACTGTTGAGCCGCTGAAACTGTGCTGTGTCTATCCCAGTGTTCAGCCGAGTGAGCGTTCCGCTCAAAGTGTCCTCCCGCCTGGTGGTCCCACACGCCCTATTGGAAGTCTTTGCCCTGTTCAGAAGAAGGAAAGGTATATCAGTGAAATGCTTCACATACTGTTGAACCGCCGAAACTGTGCTGTGTCTGTCTCAGTGTTCCGCTGAAGTGAGCGCCCCGCATCTGCATACTTACCTGGTTCCAGCCTGAATGGGGTTCGTATGACCAAGGCCTCCCCTCTTGAGACCCGTGAAGTACTTACCCAGTGACCTACCTGGGCGGCGCGGAGATTCCCCTGATTCCCCTCCGGCGAACCTCCGGTCCGCCACGGCGTCCCTCCCTTCCGTCCGGGAGAGTCGGTGACTCTTGAACTGTCCTGTTGGCAAGAAGAAGATTTTAATTAGGACTTATCCAATTCATTGACCTTTTAACTATAATAAATAAACTGTATTTTCTTATTCCCTTGTCTGTCTGGTCCTTGACACGTTCCTCGAGGTGGTTCCGGGTTTCCAGGGGTGGGTGCAGCCTGGGTTTGGCCCGACCCGACCTGTGACAGTGTGCTATACTAATATATTACTTCACAGGCATTACCGGCTTGTACTTTTAATTATATGATACATTTACAGTTTAGTGATGTTCTGTTGTTTTACACTTCTATTTTAAAGATTTCATGTTATTGTAAGGTGAGCTTAAAAGGTGCACTACTGTGAAAATCACACAGCTTCAGTGTGACATCAGTAAGAAAGAGTATAATTTCATAGATATTTTCTATAATAGCTGTTCATATTAAAATATGTATGAACTTAATACATGACCTAGATTATTTATTTAGCAAAATTGTTCTTTTAAATTTAATTTAATAATATTTATTAATAAAAAAAGTTTGCGGTTCCAATTAAGCTCAGTGTGCTCCCTTTAAGCTCATCCACATTGAACGTCTGTGTAAATACTTCATAAACAGACTTTTGCCAAAGATAGCAAGATATTGTGCTGTGCCTGATTGTGGAAGCACACAGTCACTGCATAAGCTTTCTTCAGATTCTAATATTAGGAATGTGTGGTTGAACTTTATTTTTAATGAAGATCTAACTCACGTGGGGAAGACATTGCATGTTTGTTCACTTTATTTCACTGCAGAATCGTTTGTAAACAAGACAGGCCGAGACTGGATTTGCAGACATATGAGATTAAAACACAATGCTTAAACTATACAGGGCAGGTCCAGATTGGGCTTTCTTCGCTCCAATTTATATCAGAAATATATTAAATATTAATCTGCACCCAGCCTGATTTATTTAGCTGTGTAAAGTTAAATCTGTGTGGTGAAGCTTTAATGTCCAGTCAAGCATAAATACGCTGCAGTCATAAATTACAATACGTTCAGTCTTGGACAAGGGATGGTCATTGCAAAAACTATAATGCATATCAGCTGAGGGTGGGCACTGCATATTTATGCTTGACTGAACATTTATTGGTCTTCACACCCCCTCTTCGCTGTCTAGCTCAGCTTCACCACACAGATTTAAGTCTGCACAGCTAAATAAATCAAGCATGGGTGCAGATTAATATTTAATATATTTCTGATATAAATTGGACAGAAGAAAGCCCAATCTGGACCCGCCCTGTATAGTTTAAAATAGAGGACTATTATTTTGTTTAACAGACTTGGGGAAGGGTGATGACGTCACATGCTCAGATTTGCTTGACCAATCGTTGGAAACAGGCGTCTCATGACAGCCCACATGTAGAAATCAAATTTCAAATTATTATTATTATTTTATTTTTTTACCCGTGAACCAAAAAGGTTATTTTGAAAAAAACGAATAAATGCACAATTTTTTTGTTTCTGTTGATTTCATTTCAAATTGTAAAAAAAAAAAACTAATCAAAAGGTACACGGACCTTAGTCAAATACTTTTAGTGCAAAATTTAGTAAGAATTCCTTTTGTTTTCTGTGTAAACATATTTGCACAGAGGAACTCTTCTTTTTTTGTTTGTCATTGCTTCATTGTGGAGTTTTTATATATAAAAAATAAATAAATTATAAAAGACAAAAAGGTGTAATGGTCAGTTAGCCTTTATTCATTTAGCCTTTATTAAAACTTAAAACTTTCCCAATGAACACATGGTAACTCTCATTTACCTAATATATACTTTTATCAATGCCTCAACTCTATTACATAATCCAAGCTTATTGCAACAATAACAAATGATCATATTAGATGCTGCTTATGTAATAACATTTGAATGCGAATTACAGTATATTATTTTCTATTGAGACTTACCATGAATGCTAATTATTCTAGTTCTTAGACTTTTCACATGTGCCAATACATACGAGAAAAGAGTAAACTAAAATAAAAAAGTATTTTAAAAAAAAAATATTAGTAGAGTTATTTAAGTTGAATAAATAAATGAAATTAGTTTGTGTTTCCTTTATTTCTAAAAAGATTAAATATCCGTTGTCTTATTTCCTTGGCTTGCAAACCATATATTATAGGATTCAAGACTGGAGGAATAACATGGAACAATAAATTGGATGTTTTCCTAATTTCAGCAAATACAGAAAAACGATGGAGAAATATTGCAGTGAATCCAGTGAACAACATGATTATATAAACAGTCAAGTGAGTGCTGCAGGTTTTTATGGCTTTGCTGTTGGTTGCTTTGTTTTTGCTTTTGAAGCAGATCATCGCTATTTTGAAGTATGTTATTGCCACACTGCCTGCTGAGGAGGCAAATAAAACCACAGTAAAAGTCAATCCATATATATTGTTAATAACTGTACTTTCACAGGACAGTTTAAATATCGAAGCATTGTCACAAAAGGGGTTTTGAATCACAGATCTGCAGTGAGACAGACGGACACTGAGGCCGATCAGAATTCCCACCAGCACTACTGCAGAACCCCAGGCTCCTGCCGACAGTTTAACCACCATATTATTGCTCATTATTGTTGAATATCGCAATGGATTGCATATGGCCACATATCTGTCAAAGGCCATGATTATTATCACAGTGTGAGATACTGTACCATTCAAATGCATAATATAAGCTTGAACAACACACTCCACATATGTGATGTAGCGCTCAGAGGGGTCTGTTAAAAAATTTCTTCAGCAAATATGGCAGAAGGGCAGTTGTCCCCAATACATCGTTCAGAGTCAAGTTGCAGAAAAGAACATACATAGGCTGGTGTAAACTTTTTTCTGCTGTGATCTGAATCATCATTCCAATGTTAGATATCACTATAAATATGTAAACCATCAAAAGAAGGATAAAGGCAGAATAGCTTGACTCAGGTGTAACTTGCAGTCCCTCAATCAGTAGCACACTGTATCTGAATGTCAGGTTGTCCATCTGTGATCTAAACAAAATATACAGATAACATATAATAAGATATAAAACTATGTCTAACAGATATAATAAAAAAAATAACCCCTTACAAGTGCATAATCTGCTTGTCTTTGAATAAAGATTGGTTTGCTTGGTCGTTTTAATATGTGTTGCCATCCCAAGAGGCCATCTAACATAGCTGTGATTGGTGTTTTGCTGGTCCAGATATTTTCTGCATTTTTTTCTGCTCCCAAACATGTGCAGAAACATATTACTAAGTCAGTTAAAAGACTCACTATATATATATATATATATGAGTATATATATAGTGAGTCTTTTTAACTGACTTAGTAATATGTTTCTGCACATGTTTGGGAGCAGAAAAAATGCAGAAAATATCTGGATATATATATATATATATATATATATATATATATATATATATATATATATATATATATATATATATATATATATGTTACATTGATTGATTTGTTATTTTGTTTTGTTTTTTAACTCAAAACTTTCTCAATGAACTCATGGTAACTCTCATTTACCTAATATATTGGATACTTTTTCTCTATTACATAATCCAAGTTTATTGCAGCAATAACAAATTATCATTAATCTTTTTAGCAGTTGATTTTGCTACAAAACATGCCATATAATATTAGTGTGTCACTTAAAACTCAACATTAGGTTAATATTGGTGAGATAATTGAAGTCCTTCAAGAAATATTTGTCTTGTTTGTGTTTGGTTATTCACATTGATTCTGAGGGTATGTTTACACAAAAACAATGTAAAGACAACAATGTTGTCAAAATGATTCCCCTTCATTCAGATCTGTGAAAATGACTAAAAAGGCTGTATTATGCATGCCAGGCCAGTAGTTGGTAGTCACTTTGTCAAGAAACACCCTGCAAACTCGTAATACACATTCGTATTACGTCACCGTTTTAAAGGGGTGATGAATTGAGAAATTAACTTTCCCTTGAGCCTTTGATATATAAAAGGTCATGGTAATATGAGAATATCCTGTAAGTTTCAGAGCTGAAAACTTTGTTGTTAATCTAAGAAAAGCTTTTATTGACACCAGGCCCATTAAATGAGAGCTCTCAAATATATACTGATCAATGATATAATAGAAGGGGGAAATGCCGCATCTGCAGATAAATTTGTACGCCTGTGTCAGGTTTCCCAAGGAAAATAGGTGAATCCAAATGCGAAAAACAACTTGTTTATTAGATGTAATTGAAGACAAAGATCACAGCATAAACAAGGCTCAGGTACAAGGTAGGCTCAGAAGTATCCAGCAGGAAGACGGGCTTGCCACACCAACCAGGACGATGCAGGCGGAGGAGACAGACAGGGAGACGAAGCAGGGATGCAGCAGACAACCAGATGCCGAAGAGCAAAGGAATCCGGAGCGGGAAATATCCAGGAGTACGGCAAGACGCACAATCCTTCCACCAGCAGGCCTGGAACGAACTGACAAGGAATGTCAGTGAGAGACCGGTATAAGTGGGGTGACTAATGAGTGTGGCAGGTGTGGGAAATGAGCCCCGTAATCAGTAACCACGCCTCCAACACAACTTCACAAACACAAAAAAGGAGACGGTGAATCCATGAACCGTGACAGTACCCCTCCCCCTAGGAGCGCCTCCTGGCGCTCCCAGGAGGACCTACCTGTCGATTGTAATCATCGATAAGGGAGTGATCCAATATGTCCCTTGCAGGAACCCAACTTCTCTCCTCCGGACCGTAACCTTCCCAGTCCACCAAGTACTGGAATCCGCGTCCCCTCCGTCTAGAGTCCAGGATACGATTAACCGAATAAGTCGGTTCCCCATCTATGAGTCGTGGCGGGGGGGGAACTGGGGCAGGCGGGTTAATGCGGGAATAAAAAACAGGTTTCACTTTGGAGACATGGAACACGGGGTGAATCCTCCCGTACGCAGGAGGCAGTTTGAGGCGGACTGCCACCGGACTAAGAATCTTGGTGACAGTGAACGGGCCAATGAATTTAGGAGCTAATTTATTACTGACGGAACGGAGAGGAATGTTCTTGGAAGAAAGCCACACTTTTTGTCCTACGACGTATACGGGAGGCTTAGACCGGTGGCGATTGGCTTGGGCCTTGGTGCGTCTACCCACTTGGAGCAGAGTCTCGCGGGCTCTGCTCCATGTGTCACGACACCTCTGGACGAAGGCGTGTGCGGAGGGGACCGCGACATCGGACTCCAGACTAGGAAAAAGAGGTGGCTGGTACCCTAAACTACACTTAAACGGCGAAAGGCCCGTACCTGACACTGGTAATGAATTATGTGCGTACTCAATCCATGAGATTCGCTGGCTCCAGGAGGAAGGATTCTTGGAGACCAAACATCGTAATCCTCTCTCAAGGTCTTGGTTATCGCTCAGTCTGGCCATTGCTCTGAGGATGAAATCCCGAAGACAAACTAACCGTCGCCCCTAATAATTTACAAAACTCGCGCCAAAATTTGGACACAAATTGGGGTCCCCTGTCGGAAACCACGTCCATCGGAAGGCCATGTAAAGCGAAAGACGTGGTCGGCGACAGCTACCGCTGTCTCCTTGGCAGACGGTAATTTAGGCAAGGGGATGAAGTGTGCCATCTTCGAGAATCCCTCCGGTACAAAAAGTAGGTTTGGTGGTCCCCGGGCGGGCGTTACCCCTTCTAAGGCTGCTTTAACCTTCGATTCGACCTCCCATGTGAGGGTAGAGATGTTAATTCTCTCAGGCAAAATGCCCTCGGGAGTGGGACGGCGTTCGAGCGGCGGTCAAAAACGCGCGATAAAGCATCGGGTTTGATGTTCTTAGACCCGGGCGATGCGAAGAGAAAAATCAAAACGTCCGAAAAAAAGAGACCACCGTGCCTGCCTGGAGTTGAGTCTTTTAGCAGATCTGATATATTCCAGATTCTTATGATCGGTCCATACGATAAAAGGAACCCCTGAACCTTCTAGCCAGTGACGCCACTCCTCCAATGCAAGTTTGACTGCCAACAACTCCCTGTTACCAATGTCATAATTGCGTTCGGATGGCGACAGACGATGAGAAAAAAACGCGCAAGGGTGCATCTTATCATCCGAGGAAGAGCGCTGGGATAGAACTGCTCCTACCCCCACCTCTGACGCGTCCACCTCCACCACGAACTGACGTAAAGGATCAGGGGTGGCGAGAATGGGAGCCGAAACGAAGCGGCTCTTGAGGTTGGTAAATGCAGTTTCGGCTGCACCAGACCACCTGAACGCCATTCGGGGAGAGGTGAGCGCGGTCAGAGGCGCGGCTAGCTGGCTGAAGTTGCGAATAAAACGCCGGTAAAAATTAGCGAATCCCAGAAACCTCTGTAGGGCCTTACGGGAATCTGGGCTTGGCCAATCTATCACAGCCTTAACCTTGTCAGGGTCCATGCGCATTCCCTCAGAAGAGACGATGTAACCTAAAAATGGAACCGACTGTGCATGAAACGCGCATTTCTCCGCCTTGACATAAAGCCCATTCTCTAGCAACCTCTGTAACACTAGTCTGACGTGCTGGACATGTTCCTGGAGAGAAGAAGAAAAATCAGTATGTCGTCCAGGTAGACATAAATGAACTGATCTACCATATCTCCCAGCACGTCATTGACTAGTGCTTGGAAGACTGCAGGGGAGTTGGACAGCCCGAAGGGGATGACCGAATATTCAAAGTGCCCCCTAGGGGTATTGAATGCAGTCTTCCACTCATCCCCCTTCCTGATGCGAACCAAATGATAAGCGTTACGTAAATCCAGTTTCGTGAATATGGATGCTCCCTGCAACCTCTCGAAAGCTGAAGACATCAACGGCAAAGGATAAGTATTCTTTACCGTGATGTTATTCAACCCTCGGTAATCAATACAAGGTCGCAGCGAACCATCCTTCTTACCCACGAAAAAGAACCCCGCCCCCGCTGAGAAGAGGAAGGCGGATGAACTTGGAAGCTAGAGAATCAGAAATGTATTTCTCCATGGCCTCCCTCTCAGGAGTGGAAAGAGAGTATAACTTGCCTTTAGGCGGAGACTTGCCTGGCAGTAGATCTATAGCACAGTCATAGGGACGATGAGGAGGGAGAGAAGCAGCCCGGGACTTACTGAACACCTCCTTCAGGTCGAGATACTCTTCGGGCACGTTAGATAGATCCAGCGTCTCCTCCTGAAACACAGAACTAGACACAGGCGACGGGCAGACACAAGACAAGAGACATAGCACTGATTACTCCAAGCTGTGACGCACTGTGTCCCCAGTCAATCCTGGGGTTGTGTCTCTTGAGCCAGGGATGACCGAGGACCACAGGTGCGTGAGGAGAGTCAGTGAGGAGGAATTGTATGGTTTCGGTGTGGTTGCGGATATCGTGAGTGTAATGTGGTCAGTGATGTGTGTAATGGTGGGTAAAGTCTGTCCGTTGAGGGCGTGAACTGCAATGGTGCTGGAAAGGGAGGTGACGGGAATCTTGAGCTCAAGTGCCAGTGTCTTGTCTATAAAATTACCCTCAGCCCCGGAGTCCACGAGGGCCTGGCAGTAGTAGGAACCGGTTGCCCACTGCAATCTTCCCGGGAGGAGAGTTGCGGACGAGGATTTCCCCAACGCAGCTCCACCCGACAGTAGCCTCCTCCCTACTGTCGGGCTCGATCTTTTAACGGACACTGGTTGAGGAAATGCCCCGCCGCGCCGCAGTACAAACATAGACCCTCCGACCTGCGGCGTTCTCTCTCCTCCCGAGAAAGCCGAGCTCTCCCCACCTGCATGGGCTCGGGATCGTTGATGGGACTGAACGTGTCCACCTTGAAGAGCTCCGTGGTTCTTCTCATACGAGGATGTGCTTTGAGACGGGAATCAACTCGAAGTGCTAGCGTCATGAGTCCGTTGAGATCAGTGGGTAGATCCAACGCGTAGATCTCTTGCTGGACACGATCAGCCAACCCATGCAGGAAATGGTCCCACTGCGCGGCCTCATTCCAACCACACTCGGCGGCCAGTGTTCGGAAATCTATGATGTAGTCAGAGACAGATCTTTGGCCCTGATGAAGTTCGGCGAGTCTGCGCGCCGCCTCGCGTCCTGCCGCGGATCTGTCGAAGACCCGTCTCATCTCCTCCGAGAGTGTGAGGAACGAGGCACAACACGGATCTTTATTCTCCCAGACCGCCCCCCAGCGCGCCGCCTTCAGCAGATTAATCACCAACGCCACTCGTGACGTCTCACTGGCGAACGAAGTGGGTTGAAGAGAGAAAAACAATGAACAACTCGTAAGAAATGATCTGCACATATCAGGCTCACCCGCATAGCGCTCAGGCGTGGGAATCCGGGGTTCGTGCGGGTTGATGTTAACCGCTGCCTGGGGAAACGGCGGCGGTGGTGGTGGCGCAGTGGGAACACGTAATTGCTGGATCTGGGCTGAGAGCTCGGACACCTGCTTCGCCATCTCCTGCATCGCCTGGGCAGCCGCGGTGGTTTGTTGCTCCTGGCGATCCATCCTCTGACTGTTCTCGTTGAGATATACTTGAAGTTCGTTCAATTTCGCTGGATCCATGATCTGGTCAGTTCGTTCTGTCCGGTTTCCCAAGGAAAAAAGGTGAATCCAAATGCGAAAAACAACTTGTTTATTAGATGTAATTGAAGACAAAGATCACAACATAAACAAGGCTCAGGTACAAGGTAGGCTCAGAAGTATCCAGCAGGAAGACGGGCTTGCCACACCAACCAGGACGATGCAGGCGGAGGAGACAGACAGGGAGACGAAGCAGGGATGCAGCAGACAACCAGATGCCGAAGAGCAAAGGAATCCGGAGCGGGAAATATCCAGGAGTACGGCAAGACGCACGATCCTTCCACCAGCAGGCCTGGAACGAACTGACAAGGAATGTCAGTGAGAGACCGGTATAAGTGGGGTGACTAATGAGTGTGGCAGGTGTGGGAAATGAGCCCCGTAATCAGTAACCACGCCTCCAACACAACTTCACAAACACAAAAAAGGAGACGGTGAATCCATGAACCGTGACAGCCTGCTTCTGTAGCCCCGCCCACCAACTCGTGGAGCTAAACTCTGCTAAATGGAGCTAATCGTGCTACCGAGCAATAAACATAACGAAGATAGCAAGATAATCGTTTGTAAACAAGATACATGTTGATACCTTATTTTCAGACATATTGAGATTAAAACACAATTCTGTGCCTTCTATATTGGATCCAACAGGAATGGTTCAAAACACTTATGTGAGTAAAATATGTTCCCTTTCGTTCAGTTACTCTGAGTAACATCAGTGACTGACGAATGGGGGGGGTTTCGCCTAGAAGCCTATCATCTTCGAGATCTAGAAAACGCCCAATCGCAGTGCCAATGCCATTGGCATGCAGAATTTGCATGCGTAACTCCGCCCCACCATGTGGGTATATAAGGAAGTACACTGGCAACATCGCATTATGTTTCTGCTTCAGAGCCAAGAGCATCTTTTCACTCCTGCAAGCCTGAATTCTGAGTTATCTCCCAGTTCTTCAAGACAAGCGGTTTTCCAGGGTGTTGGTGTGACGGCGCGTTCCAGCGATCTTGCATTCCCTGCCTGCTGATCTGTGCAGTGATTTGCAACAGCTGTGTGTGTTTTTCCTTGGGCACTTTGACACTCTGCAGAGCTTTCCTCTCACAAAAAGAGCTTGTGCATGGCACATCTTTTTAAAGACGGTTCGCCTGCGCACTTCTGGGTGCGATCGATCTCCGTTGCCGTCGGATGTGCGCAATCACTGCTTGACGTTTGGACTTCAGCACGTTCGGGCAGTGTTTGTGGATGTGTCATGTTCCCACTGCGGGAACATGACCATTGCGATGTTGTGGTCGAAATAGCGAGCAATTTGCAATTAATAGCGACTGCGTTATGAAGGATGGCCAGATATATTTCAACTGTTATTAGTTTGTGTTCACATCACTCAAACAACGCGTTTAGCAACAAGTGATGGTCCTACGCAAAGTTAAAACATATAATGTTAAATGCTACAGTGCTGGTTCAAGTCCATGTCGGCCTATCATTTCGAACGTTTCAGAAACATGCAGTCCTCTCGTCGCGGATTTCTTTCGTTTCGGTTTGTTTCAGCAATCCATTTCATTAGGATTCTGGTCCTGTTAATGAAAGACACAGCTGAAATATTCATCATCACTACATCATCATTCATCTCAGTGATACGTATATGTTTATGCACTTCTGATGTTGACTGGGTGTAGAATTTTACTCCTCTGCTCTTTTTGCATACATCAATGTCAGGTTTATGTCGCAAGGTCTGTAGGCTACAGAGCAGCATTCGTTTGAGACACTTGATTGCATGACACGATCGCTCATTAGTGTTGCTTATTGTTTGTGTCGTATTCTAACCATAATACCTCGTTAACGATTCGCTTGATACGGCTTACTGAATGATCGTGTCTTGTTTTAGAAAAGCTTAAAGCGGAACATAATGGCATTTTAGCCTCTATCGTTCTTCCCACAAATCCAAGGATACTTCATGTGTTTTAAAGCAACACCACTATTAATCAGGGCTTCACTATTAACCTGGAATCGCGATTTGCTTCATTGTTGAAATCACTAAATTTAAATTAAATATGCAATATGCACTGACATCAGTGCATTGATCTGTTTGCATTAAAGGCACAACACATACATTTTGGATTAATAATATCCAAAACTACTAGAACAGTGGTTAATTTGGTGACTTGTGTACTTACAGTCCCTGACAAAAGTCTTGTCGCTTGTGTACAAATTGAACTGAAGTGCCGCTGAAATATATTTCTTATCAAGATTTTTTTTACAAGAAATGGCTCATTTTAATCCAAACAGCTTTTTTAATAATGTTACAGTGCAAAAATATTCTAATATTCACAGCTTGGTAAAGCCCATTGAGTCAATTTTTGCAAAGACATAAGTGTTTTCGCCTTGTCATATGAGCTTCACCTGTGACTAATAATGGATCGATTAGGTCTCAGGTGGGTATAAAAAGAACCCCAGTACACTAGACATTCACATCAACTGCAAATAGACCTCTGCAAACATGCCTAAGATTCATCCTGAGACTAAAGTTTTGTTTATCAAGAGGCTGAAGACCAGATCCACTGCTGATGTGGCAGACACCTTCAAAGGGTCTCAGCATCAAGTACAGAGGATAAAAAAAAAGATTTGAAGAGACTGGAGACGTTTTTGACTGAGGTCAGGCTGACCCTGCAAGACAACTGCTCAAGAGGACCGTTTGTTGGCTCGAAAATCCAAGGCCAGCCTATATTTTCCACTGCAGCAGAACTCCACGAGACCTGGTCACCTGAAGTCCCTGTGTCAACCAGAACAGTTTGTCGGATTCTGTCTCGAAATGGCCTCCATGGTCGAATCAGTGCCCAGAAGCCAGCACTAAACAAAAGACAATTGAAAAACTGTGTGGCATTTGCCAAAGCCCACAGCCTGCTAAAAGGATGGATGCTGGAAAAGTGCCAGAAGGATTTTTTTCAGATTAATCTTCTGTTGAATTACACCACAGTTGCCGCAAATATTGCAGGAGACCTACTTGAGCCTGCATGGATCCGAGATTCACCCAGAAAACAGTGAAGTTTGGTGGGGGAAAATCATGGTCTGGGTTTACATCCAGTATGGGGGTGTGTGAGAGATCTGCAGCAGGATGGTGCTCCATCGCATTCTTCCATCTCCACATCAAAGTTTCTCAAGGCGAAGAAGATCAAGATGCTCCAGGATGAAAGAGGGAGCATGGAAGACGAAACCAAAGAATATTGATGAACTCTGGGAGGCATGCAAGACTGCTTTCTTTGCTATTCCTGATGACTTAAGTCCTTCCCAAACCGCATGGATGCAGTCCTTCAAGCTCATGGAAGTCATACAAGAGATCAAATTTGGATCTCACAGCACCACTACTTAATTTGCTGACATATTTTTGTATTTGCAGTAAATTTATTCAATTTCTGTATAGGCGACAAAACTTTTGTCTTGCCAAAA
Source organism: Gobiocypris rarus (assembly GCA_023029165.1). Classification (NCBI taxonomy): domain Eukaryota; kingdom Metazoa; phylum Chordata; class Actinopteri; order Cypriniformes; family Gobionidae; genus Gobiocypris; species Gobiocypris rarus. The sequence goes on along the minus strand of CM040930.1, from coordinate 14,889,483 downwards.
TTTGACCTTTCTGTCTTGATTAAATGATAAATCTTTTTTCAGTGAAACTAATTTATTTCAGTGCATTAAAGTCATTTGGGAGGGTTTTAGCTTTTCATATGACTTATTTCTAACACCAATTGATGAATTAAAAGTCAGGTTAATAGCAGGTGTTTCTACAAAATAGATAAGCGACACGACTTTTGTCAGGGACTGTATATTATCCTAAATGTTCCAACAATGTTTAAATCCAGAGAATAACTTATTTCGAACCGGATACGGACACATTCCCAATCAATGACGTCATATCCGCGTACCCTCGATTTCCACTTTATTTGTAGAAACGTCTCAGGTTACGTTTGTAACCTCTGTTCCCTGAGAACAGGGAACGAGACGCTGCATCAGCTGACGCTACGGGGAACGCCTCCAGCGTGACAGGTGTCTGAACAACTATCGAATCATGGCAATCCTATTGACTGGCGACAGCCTATGATGTCATCAATGTGCGACCAGGAAGTATATTAGTGCGCCTTTCAAACATGACACAGCTCTTCATCTGAGGGGACTGTTTGGCAGGCAGGCCCCGAGGCATGACAACAAGACGCAGCGTCTTGTTCCCTGTTCTCACATTCTCTACATACGTAACCTGTGACGTTCCCTTTCCAAAGGGAACTCGCGCTGCATCAGCTGACGCTACGGGAACGATATACCCACGCCGCCATGTCGAGTGGAGTGTATGCCTACTGGCAGTGATGACTGTCAGGACATGCAGATATCAGTGAGATGCCTGAACCACCCCCTCTGGTAACACAAGGCTATCAGTGATAGCATTCCCTACAGTCATAGCCCAAGCTATAAGCCTGAGTAGGACCCTACGGACACTAGAGAAGTCCTGCCCAGGCTGCTCAAAGGCCTGGAACCAACCAATTCAACACAAGGGGCTCCTTTAAGGGAATGTGGATAGGGGGCCCCAGCCAGCCACTACTTGCTGCCACCAGGGAGGCCTGACCTGGTGTCGCTTTGAGGGAAACTTCGGTTAGGCCACCCCTCTCTGTTTGAGAACAGAGCCTCTGGACATTTGCCTCCCGGAGAAGCATCCAGCCCCAGGTACTGTGTCCTTCTTGGACCGGATCTCAGAGACAAGCATCCTGGAGAGCAATACTCAGCATACCGCTTTCAACCCTTGCTAGCAAGGGGAGTTCATCTGCTCGATCCTAGGATCTACTGTGCTCTTATCTCATAAAAACACTCAGGAGGCCAGACTGCCCTACGAGCTGATCTAATCGGAAGGCCTCGTGAGGGGCCTTCGACCGTCTGATCAGACCCCGGCAGCTTCGGCCTCACAGACGACCCCCAAAGAAAGGGGAGCTCAAAACCTGCCTGGTAGGTAAACCAGGTTGTAGGCTGAAACTAGCTCCGGGGCGAGGTTGAGCTACATAAACGTATTTGTACCAAAGATGGCCTAAACCCCACCCCACGACCACTGGCCAAAAACTACATTCACTCAGTGAAGGTTGCCCGGGTGCCAGCGCTGTTGACAGACACCTCCGTAATCCCTAGAGGGCCTAGGCCAATATAGATCTATACCCGAGGCCCAGGAGGGCAACTTTAACCAGACAAAGGTACTCGGGCAAAAGTGCCAGTCATACACTAGAGCTGGCTCAAGATCTAACTGTAGTTCTAGCATTAGTCTGAACCTGCATTCTTGAAAAGCTTATACTGAGAGAGGATACAAACCGCCTTACCCTGAGGTGGCTACCAATCACCAGCTTAAAGGAACACTACACCATTTTTAGAAATATGGCTTATTCAAATTCTTTCCTATATTTAGATATGTGGGCAAATACATTCGGGGAGGAGACCCATCATCAACGCTCACTGTCCGGTCCTTGGACCGTGACACCTCCCACCTGCCTGGGACCTGGATCTCAGTGGTATGCAGGTTCTCACACACTGCCGGATGCGCCCCCGTGATGCTGGCCCTCAGGCCCAGTCTCTGTCCTGTTGCGAGACAAATTTATCAGGAAAACATCCCCTGATCGAGATCCCTCAGCAAATCTGCATAGTGCGCGTGCAACACCGCCATGGTTTGACAAGTAGCACTGGGCTGACCTGCTGCTGTGTATGCCCTGCCATTAAAGTGACACATTTAGGTGGCAGGGTTGGAGATCTCAGTGTCCTTGCCCACCCGGATGCGAGATTGCAAACATCCCGTTAATCGGTGGTGACGACACATTCCCATATTCTCTCATCCTCCCGACATCAGCGGCATACGGCTTATGTAATACCGCTGATGTCAGTGAACATGAGCCAAATATGGGTTATTCCATGCCCTCTCGATCTAAATAGAAAGATCAGAAAGGAATGAAAGCCCAACTGAGTCAATGGTTTATGGCCGGGGAGAAAACAATCGTTTAATATAACACGAACGATCTCTCCTCTCTGCGATCTCTGCCAACGATCTCTGCCAACATGGCAGCCGCAGCCTGTCTGCAACACGTTTCATAACATTCAACGGTTCAGCATACACAGTCAGGATGGCTGAGAAGATTAACCTCCCTTCTCCGCTATCCCTAGAGCACTGCAGAAAAATCTCGCCAGCCACCAGATCGTCTGAAGGAAGAACGCCTTCCCGCGATGATCAGCAAGCTCTTTTCGAGAAACCCATGATGTGCATCCGCGCTCCGCCTCGGCATGAGCGGGACCGCACCATCAATCTCGGATGCCAAATCCTCTTCGCTCAGGAAGAAAACCCGATGAGAGCAGAGCGATCTCAGATCGACAAACACTCACATTATACAAACAACAAACAACTCAATAAGAGTTTACTGTGCATACTCTTGATCCCAGAAAACACACAGCTCGTGTGTATAAAAAAAAACGAAGTTGGATTACCTTAACTCGAAGCATTCAGCATTCATGTCATGTTTTCAAGGCGCCTTATATATACTTCCTGGTCACACCTTTATGATAGTTATTGTTTTTTGTTGCTTTTCCGACTGTATGAATATGAACATGGCAATGTTCAATAAAAACAAAAAATCCGGATGCACAACAACTTGTTTGCAGTTTTACATCAGCTTTTCAAATCAGTGAATTAATTTCAGGTTAAAAGCTTGTGGTAAACATAGGGGTGGGCAATATCTCGATATTTAAAATATATCGAGATATTTTTTAAACACGATATGGATTTTGACATATCGTATATATCGATATATTGTTTATATTTAATTCTGGTTCCGCCACTTTGCTTGTTTGCCTTCTCTGTGCTTTCCTTCGCCGCCTCGCCGCCTTGCTTTTGTTCCCCTCCTCGCGTGTTGTCTCATTGAACAGGGCGACGTTCGCAATCAGCCCGGAGGCGACAGAGCTCGTCTATAAAAAAGAACAATTGGCTACATTATATGGAGATACTTTGGTTTTAAGGCGTCGGACTAACAGCAGACAGATGTCCACTGCTGTGAATGCCGAAAGTTGGTGCCAACCAAAGCTAGCACCACGAACCTTTTCCACCATTTACAGACGAGGCGCAAGCTCGCATACGAGGAGTGCAACAGACTAAAGGCCGCAACATACTCCGCAAGAACAAAGAAATGTGTTCGTTTTCTCGAGGTGGCAAGAACAAGAACAAAGTTCGTTCTGGCCAGGACATTACATACTTCACGAGAACAGCAGGTGCCGAACATCTCCGTTTCTCCGTTAAACCCCGCCCACTTTAAATCTCTTACAGTTCTCGGACACCCACAAGAAAAAAGTTCTGCTCAGACGATGTTTCGAGAACGAGCTGCGAGAACTCCCAAGCCATGGCTCCGAGAACGAAATGACGTCCATTTGTTCTCGCAGCCATGGGAACTGGAACTTTTTTCTTGGTTCTTGCAGAGTATGTTGCGGCCTTAAGGATCCCGGCCACTAAACCCACTAACTTTTTCTTTAATTTTAGTTAAATTATTATGTAATCAGGGATATTTTTTATCTTAAAATATCAAGCACTTTGTTCCTGCACTGCCTACCTCGAGTTGAGTTTTATTTTTGAATGAAAAGAAGGCAATAGGTATTATTTCTTCCTTTATTTTATTGTTAAATTATTATTTTGTATACAGAGGGGGTTATTTTTCCTGCAAAGATATCGAGATATATATCGTATATCGAGATATAGAAAAATATATCGAGATATATTTTTTGCTCCATATCGCCCAGCCCTAGGTAAACATCTCCCCGACTGCCAAATTGTGGCCAAAATCACACAGTATGAACCTGTCTTAATGTATTAAATTATGACACTCGAATTGATGATTGATTTATTTAAAAAAATAAAATAATAATAATTCAAGGTTGGTAGGTTTGCAGGGTTCAATAGCTAGCTATGGTTAGCTAGAAAAGTATTATCAAATAAAACATTTTTATCTTTCTACAAGGGTATTGGCCCGAGGTTTCTTGGTCGTCTTTGTATTAATTCTTTGTTCATTTTGATTACTTCTTTCTGTCACGCTGTTCTGGTTTGTTCTCTTTTGGGGTTCTCTCGGCAGATTCCAATGGGTAGATGTGTGTTATTGGCAGAGTTCTATCAAGCTGTGAGAGGGAGTCACGCTAATGGTTTAGAATCCTCCTAACTGCAGAGGCAAAGAACTGTGGTTCTCCAGCTCATCTATGCATAGGATGTTCTTTTGGATTGGTGCTGCTATGAACACAGCGAATGTGGAGTTGGCATCCTCAATCAAGGTGCTGTGTACATGGTCATTTTCAGCATTCTAGTTACAAGCAAGATCCAAAATAACTCAAACGCTCAGCAAATTTCAAGTAGTCATTTCCATGCAAAAACTGGTGGTGGTATGTATTTCTCGTTCATTACTACTCATTAATTCTGTTTTGTCAGTATCTATAGCCTTTCATGAATTTGTCTGTGGTCTCAGTTCAGGGGGCCTATTGTAGCCTGCATATCTATGTGGCTTCGTCTGCATGGGCTTCTCGGTGTAAAAGAAAATATCTCAAAGCACGCCCTGCACCTCTAATCATTCTGCACTTTTCATACTCTCCAGCGGGTCTCCCATAACAAGAAGATGGGTCAAAAATCAACTAGTGACAGTTCTAATGAACTACAGAACATCATCTCATCTGGTATACTGGACATGTATCAGGATCACGTTTTGCTACAATGGCAGCAGAACATGGTGGTTCCATGATGGTTAAGATGGTCTTCTTCAGCATTTCTAATCCTATATAAGATGCGACGCTGATTGTTTGAGCATGCTCCGCAAACTCTTGTATAAAGGTATATTTCTAATGCAAAGGTATATTGCAAATGCAAACTACGGGTGGTGGTGCATTTTATATGCTTCACAATCATAGTTATTTCCATATCTACCCCAATCAGAGCTAAGTGATCTGCTAATTCTATACACCATAGGTCACCTCAGGCAATCTCTTGCATCTCAAACTAACATGACTCTATTCTGAACATCAGCAACTAATTATATTATTACATCCTCTACAGGTAATACTAAGATTACATATGTGCTTTAACAAGTGTCAGGTAAGTTTACAGCATATCATTTAACTCCTAATACTTAAAATTTTATGTGGTAAGTATCCTATCTACATGATAGATTTTGTGTTGATCTCACCATAGAGTAAAAAAGTAGACATAGGTATTTTTGTTCTCTCTGAGGCTGCGGTCCATGCAGTCCAACATATGGTTTTCAGTATGGAAGCACCCCCACCTATAGCAACAGGTTCTGCTAGGATTGGATGGAGAAAAGGTCCCTGTTTTTTTCTGTTAAACGTATGAAGAAGTCTTGCAGGGCCTCTAGGTCAAATGGATAGGTGACCAGATGGCAACCATATTAGCCTTGTTTATGTATAGATCTCACATTCCTTTACCATGAGCTAGATGATGTATTCTTTTTTCATTGGTTAAAACTTTTCTACCCCCCTTTACATCCTATGTATATATTCTGCTTCCCTGGACTTAATAAAATGAGATTCTTTGAGATATTCTCCCTCAGCGCTGAGACTTGTTTATTCAACTGCCAATTCAGGATTGGGATGAGGCATTATACAAAGGACTAAAAACCTGTCACTACACAAACATCTGGTCATAGTGGCAGTTCCAATATCTTTATTTTATTAATACGGCTCACTTTTCTATTTGGTCTATCGAGGCCAACTCAACTCGAGGCACCCAAGCTGTCTTCTCCTCACTATGGGCTATTGTGGCCTTACTCTAACTTTGAGGCCTTCTCCCCACAATGGCTTATCTGAGCCACATTCTCAGCCAACGCGGCTTTTCGTACCCCGGCCTGTCGAGGCAGTATACACGGCCTAACGTGGCAGTTCATACAGCCTGCGCGATCAAAAGATATTGGAAGATTCTTTGGATGAAGTACCTGAAATATTTGCAAAGAAAATAGGTTATATTATTAGAATAATAGACATTGAACATGCAATAGATATGGATATTGATATTGATGTTAAATCAATAAACAGAAGGAATTGTTACGCTACTGCCTTAAGTATTTGAAGGAAGCCATGATAGGTAGGTGTACAAGAAAGCAGCGTGCTGTAAAGATTGCCACATTAGGCTGTGTATACTGCCTCGATAGGCCGGTGTCACGGGAAAATAAAGAAGGATGCAAGTGCAAGTCAAATCTCAATTTAATGTCTCTGGTCAGGATACAATACACACACACAGACAGCAGGAGAGAGGCGACACAGGGACTTTGGTGGGCCGTGGTGATGATCGTGGTGAAGTCCGTGGGAAGAGATGATCGTGGTGACGTCCGGGAGGAGATGATCGTGGTGAAGTCCGGGGAAGAGATGATCACAGGTGAAGAAGCCAACGAAGAAACAGAATCCAGAGACAAGACACGATGAAACAAACTCCAAGACGATGCACACACGAAGGGAACCGGAACACACACAGGGAACTCCAAACAACGATCTGACAAACATGAGACGAAAGACAAGGGAATAAATAGGCAGTCCCTGATAGAACACAGCTGCCGCTGATCAGTGATCAGCGGCGACGCCCACGTGACAATAAACATGACATCACCACATACACACAGACCACAGAACGAGACTGCAGATCTACAACCGTGACAGTACCCCACCTCCTAGGAACGCCTCTCGGCGCTCTCAAGAGCACCTACCTGTCGATTGTAATCATCGATAAGGAGTGATCCAGGATGTCCCTGGCAGGAACCCAACTTCTCTCCTCCGGACCGTAACCCTCCCAGTCCACCAAGTACTGAAATCCGCGTCCCCTCCTTCTCGAGTCCAGAATGCGATTGACCGAATAAGTAGGTTCCCCGTCTACGAGACGCGGCGGTGGAGGAACCGGGGTGGGCGGATTAATGTGTGAATAAAACACCGGCTTGATTTTAGAGACATGGAAGGCGGAATGAATTCTCCTGTACGCTGGAGGAAGTTTGAGTCGGACTGCCACCGGACTAATGATCTTGGTGACAGGAAACGGGCCAATGAATTTGGGAGCAAGCTTATTGGAGACGGAACGGAGAGGAATGTTCTTGGTAGAAAGCCACACCTTTTGACCCACGACGATACGGAGGCTTCGACCGGTGGCGATCGGCCTTAGCCTAGTGCGCGCCCACTTGGAGAAGAGTCTCACGGGCTCTTGTCCAAGTGCGGTGACACCTCTGGATGAAGGCGTGAGCGGAGGGGACCGCGACTTCGGATTCCAGACTGGGAAACATAGGTGGCTGGTAACCTAAACTACATTCAAACGGTGAGAGGCCCGTGGAAGACACTGGTAACGAATTATGTGCGTACTCGATCATGGAGAGTTGCTGACTCCAGGAGGAAGGATTCTTGGAAACCAAACATCGCAACATTCTTTCCAAATCCTGGTTAGCTCTCTCGGTTTGACCATTGGATTGGGGGTGGAACTCAAGAAAGACTAACCGCCCCAGCAACTTACAAAACTCCTGCCAAAATTTTGACACAAATTAGCCCCTGTCGGAGACCACATCCATCGGGAGGCCATGTAACCGAAAGACGTGATCAACGACAGTTACCGCTGTCTCCTTCGGAGAGGGTAATTTAGGTAAAGGGATGAAATGTGCCGCCGAGAACCGGTCCACAACGGTCAAAACAACCGTGTTCCCTGGGAGGGTGGGAGGGCGGTGACGAAATCTAGCGCGATGTGGGACCAGGGTCTCAAGGGCAGACAGCGGTTGGAGCAACCCATCTGGGGGACGATTGGAAGTCTTACCAGTGGCACAAATCGCGCAAGCCAAAACAAAACTGCGAATGTCGCGAGCCATGGCGGGCCACCAGAATCGTTGCTTGACCAAAAACTGGTGCGATTAACCCTGGATGACAGGCTACGTTGGAACAATGTCCCCATTTAATGACACTGGACCTTAACCCCTCCGCACAAATAAACGGTTCGGTGGGCATCCGGCGGAGGCGTTACCTTCTAAGGCCGATTTGACCCTCGATTCGACCTCCCATGTCAGAGTGGAGACCACTAATGTCTCAGGAAGAATACACTCGGGAGTAGACGGGCGTTCGGAAGGGTCAAAAATACGAGAAAGAGAATCGGGTTTGATGTTTTAGAACCCGGCGGTGATGCAGAGAGAAAAATCAAAACGTCCAAAAAAAAAGTGCCCACCGAGCTTGCCTGGAGTTTAGTCTTTTAGCTGTCCTGATGTATTCTAAGTTCTTGTGGTCGGTCCAAACAATGAAAGGTACCCCCGAACCCTCCAACCAATGACGCCACTCCTCCAACGCTAACTTGACTGCCAGCAACTCTCTGTTACCAATGTCATAATTGCGCTCGCTGGAGATAAACGATGAGAAAAAAACGCGCAGGGATGGACCTTATCGTCTGAGGGGGATCGCTGGGATAGAACTGCCCCTACCCCCACCTCTGATGCATCGACCTCCACCACGAACTGACGTGAAGGATCAGGGGCTATGAGGATGGGAGCCGAAACAAAGCGACTTTTTAGTTTGGCGAATGCAGCCTCAGCTGCATCGGACCACCTGAACGTCGTTCTGGTGGAGGTCAAGGCTGTCAGAGGCGCGGCTAGTTGGCTGAAATTGCGAATAAACCGCCGGTAAAAATTAGCGAAACCCAGAAACCTCTGCAGGGCCTTACGGGAATCTGGGCTTGGCCAATCCACCACAGCCTTAACCTTGTCAGGATCCATGCGAATTCCCTCAGCTGAGACGATGTACCCTAGGAAAGACACAGACTGTGCATGAAACTCGCATTTCTCCGCCTTGACAAAAAGCCCATTCGCTAACAGCCGCTGAAGCACTCGCCGGACGTGTTGAATATGTTCCTGGAGAGACGAGGAGAAAATCAATATGTCGTCCAGGTAGACATATATGAACTGATCAACCATGTCTCTCAACACGTCATTGACGAGTGCCTGGAAGACCGCCGGAGTTGGAAAGCCCGAAGGGCATGACCAAGTATTCAAAGTGACCCTAGGGGTGTTAAACGTGGTCTTCCATTCATCCTCCCCTGATGCGGACCAAATGATAAGCGTTCCTTAAGTCCAATTTCGTGAAAACAGACGCTCCTTGCAACCTCTCGAAGGCTGAAGACATCAACGGCAAAGGATAAGTATTCTTTACCGTGATGTTATTCAACCCCGGTAATCAATGCAAGGTCGCAGGGAACCATCCTTCTTTCCCACAAAGAACCCGCCCCGCCGGAGAAGAGGAAGGGCGAATGAATTTAGCTGCTAGCGAATCAGAAATATATTTCTCCATGGCCTCCTCTCAGGAGCGGACAGAGAGTACAACCTGCCCTTAGGCGGAGACTTACCTGGAACTAAATCTATAGCACAGTCATAGGGACGATGCGGAGGAAGAGAAGCAGCCCTGGACTTACTGAACACTTCCTTCAGGTCTAGATACTCTGGGCACGTTTGACAGATCCACAGCCTTTTCCTGTAACACAGAAACAGACACAGAAGAACAAGCAGACCCAAGACAAGACTTATGACACTGAGTGCTCCACTCCAGGACGGTGTGCTGACGCCAGTCCACCTTGGGGTTGTGTTGAGTGAGCCAGGGGTGTCCGAGAACAATGGGGGCCAGGGGTGAATCCATGAGAAAAATGAAATAGACTCTGTGTGATTGCCAGACGTGATGAGGGTAATGGATGTGGTGGTGAGGGTTATGTTGGGTAATTCTTGACCATTGAGAGCGTTGACAGAAATCTGTTTGGTGAGCGGGATGATGGGTAGCTGAAAGCGACGTGCAAACTGTGTGTCCATGAAATTACCTTCAGCCCCCGAATCCAGCAGTGCGTGACAGGTGAGCGTGTGTGTGGCCCACCTCAGTCTAACCGGGAGAAGAGTGGATGTTGAGGACTTCTCAGCGGAGATCCCACCCGATAGTAGCCTCAATGTTACTACCGGGCTCGATCTTTTACCGGGCAGTTGTTCAGGAAGTGCCCAGCCCCTCCACAGTAAATACACAGTCCTTGGGACCTCCGCTCCTTCTCCTCCCGGGAAAGCCGAGCTCTCCCTACCTGCATGGGTTCCGGATCGAAAGAGGGACCGACCGTGTCTTTGGTGCTGAAGCCTCGCGCCTCTGCCCCCCGAGATGCGAGGTCGGAACGAGGAAGTCTCTCCAGACGGTTGATGCGGGCGTCCACCCGTAGGGCAAGATCAACCAGTCTATTAAAACTCTGGGGTAAGTCCAAAACGTAGATCTCCCTTTGGACACGGTCGGCCAACCCATGCAGGAAGATGTCCCACTGCGCCTCCTCGCTCCAGTTACACTCAGCCGCCAGTGTTCGAACTCGATGGAATAATCCGCCACCGCGCGATCACCCTTGCTTGAGGCCCGCCAACCGTCGAGCTGCATCCTTTCCGGTGACCGCACGGTCAAACACTCTCCTCATTTCGGCGGCGAGTGTCTGGAACGAGGAACAGCACGGATCTTGATTCTCCCACACCGCTGTTCCCCACAGCGCTGCCTGCCCGGTGAGCAAGGTTAGAACGAATGCCACCTTGGACTCCTCTCTTTCGAAGGTCCGTGGCTGTAGAGAAAAATACAGTGAACACTTGTTCAGAAAGGCTCTGCAAAAACTCGGCTCACCGGCATAGGTTTGAGGCGTAGGTAGGCGTGGTTCAGGTTGGTCTCCTTGCGTGGGTTGTGTGGGGGGAACGGGCGGTGTGGGTGGCACAGCGGGACCTCGAAGATCTTGTAGCTGCTGGGAGAGCTCGGACACCTGTGTCACCAAAGCCTGCACGGCGCTTCAGCGGAAATGCTCTCCTGCTGCTGGTCCATCCGTGCAATGCTGTGGTTGATAAACTCCGTAAATGCGCTGCGCTTGCTGCATCCATTTGTATGTTGGTCAGATCGTTCTGTCACGGGAAAATAAAGAAGGATGCAAGTGCAAGTCAAATCTCAATTTAATGTCTCTGGTCAGGATACAATACACACACACAGACAGCAGGAGAGAGGCGACACAGGGACTTTGGTGGGCCGTGGTGATGATCGTGGTGAAGTCCGTGGGAAGAGATGATCGTGGTGACGTCCGGGAGGAGATGATCGTGGTGACGTCCGGGGAAGAGATGATCACAGGTGAAGAAGCCAACGAAGAAACAGAATCCAGAGACAAGACACGATGAACAAACTCCAAGACGAAGCACACACGAAGGAACCGGAACACACACAGGGAACTCCAAACAACGATCTGACAAACATGAGACGAAAGACAAGGGAATAAATAGGCAGTCCCTGATAGAACCCAGCTGCCGCTGATCAGTGATCAGCGGCGACGCCCACGTGACAATAAACATGACATCACCACATACACACAGACCACAGAACGAGACTGCAGATCTACAACCGTGACAGCCGGGTACGAAAAGCCTTTTACGAAAAGTACTTCACGAGTTTGTGTGCCCATATAATCTTAGCGAAAGTGGTAAACAGATTTGGCTTGCTGTCTGCTATAGAGGGGCTCGGAGAGGATATTCTACCCGAGCTCCAATTGCCCCCCTATAACAGGCAAATTGTTCAAAAGGGAGGAGCCGGGGAGGAGGGGGGATGCTGCAAGAACTAACAATGGGAAGAGGTAGGCTGCTGGTTTTATACCTTGGTATTAATTGGAATATTAGATGGGCGTACTTCCTCCCGAAATTACGTTTAGTAACTTCACCCCGTCCTATCGAGGCAGTATACACAGCCTAATGTGGCAATCTTTACAGCATGCTGCTTTCTACCTGGAAGACTCCAATGTCACTTAATTCATGAATTATCTATCTAGCCAATCGTTATTCGTCATCTATAGTATATAATTTATTTTCTCACTGTAACGAAGTTCGTTGGTGGAAGGAAGGAGGCGGGAACCGGCGAACATTCAAAATACTTTAATACAATAAATAAACAAAAGGAAAGTAAATCGCGGGCAGCCCCTCACGGACGACTGCCCGCACACACACACACAACAAAACATAAACAAAACTCAACGTAAAATCCAGGCCTGGTCCTCTCTCGTCTTCCGCTGTCTTCGCTCCTCCTTTTATGCTCCCGTCACTCGGCCGCGAGACGAGACCGGTTTGACGCGCAGCTGGCACTCATTATCACTCGTCACCGGTCCGCTCTCGCAGTCCCTCGCCCCGCTGCTTGCCACACTCACCCATTACTACGTTTGCAGATACTGACGCCGGCTAACTCTCACGTGATCCTGATACTCCGGCCTGTATTTGTGCCCAACATATACAGGCTGTATATACATTTAGTCATTTAGCGGACGCTTTTATCCAAAGCAACTTACAAATGAGAGCAATAGAATCAACCAACAACAGTCATGGGCATCAAAATGCAAGTGCTGTAACAAGTCTCACTTAATCTAGCAAAGAACACATAGGACAGGTTTTTTTGGTTTAGGTTTTTTTGGTTGCTTTGAAGGCGAGCACCAGAGCCTTGAATTTGATTCGAGCGGCTATTGGCAGCCAGTGCAGACTGATGAAGAGAGGCGTGACGTGTGCTCTCTTCGTCTCGTTGAAGACCACTCTCGCTGCTGCATTCTAGATCAGTTGCAAGGGTTTAACAGTGGATGCTGAAAGACCCGCTAGAAAAGAATTACAGTAGTCCCATCTGGAGAGAACAAGAGCTTGAAGTGGTTCAAGCACTGAGCCCTGTGGAACTCCAGTAGCTATATGACATGACTTAGACACTTCACCTCTCCATGACACCTTGAAGGACCTACCTGAGAGGTAAGACTTGAACCACTGGAGAGCAGTTCCTGAGATGCCCATCTTCATGAGAGTTGACAGGAGGATCTGGTGGTTACTGTGTAAAAAGCAGCAGACAGATCCAGCAGGATGAGTACTGAGGATTTGGAAGCTGCTTTTGCCTGTCTCAGTGCTTTAGTAACCGAGAGCAGGGCAGTCTCAGTTGAGTGGCCACTTTTGAATCCGGATTGGTTGTTGTCCAGGAGGTTGTTCTGTGCAAGAAACATAGAGAGTTGGTTGAACACTACTCTCTCAAGTGTCTTAGCAATAAAAGGCAGAAGGGATACCGGTCGGTAGTTTTCTAAAAGTGCTGGATTCAGAGAGGGTTTCTTAAGCAGTGGGGTTTCCTGAGCCTGCTTAAATGCTGTGGGAAAGGTCCCGGTGTGAAGAGAGGTGTTGATGATGTGAGTGAGTGCAGGAGTAATTGAAGAAGAAATGGCCTGAAGCAGGTGAGTGGGGATAGGATCGAGCGGACAGGTAGTGGGGTGGTTGGAAAGGATGAGTTTGGAGACTTCCGCTTCAGAGAGCAGAGAGAAAGATGGTAGTGTGTGTGTGACGGTTGTTGAGATGTGCGTTTCAGTTTGTGGTGTGGAGAATTGGCTGCTAATGGAGGAGGTTTTGTTTGTGAAGAATGATGCAAAGTCATTAGCTGTAAGAGTTGATGATGGAGTTGGGGGAGGAGGACAAAGTGAAAGAATGTTGTGAAAAGTGTACAAGATTCAGAGCAGTTGTTGATTTGTTTGTGATAGTATGTAGTTTTAGCTGTGGAGACATTTTCAGTGAAAGAAACAATAAGAGACTGATACAAGGTAAGGTCAGTAGATTTGCGCCACTTCCTCTCTGCCGCCCGGAGTCCAGAACGATGTTCACAGAGAATATATCAGACAGCCAGGGTGCAGAGGGTGTGGTGCGGGCTTGTCTGGATGAAAGTGGGCAAAAGCTGTCTAGAGTGGAGCAAAGAGTGTATGTAGCACTGTCAGTGTCCAGTGCTGGGAACTGAGCAGGTGGAGGAAGTGAGGATGAAACCATAGTGGATAGACAAGAGGGAGAGAGCAAGCGTAGATTACGCCAAAAGGTGATCTGTGGATTAGTGTGTGTTGAATCAGGAGTCAGTATGAGGTTATGAGGAATGAGGAAGTAGTCGGAGGTGTGCAATGGAGTAACTAAAGTGTTGTTGTCTGTGGAGCAGTAGCGTGTGTAGATAAGGTCCAAATGATTACCTGATTTGTGAGTAGCCGTGGTAGATACTCGCTTGAGGTTAAAGGAGGTCAGTGTAGAGATGAAGTCTGCAGCCTGGGGTTTATCAAGGTGGATGTTGAAGTCACCGAGAAGTACCAGAGGAGTGCCATCTTCAGGAAAGTTGGAGAGTAACATATCCAACTTCTCCAAGAAGTGACCTAGTTGACCTGGAGGGTGATAAACAACTACAACATGGTTTTTAGCAGGGTGAGTGACAGTGATTCAGTGTGATTCAAATGAACTATTGCCAGAGAGATGGTATGGGCTAAAATTTCCAATCCTTTGAGATGAGCAAACCAGTACCTCCACCCCTCCCAATTGGACGAGGTGTGTGCGAAAAAGAGAAATTAGTTGAAAGGGCCACAGGAGTGGCTGTGTCCTCTGGTTTGATCCTGGTCTCAGTTAGGGCCATGAGACTGAGATTTGAATGAGTGGAGATTAAATGAAGTCTGCTTTGTTTACAGCTGTTACAGGCAATTCCAGAGACCAATTGAAATGGACAGTAATGTGGTAGAGGAAATTGGTACCATAAGCAGATTTTTAGGATTATGGCGTCTTGAATGCACAGAGCGTGATTTACGGGTGGTAGTAGTAATAGTAGAGATTTGAAAGCACAAAGTGAATAGGGTGCAGAGAACAAACAGATGAAAACAAGCTAAATACCAAAGGGGTTAAAGAAAAGGAATCTATACTCAAGTGCCTTGTTGGTGTCCTTGCTCGAGTGGAGTCACACAGAGTAGAGTCGCTGGTCTTTACACTCTTCGGTCTTCACACGATGAGGGCTTCACACGAGGGCTGCCGCTTCCTTTCCTGTTACTCGAATATATGTGCACCTCTCCTTTCAATGATCAGGTGGTGAACCTGCAAGCACTGCCTTTGGAGGAGGAAGACCCAGCTTTGGCACTGCTCTGTCTAGTATGCACATGTGGCGAGGTAGACGAGTGAGAGATGTGGGAGGAGCATGCAAAACCGGTGCGTGATTGAAAATAAGCGTCACCTGCAAGGCACAACAGTCTCTTGCTCGTCCACCTCGTCATAGTGCCCTTCCCGCTTACGTAGACCGCACGCAGTGTTTCAGAACCTCAGACCACCTCTTTGTCTGTCACGGAGGGAAGCAGAAAGGGAAGGCTCTCTCCAAGAAGAGGTTGTCTCACTGGACAGTGGATGTCACTATCCTGGCATATCAGGTTCATGGCCTGCCATGCCACCTAGGGGTAAAAACACACTCCACCAGGAGTGTAGCTTCCTCTAGGGCTTTAGCGCATGGTGCCTTGCTAACAGACATTTGTAATGCTGCAGGCTGGGCGACACCAAAAACACTTGCAAGACTCTATCATCTCAGAGTGGTGCCAGTGTCTCGGTCTTAGTGGCCAGTGGTGTCATTGTTTGCTGCGCCATTCAACTCTACAGACTGGATGTGTGCGCATACTCAGGTGAGTTTCTCAGTATGCCCTGAGATCCTCCATCACTGTTGATGCCAACACCAGAGTGCATGCCGTGTTAGGCTAGGTACCTCCATGTGAATGGTTCCCCTGTTGGGCAACCCCCACATGTGTATTTCCATGGTAAGTCTCTTCGAGCACATGTCTTCCCTTGGCAAGACATCTTGCCACTTCAGGGGTTGAAACATTCCACCAGCCCATACATGGATCATATTTGTATTCTTAAGTCCTCCCTTCGGGCAGGCATTGTGTTGCATTTCTCCACGTGGGATATGCTTCCCAGTGTACCATGGCATTGAGCCTAGTCCCTCATTTGTGCTAAAGACTCACAGCAGGGAGCTCAGGTCAGCACAGGACGCTGGAAGACAGCCGTTGTGGTGAGATTGAATTAGGAACCCCCATTCTGTCAGTAACTGACGTAACTCGTAGTATACTGACTGAAAGGAAACGTCTCGGTTACGTATGTCCCCCTGAAGAAAGGGAATGGAGATGTTACCTCCCCATGCCACAACCGCTGGTACGGCCGGGGCGGTCCGCCTCGGCTCCTCAGCAGGTAAACATAATAGTACAGGCAAAGTAGCATTTTACAACAGACTAATTGTAAAAAAAAAAATCAGCTTAGATCATTTCTATGAGGTGTCCAGAACAACATACTAAAAGTCCTAAGATGAAAAGTAGTTTTGGCCTTTGACCAAAATGTGTCTACAGTAAAATGTCTTGTTAGAAAGGGGATGGTAATTTAAAATGTTCCGATTGGGTTTCTAGCCTAGATATTGCTGTTGCTAGCTTCTCATAACACTGCAAAGCTACTTTACACACGCTGGAAGTCTGATGTGGTCTGAAATACTTGCTACATTTAAAAAGAGAAGCAGTTTTGGTGTCTGGCAAAATTATTTTAAAGAGCTGGAATGTCTGGAAAGTGTGTCGATCTGGTTTTTACATCTGTCTTCTGTGTGAGAGTGAATCATTTACTTTAGAATGTAGAATGACTTCTGCCTGTAATCTCATAATTTAACCAAAAATACCAATCATTTGTATCTCACCACATTACTAATGCTAAAATGGCTATTCTGACTTTCTTCTGATGTTATCTGTGGGGGAATGTCATTAGGTAAGACTTGTTTGCAAAAAAAAAAAAAAATCCTTTTAGAAAGCAACTGGAGGCAAGATTGGGTAGTCAATTCCTAAGGTCAATATAAGTCTTTTGCGGCAAGTCACTACAAATTTATCGTGTTTATGCATAGGTTAACTTACTGAATGGACCTGAATTTGTTAGCTATTTGGCCCCTGTTTTTTCTATTTGTGAATTTATGGCTTCTTGGCTATAAGTCAAATTAGGCATAGTGTTGAGCTCATTTGCATATTTAAAATAGATTTTTCCAAGAAACGTGTAAAACAAATATATTACTTACTATATTACTGGACAGCCAAATACGCATAATCTTTACTCTATTTAATTTGATGTTAGTGTGAACTTGTGAAACATATTAGAAGGAAAAATGAAACATTTAGTGTAATTCAGGTGTAATCAACCGGTCTGTTATCCATTTCCACCATATCAGCCCTGGTTCTTGTGCCGGAGTGGGACTTGCACTCTCATTTGTTTAGGTGACTCACATTGCGTCCTTATATGTGGTTTTGTATTAAGTAAAATAATTTAAAGCACATTGATGATTTTGCAGATAAAATAAAACACAACCTGAATTTCACTTAGGAAATGCACCAATTCTGCTATGCTGAGAAGAAGGAACTGCTCTGGAGGCTGAAGAGAATTCATACAGCCCGCGCTCACTCAACTGTTGAAGTGTCAAGTCAGGGGTTGATTTATATATATATATATATATATATATATATATATATATAAATCAATTATATAAAATTATATATAAATCAATTATTTTGGTATGTTCAACTCAATTATTTCTGTGAAATTTACTAAGCCACTGAATTATTTTTATAGAGTGACAGTCAATTAAAAAAGCTGCCGTTAGATCTTCCTCCTATCCATGTTACATTGATTCATTTAGATTTTTTTAAGTAATTCAGCACAACATTGATCATTTCTTTTGTGTAAACATTTTTGGACAGAAGAACTCTTCTTTTTTGTTTGTCATTTCTTCATTGTGGAGTTAAAAAAAAATGAAAGAAAAGACAAAAAGATGTAATCGTTATTCAGTTATCATAACTTATCGAAGCCTTTATTAAAACTTAAAACTTTCCCAATTAACACGTGGTAACTCATTTACCTAATATATAATGGCTACTTTTTTTATCAATGTCTCATCTTTATTACATAATCCAAGATTATTGCAACAATAACAAATGATTATATATTTCGATGCTGCTTATGTGATAACATTTGTATGTGAATTACAGAATTGTATTTTCTATTGAGACTTACCATGAATGCTAATTGTTCTTAGACTTTTCACATGTGCCAATACATACAAGAAAAGAGTCAAATAAAATGTAATCATTTTTTTTTTGTTATTTTATGAACATAAATAAATAAATGAAATTAGTTTGTGTTTACTTTATTTCTAAAAATATTAAATATCCGTTGTCTTATTTCCTTGGCTTGTAAACCATATATTATAGGATTCAAGACTGGAGGAATAACATGAAACAATAAAGTGGATGTTTTCCTAATTTCAGAAAATACAGAAAAACGATGGAGAAATATTGCAGTGAATCCAGTGAACAACATGATTATATAAACAGTCAAGTGAGTGCTGCAGGTTTTTATGGCTTTGCTGTTGGTTGCTTTGTTTTTGCTTTTGAAGCAGATCATCGCTATTTTGAAGTATGTTATTGCCACACTGCCTGCTGAGGAGGCAAATAAAACCACTGTAAAAGTTAATCCATATATATTATTAATAACTGTATTTTCACAGGACAGTTTAAACAGTGAAGGGTTGTCACAATAGGGGTTTTGAATCACAGATCTGCAGTGAGACAGACGGACACTGAGGCCGATCAGAATTCCCACCAGCACTACTGCAGAACCCCAGGCTCCTGCCGACAGTTTAACCACCATATTATTGCTCATTATAGTTGGATATCGCAATGGATTACATATGGCCACATATCTGTCAAAGGCCATGATTATTATCACAGTGTGAGATACTGTACCATTCAAATGCATAATATAAGCTTGAATAACACACTCCACATATGTGACGTAGCGCTCAGAGGGGTCTGTTAAAAAATTCTTCAGCAAATATGGCAGAAGGGCAGTTGTCCCCAATACATCGTTCAGAGTCAAGTTGCAGAAAAGAACATACATAGGCTGGTGTAAACATTTTTCTGCTGTGATCTGAATCATCATTCCAATGTTAGATATCATTATAAATATGTAAACCAGCAAAATAAGGATAAATGCTGGATAGATTGACTCAGGTGTAACTTGCAGTCCCTCCACCTGTAGCACACTGTATCTGAATGTCAGGTTGTCCATCTGTGATCTAAACAAAACATACAGATAACATATAATAAGATATAAAACTATGTCTAACAGATATAATATATAATACAAAATATAACACCTTACAAGAGCATAATCTGCTTGTCTTTGAATAAAGATTGGTTTGCGTGGTCATTTTAAAATGTGTCAAGTTATGTGTTGCCATCCCAAGAGGTCTAACAATCTGCTGTGATTGGTGTATTGCTGGTCCAGATATTGTTGGTGTTTTTTTCTTTTTAAGTCACTTAAAATGTTGTTGCATTGATTTATTGTGATTTATTACATGTCCCTCCATCTCTCCTTCCATCGCTTCTCTATATTTCTTGACTCCATCGCGGTATCCCTTCACCCTGGCTCTGCCTTGGTCAGTACCACCTATAGCTCCACCGCGCCATGTTGCCATTGTCCCTTCCTTTGCTAGGTCCGCTATATGTTTTGTTTAATTTTGGAAATACTAAAGTTGTTTGAATTCCATTGACTTCCATTGTATTTTTTGTCGATGGGAACTGAAACGGTTTTGCTTTGGAAGAAACCCAGCAAGCAATTTTTTTAAAAGACGTCTAATAGCCGTCAAAACATAGCCCAGACGTCTAGGCTAAAACAAGGCTAAATTTGGGCTGTCAGTGAAAATCTAATAGACGTCTAATCATAGCCCAAGAATAGACGTCCAATCATAGCCCAAGATTAGACGGCTATTGAACGACTACATATATACTTCTAATAGACAGCAAATATGGGTCTAGGCTAAAACAAGGCTGAATTTGGGCTGTCAGTGAAAATCTAACAGACGTCTAATCATTGCCCAAGAATAGACTAGTCATCAAATAGACGGCTAATGAATGACTACTAGTATATATATATATATATATATATATATATATATATATATATAGACAACTTAAGATAATACAAAAGATCAAAACATAAAAATGAACAAACAAAATTTAAATATAAAATTAGGATAAGAGATATGGAATCTTAACAACGTAAAATAATAAAAATGTATATATATATATATATATATATATATATATATATATATATATATATATATATATATATATATATATATATATATATATATAAAGAATGACAAAATGAAAACGTAACCCTTTTGTTGGTTTATAAAACATTGTTGGCTTTATTGCATTCCTTAACTCAAACTCTGTTGCCGCTGGGAAGTCGGTCATCACGGCATCTGCCAAATAAGAAACAAAACATTACACAAGAAAAGCATTGTTGACATTTTTACTTTATTTACAGTAATTGTGACAAAGTCATTCTCTTTTGCTTGTATGCACACTAGAGCTGGGCAATAAAAGGTTAAGATGTATGTGACATGTTTAAAGAGACAGTCATCATTTACTCACCCTCAAGTTGTTCCAAACCTGTATGGGTTTCTTTCTTCTGTTGAACATACAAAAATATATATTTTGAAGAATGTAGATAACCATTGTAGGAAAATAAATACGATGGAAGTCAGTGAGGTCCATAAACCGTTTGATTACACAGATTCTTCAAAATATCTTATTTTGTGTTCAACAGAAAAAAGAAACAACTTGAGGGTGAGTAAATGATGACAGATTTTCATTTTTGGGTTTAAAATATGTTTTAGCCACCATTTTGCATTAGAACGAGATAGACAATTAGGAAAGCTGATTTTATTCCTCTGTGTGTGTGTGTGTGTGTGTGTGTGTGTGTGTGTGTGTGTGTGTGTGTGTGTGTGTGTGTGTGTGTGTGTGTGTGTGTGTGTGTGTGTGTGTGTGTGTGTGTGTGTGTGTGTGTGTTCTGTTCTGTTCTGTATATTCATTATTGTGCTTTGTTGACTGATTGCTGGATAATTTCTAATGTCTTAAAATCCAAGAAAGTGGATCACGGCACTCCAGTTCTGAGTTTTTTACACTGGCTTCCTGTCTGTCAAATAATTGATTTCAAAATACCACTGCTGGCTTTTAAAGCAAGGAATGGTTAAGGGCCAAAGTAAATTTCTGCTCTTCTGCTGCATTATGAACCATCCTCTCAGGTCATTTGGGACAGGTCTGCTTTCTGTCCCCAGAGTCAAAACTAAACATGGAGAAGCAGAATTCTGTTTTTATGTACAATATATCTGGAACAAACTCACAGAAAAACTGCAGTTCTGCTGCAACTCTTAATTCTTTTAAATCAAGTTTAAAGACATTACTGTTTGCCGCTGCCTTTTATTATCTGGGAAGGAATACTGATTTATACTTTTACTCTCCTGTTTTTATTTTCTACTGAGCAATTTTAAAGTGTTTATTAAATGGCTTCTTATATTGTCTTTTTACATTACCCAATGTTGTTTTTATGTTTTATGTAAAGCACTTATGGCTTGTTGAAATGTGCTATACAAGTCAAAGACTCATATTTTCATATAATGATCCAAAGAGTAAAAGCATATTTGTGGCTTTCATAACAAATTATGATATATGCACATGCTTTATCGACTTGAAGGTACCTAACGTAAGCTACAGATTCATGTAGCATGTTAAGCTAACCACAACATGGCTTATTCAACAATGTTACTAGCTAAAATATCACGGTTCCTACACAATAACAAAATAATATAATGAACACATGTATAAACTAAAATACAGATACTTACAAGGCCAAAGAATGTCCTTTAACATTTTCTGTTGCCCGTTGTTGTTCTCCTCCTTGTGTGTAAAGAAATTCACTCAAAACAGAAATGTTTATCGCGAGATCTGGCGTTGCCAGTAGTCCAGGCTACAGTTGCCATCTAGCGGTTGAGAGTTGTAATCGCATTTTTATATTTAAAGGGTAACTAAACCCCTGTTCACAGCCTAACTCCACCCACTGGCAATATTTGAAAAATGCTGGAAAAGTGGGCAGAGCCCAGCGGAGACAGAGGGGGTGAACCGAGGGCGGGGCTGAGCGGGGTGCGTGCACCTGAGACCCCGCACTGACGGATTGATTAACAGCTGTCAGACTCGAAAAGATGGAGAATGACTGGAGTGACACCAGTAGTTTTGCAACAGAGTGGTCATTTGAAGTAGAGGACTTTTCTCCGCCGTCTTCACCTGAAGTGGAGGAGGGTGAATTGTCTGTAAAAACAGGGCCAGAGCCTTATCGATTCGAGCCGCTGCCTCAAACTGCGTCAACTCGATGCCGACGATACTAGTGAAACCGCAGCGCAAGAGAGCAGTGTCTGAGTGGTAAAACATTAGCATTATGGAGAGTATACTCGCGGTCATCCAGGCCAAGAGCACGCAACCACTGACGCCAATTTCCACGGAAAGCTATGCAGTCCAGCACTGCTGTTGCAACCAGCAACACTACACCTACATACTATCCTAACTAACCACTGTACTAAATACAGATAAAACTAATGCTAAAAATATACGCTAACTTGAAGCTATCTTAACTGATGCAATACTATGATAACTATGCTTCTAACAATAAAACACTAACGACTATGCTAAAAAACTAACTAAACTAGGTTACACGAAATAATCTATATAACTATATAAACGGCTATGCTTACTAGATTCTAATATACGATATCCTGATAATGTTCAATACTCAAATTCCAACTCGTGACTCGCTACAGAGGTTTTGACGGAACAAGATGTTTTTATACCAGGAGCTGAGCCAAGGGCGTGGTGAGCTCGTGCCAGGGGCGTGGTAATGAGCCGTTGGAGGAACCATCCTACTCATGATGAACCACAACGTCCAATAGGAAAATTCAACTGCAGTAGCCACCGTTCAACCTTAAGAGGGCAGCACTTTGGCGGTTTTACACCATATTTTATAGAATTAAAACACTTTATACTCAAATGTCAAAACTCTTACTTGAATCAATGAACAGCACTAATAAAGCCCCAGTCTTGCAGATCATCAACTAAAAAAAGTTGTTTTAGGGTTTAGTTACCCTTTAACTTAAAATGGAAGAGAGACAAATAATATATACGATCTACGATTTTATTTGACTGTCTCACATTTTAAGTGAATGTTAAATATAATACTAATATAATACTAATACAAATGCGGGTGGGCTAAAAGCAGACTACACGTAGCCCAGATAGACCATGTCATGAAACATGACCATGACACATCTAGCAGATATTATTGACATTGCGAGCATTATGGGATATCAACCATATCATTGTGCTAAATTGCCAAAAACAATTAATCAGTTTTGTCTTTTGGCTACAAGTGGGCTGCAAAAAGCCGGTCTGTATAGAAGCTAAATTGTGGCTATGCACAGCCTATACGCATAAAACATGAAAGAAATGAAACCAAACACCTTGTAATCACTCTTCACTTTGCTTACATGATGGAATATCATACGTCTCACAAATTATTTGGGCAAAAATTACTTGTAACCAAGTTCAAGGTTATTTTGGCTAAAAGTGGGTTACTCATAGCCGGGCTATATTGGGTCTATAGTTAACCTAGACGGTGAAATGACGGCTTTTGCTTGCTGGGCAACCCCTTATTTGTACATATTTTGTACCTACTTAATGAAAATTTTTATTTGAAATAATAAAAAATGAAATAAAAAAATGATGTGCCTGGTCATGATCCACTTTAACAGTATAGAGAGAAAAAATGTTTTGGGGGGACATTCTACTAAATTCATTAACAAATTCATTAATCTTGGTCATACCTACATTAGCAGTTAATTATAGAAGCACTGGGACATTTGCAATAAACCCTTTGTGAATCACTCACACCACCAATGACCAGACTGTAATTGAATTACTTCAGTGGTGTAAGTGAACTACTATTATTCTCATAGTCATCAGACATGATTTTCTGTATTTTTCTTCATCATTTCTCTTTACCCCTTTGCTTTAAGACAGTGCAATGTGCTTATTTTTACACTACTTTACTGAAAGTATACAACTTTCATTTGTCTATTGTTTATATACAAAATACAATTATTTAATGTTAATGTTGAGGACATTGTTTTATGATGAAAAATCAAACAGGACTATATTCAAGTGTTGCATAATTTATTTGGGCTGTTTTGGACTGGAAAGAATAATAAACTACCCCATTATGAATTAGAGTCATGAGGGATCTGGAACGTCAAGGGACTTCATTATCAGCTCGCTTCATTAGCAGATGTGTCTGATAAACATTTATTAGCTTGCCAATTAACTCCCAGAGGATTAATTATTATTTGACATTTGAATGTGTCCCTTAAAAGCAAACTATTTTAGAACTCATTAATGGAAATGCAACAGTTTCATTGTCCCTTTGTGGATATAATACCACAAGTGTCTAATTAAGTGTCATAATCATCATCTGTTTCAACAAAATAGTTTGGAATGTGGACAATAACAATTGGTTTGGGTGATGTAACTGTAGTCCTGAAGGTGCTCCAATTACTTTGTATCAACAAACATTGTTTACAACTTGACCCTTTGATAGGCAAACATATTTATGTCTTTGAGGAAATCAGCTGTCAGACCACATAACCTTAATTATATTTTTATTAATATGAAATTAACTTTTCAATACCTGGAGGTCCAGATTCAAGTTTGCAATTAATGTCAAAAGTCTTGTCCGATGACGACTGAATGATTTGTACTCTGGATCTGAATCACCCAAAGTCTGTTTAACTATGGCGGTACTAGGAACATCTTTAAATATACAGTAGGCCTAATAATACATGTAACTCACACTCAAGATAACACATTTTCTGCTTTTTATATAGTAGAAAAATCATAAAAAGGATAGGTGTGAATATTGAAAATGATTTAATCACTGCGAGGGCATTTACAAAATTGTATACCGGGGTCTCCAATAAAGTATTACAGGTCAAAATATTGTGGACATGTCAAGTTAAAGAAGATGCTAACAACTATTACAAACAGATTACAAATTACAAATGATTTAATAAAAACTAAAACGAGTAGAGATTCAGTAATGTTTTTCATTGCGTTTTCCAAAACAGTTTATTATCTGCAAAGTGAACTACACCTACTCAGTCGTGAGGGTCTCACTTTATGTTAGGTGTCTTTAACTAATATGTACTTACATTTAAAAAAAAGTAATAGTTAGTTATGTACTTATTGTGTATATTTAATTGCAAAACACTTTTTCTGCTGTTGAGATGGGATACAGGTAAGGCTAGGATAGGTTTGGCGGTCTGGTTAGGTTTAAGGGTGTGATAAGGGGGTAAGGTGTAATTATAAATGTTTGTTTAGTTTTTTTCAAATTTAAGCACAATATAAAAACCTGTAGGTACACAATAAGTGCATTACATCAGATTATTAATTTAAATGTTAGTACATATAGTTAAAGGCCCAGTGAAGTGCCTTGAAACGCGCAGCATTGTTCAATGTTGACGTAATTTCCCCTAAAATGGCTCCAGCTCCTCCCCTTTTTTGAAACAGCCAATAGCGTTCCATATCGCCTTTAAATACAGTATTCTGTGCAGAATTCAAATGGGTCCGATATGTTTTGTTGTTGATCCGCTCTGCGCTCTCGTGTCTCTAGTCTAACATTAGACCAGAGCTGTTGGTGTGTGTGTGTGTGTGTGTGTGTGTGTGTGGACTGGTAATCCCTACGGTATGT
The DNA here is from genome assembly GCA_023029165.1 of Gobiocypris rarus. NCBI lineage: Eukaryota > Metazoa > Chordata > Actinopteri > Cypriniformes > Gobionidae > Gobiocypris > Gobiocypris rarus. Next base: position 14,863,567 of record CM040930.1, on the reverse strand, counting down.
CCCCACAAAGATGGCAATATCCAAATTTTTGTCCTTGTGGGGACATTTTTTTGGTCCCCATGAGGAAAACATCTTATAAATCACACTAAGTGATGTTTTTGAAAAAGTAAAAATGCAGAATGTCTCCTGTGATGGGTAGGTTTAGGGGCAGAGGCAGTGTAGGGGATAGAAAATACGGTCTGTACAGTATAAAATGCATTAAGCCTATGGAATGTCCCCATAAAACATGGAAACACAACATGTGTGTGTGTGTGTGTGCGTGCTGCTGCTGCGGTGCATGAAACCAGACTTAATTCGCCCCGACTGAAAGCAAATTTACACAGAATTGTTTTGTATCGCATATATAGCGAGCAATGTGCTTTTCACCATGTAGAAATTATTAAATTTGTGAACAACTGACCGATTTCAGCCAAAGCTTTAGCGTCTATTTATAATGTAGGGGGCGGGCACTTTAGATTCTAGAGAGCATTTGATTGGACAGAAGATTTGATGAGTAGGTGAAGTCTGCGATGATATCATTAAAATCTGTGATTCGTTTTAACGGAAGTGAGAGATTGTAAGTTTTGAATGCTGGTATCTCCTGAATGCAAATTTTGTCATTGTTTTGGAAGGTACCAACTTATTCATAACCATAAAGGGTTAGTTCAACCAAAAATGAAATTTATGTCATTAATGACTCACCCTAATGTCGTTCCACACCCATAAGACCTCCGTTCATCTTCGGAACACAGTTTGAGATATTTTATATTTAGTCCGAGAGCTTTCTGGTTCTCCACTGAATGTATGCATGGGATACTCTTTCCAGAAAGGTAATAAAAACATCATCAAAGTAGTGACATCAGTTGGTTAGTTAGAATCTCTTGAAGCATCGAAAATACATTTTGGTCCAAAAATAACAAAAACTACGATTTTATTCAGCATTGTCTTCTTCAAACATTGTTTGTTTTCAATCCGCGAACAAAGATTCAAACGGTTATTAATCAGCGTATTGATTCATGATTTGGATCGCGTGTCTAAATGACAAACTGCTGAAATCACGTGACATTGGCAATCTGAATTCTGAATCGATACGCTGATTCAATTCCATTCAAATCGTTGTTCAGGGATTGAAAACAAACAATGTTTGAAGAAGACAATGCTGAATAAAGTCGTAGTTTTTGTTATTTTTGGACCAAAATGCATTTTTGATGCTTCAAGAGATTCTCACATATGGACTATTTTGATGATGTTTTTATTACCTTTCTGGAAAGGGACTGTATACCGTGCATACATAGTAGCTACAGGACAACTCTGTGAATGTCCTTGAGTGACCCAGCCACAGCCCAGACTTGAACCCGATCATCTCTGGAGTGATCTGAAAATGGCTGTGCACAACCTGATGGAGCTTGAGAGGTCCAGTAAAGAAGAATGGGATAAACTGCCCAAAAATAGAATAGGTGTGTCAAGCTTATAGCATCATACTCTGAAAGACCTGAGGCTGTAATTAGTGCCAACGGTGCTTCAACGAAGTATTAAGCAACGTCTGTTAATTGTTTTTTATTTTATTTTAATTTTTTTATACATTTGCAAAGGTTTCAAACAAACTCCTTTTACGTTGTCACTTGTCAGTATGGGGTATTGTTTGTAGAATTGGAGAATTTTTTAATTGAATCCATTTTGGAATAAGGCTGTAACATACCAAAATGTGGGAAAAGCACTGTGAATACTTTCCAGATGCACTGAACATTAAAAAACTGTAATAACACTGTAAACACTTTAACTTCCTGCTATTCAGCTCCCAGTAAGTTACTTTTGATCATTGACAGCAATCTTTTTTTTTCTTTTTCTTTTTTTGAGTCTAGTCAGTACCAAATCATTTATTGTTTTTTAATTATTAATTTACTCCTATGTATTCATTTTTTCTTGAATATAACAAACACATTATATATCAATGTTTTATTTTGACCTTTTGTCATCCTAGACTGTTTATTTCACAGTGTCCCTTGATCACAGTTGCCTTGGCAAGAGTTGATGCTTTCTGGTGCTACACAACCATCCTCAAGTGTTGCATCATATTGTTGATAATGTTCCAGTAGTTACTTTCCACTGCAGGGAAATCAATTTATTTTAAAAAAAATATTTTTTATTTTTTATACCAGTTCCCTGAATACGTGTTCTTTGAATGTTTGGTAACACTTTACAATAAGGTTTCATTAGTTAAGATTAGTTAATGTATTAACTAACCATGAGCAGTACATGTGTTTGTTCATCTTTGTTGACGGGAGTTAATATAAATCTAGCTGTTCATGTTTTGTTAATGTTAGTTCACAGTGCATTAACTAATGTTAACAAGATGTTAATAATGTATTAGTAAATGTTGAAATTAACATTAACAAAGATAAATAAATGCTTTATAAGTGCAGTTCATTATTAGTTCATGTTAACTAATGTAGTTTACTAATGTTAACTAATGACCATTATAAAGTGTTTTTTGCACACCAGGGTGACTAGGAACATGAATTTGTCCAGCTATGATTTCTTGTTCCACAGGAGTATACATATGAGGAAGCACAAAGGCCACATTCCCTTAATCATCCATCATAATGAGTAAAACCAAAGAATATAGTTCTGAGTGGCTGTGAGAAAATAGCTAAAGCATTGAAAATTCCCAGTTTCCACTAACAGGGTAATAATTAAAGGGTTACTTCAGCGATTAGCATTAAGCTTTGTATCAGTAAAAACCCAGGAGTATATTCAAATTAGCGTACTTTCCCCCCTCATATGACCCTGAGACGAGAGAATTATGTATTTTATTTCTGGAAAAGTTCCTCCGATGACGCAAATATCATCATTTTGCGTCATCGGAGAAGTTTTTGTCCAGAGGCTAAAGACTACAGCCAGCAGAAGGCGCTGTTTCCACATGTTTTCAACATCGCACTCACAGCACTCACAGCACTCGGAGATTCATGTAAACAGAGCGGTGGAGGGCAAAGTGAGTGTTTTAACTTTTCAAATGAATTCCTATGAAAGTTAAGCTTCCAAAGACATGAACTGAAAATGTGCCAGACTGATCACGCGCTGTGAATGCAGCCGCGAATCCCGCGATTACCTCAGCCCATGTGATGAATGTAGTCCGATCCTGCTGCGTTTGTGCCGTGACACTCAATCGACTCATATTATATTGAACAGACACGTTCAGTTCTTAATTGTAGCATCTCTAACTGAACTGATTTTATGAAAATAAACGCAGTGGGCAAGTAAACCAGTAAGCCTAGCCTAGAGCAGCCTCGGGCAGCGAAGTGCATTCTGGGAATTGTCTTTCATCCCCATGAGACTAAAATACATTTTCTGTTCTCTCAGTCTAGAAGGCACCAAATTCAAAAATAATTTCATATTTCTAATACATTAATTATACATTTGGTGCACACAGGGATAAAATGTATCCATCAGAAACATGCTGCTCGTTAATGTTGTGGACCTATTTTTCTGCCGGCGGTCCTTGTTCAGATACATGGTGTCATGGATTCTTTCAATATAATATTGACATACAATAAATGACAAAATATAATGACACACAATAAAATCTTTTTTATTTTATGTCAACATAAACACGTTGCTAGACAGGTAGTGAACACAATTAATATTCAGCTGAAATGTTGCAAGGATAGGTGACAACTATGTGTTTATATGGCACAACCACAGGTCCTGACTGTTGTTGACCTTGTGCGTATTCATGTCGTCGAAACTTAAATAATCATTGTCCCTGTGTGTAGTGAGCAAGGGTCCTTACAAGTGCTTATATTCATGTATATGACATACTGATTCACGAGCTCGGGAGCTAAGCTTGTATGTCTTCAGGTGTGAGATTGCTTTTTATTCACATAACATTAAAATGCAAGACACAATTGTGTTTTGTTCAACAAACACATGAAAACTATAGGCTTGATACACCACAACGTGCCACCTGGTGCATCTCAATGAGCTCCCTAGCTAGGTTATGAATCAGTATATCTTGTACTGATTAGGACAGTGCCTCAAGGCAACATTGTACCATAATGGACAAATTGAAACGTTTGACATTTTCATGTAGAACAAATTCAAAATAAAAAATCTATTTCTTTAACCGAACACTTGAACAAACTCATTTATCCAACTTTTAATGTATTACAAATTTCATACTTTTTAAAAGTATGAAATAAAAGTAACATTTGAAATTCAGCTGTTGCTCTCAGGCAACACTGTACCATCGTGGAACACTAAAAATCATCAAGTTATCATATCAAGTTATCATTTCTATCATCGTCATCCTCATCTCCATCTTCGATCTCACCTTCACTTTATCCCTGCCGGATTGTCACTATGACCTCATCTTCCTCATCACATGACACATCCTCACCCTCATCAACTGGCAGTTGTGTTTTATACCTTTTTTAAGTGCTATAGAAAATGTACCAATCATAATATGTGCAGTTATAGTATGTGAAATTTCATTACAAATAATTTTTTATAAAGTACTTATAAATTCATTACAAAATCATGCAAAAATGCAAATATATTTTTCTTACAAATAAACTATATTTGTATCCAACCTAGTATGTCTGGTATGGCCTTATGCGATTCTATTATGATACAATGTTGCCTTGAGACAACACAGTTTTTTAGTTTACTTACTCTAAAACAAAAAAAAGCTCTTGTAAATGCTTCTTTACGTACCAGTGAATGTGAATTTTTTTTTTTTTTTGAAAAATTCACTTTTTATTGAAGAAAATATGGAACCATGTGACCTGTGCAGAAACAGAATGCAAAATGGACCCCTGTGGGTCATGTGACCACTTTTATTTTTTGCCCTTTAACTGATTAGTATTTGAGTTTTTCTTCAGTGAGATAGGTTTGATAAATTATAAATTGGTGTCTATTTAAAAAAAAATAAAAAGCAATTTAGACTATGTTGCCTTGAGGCAACATCTTACCATAGGGTTTAATATGCAGGATATTATTATTATTATTAAGACTGGATTTACTGTGAAGGAATACCAATTCTTTGTATAATAATAATAATAATAATAATATCATGAATATTTAAATATGTTGCATTTCACAGACTGGTATAATAATATAACAAAAACAATATTATGAGCACAATATTTTATTACGTTTTAAGAAAATGATTACATTATGAACATTTTATTACAATAATAATGTAATACTTGTTTTTTTTACATAAAAAATGCAGTTTTGCTATTTTTACTATTATGTGCATTATTACATTATGAGTTGATACATGCCTTTAAAAACATATTAAGTAGAGTGTTCAATGAAATCCAACATTTCCACCAATATCAGAATAAAATCTAGCCCTAAATATGATCTAAAAACGAACAGATAGGGTTTTTTTTCGTGTCTGTTCTTGTAGACTGTACTTTGTCTCCACCTGCTGGTTATGTTAGGAAATTCAGGAAAAAGTGTAGAACACACAGAAACGGCATGATGAGTATGTCGTCGGGTAACTGTCAGTGATCAATCAATGATTCAGTGCTCGTTTTAGAAGTTTTTTGTTTGTTTTCTTTCTTTTCTTTTTGTTTTCTTTCTTTTCTTTCTTTCTTTCATTCTTTCTACAACTCCACATGAAATCACACCCAGAAAGGCTACTAGCTGAGATTTCACAATCCTTTTCTTTCTTTCTTTCTTTCTTTCTTTCTTTCTTTCTTTCTTTCTTTCTTTCTTTCTTTCTTTCTTTCTTTCTTTCTTTCTTTCTTTCTTTCTTTCTTTCTTTCTTTCTTTCTTTCTTTCTTTCTTTCTTTCTTTCTTTCTTTCTTTCTTTCTTTCTTTCTACAACTCCACATGAAATCACATCCAGAAAGGCTACTAGCTGAGATTTCACAATCCTTTTCTTTCTTTCTTTCTTTCTTTCTTTCTTTCTTTCTTTCTTTCTTTCTTTCTTTCTTTCTTTCTTTCTTTCTTTCTTTCTTTCTTTCTTTCTTTCTTTCTTTCTTTCTTTCTTTCAACAACTCCACATGAAATCACATCCAGAAAAGCTACTAGCTGAGATTTCACAATCCTGAAAGCCCGCCCAGCTCAGCAACTTCTTAAAGTGTATGCTTACCTTCGTAAAGTGAAAGTGGTTTGACTTTCTCCAACTCTATTCAGTCTCAGCAAGCAGTAAGTACACTTTTATTTATTCATAAACTCAAGTTGCTCAAACAGCCTGGACATGCTATGCTAATGAGTATGTGTCATAATTTTGAGTAAAGGAAAACTCATGGTTAAACTAACCAAAATGTGGACATAGAAATGTTGAGGTAGTAAATGAAATGCATATTGCTTTAGATATTTATTTTACACTTAAAGTAGAAATAATAATAATAAATAAATAAATAAATAAAAATAATAATAATCTTAAAAATTAATAATCTCAGTTCATATATTCTTATTCTGAGTATACTTCAGAATTTGTAATATTTAATAGAACATGTATGGATAATACTGGGCACAATCTAGTACTTCTATTTTGGAGCTGAATTAAATTAATTGAAAGTGCTGAATCAAAACAAGCAAAAAGCACTAACTGTGTGAAGTCTTGCTCAATAATGAAGTTCTGCTCTCCAAGTTCCTAAGAAAAAAACTGGAGACTAAGCAGCTGCTTTAGTGTGAGCATCTAAGCACACACTAAAGCTAAGCACCGAAAACACATGATCCATTAAAAAAAAAACAAAAAAAACATCATAAACTACATGTAATCAAGTTATCTTTAGACCTCACACATTTCCTGTTCACTTCAAATAGCTTACAAGAAAACAACTTGTAATTGAATGTAACTTTCAGCAGATTGCAATGTTCCACATTTTTTAGATAAAAAAAAACAAGCTGTAAAGAAAATCCATATTTGTTTTGCTGAGGAAATGCAAGATACCTTTAATGCTTATGATTTTATTTTTCCAGAGAGTGTTGCATCTTGTGATAACAAAATGACAGCTATCGAGACAGCGAGACCTCGCAGATCAATGCGTCTCTTTAACAATATCAAGGTAAGATTCATCAATCAATCAATCAATCAACTTTATTTATATAGCGCTTTTACAATGACGATTGTTTCAAAGCAGCTTCACAGTGTTAAACAGGACAACATTGCAACAAAATTTGATTTGGCTAGTTTAATTTGGATAGTTTATAGAATTATATATGACCAAATTAATAAATTCTATTTGTATATTTAGTTGAGTAACTTGGATCATAATTTGAGTGTCCCCAACTGAGCAAGCCAAGCCAAAGGCGACAGTGGCAAGGAACCAAAACTCCATCAGGGCATGATGGAGAAAAATAAACCTTGGGAGAAACCAGACTCAGTCGGGGTGCCAGTTCTCCTCTGGCCTATTATTAACAGTGTATGCTATTATTCATAACATACAAATAACTAACCTGTTATGTTAACCTTAATGTAAAGTGTTACCAAAACGAACAAACTATAAAAAATTATATTATATGGGAAAAAAGACTGCACCTTAGCCTATCCACTGACTGTTGATAACTTTTAGCCCTTTTTAACATTTGATATTTTATTCATGAAGAAAACAGCACACTTTAAATGTGCAGTCACATTAGAGTAATTTCAGTGAAAGTTGGCAGGCAAAAAAAAGTCTATTGTCTATCGTCAATTGTTTGGCGATGTATGAAGCACAGCTCACACAGAAGTCACTGTCAAGTCAATGCAATCTTTACAATAATATATTTTACGTGGTGGCTAATTTGTACGAATTTGTAAGACCTCACTCATAAGGGTTTAAGGGGCGGGGTTAGGGGTGGTCCTTCCTGTTGACTTAAAAAAAAAAAAGTGCCCTGAAGAAGGTCCCATGCCGCTACGCGTGGGCATTTTAAAGTTGTCCTTTTAGGACATGTCATTTCTTTAATAAAGACATTTTAATTAAGGAGTGCCTCGGCTATCAGAGATTTTTTTCTCAACACTGCCTCTTAAGATATTTCATCTTGGACCGAAGAGCACCCAAACCAAACTGGAAAAGGATTGAGCACGCCATACGTCTTGAAAAAAAAAGTAATTCGTACAAATTAGCCACTGCATAAAATATGTACGAATTGCCGTGATATTGTGTTCCATGCTTTCTATGGAAGCTTGTTTGGAATAAAACTATTTAAAAAATAATTCCGACTTCTCATCTAACAATTCTGCTTTTTTCCTCACAATTGCAAGTGTACATCTTGCAATTCATCTTTTTTTCTCAGAATTACGGGATATAAACTCACAATTGCGAGAAATAAAGCAAAAATTTTTCCCGCAGTTGTGATTTTATATCGCAATTGTGATGTACAAAAAAAGTTGTGATGTAAACTTGCAGTTGCAAGAAAAAGTGAGGTAAAAAGTCGCAATTAGCTCTACCTTTTTTAATTTATTCAGTGGTGAAAACAAGCGTAGCTTTCTATTGGTCGATGTGGCGAATTCGATTGAGTTATATTTGAATGTGCTGTTACTTTTACATTACTTTTTCTCATCTGAGCTGGGTTTGCTCAGATGAACAAAAGTTCTATTTTTGGCAAATAAAAAGACCCTTTCCTACCAAAAGAGAAATGAATAAGGCTCAGGATGGAAATGCAAATGAAGGAAATGCAAAGTTACGCCTGTACAGTACAGTGCACAGCTTAAACAAACCTTTAATATGTGCTGACAGTCTGGATCACAGTAGAATAGCATGCAGAAAAAAGTTCAACACTTGCTTCAGCAATAAAAATATTAAACACAAATGTGATTTCACAATATTAAAGGTCCAAAGATGACGATGGGTCAAAGGGTTCCAATATGAATGTAATTAATTAAAAAATAAACTCAAATAGTCCACAAAGTGATATCATGTCTACACACAAACAGAACACAACAATGAACTGAAGAAACAGACACGTAATTATACAATGAGAACGAACTCAAATAGTAAGATCTGCGATGATTAAATGAATATCCTTGCTAACAAACAAGTGGTGGGAAACATTAACAAACACAACAGAGGTCCATGAAATTAAAACTAAACTGACAGTTTGTGACATTACTCCCAACCCCCCGCACACTGAGAGGAGGCGGTTTAGGTGGCAGGCGAGGAGCAGGAGAAGGGTTGGTTTTGGGAGGGCTGGTTGGCAGGAGAGGCCAGGGAGGAACCAGAAGTGCCAGAAACCAGGGATGTGATTATGGGTGTGACCAGGGCACAGCAGAAGTGGGTAGAACCCAGAATGATGTGATGATGTGATTCCCAGATGGTCAGCCTTGTATCCCACGGTGGTGTTGTCGGCGGGAGGAACCATGGTTGTGTGGAGTTTAACGGCACACATTGATAATTTGGACATTGCCGATGGGTAAGGAGCCCTGGGCGCAGACGGAGGGTAGATGGATTTGCACGACACTGATGGTATAGACGGAAAACAGTGTGTCTGAGGAGGGAGAGCGGAGCCGGACTGAGCTGCAAGGGTGGTGAGCCGGAGTTCATCGGATGGCACACAAGTCAATGGCGATAGGCTGGCGAGGTCTGACTCAGGCGAAGCTGGAAGGTTGAAGGAGTTCAGTGCGGTTGTAGGCCTGATGGTCAACAGAGGGCAATGGGCCGTGATGGAGTAGCAGGGACAGCAGCCGGAAGCGGAGCCGGTCGAGGACGGCTCATGGGCCCCAAGTGAATCCCTGACGCAGTCAGGCTACAGTGTGATGATGGGCACATCCGCTTCTCTTGCCATTGGTAGCTTCATTTGGCGGTCCCTGGCATTCCTTCTGCTGGGGGCTCTGACAGTCTGTCCTTGTCGTAGGGTGGTAGTGGACTGGGCTCTGGGTCTGATGATGAGATTGTTCAGTGGTAGAACCTCTCCAGGCATAGCAGAATTGTATCCCTCCAGCTGAGTCTGGGAAATCCACTTGATGTTCGTAGTTGACCCCGATCAAATACAGAGATTTGATGGTTTTGTCACCAAATGGTGAACGAACGGCAAGGTGGCAGAATTGAAGGGTGCAGTCCAACAAATGTTGGCCTCTCCTGGCCAGTGCAAATTCAGCTGATTAATCCATTTTGTGTTTGGTTATTCTATCACAGGTTTGGTAGTTTGTTGCAATGTAAACAATGTTAACCCCTTATATGTTATATGTTAGATATGTTAGAAGTAGCAATGGAAGCTTCTTTTAACAATGCAATTTTATTAATCTTATGTTTATCCCATTACTAAATGCTCTGAAATAGATGCAGCCTACAACAATTAGAGTGATGATTATTGAACAGAGCTAAAAACTCCATTAATTATTTTCCCAGTGAATTAAATGTCTGTGCTATTTTTGGATTTGTTTTCATGCATTTTTACAGAATGTTTACTAAAGGTATATACATTTTTATCACTTTTTTGTGCGTTTCAGTTTTTTGTACTGTGTCATGGGATGCTACAGCTTGCTCAGCTCCTGGTGTCTGGTTATCTGAAGGGCTCCATAACCACTATTGAGAGACGATATGGATTTTCCAGTCAGATGTCAGGACTACTAGCATCCTTCAATGAGGCAAGGATAAAATGCTATCTTTGAAAGGGGCTAGCACAATATCATGAATGGCCTGAAGGCAAATCACTTCTTTTCAAGTTGTTTTGGCACCTGTTAACACCTGGTTAGCAATTATTTCACTATTAAAATTACAAGTTCAGGCCCAAAGTCTTAATATGAAATGATACTGAATCAGCAAAGGTGACTATTTTAACAATGCAATGTAATGCAAGTTTTGTTGTTGTTAACAAAGGTGGGAAACACGATTCTCATAGTTTTTGTGAGTTATTTTGGGAGCCGCGTACATCGGCCGAAATGTATTGGAATTGGAGCAATGATCGCTAGCATGGGGGTGTTCCTTATAGCATTACCTCACTTCATTGGTGGAGAGTACAGTTGCACAGGTATCAACAGCAGTGAGTGAGCATTTTCTTATTAACCAACTTTTAGTTAATAACTGGTTGCACTTAACCATTGGTTGTATTTACCTGTATGCATTTGTTGCACAGACACCAAAGACAACCACTCAGGTCTTTGCCAAGCAGAGAACATTTCCCCTAAGGAAGATTGCACTTCAAAAAAGAATGGCACTGGAGTGTATCCAATATTTCTACTTGGCCAGCTACTGCTGGGCATTGGCGGTGTCCCCATACAACCTTTTGGAATTTCCTACATAGATGATTACGCAGAAAAGAGGAGTTCACCCTTCTACCTAGGTTTGATTAAATAATATGTTTTGTTTGATCATCAATTCCCAAAATACAGTAGTTGATTCAAGAAATAGCCACACTTTATCTTTTTTTACAGGCATACTTTTCGCAGTTACCGTAATTGGGCCAGCATTCGGCTACCTGATGTCATCTGTCGTGCTTCGTTTCTTTGTCGAAATTGATAAGATGCCTTCAGGTGAGTCCCCTTCCTAAATGTGGTCACGTTTGCACACTTTACTGTGTTTAAACGGCATGAGATGCCATTATAAGTTATAAATTAGCAACTGTACAAAACATGTTTCGACAACTGCCTTTTGACAAGCTATGCTGATTTTAAATCGAAAGTTTTTCCCCAAGATTCAACATGTTTAGCAATGTTGCTTGGTGTATCATACACAGATGGGAGCTTTTAGTAAGTTTGGCTTCCTGCCTCTCATATGTGGGAGATCTATGATTAATGAGCTCTTATTTACACTTTTTCAGATAAAAAATGGAAAATGATGGAAAATAATGACCCCAGATGGGTTGGAGCTTGGTGGTTGGGATTCTTAATAGCGGCCACTCTTCTTCTCCTGACTTCTTTGCCATACCTGTTTTTTCCTAGGAAGATGTCCAGAGAGGTGATGTATATCATAAATCATCTTTAGCCTTTTTGATTCTGGAAAGTCTTTTGTAAATTTGGACTGATCAGTGCTGAGTTAGATGTACAGCAGTTGAATGTGAGTGTTTCTGCTGTCATTTAAGATTCTGGCATTGTTCCTGAAGCCCACTCAGGTCTCACAGAACATGTGAAAAAAAAACTATAAACAAGGAAAGAAACTTGAGTAAAAGAGGAGCTTGTCTCAGCCTGTGCTTGCCCTTCTTGCTCAACATGTTAACCTCAAATAAAATACAAAGTGTGTGTTCATGAATGTTCTGAACGCTGTAAATGAGCATGTTCTAACATCAGATGCAAAATCTCAAAATTCCTAAATAGATTAAGATGGTTTGCTACTGTAAACCAGTTTGCATCATGTGCCTTGCTACTTCATATACCATATATGTTCGCATCTAATCTTGATCATATAATGTGGTACTTCAAAAACAAATTTAGATTTTAATCTTCTCAGGAAACCGAGGAGGCTCCTGTGGAGCCATCAACAGAGAAAATTATGGAGGACAAGAAGCCCAGAACTAACGCGATGGAAGAGGTTTCTCTCACTGAGTTCCTAAAAAGTGTGTTTTTCTTTTTACCCATCAGTCATTTTATGAATCACAAAATAAAGTACACAAAATATTTCCAAGTTTAGATGACAAAGATCAACCTTGGGGAATTAACTAAAAATAAATTGTGTCTGCTGATAATGTTGTTTATTTGCATGCTGTCTGCATTGTTTTAACAGCCAGGTTAGAGATAATACAACAAACCCACACAAAAAAATCTCTTCTTATTCAGCATCTGGTCAAACTGGATTTTGGGTCAGCATCTGGTCAAACTGGATTGTTGGTGGTGAGAGTAAGATGCATTTTTATGCCCTACTTTAGAACTTGAATCCTCTATTTGTTAAATCACACTAAATTAGGATCATTATAAGATATAATCAACATAATCAGGGCAAGATTTAAAAATATCCTCTCTTGCATTTGTAATGCTGCTCATGATAAGTGAAGCAAAGAAAGTTTATGCTACACACTTTGACCTACTTATTCAGAACCAGATGTCTGATTGGAAGCTAAATAATGACAAGATTTACTAACAGTATGTGCCAGCACAAACCCTCTTTTGGCGTAAAAAAAAAAAAAAACTACTGTTAGGATTTACTAAAGACATGCAGTGAAAAAATAGCGCTGAAAAGCCGTGGACAGTGTTATTTTATTGCATATGCATTTGTAGTAGTTTCCCTTTCAGACATAAGTTTTATGGGAGGAGAGTATTTAAATGATTCATGTATTTACTTTGGTTTACTATGGTTGTCAATTTACTGGTGTTTGTTTGTGCCATGTTTCACCGCCCCAAAAAAGCATGTCTTAAACCAGACGGTAGATAGTGTTGGTCATTATGGAAATGATCTAGTTGCGTTTGTGTTCTTAAATTTAATTAATTTAAATAAATTGTTTTTTAATTCCCAAAAAAGTGCAAATGGTCTACATGTGATCTACGGATGACACGCAGAACTTTCCCCTCCCATCTGCGCTTTTTTGGAATTGCGCTCATGCTAATTTGACCTGTTTAGTAAATCTGGCCCTTAGTTGTCACAGCTACAAATTAATCATTTAAATGTTCTGTTACATTTAATGAACTTTTCATGAGCACATTCATTCTCAGTGGGAGGGCTGCACACAGCTAGAAAAAATAACCATGTCCATCTGTGCAATTCCCCCCCTAAAAAAAGAGAAGATAAGAGTGGAAAGTTCTTAGCATGATCTGACGACATGTAACTTGAACAGAGGAACCAGGATCATTTCCATAATGACAAATGCAATCTACCAGGAGCAATGCAAATTATATCTAGTTTAATACTTTTTTGGAGGTAAATAATGCTGCAAATACCAGTAAATTGACAAGCGCAAACGTTGTCACGTTGTGCTCAGGCAAGAAGATTAAGAATTAGATCCAAAATATTTAGTTTCATACAAGTTTAATACAAATCAGATAACAGGCAGGGTGAACAACTTAACGCAACGTAGATTGGACAGAGATTAAAGGATCTTCAGGCATAGAATGAGGGTTGAGGGAACTGAGCGACATCGCCGGTGCAGGAGACCCAGGCGTTGCTGATGCAACAAATGTCGTAGTACACAAGGACAGGGACGACACGTTGAGACTGAAGACAGAGGTGACCCCGGAGGAAGGAAGGAGCCTGCTTTAGCCATAGGGGAGAAGGGGCAGCACGGATGTCCGTGGGGTAGGCAGAGCGACAACAAATCAAGGGAGAGCCGGCCGGACAAGGGAACCCGGTGGAGTTACTCGGACTATGGTCTCTGGAGGCGCTGAAGGCGGGAGGAGCTGTCAGGTTGACGGGCCGAGATGGAATGAAGGGATCCAAGGCCGGAGGCAGCACCGCTGGATCGTCCTTGTAAGGTGCTGCTGGTGGTTGCTCGACGTTGTGGCATCCCCAGAGACGGAGTAGGGCTGCAAATATCCAGAAGCGGTGTGGCTAAAAGGCCGGCTGAGCTCTGTGGTGGTGGAAGTGACAGGAGACTAGATATGATGGTGTCCTGAAACAACGATGAAAATTCAGGTGGAATAGGCTTGAAGTTGACGAGTCCCTGTTAACGTCTATCAGCCAGTCCTCTGCTTCCATTCCCTCGTCCACTGGTCTCACAGGCTCACACCCCTGGTAAGAACCATGCTGGGGCATTGCATCCGGGGCTATGGCAATCTCTGTTCCCTTATCCTTGGGCCTTGGTCCGCTCATTGTGGTGGGTGATGCCCACCTGATGACATTCTCTCTCCAGTTCAGTCCTATGGTATCTGGGAGGTCGATAGGGTGGTGGAAAGTTGCCCCGACCCAGAACAGGGTCTTGTCGTCGAGATGGCTGGTGACGGCAAGACAACAAAGGTTACAAGAAAAGTTTAAAAAAAGTGGTGCTCTCTTGAGCAACGATGACCATTTTTTCCCCTGTCATCCCTCTTGGGTGGTCCGAGTCTTCTGTCACGTTGTGCTCAGGCAAGAAGATGACGACTTGGATCCAAAATACTCCAAGTTTAATATAAATCATGGATCCGAAATATAATGTTCTTGGCTGAATCTGAAATTGCCACCTAAAAGGGAAATCACTATTGAATTAATTCGGACAGCCGTTGAGTGTACATCGTATGTACACTCGTTATTGTGGTGCAATGTGGGTGTACTTGATTACGTCCACTATGGTTTTGAACACCACTACAAATGGCTTTCCCCTCAAAGAATGCCCCATTTGAGGGTACAGGAGGCAATTTTTGATTCAGTGCTTGTTTTTGTGCTATAATGTTGAAATGTTCTTCAGAATCTTTTTAATAGTGCAAGTGTCTCTTATCTTTCCTCAGGCTTCCCCAAAATCGTCCTGAGGACTCTGCGGAACCCAATTTATTTGTTGGTAGTGTTGGCTCAGGTGAATCTTGCTGCCATGGTTGCGGGACTGGCCACTTTTATGGGCAAATTCATAGAGAAGCAGTTTGCACAAACTGCCTCCTTTTCCAATTCGATGATGGGTAAGTTATTGAAAGAAACTAAGCATGCCCTTTTTTGCTCTGCCAAAACCATATCATTTAATATGTGCTTTGTGTTGGAGAGCAGTGAAAGCAAATCATATTGTTTAAAGGTAAAAATGACTCATTCAAAACTTTTACTGCTACTAATCCACACACAATACAATATGTCACTATAACAAAATCTGATTCAAAGGCAAATTCCTGAGAAATAAGCAATTACTTGTACAATTACAAATGTACATTACTTTCTTTCTTCAGATGAACAAAGAAAAATATGTAATCTCTGCTAATGAAAACTCATTTGGGTTCCTAAAAGTTGAAGCATCGAACAACACATACAGCAATAACTACAGTAATCCATATGAAGTTAAACGATAAGTGTTTGTAAAAAAAAAAAAATATATATATATATATATATATATATATATATATATATATATATATATATATATATATATATATATATATATATATATATATATGACAGTAGATTTTGACTCTTAAACTGTAGACTATCGCTTCTGACAACCATTACATACACGACCTTAATTTACAGCCACCAGATTCATACTTAGCCTGTAACTTAATGGATAATTAGCCATTATTCAAAAAAATATTTACAGCATAGATAATTAGTTAAGTTTCCTGATAGTTACCCCTTTATTCCCCCAATTTACATATTGATCCCTAAACGTACTTACTTTATAGTTACACTATAATTACCAAAAGTTTCCGGGCTGTAATCTAAAGCTTTACCAAAATATTTTATACATAAAATGTTTTATGCATCTTTTCTTCTTTTTTTTTCACAGGTGGCATAAATATTCCTTCAGCCATGTTAGGCATAATGGCTGGAGGGGTTATACTACGCAGGTTTGGTCTGACTGTCAAGTCCTCAGCGGGGATGTGTACAGTAGCTGTTTTTGTTAGCATTATGTTTGCAATTCCACTTCTCTTCATTGGCTGCCCCACACAAAACATTTCTGGAGTCAATGTGTGAGTTGTGTTTTGTCCTTACATGCTTTAAATGTTGTGCGTTTTCAGTGCTATCATGCCTCGTAACTCAGTTTTGGCCAAAAATGAATCTGACCACACACTCTTTTAGAAACATAAATCAGCCATCAACATTTTATAGCTCTGTACTCTTACTGTATATTGCCAATGGTCGATTTATGTTTTGTTTTGTTTTTTCTAAGGAAACATAGTAAAGATTTATGAGATAAAGTTGGTACTTTAGTCAAATGTGATAGAACCCTAGCTAAGAATGAAATAAAAAAATATTGAGCAATACAGTTTTTCTCTGAAAAGGAATGACAGCAAAGACTACTTTTTGTTTTGCATATACATGTATGAACAAATAGATACAGTTTTTGAATAGTGGTTAAACTCTGTGATTCCAGTTAAAACATGGCTTTAGCATCTTGTTCTGTGTAAACTCTCTGACAGCTGTTTCTCATTACAAAACTCTGCACTGCAGGCTGAAATCTGCACGGTCACGTTGACATACATTCCTTAATAGATTTACGGCCATATTTTTTTTTTTTTTTTTCATGTGCACATGTTAGTGTATCCTGTCACAAGGCACCCTGTTATATCCATTAACCTTTTGCTTTATTTTACTTCCTTTTTCCAGCAGACATGAATTTCAGCAGTGCAGCAATGCATGTGCATGTTCCGAAGACGCCTTCAACCCTGTGTGTGGCTCAAGCGGAGTAGAGTTTCGCTCTCCCTGTCATGCGGGATGTAAGACAGTAATCATGATTAGAGAGAAAGTTTTGGTAAGCTGTTTTTACTTTTATTACTGGAACTGCATGGTACTATTTAAATGACACAAAAAAGGCGGCTGATAGTAAGAGCTCTGAAAGAACATTACATTGCTTGAACTTATTTCACAAGGTGAAGGAGTTTATGTGAATGATGAAAACAGTAAGGAATTCCTGAACCCAGTGGAGGTTTAACATGATCCCCCAAAAAAACATTCTGTTATCATTTATATTTTTCTTCTTCTTTGGAACACAACAATTATACATGCTACTGACAGGAGCACATACAGTATATCATTATGGGAGTGAATGGTGACCAAAATTAGAGGGTTAAGCATAATGAGGAACTATTTAAAGGTTTGAAATGTTCAAAAAGAATGAAAGAATGTGTAAAACGTAGAAGTAAATGTATCTGAAGTTGGTGCCCTACAGGTTTCCTAAATAAAAAGATATAGGTCACAAGACCATAAAAAAAATGCAAAGATACTGACATAGGCAATGAGTCTCATAAATATAACCTGGGGACATTATATTAATAAATACAGAACTTACCAGTTCTATAAACAAATAAATAAAGCATAGTGTGAATTCAGGTTGATTGGGAGACTTTTTGCCATTAAGATGATTGGGAAAAAGTGTCCCAAACAACCTGAATTCACATATAACCACAGATATTACTTAATTTACATCAACCCAAATGTAGCATCAGACAGTCAGTGTTTAATCCAGTATATACCAAAAAAAGGAACACACACACACTGTACTTTAAACATTTAGACAAGCCAAACCAACTAATAGCTCAATGTACCAAAACCATTGCTTATTAAGAGCATACCGAAAATGGTGTTGGAAGTGTAAGTAGAGCACGCTGGCAGACTAAAGTGATGAGGACGCAGATACATTACTATAAACAACACAGCGGGGAAATAACTGTCTAAGCCATACAAAACAGATCCGCAAGCTCTAGAAATGTTGAGTAACAGCCTCTGCCCACTGGGAGTATAGATCCACAATAAAAAGAACATGGTAGCAGCCAGAAAAAAAACAAAAACGGACAGTGTTTCTGTTGGAATATGTCTCAAATGTCAATGTGCAATAGGATGGCAATTTGACTAGGTGTTTTGCTTTTGAAAAACACGTAAGAATCCTTTAACAATTTGGTTGTTTTTGTTGATAACTTTTATTACCCCCTTGGGGAAATTTAGTTGCAATTTAGTTCAACATGCGTACACACACACACACACACACACACACACACACACACACACACACACACACACACACAAAAACAGATAAACAATATACATAAAACAGTAAACAGTAAAAACTGCCTCACCCCCAACCTCTTAACACACACCCAAAAACACACTTTGTCACCACTAAAATCCACTCAGTAGACACTACAACAACGCTATCTTCCATTTAAGCATTTATCTGCTTGTGGCATGAAATATTTTTTTCCCCCTTTAAAAAACAAACAAACTGGTATTCTAAATCTCCAGCCTGATGGTAATCTCTCAAACTCATTAAACAGAGAATGCCTATTATCTAATTTAATTTCCATGGCTTTACTGAGACATCTTGTTTGATATATTTGTTCTAAACCTTCATCCCCTTGAAGGAGACTAACTAATGCTGTATCATCAGCAAATTTAATAAGATATATGGCTGGATTTACTTGTAGAGTTATTTGTGTACAAAATAAACAGTAAGTGAGAGGACACAGGCTTGAGGGGATCCAACAGCAGCATCTGTTTCTCAGACAGTGAGCCACCCACACTCGTTGGACTCTGTTTCTTAAAACGTCCTGCAGATACAGAATAAGTCCCCCATCTAAGGAAAACGGCTCGGGTTATGTATATAACCCTTGTTCCCTGAGAAAGGGAACGAGCACTGCGTCGGAACGACGATTTGGGGATGCTCCCTAAGCATCAGCGAATCTGAAGTCTGAATAAACACTAGTCCAATCCGATTGGTCGTGCGTGATGACGTCATTGTGCGAGGTGTGGCGACGCGGCGCAGTGCTCGTTCCTTTCTCAGGGAACAAGGGTTATATACATAACCCGAGCCGCCTTCGAGGAACTCACACTGCGCCGAACGACGATTTGGGGAACGAGTACCCACTAGGCCACACCGAGGTAGCGCCTGCCCTAGTGTGAAGCCGGAGACCGGGCACAGCTAGGACTGGAGCACCCTAGCGCCAGGCATCGTGGGGAGATGCAGGCTATAAAACCTAATTAAGGTGTGTGGGGTAGCCCACCGCCGCCAGATATCCTGCAAGGGGACCCCAGAAAGGAGGGCCACCGAAGAGGCCATGCCTCTGGTGGAATGAGCCCTCACGGCCATAGGTGAAGGCAAACTCGCACCTGATAAGCCATGGTTATCGCCTGGACAATCCAATTACTGATTGTCTGAGTAGACGAGCAATCCTTTCTTGGGTGAGCCGAAACACACCAAAAGTTGTTGGGACCTCCTCCACTGTGCCGACTTCTCCAAGTACTCTGAGTGCCCTAACCGGGCAGAGCAGGTGAAGCCTCTCCTCTTCCGCCCGTCACGTGAGGCGGAGGATGGAATGCCTGCAGAACCAAAGACCTGACCACCCTTGATGGGACCTTAGGCACATAGCCTGGCCTAGGGTGTAAGATGGCTTTTACTCCACCCGGGGCAAACTCCAGGCAAGTTGGCGTTACCGCCAAGGCCTGGAGATCACCCACTCTCCTGAGAGAGGTAATGGAGAAAAGCCACCTTAAGGGTCAGGTTCTTTGGTTCAGCCGACTCAATGGCTCGAAGGGGCCTCAGCCAGCCCTCCGAGAACCACTGCCAGATCCCAAGTTGGAACTCTGGATTGAGCCACAGGCCTCATCCTCCGAACCCCACGGAGGAACTGTACAACCAACTGGTGCCTACCCAAAGGCCCATCACCCGTAGGAGTGTGGAAAGCCGCAATGGCAGCCACGTACACCTTGAGTGTGGGACGGGGTTAGACCCGCAGAGAAGCGATCTTGGAGGAACTCCAGCACTGAAGCCACCGGGCAGTTAACTGGGTCCACCTCACGCTCTCTGCACCAAGTGGAAAATACATTTCACTTGAGGCTGTACAGTCTCCTTGTAGACGGAGCCCTGGAACTGAGTAACGTCTCTACCACCTCTGCCGACAGGCCAGCCTCTAGGTACCTGGCCCCTCAGGGGCCAGACCCAAAGGTTCCAAATCTCGGGCCGGGGTAAAATATTGTACCCGCCGCCTGAGACAGGAGATCCTCCTCAGAGGAATCTGCCACGGATGACCTGCCAGCAGAGCTATGATATCCGAGAACCATACTCGGGTCAGCCAACAGGGTGCTACCAGAAGTAGGCTGACCCCTTGTTGACGGACCCTCTCCAGGACTCCGGGAGCAGAGCAATCGGAAATGCGTGCAGACGCAGCCTCGGCCACGTCTGAACCATGGCATCCAACCCCAACGGGGCTGGATGCGTGAGGGAGAACCACAGTGGACAGTGGGACGTCTCTCGAGACGCAAATAGGTCCACTTCCACTGGGTCGAACCTCTTGCATATGGCCTCCACCACCTCTGGGTGGAGCCGCCACTCCCGGGCCTCAGCCCCTGCCTCGACAGGATGTCTGCTCCTGATTTTGTACCCGGGATATACATTGCCCTGATGGACAATTTCCCTTGGGACCACAGGAGGATTAGATGCGCCAGTCTGCACAGAGGCGCGACCTCAACCCTCCCTGATGATTGAGGTGCGCTACGACAGCCGTATTGTCTGTCCGTACCAGGACATGTTGGCGCGGAGGTCCGGGAAAAAGCTCCTGAGAGCTTTGTAGACCGCCAGCATCTCCAGGCAATTTATGTGCCAGGAGGAATGCCGGGCCTTCCACAGACCTCTCGCAAAGTGGCCGTCCATGACCGCGCCCCAACCAGTAAGGGAGGCGTCTGTTGAAACGGATTTCCGGCAACAGGGCGCTCCCAATACTGGCCCCTGGGACAGAAACCAAGGTTTCTTCCATATGACTAGGAACGAAGGCATCTGCGCGTTACCCTGATCATACGGAAAGGATTCCCTCTGGGGAAAACCCCTTGGTTTTCAGCCACCACTGGAGGGTCTCATGTATAGCAGGCCAAAAGGTATCACGTTGGGCGCTGCTGCCATGTGCCCCAGCACTCTCTGAAAGTGCCTCACAGTCATGCTGTGGCCTAGCCTTACTCCTGAGACCATCGCCAGTATGGTCTCGACTCAGGAGACAATTGTGCCCGCATCGTTGTCGAGTCCCATACAATTCCCAGGAACGTAGTCCTCTGGGACGGCGTCAACACACTCTTTTTCGTGTTGAGTCTCAGCCCCAAGCACTTTATGTGGGCCAGAACGACATCTCGATGCCGAACTGCCATCTCGTACGACTGGGCCAATATGAGCCAGTCGTCGATGTAATTCAGCACACGGATGCCCTGAAGCCTCATTTGAGCCAGCTGCATCCATGCACTTTGTGAATGTGCGTGGGGAGAGGGCTAGGCCGAAAGGAAGCACTCGATATTGGTACGCCGCCCGAAAGGCGAACCTCAAGAACTTCCTGTGACATGGAAGGATGGAGATGTGGAAATATGCGCCCTTTAGATCTATCATGACGAACCAGTCCTCGGACTGGATCTGACTCACAATCATGGGAATAGTGAGCATTTTGAATCTGAATCTCCTCAGAGACCGATTCAAATACCTCAGATCTATGATCGGACGCAACCCTCCGTCCTTTTGGGAACTATAAAGTACCGGCTGTAGAACCCGGATTCCCTTTCCAGCGGAGGAACACGCTCTATGGCTTCCTTCGCCAGTAAGGTTTTTACGTCCTAGTTCCATTACCGAACCCGCTCGGTACCACTACAGTCCAGTTCAACCCCTGAACCCTGGAGGAGGATGACCGAACTGCAGTCTGTAACCGCTTACAGTACGCAGGACCCATGTAGAAATATTCGGAAGGCATTTCCATGCGCCGAGATAATCTACTAAGGGAACCAGCCTCTCGAGGCTGGCTTCGGGTGTTACACGAGCCTCTGTGTGCGGACGCGTGAGCTGCCCAGCCGCAAGTCTTTTCAGAGGCGGCTGGAGCAGCGCAGTTCACGGAAATCGATGTGGCCCGGCGTCCATAGACGGCGGATTACCACATCGATTTCCCCAGAGCGCCGCGGAAGAAGCAACCTCAGTTGCCCTTTCGCGGGAGGGACCGCTCTCAGAAGCCCTGCCGTGGCTAGGACTTCTTCCCTGCAGCCTTCCGCGCCTGAAGGACGTTCCTCAGATCGCCCCTAGGCGCTGAAGGCTGCTGGTGAGAGCGCCGCCTCTGTTGCCAAGCTCCCGGAGGAGGGGCTCTAGAGGCGACGCTCTCTTTTTGCACCTGCCGGTGCGAGGAGCTGGTGGACGGCTGAGGCTGCCCACTAGGGCCAGCCTTCCCGGGCTTTGAGCGGCGAGGGAGGTACTGGTGGAAGGCCGCGGACTGACTCTTCGCCTCCTGGTGCCTGGAGACGACGGTATTAACCGCGTCTCCAAACAACCCAGAAGGCGAGATCGGGGAGTCCAGGAGGAAAGCTCTATCCCTCTCCTTTATCCCCGACAGATTCAGCCAGAGATGTCTCTCCACAGTCACCATAGAAGCCATGGAGCGGCCGATGGCACGGGCCGCCCTTGGTGATGCGGAGAGACAAATCTGCGGCCTTCCGAGCTCCAGCACATCCTCCGGATTGGGACCTCGCCTCATCAAGCTCTTTTAGGAGGTCAGCCTGGTAGGCCTGCAAGATGGAGAGTGTGTGCAGGGAACTACCAGCCCGCCCAGCCGCCATATAAGCTTTGCCCACCAAAGATGAGGTGTCCCGACAGGGTTTGGTGGGCAGCACCGGGCTTTCAGGACGATGCCGACTGGGCGAAAGATAGCTCGCGAGAGCTCCCTCTACCCGAGGCATCGCCCCATAGCCCACTTCGCGTGCCCCCAGAACATTGGAATAATCCAACACCGGGGGATTGGAAACACGCGAAGAGTAGGGTTCTACACCTCGGTGTGCAGATCAGGAAAGAAAGGTAAGCCCGGCGCGTGTTTGGACCCGGTGCGAAGAAACCGGCCGCCCAGCCTACTGGGTGGCTGAACTTCCCGCGCCTCTTGTGGCCAATCGATATTTAATTTGGCCACCGCCGGTCAACACTCGACCAGCTCCTCATGGGCGGGTGGATGAAGCGTTATGTGCGCCTCATCTCTGCCTCGATGCCCGCCTCCTCCGGCTCCTCGGAACCGAGAGCACAAGCATCGGAAACCTCCAACCCGGGGAAGATGCCGCTGCCGGGCTTCCACACGGGAGGAAGATCCTCGGAACTGTCAGAGGAGGATCGGGAAAGTGCCGCAGCAGTCCCAAAACCTCTGACAAGTCCGCTGTGAACCCCATGATCTACGCGCGCCTCGGCGACGCGGGTCCAGAACCATGGGGCTCACGAGGCTGGCCGGCCTCATCAAACACGGCCAGCCTGGAGCGGAGCAGCCTGAGTGTCAGCTTCTCGCAATGCTCTGGCGGCTCCTCGAGAGCCGCCCGAGCATGCTGAACACCCAGGCATTGCACACACAGCAGGTGTGTATCCGAGCCCGAAATGTAGTGGGGACATGGATGCACACACTGCTTGTACTCTCTCACTCTTTCCATACTCATTCACACACTTTTGCAACTGGACAAACAACAGTAAATAGACAGACAATTTTGACAGAGAGCGCTATGCTGAAGAGCAATAACTGCCGCCATTACGCCGGCTCCTTTATACTTCCGGTACGCCGTCACAATGACGTCATCACGCACGACCAATCGGATTGGACTAGTGTTTATTCAGACTTCAGATTCGCTGATGCTTAGGGAGCATCCCCAAATCGTCGTTCCGACGCAGTGTGAGTTCCCTCGAAAGGGAACTCTGTGGCTAGTCTTTCAGCCAAAACAGATTGCAGAATATTATTGAAAGCTGAAGAAAAGTCAGCAGACAGGATTTTCACATGGGACCTTCAAGATAACAATGATAGAATTGTATCACCCACACACAAACACAGAAATGTACAATCTGAGACCACATTTGTATAAGTATCCAGATCTGAGGAATCAAATGTTTCCCACATAGTACACTCAAAACATCTCTGACATAATACATAATACACTTTCTTCATTCCAAATCTTAACTGTCTTAACCTGAGAAGTCTTTGGATATATGGGCAGAAGATTAACAATGTTATGATCCGCTCTTCTCAACGGGGGAAGCGTGGAGGCAGAAAAGGCATCTTTAACGTTGCCATAACACTTGTCAATGTCTTATTTTTCCTAGTGCAACAGTCCACATACTGGTGATAAACTATTTTTCGGACCCACTTTATATTAGGTGTCCTTAACTACTATGTACTAACATTTTAATTAATAATTTGATACATTGCACTTATTGTGTACATACATGTTTTTACATTGTACTTACATTTGAAAAAATACCTGCATGTAATTACATCTGTAATTAATTTCTGTAGTTACATTTGTAATTACACAGTTGACACTTCCCTTTCACCTAACCCTACCCTTAAACTTACCCATCCCACCACACCTGTCCCTAACCCTACCCGTATCCCACCTCAATATCAGCAAAAGTGTTTTGCAACACAATATGAACACAGTAAGTACATTGTACCTATTTTTTATGTAAGTACATAGTAGTTAAGGCCACCTAATATAAAGTGGGGCCAATTTTTCAAAGAACAGTTATTAAAATCTCCTACAATAAATTTGGGAGCATCAGGAGACAGAGTATCGAGCCTTTGTGAGACTTGATATACCACGTCCAATACTTTAGCTGAATTTGCTTGAGGATGTATATAGACCACTGTAAAAAAACAGCTGTGGGACTTCCCAAGGAAGGTAGAATGGAATGAGTGATACGGCCAAGGCAGGGTCGCGATCCGTTCAAAACACCGTAAAGCCAGTGGGTTCAACCTCACTTGACGGGATGCTCTCATTCACCCAAGTTTCTGTGATCGCCAGGACACAAGCGTTTTTGTATTCATGCAAGTAGAGAAGATTTGCAGTAAATTTCTCCATTTTTCCCCACATGGATTGTGCATTAATCAGTAAAACCGTGGGCAAGGGACATTTATTTCCCATGTTTTTTAACCTCTGCCGAATCCCACCTCTTCTGCCTCGTCTCCATTTCTTTTTAGTTCTTGTGGCCTCGCCTTGTGAAGATTGCAGATAGCTTGGTATACTGTGGACTGGAAGTAAAAATTCCCAGCTATACCGAACAACTGCGTCTGCGGCTTTTTCGGGATTTAGTGCGTTGATTAAATTAATACTTAAAATCCATAAGATAAGTCAACAATCCATCCATGAAACTCCATATTACGGACGAGAAGAAAAGTGTTTGTAAAACAGCGTACTCACAAACAAACAAGAATACTAAACTTTGCAAGTGAAACACATCGCAGGTCGCCACAGAGCAGCACACCGAAGAACGAATTCTAGCTCTGTTTATCACATATATCATGTTTGGATCAAATTGTTGGACATTTTCAATCTGTAACATGTTTACTCAAGAGTGTGTGTGGCTGTATACATATGATATGTGTTTTGGATTGATATTTTGCTTTTGCTTACATTTAAAATGTTTCATGGCCTTTGTTTTTCACATAAAATGAAAAAGCCCAAACACTTCCTGCATGCTTTCTCCTTTTAATTGCACTCAAAATAAACAGCGTTTCCTCCTGAGGAATACGATGGTTAACTCCCGGACATGGGCATCAGTCAATGTCTTGCGGCAAACCTCCTTTGATAGTGTTGCTGGATTTATAGGTTGAGAGCTGTTTAATTTCAGAAAAACAGCTGCTTGTTTATTACTTTATGACTTTACTATCTAACTTTGGAACAGGTTCATCCAAACAAACCGTTTCTTTTTTTTTATTCCCTGCAAATATTAGAAGAACAGCAATGGTTACAATAGCGCTAAATCACATTTACATTTCATTTCTGCATTTGGCAGACGCTTTTATCCAAAGTGACTTACACTGCATTCAAGGTACACATTTTAGTCAGTTCAAATCAATGGCATCAGGAACCTAATAAAACTACTACATTTTGCTTTTCAGTATATGACATTGAATCTCATTACATCTCCCACAGAACTACACAGATTGTGGATGTGTGGAAATGGGTTCTCCAGGCTTTGCGTTACCAGGACCATGTGGAAATGGTTGTAATAATCGCCTTATTCCCTTCATGATCCTGTCCTCCATCACATGCTTTGTGGCTTCACTTTCCCACACTACATCTTTTATGATGGTCCTCAGGTATTTCCCTTTATTTTCATTGCAATGAATGAAATGTGATCTGTATTGAAAGTTAACATCTAACATCACCTTATGTTAAAATATTTGCTTATTTGAAAATGTGGAGAATATTTATGATTGTAAAACAGGGTTGGCATTATGAATATCTGACAAAGATATAGTGCGGGAAAATATAAAAAAATCCAAAACATTTTTGTTGACATCATAGGCGTTGTTACAGAAAATAAAAGGGTAACTTTTAAATTATTTTTTAAAATCTGAATCAGATATGACTTTTTTAATTGTCTGAATGTTTTGTACATACATGTCAACATTTTTATTCCCTTAGATTTTTTTTTACAAATCATGTTTTCCTGAGAATAATATGTTTTATTGATACTCTTCATGCGTTATAGTCTTAAGACAGCTGGTTTTAGGTGTAGTGAGTGATAATGTCATGTAATTTAAATTTAGAAAATAAAATAAAAATACATTCATGTGAAGAACATTAATGGAATTAAGGTTGCTACTGTGGAAGGGAACATCGTGGCACATGTTTTGTCTGAAAGGAAGAGTGACATGGTGAACTCACTTAACAAGTTGCAGCTTGTTAAAGTGCAATAATTGCATAGTTGCTACCTACAGCATACTAAAACATTTTATTTTATAAAGCTAGTAATACTTTTATTGAAATTATATTAGAGCAATGAACTTCATTAACTGCAATGAACATTATTTCAATTATTTCCTTAGCAAAAATTATGCATGAAAACAAAATTACAATTCACAATAATTAATTTTCATAAAAAAATTATAAAAACAAACCCTGTAAGAATAGTGTAAGTTTCCAAAATACAGAATCTTTGAAATTAAAATGATGTTGCGGGCACAAAATCAAAACCCTGACCTTTTAATTTCTTCAATTACTAATTTGTTTATTGACGTTGTTTTTTAAATCCAGATTCGTTCCTCATCTGTCATGCTTCTATGCCCTTCAGTTATAATAGGTCATAGTATCATTCTAGCATAGTGAAAAACCTGCCTGTGCATGCCCTGTCAACTTCACAAAGAACTGTCATCAGCGTAATAACAGACCACAGGCTCTTAAACAGACCTTATTTTCTGAAAAAGCCTCAAGGGATATGTTAAGAAAGATTTCAAAGTGAACATACATTCACGAAATGGAAATGACATGTCATATTCATATGCAAAATGTCGTAAAATTATGGATTACACTTTATTTCAGTAGCCCACTTCAGACATTCTATTAACTATAAAGAACTTTGCAACTACATGTCAACTTACTCTCATTAATTGGCAACTATACATGTCAGCTGACTCTCTTTAGAGTATTAGTAGTAAATAGTAATAGTAAATTACAACAGCTCTCCCAACCTGAAGTTGGAAGACTATGGAAATATACTATACCGCCTGTCTAGGAGATTAGGCAAATTTTAAGATTAACCTATCTGGGCCTTGGGCCTAGGGTAAGGAATGTGAGAGGTTTACAGCCAATAGGAATGACTACTGTGTCTTTTTGCAAAAAGTTAATTTGCCTTGTTCAGGAATTCGTCAGACTGCACCCTGGTTTTACATAGCAGTCTATTTAATGGATTCCATAACCACTCTAGAGGTCAGACCCAGATGTTTTCTTTTGTTTTTTTGAATCCTCTCTAGTCCCCTCAGATCCCATCTCGGAGACCAGAGATGGACTTGGTGATGCCAAGTGATGCTTGTTTTCGCAATCCGTATGGGGGGTTTTGTAATTCTCAGTGGAATAAATAGACATACTTGGAAAGTTACTTATCGTCAGTAGAATGTCAGTTGGTGGACCATCAAAAAAAAGTGTTGGCAGATATTAAGCAGGCAGTCTACTAATACTCTAATGACTGCTAGTTGACATGTACTTTAGTTTCAAAGTTAGTAGAATGTCTAAAGTGGGCTTTTGAAATAAAGTATTTCCAAGTTATGCTTTACTAAATATGGTTTGTTGGCTTTTGTTCAGGACTGTGACTCCAGAAGACAAGTCTTTTGCCCTGGGAATTCAGTTCATGCTCTTAAGAGTACTCGGTAAGCACAAAAAGTCATTCATGCTGAACGGACATGTCACAATTTTCATGCCAAAACCTAATATGAGGCAATGAGTTCAAGTGAACAAAAGATACAAGTAATTAGAGCCTTGGTGCAGCAGTTCACACGTCATGATGCTTATGGGTTTATGTCTGGCACACACCACCAACTATGATAAAGTAAATAAAAAGTGATGTCGTTTCAACATACATTTTTTTTATGGGCATATTAAGACCTGCCCGTTTTAGCTTGGTGTTATCTGTCTTTGTTTATATAACAAGTTTTCCTAGTATTGTGAAAGTTGCAACGATTCAGTGATTCTTAAAAAAAGAGAGTAGCCTAATATCTCAGCAACCATCATAACAGATATCATATCATTAACAGGAAGAGGTGTGTTAAGACATCAATGTTTGAGTCTCTTGGTCTTTTATGTTTTATGTAACTCATGAATGTGTGCAAAGTAAAGATTGTCACAGTGCTTATATTTTGTGCTTATATTAAGTTTATATTCAGTGCTTATATTTTTCTGTTATATTAAGTGCAAGTAGGCTACATAACAATGGAATTTTATTTCCTGACAGCATTCCTCCCAGCACCAGTGCTATACGGCCACGCAATTGATACCGCATGCATTCAGTGGGGAATGAAATGCAATAAGAAAACATCATGTCAGTACTACAATTTAGACCATTTCAGACACAGGTAAAATTTACAATTACACTGCTTTAAAATTTGAAATAGATTAATAATATTTGTTGATTTTAACTGATCCATCTGCCTGCCCAGTTTCAATGTGCCCCAAACTCCTCTAAAACCATTAAACTTCACCAGCCTTACCAGGTTGATATGTTTTTTTTTGTTTTTCCAGCAAGGTAAACTTACATATGTTAAATACTTTTTGGTTCACAGATTCCTTGGACTCCAGATATTCTTTATATTCGGTGGCTTTGTCTGTTTCTTCCTGTCTTTTATTGTGCTTCGGAGGATAAAATCAACCCAGGAACAGAATGAGGGAATTTACAAAATCAAAAATGAAAGTTCCCAAGAAATGAAAGATGCCAAACAGATGGTTAGTACATAAAATGGATAATGCAACACGTCTTAAGAGGGTAAAGACAGAAGTGAATAGAATGATAGAAAAGTCTACTTGTGGGATGGAAGTTAGTAAAGCTTAAGGAATGCGGAGTCACTCAGCTTATCAGATATTAAACTACTCAAACAGTCCAAGTTTCTGACACAGGACGAAACCAAACTGTGAGCAAGCTAATTTCTACAGATAGTTGTCTCTGGTCAGACATAATAATGCAA
This sequence comes from Gobiocypris rarus, assembly GCA_023029165.1. Lineage (NCBI taxonomy): Eukaryota > Metazoa > Chordata > Actinopteri > Cypriniformes > Gobionidae > Gobiocypris > Gobiocypris rarus. Next base: position 14,833,746 of record CM040930.1, on the reverse strand, counting down.
GGAAACAAAGTCCACTTTTTAAACGCATGTTATTGTTTCTGTATTATCTCTGCCAGTAAGTCTGAACTATTTTCCTAACTTTTCCTTGGAATTTATATATTTTGTTGTGAGCACTCAGTTGTACTTCGCACATTTTATATGCTAACAATGTGAAAATCTGAGTAGTGTTATTTGAACTCATTACTTAGTGTAGACAAAGAGCCAAGTATGTATACAAAGAATTTCTGCTGTGTGGTGATTTCTTTCCTTCAACTGTGATGTGTTTATAACAATAATTTTGTTTTTGTTACAATTTATGTAAAATGTCCTATATCATTTTGAATGTTTAAGTCTAAGATAGTGCAAATAGTGCATTTGTAGCTTTTTATATGATTTTTGTATGACACATTTATGGATACCCATTCACATGATCATATGTGGGATTTACCACAATATACTGTACATGTGTTTAATCAAGATTTTATATCATTTTTCTTTATATGTGCTGTACTATGTAAATACACATTTCACAGGCTGAAATGAAAATACACCTTTAAAATGGCTTGTGTAATGTGTTCTGATTGAACTAAAATACTGTTTCTCTGTACATATTCTTACAGGACATCCAATAATCACATGTAAAATTATCCAGTTATTACTAACATTTTCAGTTAAGGTGACTGTGAATAATCAGCATAGTAGTGTAGGGGCTTTGATTTTAAATACCAAGTCATTAAGGGTGTACTCACACTAGTCATTCTGAACCGTGCCCGAGCGCGTTTGACCCCCAAAGCCCGGTTAGTTTGACAAGTGTGAGCACTAACCCAGAGCACGGAACAGCTGTGCGCTACTGTCATCATTATGGCAGCAAACACCAAACTATTACTATTTGGTACACTTTTTTGATTAAATCAAGAATATTTAGGTTTATAACAGTCCTGGTTATCACCTTATTGATGAACATGAATTGTAGTTTGCGAGTAAAGCTGTAAATTCCTCCATCAAAGTCAGCCGCCTCCGTAATAATCTTCTGATACGTGCAGTGCAATCAAGTAAAAATTTGTGCTCGGGCAAGGTACAAGGCAACTGTACCTTGTGTGAGTACACCCTTAATTGTAGATGGCAAAGGCTGATGTGTCCCTAATGCATGGCGCAAGCTGATTGGTGTCTGTCGCATCTGCAGCCAGAAATACAATACTATCAAAAAGGGTTTACGTTGTTTGGTTATGACCCCTTTGAAATATTTTATTTTGCTGTATTTTCTCTTCTTCATTACATACACTGATCACACACAACATTGATTTATGTTTCTGCTAGTTCCAACACTTTGTCTTCTTCCTCACACCATTCCTGAACAATTTTTGCATTGAATTATCCTGGCCAAACAGGAACACCAGGTGACAACAATGAAGGGGTGTATGTGGTCTGCAACAATTTTTTAGGTATGGTGGTACATCCACATAAATGCCAGGAACCGGCATCTGACTTCCTTCCATAATGCATTCTGCAGCCATATTTCTTCCCCAGGTAAACGACACACACATGGCTATCCACCCAAACTAAGGGTATGTTTACATGACAACGATGTACTAAAAACAGAAGAAAAAAAAAACCTTCTTTGTACAAAACAATCCCCATTCACATGGATCTGCGAAAACGACTAATAACACTCTATTATGCATGCCAGACAAGTAGTTGCCAATGCCACTTTCTAAAGTAAGACTATACACGCCTGCACACATACGCATTCTTTTACTACAGTGCACTTGAGCCTAACACACATGCCCATAATCTATCACAAATTACATAATCTATCTTAACAATTTTCCCATTTTAACAATCTGGGCTCATATTCTGAAGCACATGGTGCAGGTTCACTTAGGGCATGTCCAAATAGTCTCGGTTACTACTGTAACCCTTGTTCCCTTAGATAGGGAACGAGACACTGCATCTTACGACACTTTGGGAGACGCTCCCTTAGCAACAGCGCATCTGAAGTATGAATGAAAAATATTCCAATCCTGATTGTTGCGTCATGATGTAGTATGTGATGACATACACGGAAGCTACAAAGGGGAGGCTGGCACATAGTACAGACATCTTCGTGATGAAGCAAGTGCTCTAGTCGTGACAAGGTGTGGCGGCAAGACACAGTGTTTCGTTCCCTTTTTCAGGGAACAAGGGGTACAGTCATACGAGTACCCACTATGCCACACCGAGGATCACGCATGCCCTAGTGTGAAGCTGGAAACCAGGCACACTTAGTGCCGGGCGTTGCAGGGAGTTGCAGACTATAGAATCTTATGAAGGTGTGATCTCATGAAGCAGGACTCCAGAAAGGAGGGCCACAGAGGATGCCATGACTCTGGTAGAAGAGACCCTCACGGCTATAGGTGAAGGCAAATTGCAGATAACTGATAATTCTTGGCTATAGCCTGGACAATCCAATTGCTGATTTTGATGCAGGCAGGCCTTTCTTGGGTGAGCTAAAGCACACCAACAACTGATCTGATTTTCTCCACTGTGAAGACTTCTCTAAGTGAACTCTTAGTGCTCTGACGGGGCAGAGCAGGTGAAGCCTCGCCTCTTCCACCGCCACATGAGGTGAAGGATGGAATGCCTGAAGAACCACTGACCGTGCCACACTCGATGGCACCTTGGGCACATAGCCTGGCTTTGGATGTAAGATGGCCTTAACTCCAGGCAAGTTGGCGTAATCGCCAAGGCCCGAAGGTCCCCCACTCTCCTCAGAGAAGTGATAGCAAGGAGAAAGGCCACCTTAAGGGTCAGGTTCTTTGCCTCAGCTAGCTCAAGCAGTTTGAAGGGAGCCGCAGACAGCCCTTCAAGAACCACTGCCAGATCCCAGGTTGGAACTCTGGAACTCTGGAGCCTCACAGAGAAAACGAACAACCAGATGGTGCTTCCCCAGAGGTCCATCACTCACAGGAGCGTGGAAAGCTGCAATGGCAGCCGTGTACACCTTGAGTGTGGATGGGGTATTTTAACTCTAACTCCAGGTATCCTGAGAGTATTTTCTGGTAGTCATACTCTCATTAAGTTACGATTAAAATCCCTGCTAAGGAAAAAACCTAAATAAATAACTGTTCTCACATCATGTAATGGTGTAGGTCAAAAACACTTACACGTCTATATTTCAGTGCCTCTCCATATTAAACTTGTAAAATGTAAATTAATCAAATTTTACTCTGCGGTAAGTGTTGATCCTGATCCATATGCACGATGGTTGAAACATGAGGCTTGGCCGGAACATCTGTTCTGTGTCACAGACGAGTGTTTTTGTGTTATTTGCTGTGCATGTTGATGATAATGCAACGGAGAGAAAGAGTTTGTGAATGAGACGATGATGCACACTTCTTATGCTTTGCTTGTTCAGCTCTTACGGTGATTTTTTTACCGTGAAAAACGATGTAATTAACTTCATAAACCATCAGTAACCCAGATAGCAAAAAATATAGGCACGGCTTCTTTTTGCCGCCGGCCCTAAGCTGTCGGCTATAGGTGTGTCCCGCTGGTGGTGATGAAACGTTTGCCTGTCGAGTGTGTTTAAACAGTGTTGGTCAATTTGACCCATAATAGATTAAAATCTTTTCTTTCTTTTTTTTTTAAGGAAGGTTAAGAAAGTTTGAAAGTTTGAGGATATTTTTATTGCCCTTTTTCTATTTCTTTTTGGACTGACTTTAAAATAGACATGACAAAAAAACAAAAAGAAAAGTAGACTACTCTTAACTTAGAACTTAATGACATTTTACTTTGTTTTTCAAAAATTAATTAATAATATATTTTCAAAAAAATATATATTATTAATTATTTTGGAAAATTTCTACATTCATATGACAAGAAAAGAACTCAAAAGAAGCCCTCTTATATTACCTTTTATAAAGCTGATTTTTACAATATACTTTGAAACCCTTTCAAACATGAGGTCGCAAAAAAAAAAAAACTTACAAAAACAGAAACCTGAAAGCTTTTAAATTTCATGTGACTGCCTTAATATTATAAAGTATTTTCTATCTCAGAATTCTTACTTTTATTCTTATTATTTATTTTATATACAGTGTTACATTTGTTGTTATTATTCTTCGTTCTACATATTCGGAACTTTACCACAATGCTTTATTATTTTTACTTTTCTCTCATTGTACTTTTTGTATTGTACTTGTCTATAAATGTACTAATTTAAATAAAAATTTAATAAAATGCAAACAAACAAACAGAGAAGTACCTCCACCGGCCGAGAGGGGCAGTATACCTAAAAAAGACAGAAGACAAACCGGAAGAAGTTACTGTGAGTGAGTTCACATATGAAACAGATTTACCAACAGCGGCCGGCCACTAATCACACAGTTTTAGTATTTCAAGAGAGGAGATCAGAAAATATCCTCGACTACGAGCGTTCAAGTAAGTACATGTTTCTTTTTTGTGTAACGCATTTTATGTTCATTGTTTTACATAGTTTTTAGTTTATCTTTTTAAATTCTCTAGTCATCTATTTTCTTGCCCAACTAACGTTAGTCAAGCTAAAGTAGCCTTGTTTACATAGTTGCCTATTGTTAACGTTACTATTAACTTTCTGAAGAAGCTACATCGTTTCTTCCAGGCATTGAGTTTTTCTAAGATACGTATGCGAGTGTGAGTAACTTACAGTATGTGTTTTAAGTTAGTTTTGGTCGAATTAACTACGTAACAAGTTACTGAACTTCTTGTATGGACAATTCTGCCGCCTATGTGGTAACTTAATGTAGACCCAGCAGTAGAAAGACTAATCAGTATAACTTGTTGTTTTCTAACTAAACAGAATGTATATACCGGTAACGTTAGGTTGTTTTAATTTGTTTGTTCCGACACGCACGCTTCTAGCCTAGTGCACAATGCACAGTGTTAGCTAACACGTGCTGTTTTGCCTTTTTTTACACACTGAGTTCAAGCATGTTCCACATGTTAAAATGTATGTAGCTACTGTAGGTAAGTTAGCCAAAGCTTTACATCTAGAAAGACTTAAGTTTACTTTTGGTGTTTTCTTAGAAAAAATAACATGCTGCTTGTCCAGTAGCAAGAGTTAGCTAACACATGCTGTTTTGCCTTAGAGAAATGTTACACACTGAGGTTAAGCAATGTTGCTAGTACATGATAGAAATGTAACTGTAACATGTAAATGTAAGCTTTACACCTAGAAAGACTAAGTATAACTTTTGGTGTTTTCTAACAAAACAGAATGATGTATATAGGTTATTTAAATGCTTTTGTTAGTCCGAACAAGCATGCTGCTAGGTCAGTTCACAATGTAGTTACAGTGGCTAGCAAGTGTTAGCTAACATGTGCTGTGTTGCGACTGTTCTTCTAGCATTTAAGGTGATTTATGAGTTATTTCTCTGAACTGCTGTACTTTTTATGTTTGAGGACAATGCAGTTCACTTGAATCACTACATTGAATGAATACATTTTACTGTTCCACATTTGGCTGACCAGTTTTTTCCCCCACAGCATAGCTATTGTATATTCTGAATATAACGTTAACAATGCGGTTTTGTTCACATTTTCTTGCAGATACCTTGACCAGAGCATAATCGGTTATCTTCACCTACTGTTGGACAATCGTTTTTTGGCTTTTAAGGTAAATGCATTGTTAGTCACAATGTCTAGTTACTGGGCTAAAAGGAGAAGAATATTGAAAGGAGTTGAGATGGACAAACAGGAAATTGCAGCTGCAAACAAAGCTCTACTTGCTGTTATTCCTGACTTTGACAAAGTAGATCCTCCTGTTAATGAACATGGAATGGCTACAACAAGCCATGGACAAACAGTAACCCCTGAAGCACAGGAAATAACTGTTGATGAGGTATATGAATCTGGTGAATTTTCCTTGAGCACAGAAGATAGTGAAGATAGTGAAGATGATTGCCTAAGGACACAACTGGCAGGGTGGGCTATTGACAACATGATCCCCCATGTGGCACTTGGTAAGCTTTTAACCATTTTGTCCAAGGATCATCCAACCCTTCCTAAAGACCCAAGAACCCTTCTGAGAACAGTGACTTGTGTTAAAACAACAGAACTCTCAGGTGGTGTATACCATCACTCTGGAATTGAAAGTGGAATACTATTGCAGTTGTTAGTGTCTCCTGAATTGCAGAAGTTGACGTCAGTTTCAATGCAAGTTAATGTTGATGGACTTCCACTTTTCAAAAGCTCAAATGTCCAGTTCTTGGTTTAATTGAGCAATATGTGGGTAATGTCCAGCAAAACAAACTTCCATTTGTCATTGGTCTCTATTATGGGAAGAAGAAGCCAACCAGCCTTCACTTTTTGAATCCTTTTGTAGAAGAGGCACAACGACTTGAAGCAGAAGGAGTTCTGTTTGAAGGGAGAGCACTTTCTTTCAAAATATCAACATTCATCTGTGATGCCCCTGCTCGTGCACTTGTTAGAAATGTGAAAGGTCACAGTGGATATTATGGGTGTGACAAGTGTGTTCAAAAAAGGGTCCACTACGAGAACAGGATGACCTTTCCTCAAACAGATGCTACTCTAAGATTAGACAATGCAGTCCGTGACAAACTTTCTGATGACAGTCATCAGTGTGGAGAAACGCCATTGGCATCATTGTCTGTTGGTTTGGTCACCCAGTTCCCACTGGATTATATGCATCTGGTATGCCTTGGAGTGACAAGAAAGTTGTTGCATCTTTGGCTAAAGATTTTCGCCCAGCATGGTAAAAGAGCTCTCCAGAGTACTCCTGACCTTCACACCGCATGTTCCATGCGAGTTCAACAGGAAGCAACGATCCATGGAAGATGTTGAGCGTTGGAAAGCTACAGAATTCAGGCAGTTCCTCTTGTACACTGGACCAGTCAGCTTAAAAGGCCTTGTACCAATTCAAGTGTACAACAACTTCACACTGCTTTCATTTTCATTTTAAATGTTATGTTATACCTCTATTTATTTGGTATCCTGCACATTCTTAGGGAACCAAATATCCTCATTATTTGATATAATGTTTAATGGTAATTATTTTCATCCCAGAGCTGACCTCTTTGTTATTAACAATTATTGTAACTGTTATAATTTGCTTGTAAGGCTGTTTTTTTTTTTTTTTATCAAAATTTAATTGGAAACATGCAGGTTCTTTAGTAAAAATGTTTTGTTATTTATAGGCCTATTTAAGCTTATTTCTTGTCCTGTTATTTATATTTCATCTTATATATATTTCATTTATATTATTTTGTATCATTGACAGTTATTGTACTTTGAAATGTGGAATTAAAACGCCAAATGGGAATTTGTCTGGTTTGTTCAATCATTATCCTTCATAAATTGCATGTTACAAATATATGAATAAAAAATAAATATATATTATTTATTACACAATAAGCGGAGGCAGATCGCTCGAAAATAGCGTTTGCTTCCGACGGGCTGCCTTTTGGTATAAAGGCGGCAGAACGGCGGTTTGCCTGTGTGAATGAAGGCGGTAGGAAGCCGGCTGTCGCTTTTTTCTGACACTTCTACTGCCGCCGGATCACCGCCGGTGGTCCGCCGACTCATTGCTATCTGGGAAAGTGTGGCTAACATTCGGACGGGCTATGCGCTGCATTATGTGTCCAAAAACATCTTGGGATAAGGTTTTCACACTGACAGCTGTCATTGTAAGACATAGCAACTCCGTTTGTTTGTCCGAGTTAGCAACAGTAACTAAGGGGGCAGGGCTTACCGATAAGTCAATTGGGTCCACCTCACACTCTCTACGGCAAGTAGCAAACACATTCCACTTCAGGCTGTACAATCTCCTTGAAGAAGGAGCTCTGGAGCTGAGTAAGATCTTGACCACACCTGCTGACAGGCCAGCCTCTAGGTACCAGGCCCCATTTAGGGGCCAGATACAGCAAATGCTGTCAAAGCTGACGTAACGTTCTTCCAGCAGCACTTTCTGAAATGTGTTTATGATCTTCGGTGGATGGACTTAATGCCGCTAAACACTTTTGGGGATTTTCTTCACACAAATCAGTTGTTTGGCATTGGAACACAAATTGTGCCTGCAGTCAAATCTGCCTGTTATATCCTGTTTATTTATAATACACAAATGGGTAGGTACACAATTAAAGAAGGGATTGGGTTACATGTTGGATGTTGTTTTATGTGTTAGAGTAATCAATACATTTTTTATTTAAAGATAACTGTTCTTGTGCTATGTGCTTACAAATTTAATGTCTTAAACTGCTGATCTATGTTACCTGCCTATTAAATAGTGTTTTCACTATTGTTTAGATATTAATATCTGCTGCAGAGTTGATAGTTACAGCCATTCAAATTAACACTGGACGAGTCATTTGCTCTGCCCGTTAAATAAGTCTCTTTAAAAGTTCCACAGTTTTCGCCGGGGGTGAAATATTGTGCCCCCTGCCTGAGACACTTGTCTGAGACACACATCTGGGTGAAGTCGCCACTCCCTGGGCCTCAGACCGTGCCTCGACAGGATGTCTGTTCCCTGATTTTGGTCCCCGAGGACATACATCACTCTGAGAGACGACAGTTTCCCTTGGCACCACAGGAGGATCTGGTGAGCCTGCATAGAGGGCACAACCTCAGACCCCCCTGGTGATTTAAATATGAGGCTACTGACATATTATCTACCTGGGAAAAAACTCCTCAGAGCTTTGTGTCCACTATCATTTCCAGGCAACATATGTGCCATGAGTAATGCCGGGCCTCCCACAGACCTCTCGCAAAGTGGCGACAGGGAGGAGTCAGACACAGGGAGGTGCATGTGTACCTCTGAGGGAGGGGTTCTGGCAGACCAATCACAGAGCTTGTGGTCTGCGTACAATTGACTTATTGTTACATTTTTGGAGAGGTGCACGTCAGGGTACGTCGTAGGCTACAAACAGCCTACAAAGTAAGTACACCGTACACACGACGCACAACTATAAATTGGGCTGTGAAAGGACTTTCTGTTCACATAATCTGCCTCATGTTCTGCTAGAGCTGTGGAGATTGCAACATGTGTGCAGTCTATTGCTCCTATGACTCTAGGGAATCCTATCATAGGATTAAAAAAAGAAAGAAAGAGATTTAAAAAATTCTTAATATGTAGCTACTGTAGGCTATTGTATAATACAGTTAAGTGTTCTAAGTGAAATCTTTTTTTTTTTTTTTATGAATGTGAACAGTTAAATTGGTCATATGATGCCACCCTTTCTTATCTGCAGTTGTATGCCCTCATAAAAAAAAATTATAACCCCTCATAAAATAAAACAATAAATGTATGTCCTCATTTCTTGTTGCTCTCTTTTATGGACATGGTCGATAAATGTCCAGGGAACACAATGAAGCTATTTATGTATCCCTGCAGTGCAAAGACCGCCTTGTGATGGTTTGAAAAAACTTGTTTTTCCCTAGGTTCTCAGCATCTAGGCTGAAACCATTGCAACAGACGCTGGGAAATAGTTATGTCATCTATATTTTTCTTTGCTCACAGCAAACTTAAGTCTGACATCTCAAATCCAGAACATAACCTGCCCCGGAGCAGGTTAGCCATGCAGCGCAAGATACCGTGATTGATGAACACTGATTAAAGCCGAGCAACTTTCATAGTACCTAAAACCCAGGGTTGGCATAAACTAATCTTAAACTTACCTGGCTACCCACTAAACTGGGGTTACTGATCAGCACCAGCTGCGCCTCATTTAGCACTCTGTTTGTCAGATCGCTGCAGGCTCCCCTTGGTGTTGGTCTTGTGCTTCTCGTCTTCTTGGATTTATGTGTTTCTGGACTGTCTGTGCTGTGTGCTCTGGTCTCTGGAGTTTTGGATCATCATTGCCAATTGCATACCTGTGTTGCCAAGCCACTCGCAGCAACCTGTTACCTGACCATTACAATCTACACTTTGAGGAACTATTGTTCAATTAACCTTTTGTAACTCGCATCTGAATCTTTCTGTATTTCTTTCATCACATTACTGACAGTAGTTGTGTTTACTCTTTTGATTGCATAGCCTATTTCAAATGGCTAGTTTTACATACTGTCTTATAAACTTACATTACTTAAAAATATTGATTTATAAAGAACATAGCTGCTAATGTTAATGAAAATGTTCATGCTAATGTGCTAATCAAAATGTTCCTAATTCTGAGTATCTTAATTTGTGTAGACTAATCGCACAAAGGCCTTTACTTAGGCCCAATCCCAATTCTATTTTATACCCCTTTGCCTTCCCCTATCCCTACCCATTCCCCTTGCCCCTTGAAACAGAATGGTAAGGCGTAGGGGTGAAAATATTCCCCTAAGAAATGGGTCACCACTACTACACCATCATACGTCATCATACACCGTTTCTTTTATTAGTGTCCTGTAACATTTAACCAGTATAAACAGCAATAAACCATGCGTAGGCTATATCTAACAGAAATCAGATATGGTACAGATATGGTTTCGTTTTCTACTGTGATAACGGAGCTTTTTGCAATGTAAAATAAACAAGTCAGGTGTTGACTTGTTTACACGAGCTTACAGACGATACACATGATGTAAATAGCGACTGCGTTATGAAGGATGGCCAGATATATTTTTTTAACTGTTATTAGTTTGTGTTCACATCACTCAAACAACGCATTTAGCAACAAGTGATCGATTCTGAACGGCAACATCACTACACTCATTCTAGCAGCGCGGTAGTCAGTGTATGCAGGGAAAATCTTCATACCCCATCGTTCGAAGTGTGGTCCTGAAAAAATCTCTGTTTGAAGGGCTATCTGGCCCTTCCCCTTACCCCTACCACTCAGCCAAAAGAGAAACGAGACACCCCTACCCCTTCACGTGAACGCGCAAAATGAAGGGGTAGGGGAAAGTGAAGGGCTAAGGGGTAGGATTGGGCCTTAATCTACTTCACTCGCTGACAGAATTTTCAGCTGAGTTTTCACTGTTATATGGTAGGGGGTGCTATTACACATCTTCTAACAGATTAAAGAATCTCTAGATCAAAATACAGGTGTAGAAGAAGCAGAAACAAGTGGTAGAAGTTTGATCACACAAATGTAAAATAACACAATCATTAAACAGCATATAAGTTCAAAACTGCAGATGCCGAATGAAATGTCAAACCCATGAAGAGGAAACGACTGTGAAGATTTCAGGGTTTTGATGGACTCGATCTACTCCATGTATGTTTTGATCATCGTTCTGATCCCATCTGGATGTAGTCTTTGACAAAAAAAAAAAAAAAAAAAGATTTATTTTGTTTAAAATGTTGCTAGTTTTCTTTATGAAATTGACCCACATACTTTTCAACATAAAGTATACTTAAAAATATACTTGAATATTACTTAAGTTTACTTAATACTTATTACTTTTTCATAAGGGTGATAACAGATCCCTTTTCCTTTATTGAAGAAATGATAATTCCTTATTCAGCTTGTGCTGCATTGCTGTAAAATTACATAACCGTACCCTTCTCTTGGCTCACTGGAATGAGGGCAAGGGCACAAGAATAAATGGTCCTCTTTCACAGCTGAAAACTGGTATTCACCCAGGTAACAAGAAATGTTCCCATAACTTTCACTAACTGTCTTTAAGTTAAATGTAAGACTGTCTTTAAAAGTTAGGACAATACATTCTTACAAAATATACGGATTGGCTGTACACACGAAAACGAAAGGGTGTTGGTTTCAGATTTATCCACTCTGGGACCCCGTTTAAAAAAATACCGGTTTCAGGCTCCTAAAACGGCGGATCCATGAGGATGAAACGCTGATGCGATACAAAATTTTATATATACAGCTAAACGTGTCTCCGTGTGGACGGGGCCTAAATTACATAGTATTTGTGTGATCAGTTTTCACTAAGTTAGAGTTAATTTTCTGAAGAGAACGTCTCAGGTTACGTATGTAACCATGGTTCCCTGAGAGGGAACGAGACGCTGCGTCGAAACACTGCGGGAACGCCTCTGCGTTACTGCGTCGTGAAGCATTCGTGAAATCAGTCCAATGGCGTGACGGGACGTCATATGCGGGTGACGTCATTGACCAGGAAACTATAAAGCACCCCTGAACCAAACGATGTCAGCTTCTTAAATGTCGAAGCAAGACGGTCACAGGCATGCTGGGAGTATGGCAAAGCGACGGCCGCCTCGTTCCTCTCAGGGAACCATGGTTACATACGTAGCCTGAGACGTTCCCTTTCAAGGGAACTCGCACTGCGTCGAAACGCTGCGGGAACTTAATACCCACGCCGCCATAATACCAAGTGCCTGTCTGTGTGAAATCTTAGCGCACACTATGTCACAAGCACTCGAGACCCCGGAGTCGAAGCCACACCCAGGTTTTAACCAAACTCCAAGTTGAATGGGCTCGGATCCTAAATGATGAAGGTTGACCGGCCAACTCATAAGCAATTGAAATAGCCTCAGCTATCCATTTGCTCAAAGTCTGCTTAGATGCAGGCTTCCCCTTACTAGGGGACCTAAACCATACAAACAACCAGTCGGTTTTACACCACAGGGCAGTACTGTGGCCGTAAGCATCTAATGTCCTTACTGAGCAAAGCAGATTTAATTTCTCCCTGGTCTAGTTTCTAAAACAGACGGAGCTCTGGAGTGAAGAATGGTCTCTACCACCTCAGTGGGAGGACCTGAATCTATGAGATGGGCCCCCTCAGAGGCCAAGCTCACAGTTTCCATAACTCTAGGTGGGGGTGAAATATTGACCCCCATCCCTTGGAAAAGAAGGTCTCTCCTTACAGGAATCTCCCCCGGAGGGTCGTCTAGGAGAGACACTATGTTCTGATAGCCCGATAACACTCGGCCCGACCAGAACGGGGCTATTGGTAACAGACGAACCCCGTCCCGGTGTCCCTCTCCAGAACTCCTGGGAGCAGCACCAGGGGAAAGGCATACAGACGCATCCTCGGCCACGTCTGCACCATGGCCCCAGAGGGGCTGGATAAGCCAAAGGAGCTCCACCACCTGAGGGCGGAGTCTCCACTTCCCGGGTGTCAATCCCTGCCTCGACAGGAAATCTGCTCCGTGATTTACTCATGATTGCCCTACAGCCGTGACCTTGATCATGCAAAATGGATTTCCCCTCGGGGAGAACCCCTTGGTCTTGAGCCACCACAGCAAGAGTCTCATGTACAGCAGGCCAAAAGTTATCACGTTGGACACTACTGCCATCAGACCTAACAGTCTCTGAAACTGTTTCACAGTAAGTGACTGGCCTAGCTTCACCTTATTTATGGCTATGAGAATCGCTTGTCTGTTTCAGCGTGAGCATTTCTTTACTGCAATTTAAATGACGCAGATCTAGAATGGGACGCAGCCTTCCATCCTTCTTCGGAACTATAAAGTACCAGCTGTAAAACCTTGATTCTCTGCTGTGGGGAAGGACCCTCTTTATGGCCTCTTTTCGCAGAAGAGTCTGTACTTCTTGTTCCATAACCAGAGCCTGCTCGGGGCTGACCACTGTGGATACCACCCCATTATCTATCTGCACGACCCAATCAGAGAAATTTGGCAGAAGTTTCCACGCTGCCAGAAAATCTACTAAGGGAACCAGCCTCTCGAGGCCGGCCTCTGGTGTTTGTTGAGCGGTCAGCTTGGTGTCCTGAAACGCGCACCGGCAGGGATCAACCGAACCGACCCTCTTTGAGCCCTCCTCGGAGGGCATGAGCTTCCCCGTGCCACTACGTTTCCGGGCGGACATGGAGACGTGTGCTCGCTGAGGACCACTGCATATATATATAAAGGCCTGTTTTTTCTCACTTTTACGAAGGGAACCATAGACAGTCTGCAAACACACATGGGCCTACTTAGTTTGCACACGATGATAAGAGAGCGAGAGAGAGAAAGGGAAATTTCCGTCTGCTCAATTCCCCACCCATATATTGCGGACCATAATCCACACATTGCCTCAGCAAATGCGAGATCTGTGCCGCAATCTGTAGCAATTAGATTCTAATTGTAGATGCAGACCCATAATCTATGCAATGCCTCGGCAAACGCGCGATCTGAGCCACTAGACTCAACCCCGAAATCTACACACTGCCTCGGCACACGCGAGACCCGAGATCAAGTCAGAATCTATATTGCAGACCCGTGATCTACACGCTGCCTCGGCAAACGCGAGATCCGAGCCAAGGACCTTTGTTGACTTTCTCCCCTCGAGAAGAAAGCCAACAGAAGCAGAGACTCTCGATAGTGCATGTTACACGTCCGGAATTGTATGAATGAACAATCTGCTCCGTTTTACTAGAGCTGGCCGTGCAGCATTCTCCACTCTAAGCAAACAACACATTAATCGCGTGTATCCCCACTCGTAATGAAGCGAGGGTAGGGAGGAACACACGATCAAAAATGCTGTCTGCTCGCCTTTATATCTCCTGTCTATATGTATTTCTTTTGCTCGTTCTTTTTTTTTTTTTTTTTGACAAACACTAATAAATAGACAAAGAATCTTTATAAAGATTAAATTTCACACAGAGCACCTTGCTAATGAAAACAGAAGCTGACATTGTTTGGTTCAGGGGTGCTTTATAGTTTCCTGGTCAATGACGTCACCCGTATATGACGTCCCGTTACGCCATTGGACTGATTTCACAAGTGCTTCACGACACAGTAACGCAGAGGCGTTCCCACAGCGTTCCGACGCAGCGCGAGTTTCCTTGAAAGGGAATCAGATTAGACAGATCACACAGATCACTTCTTTATTTTGCAAAAAGCATAACGTTGTTTTTATTGTGACTGTACACAAATACAAGTAGAAACTTAACAGATTATAATGACGTATAACACTTGCCTGAATGATAAAAATCGACAGAGTTATTTGAGTCTCTTTGGCACTGATGAGAAAAAAAGCGAGTTGATCACGCCGGCGCGACAGCTAACTCAAGGGGGTTAAAGATATAATGCCAGGTATCCAATGGTCATCAAATATAAAGAAATGATAGATAGTACAGATTTACTATTTGATTGTTAATTTTTGGATAAAATTCATTTTCTGAACATGTGGCCAATACTTTCTTGAGGGGACAACAAAGGAATTAGTTAAAAATTCCACCGAAAGTCATATAAGGAACCTTGAAATGCAGCACTTTCATAACCAAAAGAGGACATTTTAGAAACGTCCATAAATCTCTGTAAAGGTTTAAGATTTTTGTCACCTTTAGAGGACTTTTAGGGAATGTTGCGCAAGGTTGTGAGAACGTCCCCTCCTATGTAGAGTGCATAATGACTTCCTGTGATCATTCCAAGTATTGACTTTTTAAAAATTTTTGCATATCCATTTATGGCTATCAGTGCAGATACCTGCATGATTAAAACAAATCAAAACCTAGAAATGAAGCCAGGAAACAAGAAGAATATGTACATGACATTCCATTTTGAGATATTTGCTCGGTTAGAATGGAATGCATGTTTTATCTGTTTGCCTAAAATTGTCTGACATTCATCTTTGAAATTCATTCTAGTATGTCAGATGACCCAACACGAAGCATTACATACACATAAATAGACTACAAACAAGTAGTGAGTTTTTAATAAATGTAAAATATATCTGTGACTTTTTAGTGTCAACTTTTGTACAGTCCTAGTCTGCCTATTTTAAGGGTATGTGTGCCATTTTTTTGTAATGTTAAAATATATATCGGTGCTCCATATGCAGAGGCAACCATAAGAAGAAGCCATCTGTAGACTCTGTAGATTCGTTTAGAATGTGTAAACACTGCGCATCTCTTTCGCAATATTTCTATGTTTATTTGAGGGACCAAAGTCTGGCTGGATAAAAAGGTTGCCAAGTCGTCTGTTTTCCTCACAGAATTTGGCTACTTTTAAAGTCAGCATGAAGCGGAAGTTGTGAGAGTTCTCTCTTCCCTATTGTGACGTATATATATCCGAGTGAAACGGTTTCTCGAACACATAAAATGTAGGGCGGGACTTGATTTTGTCCATTGGGAATTTATTAAATGGTTGTGGTTAACTATTGCTGTGATCTCATGTTAGTGACAGATTGTCCCATCCTATTATATTCTTTATGAAAACTTCTTTGTTTTCCATGAACAAGAAGTTCACTGGGTTGTGTCAGTGTTTTTGTGTAGCATAAGCAGTGTGCAGTATAGCATCACCAAAAGAAATTTACCAAATTTGGCCAAAATACTAAATGCATAGTTGGCTCTTTTGGCCAATCCAATCATGCTTAATTGGTACCATGACGCTGATACACTCACCTAAAGGATTATTAGGAACACCTGTTCAATTTCTCATTAATGCAATTATCTAATCAACCAATCACATGGCAGTTGCTTCATTGCATTTAGGGGTGTGGTCCTGGTCAAGACAATCTCCTGAATTCCAAACTGAATGTCAGAATGGGAAAGAAAGGTGATTTAAGCAATTTTGAGCATGGCATGGTTGTTGGTGCCAGACGGGCCGGTCTGAGTATTTCACAATCTGCTCAGTTACTGGGATTTTCACGCACAACCATTTCTAGGGTTTACAAAGAATGGTGTGAAAAGGGAAAAACATCCAGTAAGCGGCAGTCATGTGGGTGAAAATGCCTTGTTGATGCTAGAGGTCAGAGGAGAATGGGCCGACTGATTCAAGCTGATAGAAGAGCAACTTTGACTGAAATAACCACTCGTTACAACCGAGGTATGCAGTAAAGCATTTGTGAAGCCACAACATGCACAACCTTGAGGCGGATGGGATACAACAGCAGAAGACCCCACCGAGTACCACTCATCTCCACTACAAATAGGAAAAAGAGCTCACCAAAATTGGACATTTGAAGACTGGAAAAATGTTGCCTGGTCTGATGAGTCTCGATTTCGGTTGAGACATTCAGATGGTAGAGTCAGAATTTGGCGTAAACAGAATGAGAACATGGATCCATCATGCCTTGTTACCACTGTGCAGGCTGCTGCTGGTGGTGTAATGGAGTGGGGGGTGTTTTCTTGGCACACTTTAGGCCCCTTAGTGCCAATTGGGCATTGTTTAAATGCCACGGCCTACCTGAGCATTGTTTCTGACCATGTCCATCTCTTTATGACCACCATGTACCCATCCTCTGATGGCTACTTCCAGCAGGATAATGCACCATGTCACAAAGCTCGAATCATTTCAAATTGGTTTATTGAACATGACAATGAGTTCACTGTATTAAAATGGCCCCCACAGTCACCAGATCTCAACCCAATAGAGCATCTTTGGGATGTGGTGGAACAGGAGCTTCGTGCCCTGGATGTGCATCCCACAAATCTCCATCAACTGCAAGATGCTATCCTATCAATATGGGCCAACATTTCTAAAGAATGCTTTCATTCAAGTTTAGGAGTTTAGGTGTGATGTCAGTAGCAAACAGCCAGTCACACGCTGTGGAACAGTGAAACTGTGATTCCCTTCTCGCAAGAGAAAGCAGCGTGATTCACTTCTCTCTTCTGCAGAATATTACGAGACTGAAAGGAAGAATTTATGCCCAGCCGCCCGGACTCCAGACACCACCGTGAGGAGCCGGCACCGCAGGCACGCAACAAACAGACAAAGGAGTAGGCAAGTAATTGAGTTCAAAATAATAATCTTTATTGGACGATAGTCAACTTGAGGAAAGAATGAGCAACTGTCACAGGTCGGAGCGGACCGCGTGAGTGCCGCTCCTCCTCAATTTCCACCTTGGGAAGGTTCCCAGGGATACCTCAGACGACCGGACACAACGAGGAGACTGGAGTGGGGTTTTAAAACACAAATCTTTATTAATTTACTTAAAATGGGGAAAGGGGAAGTGAAGGGGCTAAAATCCAGGGGAACACTGGATTGGTGAGGACGCCGCCTCTGAGCTTGCCGTCTCCGTCGCAGGGGAACCTCAGATAAGTCGTCTCGTTCCTTAACTCAATGTCTGGCTCCAATGTCCTTCCGTCTGCTTACTCGTCACTCTTTCTCTTTTCCAGTTTGGACCTTCAAGGCGTTCACAGCACAGCTCGCTCCTTCTCCTGAGCACAGGAATATATATGGTAAGTACTGGGATCGGGGTGACAGGGGTACCTCTTTTCTCGGGCGTGGTCCGGCTTCCTTTAGGGATGGGTCAATGGTCCGGTCAGTATCTGGGCAAGCACCTCCAGGGCATCCGCTGGAGCTGGGTCAATGGTCCGGTCAGTATCTGGGCAAGCACCTCCAGGGCATCCGCTGGATCTGGGTCAACACTGGGGCTTTCGTTTGGTATGCAGGTAAGTATAACCGCTCAATGGATATCACTCACAGACTTAGTGACACGCGTTTCGTCCGTTTCTCTCTTCGTCTCGGGCCTGCGTGGTAGCGTGGCTCGGAGGTGGCTTGACCACGGCGGCGGTGCTGGATCGAGCGCTTCTCCAGACGACTCCACACAGGTAAGTGTATCCGCCCGGTGCGCGTTTACTCAGGCGTGCGTGGCGTTTCCCTATTCTCCACTCAGGCACTGCACACACAATTTCCTCCAACACAGCCACGTATCAATACAGTTACTCAAGGGGTTCTTACTTGACTCCAGTCGATCGTCGAAGCAGATATTAGGTTGATGGTCGCAGCATGAATTTAGGGCTAGTTGCTCCGCCAGCTTCGGGATCTTTTCCTCCACAGAGAGTGGGTAGGTCTGGAAAGTGGTCTTTGTGACAACACGCGCACAACACAGCACAGCACAACACGGCAGTTTCAAGTGTACACTCTCACAGTCAAGGCACTGACTCACCCACGGCACTCCACACACAATCCAAGTGCAGTTTAAGGTCCAGAGACCACTTTTCCCACGTTGTTTCCCTCGGGGGACCACTGAAGCGCTGTATATAGCGAAGGACCAGCAAGAGGGACGTTGCTGCTACACCACCCCGGCGTCTTTCACTGTCTACTGTCTCTGGCTCTCCCACGCTCACTCTCCGATGGGGCCACTCGTGTTCCTAGATCCAACTTCAACAAAGCTCACAGATGATACACTTTCGGAATTTGCTACTGCATAAGTTTCTCAGGGTACTCACACATTGATCAACCCGTGTTCTCGTCCCGTTCTCTCTTCCAGTGCTCGGCTCGCGTCCTGGCCGCTGTGCTCTCTCTCCCAAAGGGACTCGTTTATCAGCACTTCCGGTAAGCTGTCCTGCATGCAACTTCACAGAATCGGATACACACTTGGCACTTGAATCACAATGCAACACACGGTCTGTATTATACTCAGCCCCGTCTCTTTCTTTCTCTTTGCAGTTCTCTGGATCCTTGTTCGCTCAGTCCACAATATTCACCACATATGGTCCTTCGTGTTTGCCCAGATGCCCAGATCCTCTCGCCGCGACGGCTGGAAGCGGTTACCACCACGCTTGGCTTGAGCCCGAACCGGAACTAACAGCTGTGTATCCCCGCTGCAATGACTGACACTCACTGAATTTTTGGAAGCCTATTTATACTCCTCCGCTTCCTCTTCCTCCAATCCAGCGGTCGCGCTGTTCATTTAGCGCAGCTGCCGCCGATCAAGCCCGATTTTGGCGCCGGGAGAAACCGGAAGTGGCGGTGTTTGATCCGGGCGGAACCAATCTCTGCCACTATGGTTCCGCCCAGAAAGAGTCACCCGTGACACAACTCCTTTCTCCTCAGGCTATTTGACCAGAGTAGCCGCTGGGACGACCTTCCACGGTCTTCGAGGGCCAATGTAGCGATAGTGGCTAGGAAGGCTTACTCCACGGCGTTGCTGCACATCTGCAGGACTCAGACGGTAAGTAACAGGTAAGGTTTCTTCTCAAAACAGCGGTTTCTCTTATCAGAACCGGAGAGGAATTGTGACTTTAAAACTCACTTCGCATAGCGTTGCTGCACATCTGCAGGACTCAGATGGTAGGTAACAAGTAAGGTTTCTTCTCTTAACAGCAGATTCTCTTATCAGGACGTGAGACGGGAATTGTGACTTTAAAACTCACTTCACAGCGTTGCTGTACATCTGCAGGACTCAGACGGTAGGTACCAGGTAAGGTTTCTTCTCTTAACAGCAGATTCTCTTATCAGGACGTGAGACGGGAATTGTGACTTTAAAACTCACTTTGCAGCATTGCTGTACATCTGCAGGACTCAGACGGTAGGTACTAGGTAGGGTTTCTTCTCTTAACAGCAGATTCTCTTATCAGACACTAGCGAGAGAATCAATAGGCGGCTTTACCAGCGATGTTATACATCTTCAAAGCTCCATCAATACGCATAATAGTTCCGACTTTTCCACAGCCATACGGTTCTTCACGAGGCTTGTAATTTCATAGAAAGAGAGGGTTAACAGGAGCCTTCAACGAGGGATTACTTCACGACAATACTCAGTGGAAGAGAGAAGAATACAAAGCATTACTTCACCAGTTCAGTTGTATCGTTCCGGAATTTGGATGGAGACAAGTAGATCATTTCACAAGAATGGAAGCAGGCGTTGGGAGCAGCATAGGACTCAGCACTCGTGTTCACTACAAATCCATAGCATTAAGCCAACGTGTATCAGGTAAGGCAAACAACTGCAAGTCACTCACACAGTAGGGCTGATCAGAAGCCTCGCTTCATCCATGCACTTGAATGGAAATATTCAACTCTCAATTCCTCTCCAGCGTATCTGAAACAGATGTCCTCCTCAAAAGTAAATTTCACATTCACAGTCTTTTCTTCCAGCTTTACATTTAATTCAACGATGTAATTAATTCACTTATCTTTCTCTCTTCCGGCACAGATCCAAGCAGCAGTTCAATCCAGTAATATTCCACATGCAGCTCTAAACGACAGCATCCAATGTAAGCGCTCACCCAGGAAATCTTCTACCCCAGGACACAATGACAGAGACCCATCCAAACCAGCTGATTAACTGGACACCGATTGACTTTTACCAGCTCGACCTCAACCCTGCCCCTCCTCCCTCTTCTCCTCTTCCGAATGGCTCTTTTATCCTCTCCTTGTGAAGTGGAAAGCCTGTGCAAACACCGCTCATCTCTCTCTCACACCTGCCGTGCATCAGCAGTAATTAGGTTGGACAATATCTCTGCTACACCCGGAACCGGTTACACCAAAATAATTCCCCTCGGGGAACGTGGAAAGAAAGAAAGGTTCCGCTTTTCCCAGCATTTTGTCACCCGTGACAGATGCATTTTTTTATCGACTTCAAAAGCAGAGCAACAATTACTGCCATTATAAAGCTTGGAAGAGCCAGGACTTTTGTTTAATATTACTCAACTTTTATTTGTCTGAAAGAAAAATGTCATATACACCTAGGATGACTTGCGGGTGAGTAAATCATGGGCTAATTTTCATTTTTGGGTGAACCATCCCTTTAACTCTTTCCCGCCAAACACGTAATTTTCCGTTATTTGTGAGAAAACGCTTCCAGGCCAAACACAGAATTTTCTGTGTTTCCGTGTTTTCACTGTTAGATGCTAGGGAGCGCTATTACTCATCTTCTGAATGAATCTCCAGATCAAAACACACGCGAGTAAGATGTAGTAAAGCAAACGATCAAATGTAAGCAGATGAATATGGAAAATAACGTGATTGTCAACATTAAACATCATTTGAATAAAAACGATCTAATGTTACTGAATGAAATGTGGACCCAGGACGAGCTACAGGACTGTGCAAGCATTAGGGGTGTTGATGGACTCGATCTCCTCCATCTGTGTATGATCAGCAGTTTTTGACAAAAACTTGATTTTCTCAGCTTTTTGCTCAAAATGTTGCTTTTTTTATGAAACTTACAAATATTAAGTGTTGATAAAAAAGACTGCACGAAGCTAGAATAATTTTTTTAAGAAGAGGGTCAGCTCTTTCTTTTGATGTATTGCATGCTCAGGTATTCATAAAACATTTTTTTTAAATGCTGGTGGGGAAAGTGTTAGGGGTGGGCGATATCTCGATATTTAAAATATATCGAGATATTTTTTAAACACGATATGGATTTTGACATATCGTATATATCGATATATTGTTTATATTTAATTCTGGTTCCGCCACTTTGCTTGTTTGCCTTCTCTGTGCTGTGCTCGCACTCTCGCTCGCCCCGCCGCCTTGCTTTTGTTCCCCCTCCCCTCGCGTGTTGTCTCATTGAACAGGGCGGCGTTAATCAGCCCGGAGGCGACAGAGCTCGTCTATAAAAAAGAACAATTGGCTACATTATATGGAGATACTTTGGTTTTAAGGCGTCGGACTAACAGCAGACAGATGTCCACTGCCGTGAATGCGAAAGTTGGTGCCAACCAAAGCTAGCACCACAAACCTTTTCCACCATTTACAGGCGAGGCAAGCTCGCATACGAGAGTGCAACAGACTAAAGGCCGCAACATACTCCGCAAGAACAGAGAAATTTGTTCGTTTTCTCGAGGTGGCAAGAACAAGAACAAAGTTCGTTCTGGCCAGGACATTACATACTTCACGAGAACAGCAGGTGCCGAACATCTCCGTTTCTCCGTTAAACCCCGCCCACTTTAAATCTCTGACAGTTCTCGGACACCCACAAGAAAAAGTTCTGCTCAGGCGATGTTTGAGAACGAGCTGCGAGAACTCCCAAACCATGGCTCCGAGAGCGAAATGGCGTCCATTTGTTCTCGCAGCCCTGGGAACTGGAACTTTTTTCTTGGTTCTTGCGGCCTTAAGGATCCCGGCCACTAAACCCACTAACTTTTTCTTTAATTTTTGTCAAATTATTATGTAATCAGGGATATTTTTATCTTAAAATATCAGAAGCACTTTGTTCCTGCACTGCCTACCTCGAGTTGAGTTTTATTTTTGAATGAAAAGAAGGAAATAGGTATTATTTCTTCCTTTATTTTATTGTTAAATTATTATTTTTGTATACAGATATATATATATATATATATATATATATATATATATATATATATATATATATATATATATATATATATATTTTTTTTTTTTTTTAAATGTTGCAAATGCACTTTGTTCCTACATTTGCACTTCAATAAAAAAAGATTGTGGTATTTGGCATATTTGTTTTTGCAGTAGTTTTTGGGGGGTTATTTTTCCTGCAAAGATATCGAGATATATATCGTATATCGAGATATAGAAAAATATATCGAGATATATTTTTTGCTCCATATCGCCCAGCCCTATGTTAAGCTCACTGTGGCAGAGGGGGCGTGGTTTAGCGAGGTCTGCATGAGGAGATAGAGATGTGGGAGTGGCCATGAGTAAGTAGGTCAAGTGTGAATGATATACAATGTCTGATTGCAGTGATTGGTGCGGAGAGACGCTATAAAGCGTCTAAAGAGAGACTGACTGGGCATTTGGGTGGACTGTGAAAGATGGAAAGCTGAAGAAAGATTGCTGTTCACAAGTTATATTAAATTGCGTTATTGAGAGCGCTGTGAGCATGACTTTATTTTGTTAGTACAAAGAGAGTTCTAAATAAAGCAGGAATCCCAGTTACGACGAACATTGTTACACTCATGTAATTTTTGTAGCTTTATCTATTGATTCTAAAACGTATTTTTTATTACCATAATAGTTATTTAAAGTAAGTGATTAATAATAATATCTAAATCGTACAAAATTAATTAGAAACAGGAGGAGTGACTTTATTGCAATAGAAATGTTTCACTTTGCTCACAGCTAATTAGTCCAATTTTGTTTTGAGATCTCTAACCCAGAACATAACCTGACCCGGAGCAGGTTAGCTGTGGAGCGTAAATTGTTGATGAATACAGCTAAAAGCCAAACCACTTTTATGGTGCCTAAAACCCAGGGTTGGCGCAAACTAAACTGAAACATACCTAGTTAGCCACCTAAACCGGCCAACTTAGTGAGACTAGAGACTAATAGATGTTTTGGACTGCTGGTTAACATGTAGTCAGTCATATTCGTTCCATTGTTTGTCAGAAAATAGATTGGGCTATAAATTGTATTAAAATACAGTGTAAGCGCAGATTAGGCTTTATTTGAAAAATAGTTGGCAACATTGTTAATCAGGATGTTAAAATGAAGGTGGTCAAAGCCAAGTCCCCTTTATTTATGTAGTGCTTCGTACAAAATATGGTTTTATTATAGTAAAAGTGAAGTAACCATGTTTTTTGGCTAATTGATTACCATTTATATAACCAGTTTTACCACAAATACCATGGTTAAACTATGGTTAGAGTAGCAAAACCATGGTTATTTTGTGGTTACCATGGTTTAACTACAATATCCATGTGTTGTTTCGGTTTTATTTGTAGTAAAACCATGGTTCATTTTTTGTAAGGGGAATAACATTCAGTGATGCAAGCAGGGTTAATTTCAGCTGTAGCAGCTCTAAAAGAATACAAAAGTGACATTTTTCAGCTAAAGTGAGTTCAGTGCTGACTCAGTTCTGTTGTAAAGATCATCAATTATTAAATGAGTTAATTTCATCTAAATCAGACAGTTTTGCAGAAAACAGTGATATTATCATCCAGTTCTGTTCAGCTGTCACCAAATGTTATCAGTGCAGTCAAATCAATAATGCTGTTGAATCTGGATTTTGTATCCAGATGGTTTAGTTACGACACCAACCAAACTGGGTCATACTAACCAGCAGGCTTGCCAAGTCTTCAAAACAAAACTTTACTTCAGTATTAGTATGTCAGCTCCCATTCACCCAGAAAAACAGGTAATACAGCAAAGGGGAAACTGCAGACAGATTAAAGAGAAGAGTGAAAATGCACTGCTTAAATCCTTTGTTTACTCAACAAGAAAGGGAAAGTTCACATTCCCCTAGAAATCTCATTCACTGTTTTACCTCTGGTGGCTTAAATAAGATTGCTCTTATGCCATATACTTAAAAGTAATTTAGCTCTGATAACTTCCTTAATTGTGAAGTTTTTAAAGTGTTATATTTCTTCTATCACAGGTTAATATATATTAGTAAACCCTTCACAGGTTGATTTCCCCCCTCCAAATAATAAAAAATCAGCATAGTCATATTGTTCCTACAAGCATGGTCTTTTTGGTGAAGCTGGTTGATAGGATAAGCTGATTTTTATTTTTGGAACACCGCTTTAACTAAGCTATCCAGACAGTTTCCTTTCCTCCTGTTGTGAAAGAGTTCACGAGGAGTTTCCTGTTAGGGAAATAAAAACACAGAATGTTTCCATTTGACAAGTTCAAGGGTCTAAAAACACATTTTTGTGTCAAGTGTTTTGTGTCAAATTGTGACTCGTGCCATGTATTATGTTCCTTAACTTGAAAATATTTATGGGCTGTTATGGATAGCCTACATATTTACATATTTCTTACATAAGACTCTTTTTTTTACAAATTAAAAGTAATTAAAGTAGCCTACATGATAGGCTATACAACTTTGCTGGTGAAATAATCATCACTGTAAAAAAAAAAAAAATCCAGGTCTCCAATTTAAAATTTTCTAGTGACTGGTCATCTAAATTTTTTAGTTGGCCAAATTGAATTTCTGTGAATTTCACAGAAATTCAATTTGGCTAACTGACAAATTATTATTTTGATTTAATTTATTGACTTTGTCTGGATAATATATGATCACCTACCTTATGGCGCCATCCATTGGTTGTAAAGGGCATCACAGAAACAGCTCTAAAGTAATTGAATACAGGCTAAACAGCAAGCCCTGGCCCATTCTCCTATGGTCAGGAGCAGGACCATGTTTCAGAACCACTGTTATAAAGTCGGTTAAAATGCATTCAGACAGGTTTCTTCTCAGGTTTCTTCTCATTCATCTCAGTACATGTGTTCCAATGTCAATTCACAAGAGGATCTACCATCGCGTGTGATGTGTGTTCTGAAGCACAGGCTGCATATGTTCAAAATCATGCATGAAAGTACACTGTGCAGTAGACTTCGAGACTAAATATGCATTTATAAGATCAAGGAAAAGACGGAATGGCATATGGGAATAGGTAAAAAGGGAAAATGACCAGAAGTGTGTTCCAAACTAGATACATTTTGTTGTAGCTTTGTTTGTAAATTACAAGTTTGGGCAATTCAGTTTGAATGTATCTTTGGCACTGAAATGAAAACTCATTGTTCCCCCCATTCCACAAGCCTGTGAAGGATTGTCCAGAGTGTTCTGGGGAAGATCTTTTCATTTCCCGAACAAACAAAGCCATGCAGGCAACTTTATCCAAGAAGATTATCCAGGTTTTGCTCCAAAGCAGGAAAGAATATAAGATTGAACATCCATTTCTAATAATAAGACATCTGTAGTCTACCTCCTTTACAACATTATTGTCATTTCCCCCCAGTGACATTAGACTATATTATTGATCAATGTTTGGCAGAAATTCTTTACATTATGGTTAGTTACACTAACATTAGTTAATGTTAGTTAATGCTTGAACTAATGTTAAAGGCCCACTGAAATACTTTGGAACGTGCCGCATTATTCATTGATGTAATTTCCCCTGAAACGCCTCCAGCTGTTAGCAGCTCCTCCCCTTTTTTGAAACAGCCAATAGCGTTTTGTTAATACGTACCACAGTTTGACTAGAGAGCCTTTCTGGGTGATAAAGCCTGTTTCTTTAGTTTAAACAACAACACGAGTGAAACAAATGTTTGTCAGTTTTATCCTGTTTAATCCAGTCATGCAGCAGAGTCTTTTGCCACTCAGTCCCAGCTGAGGGGGTGTGTTCCGGCGGGAAATTGACGTCAATGCATACCCTCTATTAGGAACGAGGACAACTAATAAATGACTAGAACAAAAGGTAACAATGAAAACTTTGACTGAGGGTATATATACGCAACAACGGTTTACTAAAAACTTTCGTGGACAGGCGACAACATTGTCAAACCGATCCCCGGTCACACGGATCCAAGAAAACGATTAAAAATGCTGGATTATACATGTCAGGCCAGTAGTTGAATTTTGTAATGAAAAACTATGCTCCTATAGACTCAACATGTAATAGAGAGGTGCAGGTATGACATCACTTTGTAGGCCAAAACGCATTTTAGCATTATTGCACTTCCGGTTCCATCGTCGAGTGTTTTTTTAATGGGTTTTGGGGTAAATGGCTGAAATAAGATGTAAAATAAGACACTTTCATGTTTTATTCTTAAAGCTGTTCCTTGTCTTGAAAAAGGCGGTTGCTAACAAGTGGCTAAATGGGACTACAGAGGCTGTCGAGGAGATTAAACGTCAACTGTAAACTTAGTCTGTTTTTAAAGCGTCATTATGCTCATAATTGTGCTCTTATAAACTGTTCTAACTTTCTGGGAAATGTTTTTAGATAAAAACTGAAAGAGTTGTCAGAAGCTTAGTGATGGTGACGTTGAAGTTGTGGGACCGGGGTGTGGTTCGTTTATTCAGAGCTTGTTTTTTGCGGTAATCCAAAAGCCTATGGGAAAATCCTATTGGGTTTTTGTTGAGGGAACCAGTGTGATGCTATATGCCGGTTGGCCTACAAACTTATGTCATACCTGCACCACTCTTTATGCATGCGCATGACGTCACCGTTTTCAGAAATTAGCATTTTTGTAGTTTACATAGAGACAATAATGGTATTGTTTTCAATGTTTTGTTAAAAACTTTTAAGTCTTCAAAATGAAACAGAATTGCAAGGTAGAAACCTTGAGCAGAACAACAAAAAATCTTGCTCATTTTGTTGTTGTATTACACTTGTTGTATGTAACTCCCCTATTCTTTGGCTGCAATTCAGCAAATTCCTCTTTCAGTCTTTCCAATTCAAATTATAGTTCAACAGTGTGAGTGTGAGTGTGAAGCCAGAAGAATTTAGATTATCTGTATTAAAGGTTGTCATGCCAACAGTAGCCACATTGAAAATACAGGGAGTGAGAGTCAGTTTTTATTGGCCTTGCCTACAGTGGTTTGAATGCTCACCAAAAGAAAGAAAAAAGCTTCTTTATCTATCTTATATATTTCAGTTGTTGAGGCATTTGAATAAACAAAATGGACAAGAAGATCCTGACTGCAAGTGTGTTTTTTTGTTTTTATCTTTTTTATTTATTTTAGCCAACATACTATACACATTGAGAATATTCTTGCTGGTAGTAAACATACATATGGGAACGTCAACTTACATATGGAAACGTATAAAACACTCAAATGTATCAAACACTCAAATAAAATGTTATACAGAAGATAGTTGCCATTACAGCATGCTTTTCATAATAATTTCATTACCAATATAGCAGCTGTTAATACCCGAGGGATTTTTAGGGATTGCTAACATGTGAAACATTTTAAGGAGTGTCAAGATTTATGAGCATTAAGCTATTATGTGTCAAAACTAATTTAGATTGCATGGCTAATATCCAGAACATCTAAGTCTATCCATAAAATGTTCTTAATGAAAAGCACAAGTGGGCCATGTCATCATGATTATAGCTTGACTTTGAATGTATACACATACTAATGTCTCAGTTTGTATTGCATAAGCATGCTGGAAATGTTAATGGACTCTGATGGTTTTGCTCCAAATGGCAATGTAAGTGAAGATATGTAAAAAATGTATTTTGTGTGAAGAGACTTAAAATGAGCTCATATAAAGTCGCTGGTCTCTCATTTGTTTATTTTTGTGAATGTATGTGTGTTTCTGTCTCATACCCTTGTCAGGTCACTTGGGTTCAGCACTTTCCCAATGAAGAGAAGTGCCCCTGATGGCTCATCCCTGACTAAAAAGAGGAAAGGCCGGTCCACGCGGTACTTTAGAGCCAGTGATTGGCCTTTGGCAGTGGGGGTGGAGCTGGCATACTCTGCACCCTCTGGAGCCGTTTCCATGACTACCTTATGATGGACGCCATTTAACTTAACAGGCTGACTGGTGATTTTGATTAGGTCTGTCGCTTCCAACCATTCAGACATACCTGAAAAAGGAAAATGATTGGTAACTATTTACAGTAACAATTTTATAAGAAAACAATAAACTGATTTAGCCAGCAAAAACTTTGGAATGGTGGTTTTTGTCTCACCCAGGTCAGAGAGGGAAGGCAACAGGTCTGCCCTGTAGCTGAGTTTGATAACAGGAAGTGTAAGCAGCACCTGCACTGCGTGGAGAGTATTGGAGAGGTCCTGGACAAATTCAGCTGTAAGTGCTTCCTCTATTAGAGTCAGATTCTGAGTCACGTCATCAGGCAAGAAGAAATACATGCTCACTCCGTCCTCCATAGGAACCTGGGCTATCTGTATGAGAGACAGAGATGATGAGCAAATACCAAATTATAGGTAGATATAAAACGTATTAAAAAAAAATACATATATAGATCCCATACATACTACATCATTACTAATGTTTAGGTCCATTGACCTTCCTTAGGCTTACAAAACATGCAAAAGTATCAGCAAACTTTAAAACAAATCATGGATTTCACCAATAAGAGTGGTTATGCTGTTTATAATGACAATGGCCACACGTCCAATTATATCCAATATAGAAATCAAAATTAGAAAAAAAAAAAGACTGTATATTTCTACAGTTGCAATGGTAACGGAAAACGTTTGCATGATGCTGCCTCTACACCACTGGGTGTCAGTGTAAGTCCATGATTTTTTTGAATACCCTGATTACTTGTGACAAAAACTTACTGAGTGCACCTCTAAACTTGGTATGAAGCCTACATCTGCTATATAACTCCTTTAGTTTTCTATTGATTAATGTCATGGAAATGACAAAGGAGATGATTCCGTCAAAACACACTATATTGCCCAAATTATTGGGACACCCCTCCAAATCATTGAATTCAGGTGTTCCAATCACTTCCATGGCCACATGTGTATGAAATCAAGCACCTAGGAATGCAGACTGCTTCTACAAACATTTGTGGAAAAAATGGGTCACTCTCAGGAGCTCAGTGAATTCAAGAATGGTACTGTGATAGGTTTCCACCTGTGCAATAAGTCCATTTGTGAAATTTCCTTGCTACAAAATATTCCACGGTCAACTGTTGATGGTATTATAACAAAGTGGAAGCAATTGGGAACAACAGCAATTCAGCTACAGTGGTAGGCTACGTACAATCACAAAGCAGGGTCAGAGCATGCTGAGGTGCACAGAAGTCACCAACTTTCTGCAGAGTAAATAGCTACAGACCTCCAAACTTTGTGTGGCCTTCAGATTAGTTCAATAAGTGCCTAGAGAGCTTCATGGTATGGGTTTTCATGGCTGAGCAGCTGCATCCAAGCCTTACATCACCAAGTGCAATGCAAAGCGTCAGCTTTAGTGTTGTGAAGCACACCGCGACTTGACTCTAGAGCAGTGGAGATGTGTTCTCTGGAGTGACAAATCACGTTTCTCTATCTGGCAGTCCGATGAACGAGTCTGGGTTTGGCAGTTGTCAGGAGAACGGTACTTGCCTGACTGCACTGTGCCAAGTTTAATGTTTGGTGGAGGGGGGATTATGGTGTGGGGTTGTTTTTCAGGTGTTGGGCTTGGCCCCTTAGTTCCAGTAAAGGAACTCTTAATGCTTCAGCATACAAGACATTTTGGACAATTTCATGCTCTCAACTTTGCGGGGACAGTTTGGGGATGGCCCCTTCCTTTTACAACAATGCAAGGTCCATGAAGACATGGATGAGCGAGTTTGGTGTGGAGAAATTGACTGGCCTGCACAGAGTCCTGCACCTCAACCCAATAAAACACCTTTGGGATGAATTAGAGCGGAGACTGCAAGCTTCTAGAATGGTAAAAAATTCCCATAAACACACTCCTAAACCTTATGGAAGCCTTACCAGAAAAGTTGAAGCTGTTATAGCTGTAAAGGGTGGGCCAACTCCATATTAAACCCTACGGATTAAGAATTGGATGACATTAAAGTTTATGTGCATGTAAAGGCAGGTGACCCAAAACTTTTGACAATATAGTGTATGTACTGCTGCCGCTCCGAAGAGTCATGAAACCATGTGTATGCTATGTGTGCATGGCCCTTTATTTTTATTTTTATAAAAAATGGGGCATATGCTTGGTCTTGACGGACTAGATCTGCCTTCGCAAGTAGTTTTAAGAATTTGTTATGGTTATGTTATTTGGGACCCACTTTAAGTGGCCTTAACTACTATGTACTTACTATGATTTTAATTAATAATTTAATGCAATGCACTTATTGTGCACATAAATGTTTTACATTGTACTTACATTTTAAAAATTACCTGCATATCATTTACATCTGTAATTAATTTCTGTAGTTACATTTAAAATTACACTGTTGTTGACACTTCCCTTACTCCTAATCCTACCCTTAAACTTACCCACACCTGTCCCTAACGTTACCCATATACCACCTCAATATCAACAAAAGTGTTGTGTATTACAATATGAACACAATAAATACATTGTACTTATTTTTGATTTAAGTATATAGTAGTTAAAGGGCACCTATTATGCCCCTTTTATGGTGTAATATAAGTCTCAGGTGTCACCAGAGTGTGCCTGTGAAGTTTCAGATCAAAATTCCTAACAGATCATTTAATATACCATTTTGAAAATGGCAATTTTGGGGTTGAAGAAAAATTTGCTGATCTGTGCGTGGTTCCTTTAATGCAAATGAGCTGCTGCTCCCCACCTGAGAGGGCGGAGCCTACACATCTCATTCACAGCAGTGAACACAGATTGAAAACTGAAACATGATATCTGTTTGTTTTAATGATCATCGCTATTGCAGACACGTTCATGTGACATTGCAGTTCTTCATCATCATGAAATATTATCATCTGCATGCGTTTTAACTTAAACTTAACTTAACTTAAACACACACACATGCTCCTGTCACATGTGCACAGAGCTGGATGTCAGCACATCCGTGAGTAGTCTATTAAACTAGACTAGTTCTCTATCAAACAACAGAAGATAAACAGAAATTCACTCACTGCTCTTGACTGACTGAACTTTAGTAGCTTTAATAAGAACACATTTCTTACTTGAATGCTGGTGTTAAAGGGGTGATGAATTGAGAATCCAACTTTCCCTTGAGCCTTTGATATATCAAAGTTCATCATGATATAAGAATATTCTGTTAGTTTCAGAGCTGTAAACGTCCTCGTTGGTCAAAGAAAAGCTTTTATAGACACACCAGGCCCAGAAAACGAGAGCTGGAATCCAATGATGTCATGGGAAGAAGAAACGCAACTCAACTGATGAATATGTATACGTGCTTCTGAAGCCCCGCCCACAGAGTCGAGGCGCCACAGGTTTACAGAGCAGTGATCAGGGCAAGCAAAGTAATATAGTGCTCTGTGCCAGGTTGTGGAAGAACACAGTCGCTGCATAAGCTTCCTTCAGATGCTACTATTAGGAATGAGTGGTTGAACTTTATTTTTTATTGAAGTTCCAGCTCACGTGGGGAAGACATGTATGTGCCCACATGAAAAAATACTATAGTATATTATAGTAAAATTACTCTAGTAAATACTATAGTGTTTTTGAACCATTCAAAAGTAAATATACTACAATAAATTAACAAAGTGTAGTAAATATTATAATATACTACAATTTACTGTAGTATATTTACTATAGTATGGTTAAAAAACACTATAGTATTTACTAGAATAATTTTACTATACTATAATATAACATAGTATTTTTTCATGTGGGTGTGTTCGTTTCATTTTACTGAGGAATTGTTTGTAAACAAGTCTCAGGTGCTGGATTTGCAGACACAGTGTTGTGCCTTCTATATTGGATTCGACAGGAATGGTGCAACAAACTTATGTGAGTAAAACGTCTTTTTTATATGTTATGGTCGGCAGGCCTATGAATCTCAAATAGTGAAATAATATTCCTTTCTTGATCTGGCGCGCACGTGTGTGTCTGTGTGTGTTTGTGCGTGTGGTCGGTGCTTATCGACCGATCGGGCGGGCCATGTAATACAGAAATAATATTCCAATCAATCTCGGGTGGATGAGAAATAAATCTTTGTGTTTGTTTGATAAAAGATGTTTACGAGCCCTGTGATCGAGAGAATCATTCGTTGCCGCTTTCAAAATGAACCCTCCTAATGTGAACTGAACTGACAGGGGAGCTGAAGCTCATTAAATATGCAAATCTTATCCAATCCTAGCCGTGGGCGTTTACTTCCAAGTCTACAGTGCGGCACGCCCATCGAAACACACAGTGCGACGTCACACTGCAGGAATCTTGAAACGGCTTGTTCTGAGACACTGCTTATGATTTATGGGGATTAAAAAAAAGAGTGGGTGGATTTTTACCATTATAGGGTGGTTGTGTACACACACTGCCAACACACATTTATGTTCAAACACCTTATAAAAGTGAATTTTGCATAACAGGTACCATTTAATGCCACTTAATATAAAGTGGGGCCGATGTATTTGTTTAAAACAAATGAATAAATAATCGCTGCCGTATGATCCCTCTTTTACGTTGAAACGAGCTGGTCTAACAAGGGAAATATAACATTCTAAACTAAAATTAAACACCTCTGATAGCCAACACGTTCAAGGATCAACAGAAATGTCTGTGACTGGCCACACTGCTCACCGCTGCAAAAACATGCTGAAAATAGAAACACTTGACATTCTCCAGAGCGCAAACACAAGAACACACTGAAGCGTTTGCCAGATCACGAGATGAGAGACAGCGTTAAATGACTATGTCTCCAAGCACATAACATTACAATAATAATGAAAGTACACAACTTACAAAGTGCAGACTTGTACCAGAATAATTTTTGCCATTGATAGTGCTGATGACGTGAAATTTTGACGTGTGATGTCTGCGCGAACAGGGTGTGTGTAGTTATGAAAAATACATATGTTGACAGGCAGGTAGGACATCGTATCATTGCATTCAGACTGAACATTTTTGGTCCTTAGACATCCACAGAAGATATATGTATATGTTTTAATATTTAAACCTTTTATTGATTTCTATCAGGATGTGAAGAGAGTTTTAACCAGTATTACAAAAAGTATTTATAAAAAATTGCCTACCCTTCCTTCAAGCAAGATACTAGCATGCTGTTGATAATATGAACTAACATTGTAATCTGAGTTTGCTATACATGCTGCTGCTGCTGCTGTACAAAAGTACCTAGAATTGCGGTAAGCTCCTTTGAAATGCAGTATGTGAATAAAAAAGTGAATGCCTATTAACGCCTTTATAAGTTCACCGCAATGCTTTTTCACTGTATCCTCACAGCAACTATACATTGTTGGCTTGCTGCTGCATAAATGCAATAATGCATATTCACTAGCTGCTAATATGCTTAGTAATTCACTCTAAGCATTAAACAGGACTGTTAACATGACGTATGATTTTAAATCTTGTGTATGGTTTCTTTATTAGGAATTAGGCAGAGCACGCAATATGCATAGTGACATAGCATAAGAAAGACCATTCACTTATCTTAGATGATGATTTTCAGAAGATTTCTGAAAGCACACTGCAACTGCTACAGCAAATGCTGACCAGTATTTGAAGGTTGAGCAGCAAGCCCATTGGCTACTGATATAGCAGGAACCAATCAGCTGTGCCCTATAGAGAATGATGTGATTTCAAGCAGATTGAGTTAAGGACCTATCAGCCTACGCCATCTAGAGTTTCATGACAGAACTTAGTAAATATATACAGTGAGGAAAATGAGTATTTGAACACCCTGTTATTTTGCAAGTTCTCCCACTTAGAAATCATGGAGGGGTCTAAAAATTGTCATCGTAGGTGCATGTCCACTGTGGGAGACATAATCTAAAAAAAAAAATCCAGAAATCTCAATGTATGATTTTTTAACTATTTATTTGTATGATACAGCTGCAAATAAGTATTTGAACACCTGAGAAAATCAATGTTAATATTTGGTACAGTAGCCTTTGTTTGCAATTACAGAGGTCAAACGTTTCCTGTAGTTTTTCACCAGGTTTGCACACACTGCAGGAGGGATTTTGGCCGACTCCTCCACACAGTTCTTCTCTAGATCAGTCAGGTTTCTGGCCTGTCGCTGAGAAACACGGAGTTTGAGCTCCCTCCAAAGACTCTCTATTGGGTTTAGGTCTGGAGACTGGCTAGGCTACGCCAGAACCTTGATATGCTTCTTACAGAGCCACTCCTTGGTTATCCTGGCTGTGAGCTTCGGATCATTGTCATGTTGGAAGACCCAGCCTCGACCCATCTTCAGTGCTCTAACTGAGGGAAGGAGGTTGTTCCCCAAAATCTTGCAATACATGGCCACGGTCATCCTCTCCTTAATACAGTGCATTCGACCTGTCCCATGTGTAGAAAAACACCCCCAAACCGCGATGCTACCACACCCATGTTCACAGTAGGGATGGTGTTCTTGGGATGGTACACATCATTCTTCTTCCTCCAAACACGTTTAGTGGAATTATGACCAAAAAGTTATATTTTGGTCTCATCTGACCACATGACTTTCTCCCATGACTCCTCTGAATCATCCAAATGGTCACTGGCAAACTTAAGACGGGCCTGGACATGTGTTGGTTTAAGCAGGGGAACCTTCCGGGCCATGCATGATTTCAAACCATGATGTCTTAGTGTATTACCAACAGTAACCTTGGAAACGGTGGTCCCAGCTCTTTTCAGGTCATTGACCAGCTCCTCCCGTGTAGTTCTGGGCTGATTTCTCACCTTTCTTATGACCATTGAGACCCCACGAGGTGAGATCTTACATGGAGCCCCAGTCCGAGGGAGATTGACAGTCATGTTTAGCTTCTTCCATTTTCTAATGATTGCTCCAACAGTGGACCTTTTTTCACCAAGCAGCTTGGAAATTTCCCCGTAGCCCTTTCCAGCCTTGTGGATGTGTACAATTTTGTCTCTAGTGTCTTTGGACAGCTCTTTGGTCTTGGCCATGTTAGTAGTTGGATTCTTACTGATTGTATGGGGTGGACAGGTGTCTTTATGCAGCTAATGACCTCAAACAGGTGCATCTAATTTAGGATAATAAATGAGGTGGAGGTGGACATTTTAAAGGCAGACTAACAGGTCTTTGAGGGTCAGAATTCTAGCCGATAGACACGTGTTCAAATATTTATTTGCAGCTGTATCAAACAAATAAATAGTAAAAAAATCATATATTGTGATTTCTGGATTTTTTTTTCTTATTTTCCTCACTGTATCATCAAAATTACTATGATTTGTGCTCTGTTATTGTGAGGAACAGACCAAATTTGAACTTTTTATCCACCAAAAACCCTAGCAGTACAATCATTTTTACTTTTCCACATGTTCAAAAGTGGCATGTTCAGAATGCAATTATGTGATGTTTGTGTGCAGTTGTATGGAATGTATGGAAACTTATTGTATAGGTTTTTCTACTTAATATGTTTGAGTAAACCGTGATATATCACCTTAAATTAATAAAAAGACAGTAAACACATTTATAATGTTACGAAATATTTCTAAAAAACTTTTCTATTCATCCAAGAAAAAATGTATCATGTTTCTCGCAAAAATATTAAGCAGAAAAAATGATTTTAACATTGATAATAGAGCAACAATTGATAATTAATATAATTAAATTATATTTTGTTATTTTGAGTTTGTGTTTGATAAAATAACTGTTGTGCTTAGATCCTGCTATTTTTTTCATCACCACTAGTACACACATAAAACGACAGGTATTGGTACCGTGCAGCCAAGGTCAGGGTCAATCCCCATTTTCACTGGGTAATTCTCCTGCTCCATCATAGGAATTAGAGTTGCCGCTCCTCCATCTCTTTGGAAGTTCTCCATCTTATTAGCGTTGCTAAACCTAGTTATCCATTTACCTGCAAAAAGAGTCAATACAAAGCACTCATATCACTGCTGGGAGAAAGACATAAATCTCCAAAACAGTTTGTCAAGATTATATTTCAATAACTTTTTAAATGTCACAGCAATGTCACAATAAAACAATAGCTCACAATAAAAAAGTGTATTTTTTCAGGTTGGTCAAGCTAATATGCATTGCACATTTTTTTTCAACTTTATTGTCATTACACAAGTACAGGTACGAGGCAACAAAATGCAGTTTAGGTCTAACCAGAAGTGCAATAGCAGCAAGTACAGGATATACAATGGGTGCATAAGTGCAGGATATTGATATGTGCTGAATATATATATACAGGTCCTTCTCAAAAAATAGCATATTGTGATAAAGTTAATTATTTTCCATAATGTAATGATAAAAATTAAACTTTCATTTATTTTAGATTCATTGCACACCAACTGAAATATTTCAGGTCTTTTATTGTTTTAATACTGATGATTTTGGCATACAGCTCATGAAAACCCAAAATTCCTATCTCAAAATATTAGCATATCATGAAAAGGTTTTCTAAACGAGCTATTAACCTAATCATCTGAATCAACTCATTAACTCTAAACACCTGCAAAAGATTCCTGAGGCTTTTAAAAATCCCAGCCTGGTTCATTACTCAAAACCGCAATCATGGGTAAGACTGACCTGACTGCTGTCCAGAAAGCCATCATTGACACCCTCAAGCGAGAGGGTAAGACACAGAAAGACATTTCTGAACAAATAGGCTGTTCCCAGAGTGCTGTATCAAGGCACCTCAGTGGGAAGTCTGTGGGAAGGAAAAAGTGTGGCAAAAACGCTGCACAACGAGAAGAGGTGACCGGACCCTGAGGAAGATTGTGGAGAAGGACCGATTCCAGACCTTGGGGGACCTGTGGAAGCAGTGGACTGAGTCTGGAGTAGAAACATCCAGAGCTGCCGTGCACAGGCGTGTGCAGGAAATGGGCTACAGGTGCCGCATTCCCAGGTCAAGCCACTTTTGAACCAGAAACAGCGGCAGAAGCGCCTGACCTGGGTTACAGAGAAGCAGCACTGGACTGTCGCTCAAATTTTGCATGTCATTCGAAATCAAGGTGCCAGACTCTGGAGGAAGACTGGGGAGAAGGAAATGCCAAAATGCCTGAAGTCCAGTATCAAGTACCCACAGTCAGTGATGGTCTGGGGTGCCATGTCAGCTGCTGGTGTTGGTCCACTGTGTTTTATCAAGGGCAGGGTCAATGCAGCTAGCTATCAGGAGATTTTGGAGCACTTCATGCTTCCATCTGTTTAAAAGCTTTATGGAGATGAAGATTTAGTTTTCAGCACGACCTGGCACCTGCTCACAGTGCCAAAACCACTGGTAAATGGTTTACTGACCTTGGTATTACTGTGCTCAATTGGCCTGCCAACTCTCCTGACCTGAACCCCATAGAGAATATGTGGGATATTGTGAAGAGAAAGTTGAGAGACGCAAGACCCAACACTCTGGATGAGCTTAAGGCCGCTATCGAAGCATCCTGGGCCTCCATAACACCTCAGCAGTGCTACAGGCTGATTGCCTCCATGCCACGCCGCATTGAAGCAGTCATTTCTGCAAAGGATTCCCCACCAAGTATTGAGTGCATAACTGAACATAATTATTTGAAGGTTTACTTTTTTTGTATTAAAAACACTTTTCTTTAATTGGTCGGATGAAATATGCTAATTTTTTGAGATAGGAAATTTGGGTTTTCATGAGCTGTATGCCAAAATCATCAGTATTAAAACAATAAAAGACCTGAAATATTTCAGTTGGTGTGCAATGAATCGAAAATATATGAAAGTTTAATTTTTATCATTACATTATGGAAAATAATGAACTTTATCACAATATGCTAATTTTTGAGAAGGACCTGTATATAGAAATGGCTATTACTATACTGAATTTTACAGGTTAGTATGTACTATGAATGTATATACAGATGGCTATTACTATAAACAGAATTTACAGATAGATGTATACAATGTTAGGCTAAGATGAGTATAGCAATGGACGATTTAGTGCAATGAGCATATTCCAGTTAAGTTATGGTAGTGCAAGATGCATATATAAACAGATGCATATTTTCATGCTTGCATTAATGTATCTGCTAAAGTACATACTCTATAAGACCTATCAAAGAGAAAGATAAATAATCAGAGCTCATTTACCCTTAAAGAAGGCTGCTCCCACAGGCAGCACAGCTGTGTTACGAGAAAAAGGGGAAGGAACAACTTGTTCCACTTTTCCGCCAGTCTGCTGTTTAAACCAATCATTAACAGTCTTGAGGTCCCGCGCTCCACCCGCAAGAGTTTGAGGCCGGACCCCATATTGCTTCTCTACACTGTTGAGGTATTCCAGCCTGAGACGAAGTTCTGAAACACACAGGGATGAATGAAAAAATGTACAGCCCTTCTCTCTCTCTTACACGACTTTAGGGGCCCATAAAAACAAAAATTTATATTACAAGAGTAAAGTTGTATTTTTTTGAGAATAGAGTCCATACTAAATAAATACTTTATTTATTGCTTTTTATCATTCTTACTTTATTCTCAAAATATTGCAAGTGTAATTTCATATTGCTAGACTTTAATTTCATATTTCTACGGCTTTGATCTAATAAACTATAATTACAACTTTAATCTCACAATTTACGTCTAAATTCTCTAAATATTATGACTTTAATCTTGTATCGTTAAGATGTAGTCCTCATATTGCTTTATTCTTGTATTTTTAACTTTGTTCTCAAAACATTATGACTTTATTCTTGTAATCTTAGATTATTTATTTTTGGCACTAAAATGCTGTCGTATACGCACAAAAACACCCATTTAAAAATGAAAAACACACACTTCTAGCTAAAAGGATCCTTTCCGCTGATTTGAAGCCCTTGGCAGATGCCCTGAGTGAAGAGAGAAGGTCTCTCAGCGTGTCATGGAGCTGACTGTCTTGCAGGGTGTGATAGCGGAGGGCCCTGTAAATCTGTTTCTCTGCCCGTTCGAAGCCCCTATGACAGATAACACCAAATTTAACATTGCTGATCTCAAGCCATAAAAATTGGGTGATTGGCCCTGCAGTAAAAAGATGCCCATCCATAGTGGAGCAGAGCCTCACCCATTGAAAGCTGTGTGAATGCTGCTGAGATACTCATGGGGGACAGGAAGACGCTGGCCTTGGTGTCACGCGCTGCCAGCTGGCGGAACAGGTTGTAGCCAAAATCAGAGGTTGCGGCAGCCAGCTTGGTGCGTGGCGTGGTAAAAAGGTCCACCACCTCTTCCTCGCCTTCAGGATCCGCTGTATCTGTCTGTAGCAGGAGTGGACGGTTGCAGGCAGTGGAATGGCAAAAGAAGAGAAAGTATCTGAGTACTTACCAACTGAGCATGTGAGAAGGAGAGAAGACTCCATAAACCAAACAGCAGGACTGCCTTCCTCATCCTGATAAATACAAAGATAGGAGGTGGAATCAGTGATGGCTATTCCATGTTTTGTGACAGATGGAAAACTTGCAGAATTTTTTGGTAATGCTAGTACAGGAACACAAGAAAAAACAATTAAATTGTTGCTTATAATCTGGGAAAGAAACTAAATTTAACATTAACCCATGACACCAAACTGTGTAGCAATACATTTAAAAAAAAAAACAGGATTAGATAGACTGATTTGTATTAAACAGAATGACAGAATAATAATAAATATCATCTGAAACTAAATACCATATAAATCTATTCAAAATAAATCTAACTTTATTCATAACATTTTTGGTCTAAATTATATTTTTTAATAATATATACAATGTTATATATAAATGATCTCCAAACATTTGCAATGAAAACTAAAAATATAATAAAAATATAAGTTAACACCAGCTTTTGCGTAACACTTTTAACTTCAGGCACAGGTTCAAGAATTGTTCCTGCAACAGATTCCAACCAGGCCTAAAACTTTCCCATGTTCCTTTCAGCACATCTGGTTGCCATTAAGCTTTCTTTCTGAGTTCTTGTTCATCAATGGAAAAAAATTCCTAACACTAATATTTTCGCATTCATCTAAATGGCTCCCTCACTGCATCTGCCACGCAGTTAAAGAGCTGAGCGTTACTCCATATCCACTGGATAAGTCTGAGAGCTTCACATTCCACACCTACAATCTGAAAAAGACACATTTGTGAAACTTTCCATGCAGTGAAAAACAAATAGTAATATGGGTTAAAAATTACCTTTATGGGGAGACCTTTAGGAGGAAAAATATGGAAATTAATAGCTATAGCAGTTTTTTTTTTACACTGGATTCCCATTTCTTATCCCCAAAAGCAAACCAGATGTTTTGTATATTACTTATAGCTACAATATGCTGAATTAACAAACAACCAGATCAGTCTTAATAAACAAGAGAAGAACTCTGCCGTAACAAAAACATTAATGCATTTTACAATTTATATGAAAGAACTGTTCTACGATTACAGCACGTATATTGATTTTTAAAAGGGTCTGACCTGTTTTTTACTTCACTGTCGTCTCGTGCAGATTCTCAGCTCACAGCTGTCTTCGCCAACTGTGCTCCAGCAGATGCATCAGCAGCGTTTTACTGAAGAATCCCGCCCTTTGCTGACGCTAGAAGGTGGTCTGTAGGTTCTGAGGAGATAGTGGTGAGGATCGACTCTAACCCTTTCCGTTCACTGGACGATTTGTTCGGATTCGTACATTGACCGCTCGTGACAGCGAAAAAAAATCAGTATTAGTGTTTGAACGTAAACAAGAACGCTAACTTCGTCTTCTTAATTAATCGTTAAATTCCCAAAAGAAACTTTTTTTTTCTTTTCTTGCGAATTAAATTTCTTCAGTACGTCAGATCATAATAAACTTTACAATAAAAAAAAATATCTCTCGTTTCGTTTATTTTTAATGTTTTGTTATAGCTGTTTAAAGAAATAGTAGCCTATTCTGGGAATGAGAAACATACTATTTGACCATATAAATAAGTTTCATTTTATAATACAATGTAAATGCCTACAATTATTTTGGCAATATTTTGATTTAGCTTCATAGCAATGTGAAATGTGACCCTGGACCACAAAACCAGTCATAAGGGTTTTTTTTTTTTTTTAATTGAGATTTATGCATCATCATGTTATATAAATAAGCTGCATAAATAAGCTTTCCATTGTTGTATGGTCTGTTATGATATGACAATATTTGGCCGAAATACAACTATTTGAAAATCTGGAATCTGAGGGTGCAAAAAAACAACAACAACAACAACAACAGAAACATTCTAAATATTCAGAAAAACGCCTTTAAAGTTGTCCAAATGAAGTCCTTAGCAATATGTGTGTGTGTATATATATATATATATATATATATATATATATATATATATATATATATATATATATATATATATAGAATGGGACATGATCTTTACTTAATATCCTAAGGATTTTTGGCATAAAAGAAAAATCTTTTTGAGCCATACAATGTATTGTTGGCTATTGCCACAATTATATTTGTGTGACTGGTTTTGTGGTCCAGGTCACATATGTGAAATATTTATCTGCACATGTTGTTTAATAATTAGAAGAAAAAAAAATTACTATTGGGTTATATCAGGTTTGAATGGTCAGGTGATGCATTTATTACACATGTCCCTAGAATATTTGATTCTGATTGGTCTATTGTGGCATTTAGTGGTAGCCTAACATATTTCTAAATAATGGTCATTTACCAGTGTCAGCACCCTATAAAATAATTTCAACTCAAAAAATTGTTTCATGTCCATATATTTATTTATTTGGCAAGTAGCCATGTAATAACTGAGAAAATGTAGTCAATCGATCATTATTGTCAAATGAACCCATGTTGCTCCTGATCACCGCCTGAGGTTATTTTGCAGTAGTGACCGACTACATTATCCCTTACATAACCCTTAGTCAGGGTAGATGCCATTGAACAGCCGCAATTTTCATTCATATAAAACTCAATATGGCATCCATCAATCATAGAGCAGGCCATGAACAGCAACCCCGTCGTTTCACATTACTGTGTGCAAAAGATGTACTGTAATATGGACAGATCCATCGTCTCCTTTTAGTTCCCATCCTCCATCTCCTGATGTCCAAGGAACTGCTGAGGAACTGTGTCCTTCCACATATTTAACATGTAACTTAGCATATTTTCCCTATGTGGACCGTCATTCAGTGTCCTGTCGCTCAGGGGCACTTCGCTTGGCTTCATGCTGCTTTCAGTTTCAGTTTTTGGGTCATCGCTTTGCTCCGTTGTCGCTCCAGGGTTAGGGTTAGTAACAATACCCAGGAAGAGAGGCGTGAAAGAGGCATCATCCACCAGTGCAAAGATAAACGGCATGTTGACTGCAAAAGTAGGAACGGTGCGTACTAGAGTGACAGCGGTCACGGCTGAAGCTTCGGCCCCTTCCTCGCTCAGCTCCATGCTTGAGGCATGTTGTACACCCGAAACCACTAATGCACCTGGTGCCATTCTGGATAAATCAGGCCCAGTAAACAGCATACCCAGACCTAAATGAAAGAGATGAGTGTGGGTGACAGTTCTGTTTTACTGAATTATTAACTCTCACTTCACAACAACATTGATCGACTTCATGTAGACCAAAGGACATCATCGCCTTATAAGGGCAGATTTTACCACATGATGGAATTCACAGCCAAAGTCAATCGAGAACATGTAGATTTAGCTCTTTTTTATCTTACCCATGCTTGTGAGTGCTTGCTGCAGATCCTGCTTGTACTCAAGTTTAAATTTGGGTAGTTTCACATGCATGGATTTCTCACTTTGAAACTGTTTATACAGGTCCGATATGTTGAGCTTGGCAGCCACTTCTGACAGATTTCCATGCACTGGCATTGGCATTACCACCAGAAGACTCATGTTTCCTTGAAAAGGAAACCTTGCAACCTAAAGGCAGTATGAATATCAAACCAAATCAAAATTCTCTATCTTACAGGCATTTGGCTAAACTTAAAACAAAAAATGACTAATTCCAATTATGAAACAAAATTACAAAACAGCTAGATTACCTGTGTTCCATCTTTTCTATCTACAAACATGCTGAGTGGATATTTGGATCCCATCATCATGTCCACTTTTACAGAAGTTTTTTTGTCAATGTAAAATATATCTTTTACAGTGAACTTGGAATCAAAGCGGGATTGCCACTCTCCTAAGAGAAAGGACATGATTATTTGCTTATTTTGAACATGAAGCTGAACATTTCTACTTACTTCTTTTTTTTTATTATAGGGTCAATTATTAATAAAAGTATCTTAAAATAAAAGGGGGGTCAAACATCTTTCAAATTGTCGGATATTGTTTCATTAGGCATTTAAAAACTTTTAAAAACTAAACATTTAATGACTGTAAAATGGTGAAAAGGTCAAATGTAATAACATATGTTACTTATGTAACCCGGTTCCTGGATGGGAAAAAGACGCTATGTCATTGCGCGGATGCTATGGGAACGCCTTCAGCATGAGCCGGAGTCTGAAGCACGTTTGCAATCGCTCCAATCCTATCAGATGATGAAGCATGGCACAAGAACATAAAAGCGCACCTACATCGTGAAATGCCCAGATTCTAATTGTGTGAATAAGCCACAAAGGCGTACTTGAAAAATGGCAACATGACGCAACGTCTCGTTCCCATCTCAGGAAATCTGGTTACATGCGTAACCCTGAAACATTCCCTTTCGATGCTGTGTCATTATTTTGACAATTTGGGAACATACATATATACCAGCGCTGCATGCAGGATGCAGGATGTCTGCATCACAGGTTGTAAAAAGTACACAAAAAGCAC
Source organism: Gobiocypris rarus (assembly GCA_023029165.1). NCBI lineage: Eukaryota > Metazoa > Chordata > Actinopteri > Cypriniformes > Gobionidae > Gobiocypris > Gobiocypris rarus. Next base: position 14,789,249 of record CM040930.1, on the reverse strand, counting down.
ATAACTGAAGTTACAGGAAGAATCAACCTGAAAGGACTTGAGATCCTGGGGTCGCATTCACATACACATTATATAACCTGATGTATGTATGAGGACCAGTCAAAGGCCACCTATTGCCAACACATTTGAGGCAGCCACACGAGTAGAATGGGCTCTGACTCCTAGAGGCGTCTTACCGCGTCTTACTTATAGGCTAGAGAAACTGCATCTGAAACCCAGTGTGATATAGACTCTTTGGTAGCAGCGGAAAGTAGGTTGCGCTTCCCAAAGCAAACAAACAGTTGATGAGTTTTACGCCACTGGTCTGAGCAGTTGACAAAAATAATAAGGGCATGGACTGGACATAATCTATTCAACCTCTCCTGTTCTGATGAGTCAAACAGTGGAGAGGAGAAGACTTGAAGAAACAATAGGATGAAATAGTGATGAAAGACATTTTAAATTATAGTCTGGCCTAGGGTACAATATCACCTTGACCAGCCCAGGGACAAAATCAAGACAAGAGGAGGCAACTGACAGGGTCTGCAAATCTAATACCCTCTAAGAGAAATTATAGCTACTACTAGAGCCACCTTAATGGCCAGAAGGTTCTCCGAGGCTGACAATAGAGAGATCCCATCTCTCTGGCACTGCACTGGAAGCAGGACATCCCCACAAAAGCCCCATCAATGTTACTGTGGCAAGTCAAAAATAGCAGCCACACACACCTTAGCAGGGAAGCAGGGGTCAGTCCTGCTGTGAGACGCTCTTGAAAAAACTCCAGTGCTGAACCAACTGGGTAGTCAACTGGGTTAAGATGATGCTCTTTTCATCACACCATGATGAAAGGAGATGCCATTTAAGAACATTAATTATCACAGTAGAGAGAGCCTTAGCATTAAGAATGGTATCAACCACTTCAGAAGAGACCAGAATCTATAAGCTGGAACCCTTCAGGGGCCAGACTCACAGCTTCTAAATCTTTGGCCGGGGGAGAAAAAGATTGTCCACCAAACCTGGGACAGAAAATCCCTCCTGGTCTAAATCTCCCAAGGAGAGCCTTCCAAGAGAGACACTAAACGAATGGGGCTACTAGTAGAAGGCATACCCTGTCCAAATGGACCTTCGCCAGAACTCTCAAGAGCAGAGCGATCCCAGGCATCAGCCCCTGCCATGTCAAGATGTCTACTTCCAAAATGCCCTGGAATATAGACTGCCCCAAGTGAGAGCAGTTTGTTCTTGGTCCAGAGCAGGAACTGCTGCATCACTCTGAACAGGGGCCAACAGGACCAAAACATGGTTGTCCCTCAGATATAGGATAAAGTCTTTCTATTGCTAGAAATATAGCCCTCATCTTCCAGACAATTAAATGCCATATGAGATTACTGCCCTCCCAGAGACCCTGAGCTGGATGGCCATCCAAGACGGCACCCCTGCAAAAGAGGCATCCACTGTAATAATCCTACGACGGTTCACAGATGGTCAGGAGAGTGAAATCTCTGCACTCGAGTCACCCACGGGAAAAAAGTCAGACGGGAGTGGAACTGAATCTCGCCATTGTCCATGTTTGCAGATAGTGGGAAATATCATTCACAGATGGCTCCTGAACTGTTTCATTAATTTCATTAATTGGTCTCTGTCTGGATTGGAAGGATTCGCTGAGAAAGCTTCCAGATCCAAAATGAGACACAGAGATGGGAGAAAGAGCTAGATTAACAGGAACACCCATCTCAAGCTCAGCTGCTGTGCCACCTCGGCAAAAGTGGAACCCGAACCATGGGACGCTGATGTCTGACTCTCTTGACGTAGATGACCTTTTATGGTCTTGTCAACGCACTACGCTTTCTCACTTGACCTCCATCAGCCAATAGGATTGGAGTAATTTCACACTTGCTTCAGACTTATAGCGTCAATGCAATTAAAAAATATTTTTAAAAGTATTATTTTAAAAGTACTCTTTAATACAAACATTAAATACATATACATTTAGGGAGTAATAATAATAAAAAATAAATTATAATTTTCTATAAGGTAACTTTTCAACATTTAAATGCAGACCAACCTTTAAAATGAATGGCGTTAATCAACATTAGAGCAACATTAGGCGGAAGACCGGACATAAAGTTGGTTATGTGACCTTTGGTGGCTTCCTCCACCCAACGATTGACCTCTTCAATGGAGGTCAAATGTGCAGGTTCGGATTTGTACAGGTTCAAAGCTCTGTCCACAAAGTCCTGGTTCACCCTAAAACCTTCTCAAAGACAAAGGTAACTACAAAATCTTCAAAAAGCACAAGTAACCTCAACAAAACATGTATTACATACGTCAGAAAATGTTTCTGAACCTCGAGCTCAAAATAATTTTCCAGTGATGTCAGGTTTAGCCTGAAAAACCAAATGCCGTTAGTTTGTCACCTGGTATGAGGTAGAGACGAGATGCTATCTTGACAGCCTTGGCAGTTAGTTGTTCTTGGAGACAGCTCAAGGTTTCATGATAATTCGGCAGCTCTTTTGCCTGAAGGATTTCCAACAACTTCTCTTCTGTCTTGTTCCTTGCACCTAATGATTTAAAGGGAATATAGACACGCACATAAAAACAACATCACGTGTACAGTATAAACTCACCCGTTTGCATGGTTTGCAATGATCTCTTGTGTTTGTGTATGCTCACCTAAAGCAAGCTCAGCAAGTGCAAGAGAAACACTCAGAGGTGATATGATTATGTTCGGTTGCTCAGACCCAGGGTGTAGTTTTTCTAATAGTGCCAATCCTAGTTTAGCCACTGCTCCACCAACTGCTCGCTGAGCCTCCAGGCTGAAGACATCATTGCAGTTCCCTTTGCCATCATCTGTTTCATTAGAAGCCTGAAGGGCCAGAAAATATTGTAAAAAGACTGCTTTTTAGTGGCATTTTGATGAGCAAGATTTGGCGAAAAATTTAATATCCCAGAGTTTCTTACCACCAGTCCAGACCTAAAGAAACAGAGCAATAAAAGCACTAAAAGGCAGTGCTTCATGTTCTTACTTTTGGCCTGTAAAACATAAAAAAGATCAAATAATATTATCTTCAGATGTTTTTACACCACAATTATTAGCAACATCGTTGTATGTGATTTCAGCTATACACAAAATATCCAGGGACAGCCAAATGTGTACAAAGGTAAAGAACTTCCATGTAATGTAACAGTAAACTTTTACAAACTGTATGTTAAAGACTTGAAAAAGGTTTAAAGAACTAAATGACAACGGTATACCATGACTGTCTATTGTGATGTAGTAACATTACGCATTGTGTATATTTAGTCATTTCTTGTATATTTACACATTAATTGTTATTTAGGTTTTAGACAAGTACTGCAACATGAATAAATGTGGATGCATTGTGGATCATTGTTACCATTTTTGAATTTGCATGCCGAGTGTTAGTGCTTGCTTGACAACCCGAAAAAATAAGTTTCTCAAAGACAAAGCTCACATAGCACATCACAGTGAATGATAAAAGGCCCAAGCCAGCAGTGATTTAACCGGGAGGAAAAATGAGGAAAAAAATTAAAAAATCAAATTATTTACTGCAGTCTACTAAATGTTTAATAATATAATGTTTTATAATATAAAATAATGCTATAGAATTTCAATAGCCTAAAAGATAATATTTTCAGTTTGCTTGAAAAATTTAGGATTAAAGTGTCCTGAAAATGTTTTATGTGGCAGGACTGTATATCTTCATAAAATAAAAAGATGTTTTCAAAAATATTTGCATGTCATAAAAATCCTATGATTACACATGCTATGGCTTATAATGTTAATTTCAAACTTTTGTTGACACTTTTATGTAAATTATGATTTTAAAATTAAGTAATAGAGATAGTTTAGCAAAATGTACTATGCAAAAACAGATTTCCACATTCCCCATAGCTGTTGACTGTCCCAGCCTAGAAATGCATGCCTGTGTTTCAAACGATTTATGAGTAAGCCGCAGATTACTAAATGCTAAATTTAAGCAACTGACAACGTGTTTAAAAAGTCTATATAAACTTACCAAAATTTTGACAGGAAAGTGGCGATAAATACAGGGAGAGTGAATGATGTAGATCCGTAACAGAGGACTGGAGTAGAATGCTCTCAGACACTGCGCTGCTGGTTAATGTTTCATCATCCACTGACTTCTGTCACCATTTAGTTTTAAATGTAAATATTAATATATGTGATCCTGGGTCAAGGAGCTCACCAAATCACCACCAAAATAGATATTATTGAGTTTATGACAGAAATCCAAAACTGTAATATCACACGAAAAACAAAGTGCAAACAATAATTCAGTTGTTTGTTTAATGAGGTCGCATCCAAGGACATAAGCAATGTTAAAATTCATTCTGTTTTCAATTATCAACCAAACAAAAAGTATTGCACTGAATTACTTGTTAATTCCCTGACCATGAACAATGAAGAAACAAACAACAATTATTTCACTATCAAATTTATATAAATAGATTATCTCTAACTAAATGTTATAATCATTTGTGTGATTATACGTATCTAATACTTTGAAGATACAAAACATTTATTGCAAAGTTTGTTATTAAATTCTATCACAATTGAACTACTAGAATTTGTAATGTTTGCAAGTAGTTTCAAAAGCCTCAAATGGACTTTTATTTGTCCAGTGTACCCTGTACTGTTCCAACTGTCCACCTACACAAAACCTTGAATTCTCACTCCCGCCCGTTAGACTCATTGCCCACCATACTAATCTAGAACAAGGTCTCAACCTGCAAAAAGTCATTAATGGTTATTAAATAGTTCTTAACTTTTTGATCAAACAACTAATACGTTCTTGAAATTATCACAAATAAATTACTGTACTATTTAAAATATATAATATTATAGAAAATAAATAAGAGAATCCAAATGATCTGTCATTAATGCTTATATAAACAATGTTCATCAACAGGTCACTTTCAGCACCCAACATACAACAGTAGTGTAACTAATGCCCAATAGTGCAAACTCCCAATACCTGCATGTGATTTTAGCTATGCTTTAGAATAGTTAAACATGGTCATTGAAAATGTTATGCACTACGTAAGAGTCTAGATGGCACCAAAGCTAAACAAATAGATGTCTGAAGATGTAAACCCAGGCAGACTGACCCTGTCTGCATATGGGTCTCTTAAAGGAACACTCCACCGTTTTTAGGAATAGGGCTTATTCAACATCTTCCCAGCATTTAGATATGTGGGCAAATGCATTTTTGTCTCTGCATGCATTGTTTTAGTTTGGCAGGGTCGCCGCTAGCTTAGCTTAGCATAATGAATGGAATCCTATGTTGCCAGCTAGCATGTCCCGAGTAAAAGTGATCACAAAAAAAAACGCAGAAGCACTGCTACGTGGGCGCAGATATATCACGCAACACATGAAATCCCAACACGATCTCATGACAATGCGTATAAATAGTACGAGTGTGCAATCTCGTAGAATGTATACGCCAAAACTCATTTTGGCGTGCGTATGGTACGCCGTTTTTGGCGTGCATATGATCGCACTTTATGGCGTGTATATGACACGCTTTTGGGTAGGGTGAGGGTGGGGTGTGGGGGTTCGTACATATAATACGCCAGAAAGTGCGTATCATATGCACGCCAAAAAAGTTTTGGCGTAAACATTCTACGAGATTGCACACTCGTACTATTGATAAGCGTTTTCGTGAGATCGGGCTCGAAATCCCCAAACTTCCGTCAACATACCGGCGTATGTTGTGCATGTGTTGCGTGATATCTCTGCGCCCAAGTAGAAGTGCTTCGTCTGTGCTTCCCCATAATATAGTCCCAAGTTAATATCTGCCTAGGAAATCGGCTAGACTTAATCTGCATCGCTATTTGTATTCGTTGCAGTCCACAAGAAGTTTTTATTTGGGACATGCTAACTGGCAACAAAGGATTCCATTCATTATGCTAAGCTAAGCTCTTTAAGCGAAGCGTTCTTTAGTTTCCCAGCATCTTCTGCATATTTGAACTCTTTCCAGGAGTAATTGTATGATTTTGAGATCCTTTTTTACACAGAGGGACTCATATTACAAAAAGGTGAAAACATTCACATCATGGTCAGAAAGGCAACACGTATTTATTACAGGATAATCAAAGTTTGTTGTTCTGGGAAATGTAAATACCTTACGGCAGTACTGAAAAAATAGGATTTTTAAAGAAAATAGGAACAATTTCCATCAATCATCTAACATTTTGCAACCTCTGGCTTTTAATGTGTTTTGCCTTGAACATCAGTCAATGTTTACAATGCACAGTAATTTTTTTTTTTTTTTTTTTATTATTAACATTTTGCAGATTCTGCAATGGTAAACTTTTGGCCTGTAGTGTACATATATTTAATGTTGTTTTTCAAATTTCTCAAAAAATAACAAGTGGTTTATTTTTCATTCTCAAGACACATTACAGAAAGTATTAAAAAATCATAAAAATGCATTTTATTGAATCATTCTGAACTTGCAAAAAATGCTTTTGAATTCAATCAATAACTTATGGATCATGATTGAAAATAAAATCTGATCTATTATTGCAAGATTAGTGCAATTTTAGAACCAGGCCTGCTGTAAATTCTTTAAAACCTTCAAACTCTAGATTCTCTACAGGGAACGTTCTCAAAACTTTAGCTAATGTTGTGGCAAGGTTCTCTCAACATTCTGAACAAACTTTCTTACATTAAGGTAAAAAATAAAATAAATAAAAAACATTCTCAATGTTCTCTTCTCAAAATGTCATTGTTCTTGGAACATTTTTACCTGAAACATTAATATGTTCACCTGACAATTTAATTGTTAATTGTTGTCAATGGGAACATTAGCAAAACATTCTTAGAAATGTTTTTTTCTACTTTAAAAATGATGCTTATTGGTTACATATTTCAGTTTTAACTATCAGTTCAATTTAATTCCAATACTGGAAATAAATTCCAGATTTGACAACCAATTCTACATTCTGAATTAATACATTTGAATCCAGTTAGAACTGAATAAGAGTATAAAACTATTCTGCATTGTACAAATTCCGGTGAACAAGAATGACCAAACAATTGTTCCACCGAGCTGTGCAACACTATCCGAAAATATTTGGTTTAGTGTTCCTTTGACATTCTGGTGTACTTTGTATTGTCTTTGTTTTGTCTGGTAAATATTTCACAATTCCATGCTGTAAATCTATAAAACATGAAGATGCCCTTGCATGCATTTGTGACCAATGGGGAATAAATCAAATATGTCCAAAGTCGAGTTTGATTCATCACTTTAACTTTCTTTTATTACAATTAGGCTGTATCATAAATAAACAGTCTCTTTATGAGTGCTCTGATCAATCTTGTTATTGAAGTTTCATTTAAGTTTGTTGTTTTAACAGTCTAGCAGTTGCAAAAAGTTCACCTGGAACTCAAAACTTAGGTTCATCACGATTTCCCACAGCTCACTGACCTAAGGAAACCTCATCCTCTCCCTCTCACAGAGAACTATTGTCAGTCTCTCAGCAGGTCTCTGAGTCTGACTCCCCGCTGGCTCTGTGTAGAACTTCAGCTAAGGCAGCAGTGTACCCTCTGTTTATCTCTCTGTCATTCAACTCTACTCAGACAAGAGCACATCTTTGTCTTCTCCTTGCTCTCCCCCATCCAATATCACCTTCCTAGTTCATTTAGGCAGTGGTCCCTTGCTTTCAAAGACCTTTGTGAAAACTATCAATCATGAATTTCAGGATTTGTGAACAGTAAAGGAGATGTCAAAGAGAGAAGTGCTTAAACAATGCTTCTGTGAGCAGATATCTATTAGAACCAGAGATTTGTTGTGAAGACATAAAAAATCTTTATTTGATTTGACATAATGTTCTTAATTAAAGTTATTATAACCAAGAAAACAACATGAATCCGATCTATCGAATTCTGTCAGTGCTTGCGAAAGTAAATCAAAATAACTTGACATTCAAACATACGTGTCAACAATGTTTTAAAAAATGTAATTAACATAGATCTTAAAGGGATAGTTCACCCAAAAATAAAACATTCTGTCATGAATTACTCACCCTCATGTCATTCCAAACCCGTAAGACCTTCGTTCATCTTAGGAACACAAATTAAGATATTTTTGATGAAATCTGAGTATTATATTTGTACGAATTAGGCAGACGAAATGAGAGTGAACCCAGCTGGCTTTTTAACGCTGAGTCACTGTTGAATCATAGTCAGGTAAACCATAATAATCGGTGGATAACCGTTGAATTTTGTTTAGATTTTGCAAATCTTTTCAACCATCCATCCATCCATCCATCCATCCATCTAGCCTTTCAACAAAATGTTTATGGTTGTAGTCATGGTTGTAAAAATAATATTGTTTTGACGTATGTTGACCTCGGGACCGGAGTCTGCGCAGTAGTGACCTCGGGACCGGAGTCTGCGCAGTAGTGACCTCGGGACCGGAGTCAGCGCAGTAGTGACCTAGGGGCCGGAGTCTGCGCAGTAGTGACCTCAGGACCGGAGTCTGCGCAGTAGTGACCTCGGGACCGGAGTCTGCGCAGTAGTGTCCTCGGGACCAGAGTCTGCGCAGTAGTGACCTCGGGACCGGAGTCTGCGCAGTAGTGACCTCGGGACCGGAGTCAGCGCAGTAGTGACCTAGGGGCCGAGTCTGCGCAGTAGTGACCTCGGGACCGGAGTCAGCGCAGTAGTGACCTCAGGACCGGAGTCAGTGCAGTAGTGACCTCGGGACCGGAGTCTGCGCGGTAGTGACCTCGGGACCGGAGTTTGCGCAGTAGTGACCTCGGGACCGGAGTCTGCGCAGTAGTGACCTCGGGACCGAGTCTGCGCAGTAGTGACCTCGGGACCGGAGTCAGCGCAGTAGTGACCTCAGGACCGGAGTTTGCGCAGTAGTGACCTCAGGACCGGAGTCTGCGCGGTAGTGACCTCAGGACCGAGTCTGCGCAGTAGTGACCTCAGGACCGAGTCAGTGCAGTAGTGACCTCAGGACCGGAGTCTGCGCAGTAGTGACCTCGGGACCGGAGTTTGCGCAGTAGTGACCTCGGGACCGGAGTCTGCGCAGTAGTGACCTCGGGACCGGAGTCTGCGCAGTAGTGACCTCGGGACCGAGTCAGCGCAGTAGTGACCTCAGGACCGGAGTTTGCGCAGTAGTGACCTCAGGACCGGGTCTGCGCAGTAGTGACCTCAGGACCGGAGTCTGCGCGGTAGTGACCTCGGGACGGAGTCTGCGCAGTAGTGACCTCGGGACCGGAGTCTGCGCAGTAGTGTCCTCGGGACCAGAGTCTGCGCAGTAGTGACCTCGGGACCGGAGTCTGCGCAGTAGTGACCTCGGGACCGGAGTCAGCGCAGTAGTGACCTCAGGACCGAGTCAGTGCAGTAGTGACCTCAGGACCGGTCTGCGCAGAAGTGACCTCGGGAACGGAGTTTGCGCAGAAGTGACCTCTGGACCGGAGTTTGAGCAGAAGTGACCTCGGGACACGGAGTCTGTGCCGCAGTAGTGACCTCGGGACCGAGTCAGCGCAGTAGTGACCTCAGGACCGGAGTTTGCGCAGTAGTGACCTCTGGACCGGAGTCTGCGCAGTAGTGACCTCAGGACCGGAGTCTGCGCAGTAGTGACCTCTGGAACGGAGTCTGCGCAGTAGTGACCTCGGGACCGAGTCTGCGCAGTAGTGTCCTCGGGACCAGAGTCTGCGCAGTAGTGACCTCGGGACCGGAGTCTGCGCAGTAGTGACCTCGGGACCGGAGTCAGCGCAGTAGTGACCTCAGGACCGGAGTCTGCGCAGTAGTGACCTCAGGACCGGAGTCTGCGCAGTAGTGACCTCAGGACCGGAGTCTGCGCAGTAGTGACCTCAGGACCGGAGTCTGCGCAGTAGTGACCTCGGGACCGGGTCTGCGCAGTAGTGTCCTCGGGACCAGAGTCTGCGGTAGTGACCTCGGGACCGGAGTCTGCGCAGTAGTGACCTCGGGACCGAGTCAGCGCAGTAGTGACCTCAGGACCGGAGTCTGCGCAGTAGTGACCTCAGGACCGGAGTCAGCACAGAAGTGACCTCAGGACCGGAGTCTGCGCAGTAGTGACCTCGGGACCGGAGTCTGCGCAGTAGTGACCTCGGGACCGGAGTCTGCGCAGTATTGACCTCAGGACTGGAGTCTGCGCAGTAGAGAGCAGGAAGTAGAGCCGCAATAAGCCCGCCCACACTCTCGCAGATGCAGAACAATTCATTATGTCGGTGTGAAATAAACAGTTATGGAAATGTAGAAATTAAAGCTAAAGCTCCAATCTCCTCCCAAAAATCCCAAGAAAAGTCTGTTGGGGCTTCAGTGACGACTTCACTCAGAGAAGCCGTGACCTCACACCCTCCGTTTTCTTTTAGCATCAAATAACTAACTAAAACCAAACTTAAAAAATCAACACTTGAAATGAAATCAGCGTGATAAAAACCAACCATAGAAACCAAATTTGCGCACAAAAATTATTCTTGTCACTTCATAAAATTAAGGTTGAACAACTGTACCATGGACCATTTTAACGATGTCTTTTCTTGAAAGTAGTAATAACCTGCAGTCTATGTGGGGTCAGAAAACTCTCGGATTTCATCAAAAATATCTTAATTTGTGTTCTGAAGATTGTTGCTGGACGAAAGATAAGAAGCTACTGCCATCATAGCTTTAAATGCATTTGCATAGGCTACTGCAAGTCTTTTTTTCTTTCTTTCTTTCTTTTTTAGTTTGGTTTAAAATGTGTTTGTTTTTTTACGCTGACCCTGAAAGTCATTGAATAAATTATAGAACTTGATTGATGGTTAAGACAATTCCTTATTAAATCGTTTGTCAGTGGTCTATATGAATAAACTAGACATGGCCTACACATGCTATTGATTGAAAATACACTTGACTAACAAGTAGACTAAGGTATGTTAGCGAAACTTTGGTGATGAAATTCAAAGGTTAATATTTAAAAATTGAGAACGGCAAGGCACTCGCACGTGCTTAATTATGCGCTCCAATGTGTGTGTGTGTGTGTGTGTGTGAGAGAGAGAGAGAGAGAAAGACAGAGAGAAAGAGAGAGAGCGCGCGCGAGCCCATTCACTGTCCACAGATCAGTACACGGAAGTTTCTTTGTAAAGTTATCCTAAGCCGATAATGATGGCTTCACATATACTGAAACGTATATGGAGGATAAAAAATGGACTGATTCTCTTTTGCACCCCATTTCTTCTCCTTCCTTTGCCACTTATCATTGGAACAAAGGTGAGTCTAATTTTATTATGCATGTAAAATGTTTTAAATAGGCAATAATGTGCTTAACTGAAAAGCTGAATATGTGTCGTGTTGTTCACACTGGCCAGTGTGATTTGATTAGACGGTCAAGTGTGTCTACATGCCAAAGAGAGTCAAGAAAGTCTCAAAGTTGGACTTTTGTATACATCTTTCGAGGTTCTTTCAGTCGGATTTCTCTGTGCCTTGGTTAGCAAGGGTACGAGACCATGCGTAACACTGGGGGCGACACATTCCTTCACCACAAACACACAATGCCCTATATTTGTCTTAACCCTTTACTGTCAAGAAGGTGTTTTTTTTTAAGCTACCTAATAATTATTAGTAAATTGATAAGTTACGTTATGATTAATTCTACATTCTACAATCTTATAAACAAAATGTTAGACCAACCTTATTCAGTTACTTCATTAACATTTATTTATTTATTTAATACAAAATCAATTAAAACAACAACAACCACAACAAAAAATAATAAGTGGCTGAATAAGTTATTATTCACAGCAGCAGCATGCAGGTGCAGGTCATACGTCACATCATAGTCTCATCTCAGTAGCACTGTTTCATAATTAGATAATGTGCAATATGTTAAAATCTTTATGGCATTATTTTGACACATGTCTGATTGTTATCAGATCTTTTTGCTGTGTTGTGATTTAGAGTGTTTTTGAGTGACTGACTAACAAAAGGAACTTTGCACCTCAGGCCCTTCTTAAGTCAAAGCATATAGGCTAGCATCCAAGTACGTCTAGAATTGGATAAAACAAAACTTGCCAACAGCTACACATCACAACTTTGTTACCTAGATGAAAAGTTCACCGGTATTTTGAGAAGCTCCTTATTCCAAGTTTTTCTTATACTATTGACCCCCAAATATAATGATCCCATTTTGAAGGACTATTTAAATATGAATAAACTCATCTAGATACAGTAGTGGACAAAAGTGATGCCTTATAGGAACATCGACATGATCACCCTTTATTCAAATATTATTACAAAATTGTTAAAGATTTTGTAAACGTATTGTTTTGGTGCGCTTGGAGTCAATTGTTTTATTTGTAATAACACAATGAAACAACAATTATGAACACATGCAAAATAATCTCAGGTTAAGTAACCCTGATGTAAACCCTGACTGTAACCCTGTTCCCTGAAAAAGCGGGAATGGGATGCTGGTCTGAGTTTAAGCGGTATGGGAACACTGTGTGTGACCTGTTGTGAAGAATGTGTGCAAACACGTCTATGAAATTGGCCTTGGACTTGAATCTCTGACGGAAAAGTCACTTGAATGCGAGTTCATCAGAGGCTACAAAGACATTTAAAGAGCACCTATTATGGCATTTAAAATGTTCCAAATATTGTTTTAGAAGTCCCCAACAACAGTTTTGCAATATCCTGCTCCAGTCGTGGTGTTTGCGATTGAGTTTGTTGATCATTTGCATCTCCAGACGTTTCCCCTTCATATTCAGGCTCGAATTGATAGGGTAAATGTAATGTAGTTCTTTGTTGAGGGCAGGAAGAAGACACAGGGTCGGCCTGACTGGGACTTACACACTTTTATTTTCTCACGCACACAGACGCTCTCTGGCGTATACACTCAAAATCCACGATATGGGTCGCCCGTTTCACACCGGCACACCGTAGTGGCTCGTGCACTCAAGTTCCACGATATGGGTCGCCCGTTCAGCTCTCAGCAATATAGCAGTATCTCTCGTTCACTCTCAGCCGCGTGCGTGTAGTCCCAGTCCAATTCTCTCTCTCCGGTCCTCATCTCCTGCGTGGCTTATAACCTGTCTCTCCACGCCAATTACTGAAACAAGAAACAGGTGTTCATCGTTTGCCTCTGATTCACTTACGTGCCGCTCGGCCTCTGACTCTCTCCCGTCACAGACCTCGCTAAACCACGCCCCTCGCCACATACCCCACCGCCCGACTCAGGCCGGGAGCCATCCGGCCTGCAGCCTCCCCATTTCTGGAAAGGAAGTCAGCCACAACCATCTGCGCCCCCGGCCTGTGGACCACCTTGAACTTAAATGGCTGTAAAGCTAGATACCAGCGGGTGATCCGCGTTGGTATCCTTCATCTTGATGGAGCCACTGCAGAGGCGTGGTCCGAACAGAGGGTGAACTCCCTCCCAGGAGATAGTAACGGAGGGTAAGAACGGCCCACCGGATTGCCAAACACTCCTTTTTCGATGGTGCTGTACATCGTCTCTCTCTTTGAGAGCTTGCGACTGATGTACAGCACCGGCCGCTCCTCCCCCTCCCTCTCCTGTGTCAGGACTGCCCCCAGCCCCCTGTCCGACGCGTCAGTCTGCAACATAAGCGGGAGAGAAAAATCAGGCGATTGTAAGAGCGGCCCGCCACATAGAGCAGCCTTCACCTGGGTAAAAGCCTGCTGGCACAGCTCTGACCACTGGATCGGATCTGGCGCTTCCTTTTTAGTGAGGTCAGTCAGTGGGCTAGTGAGTTCCGAATAATTAGGCACAAACCTTCTATAGTATCCCGCTAGCCCAAGGAACTGCCTCACCTCCTTTTTGGTCTTGGGTCTCGGGCAGGCTGCAACTGCTGCTGTTTTATCAATTTGAGGACGCACCTGCCCATGACCCAAGTGGAAACCCAGATACCTGACCTCCACGCGCCCAATCGCACACTTCTTGGGTTGGCTGTCAGCCCGGCCAGTCTCAGCGATCCCAGGACAGCCCGCACATGCTCCATATGCCGCTGCCAATCATTACTATAGATGACAATATCATCCAAGTAGGCAGCGGCATATGCAGCATGCGGCCGAAGAATTCTATCCATGAGACGCTGAAGCGTGGCGGGCCCCAAACAACCCGAAAGGAAGGGTGATAAATTGGTGTAATCCAAGCGGCGTCGTAAAGGCTGTTTTCTTTAGATAAAGGCGTTAAGGATCTGCCAATATCCCTTTGTTAAATCCAGCGCCGAGTAAAACCGAGCCGTGCCCAGCCGATCGAGCAACTCATCAACCCTTGGCATTGGATATGCGTCGAATTTCGACACAGCATTCACCTTGCGATAATCCACACAGAACCGGATTGAGCCGCTTTAGGGACTAAAACTATCGGGCTGGCCCAGTCACTGTAGGATTCTTCTATCACTCCCATATCCAGCATTGCCTCTAACTCATCCTGAACCACTTTTTTCTTGTGTTCTGGTAATCTGTATGGCCGGCTGCGAACTACCACACCCGGCTCCGTCGATATGGTGCTGAATGAGATCTCGTTCGACCGGGTAGGGGCGAGAACACATCGAAAAAACTTCCTGCAACTGGGCTATGTCAGTGAGCTGCAACGGCGAGAGGTGATCTCCCCTGGTGCCAGAGCGAGGATGTACCTTTGTGCTCACCTCTGGCCCGAGATCCTCCTCCCGCTCACTGCCGTTGCCAACATCACCGACTCCCCCTCACTCCATTTTTTAAGGAGGTTAAGGTGGTATATTTGATGTGCTCCGCTCCTATCCGACCGAACTACCTCATAATCGAGATTTCCTATTCGTGGTGACCACAAAGGGTCCTTGCCACTTGGCGAGCAATTTTAAACTGGAAGTTGGGAGTAATACAAGCACTTTATCTCCCAGTGCAAATTCTCGCAGTTTCGTTCCCCTATTGTAGAGCCGGCTTTGTTTGTCTTGAGCCTGTAGCAAATTCTCCATGGATAGCCGCCCAAAGTGTGGAGTTTTGCTCTCAGGTCCATTACATATTGAATTTCGTTTTTGCCTTGCGAAGGTCCGTCCTCCCAAGCCTCCCTGAGGACATCCAACACCCCACGGGGCTGACGTCCATAGAGAAGCTCGAACGGGGAAAACCCTGTGGAGGCTTGTGGGACCTCGCGTACAGCGAACAATAGGGGTTCCAACCATCTATCCCAATTTTTGGCGTCTTCCTGTACGAACTGTCGAATCATTGTCTTCAGTATGCGATTAAATCGTTCCACCAAACCATCCGTCTGTGAGTGATAGACGCTGGTGCGGACCGATTTAATGCCCAATAATTCGTAAAGTTCGCGTAACGTCCGTGACATAAGCGCGTGCCTGATCAGTGAGGATCTCCTTCGGGATCCCCACCGGGAGATTACACGAAACAACGCTTCGCAACACTCTTTGCGAAATGCTACGGAGGGCAATTGCTTCGGGTATCGGGTTGCATAATCCACCAAGACCAATGCAAATCGATGCCCTCGTGCGGATCGCTCTAATGGTCCGATGAGGTCCATGCCAATTCTCTCGAAGGGGACCTGTATAAGCGGTAGAGGCGCAATGGCGCTTTGGGCAGGCCGGTGGATTTACCAGTTGACATTCACGACACGACGCACCATCTGCGCCGTTCGTGAATGCCCGCCAAAAGAACCGGACCATTAAGCGATTTAGTGTCGCGCTTGCCCCAAATGACCGGCCATTGGGTTAGAATGAGCCGCCCGGAAAAGCATTTCCGGCGGCTTTGGGACTAACAACTGGGTTGTATCCTGTTTTGACTGAGTGTCTTGGGTCACTCGATACAACCTGTCTTTTAATATGGCAAAATAAGGATACGAGAGCGTCTGATCAGGGTGGAGAAGCTGTCCGTCGATTGATCGGACCTGCGCAAACGCATTTTTGAGCGACTCATCCCGGGACTGTTCTAGAGGAAAATCATCGCGGTCAGTGAGGTCCAGCCTCTTTACCCCGCTCCGTTCCTCTGAACCCGTACCCGGTGGTCCCGGCTCAGCCTCTCCCACCTGCGCAACCGCTCTCTCTCCCCGCCTTTTCTTCCCCCAAGAGACATCCGCATAAACATGCCAATAGACTACCAAATGCTGGCCAATTTGTCCCCAAAATTAGCGGATGTCGGAGGTGCGGACTAACTGCCACCTCCACTCTATGGTTTTGACCCGAAATTGAATTATAACCGTCACCAGCGGATAGTTCACCACATCCCGTGCACACACGAACCTTAACCAGGCGGCTATTATCCAGTGCCAACGATTGTATCAGGCTTTGATGGATAGAGGTCTGGTTACATCCCGAATCCACCAAAGCCGGATAGGTACCCCTGATTACTCACTGGTATTTGGTACAGCCCGGCTCGATCGGGGCAGCCTGAGGCGCGGGGACCCGGATCAACGTCCCCACCTCCATCACGGGACACCTATCTATAAAGTGCCCGGGTCCCGCACCGCCAACAGGCGGCCCAGACTTCCCGCCGCCCCAGTGGCAGGAAGTGAACCAGGAATTGGCGTGGAGAGAGAGAGGAAACGGGACCGGAGTCTGGAGGAATGCGGCGGCTCCACGCCACTGGATGGCGCTCGAGAGCCAGCTCCGTCCGGGATTCCCGAACCTTCCCGCGCCTGACCCGTGATGGGTAGCCTCCTGGTACGGGAGCCGGAACTGGCCTATAAGGGGACGGAGAAGAAGAAGAAGGAGGTGAGAGAGAGAGAGAAGCCGCCGGCAGGGGTTCGCCGACCCCTGGGCACGCCACCATTTGATCCTCCGCCAGCTCGATGGCTTGGTCCAGCGACGTCGGCCTGTGGCACTGGACCCATTGCGCGGTTTTCCTGGGCAACGGCGCAATAAACTGCTCCAGTGCCACTCGATCCACAACCTGGTCGACCGTCGACTGGTCCGCCATCAGCCATCTGCGGCAGGCGTCCCGGGCTGCTGGGCCATCACGAAGGGCGGCTGTTCTCCCCAGTGTCAGCGACCGGAATCGCTGGCGATGTTGTTCGGGAGAGACCGACCGCTGAAGGATGGCCCGCCGTAGGTCATCATAGACCAGGAGGTTCTGGACTGGTAGTTGTTGGGCGCTATCTGCGCCTCCCGGACAGCAGCGGGATGAGGCGCACCGGCATGCTTCCGCGGACCGCTCAAATAGGTCCAAGAAGGCTTCCGGATCGTCCTGCGGTCCCATCTTGGTAAGCTGCATGCGGGTGGCGCTGGCCGGGGTTGATGATGGATCCCCGGCGGGAACCTCCCGGTCAAGGCAGCTCCGGAACAGCTCGCGGTCCTGCTGCTGGGCCAGGAGGAGCGCCTGGAATCGCCGCTCCTGCTCCTCCCTGATCTCCAGCATGGACTGGTGTTGTTCTTTGTGCAGGCCCGCGAGTGCCTGGATGATGTCCGCAAATGGCGTTGCTGACGGCGCTTGCATGGCGGCGGCTCTGGTCTTCCTCCTCCCGGGTTTCGGCACCAATGTAATGTAGTTCTTTGTTGAGGGCAGGAAGAAGACACAGGGGTCGGCCTGACTGGGACTTACACACTTTTATTTTCTCACGCACACACAGGCGCCCTCTGGCGTATACACTCAAAATCCACGATATGGGTCGCCCTGTTTCACACGGCACACCGTAGTGGCTCGTACACTCAAGTTCCACGATATGGGTCGCCCGTTCAGCTCTCAGCAATAGCAGTATCTCGTTCACTCTCAGCCGCGTGCGTGTAGTCCCAGTCAATTCTCTCTCTCCGGTCCTCATCTCCTGCGTGGCTTATAACCTGTCTCTCCACGCCAATTACTGAAACAAGAAACAGGTGTTCATCGTTTGCCTCTGATTCACTTACGTGCCGCTCGGCCTCTGACTCTCTCTCCCGTCACAGACCTCGCTAAACCACGCCCCCTCGCCACAGTAAAATTGATGCAATGTTTGTTCATACACTTTATACGTGTTTAAACTTGTAAAACCGAAAACTATTTATGGTGATGGGTGTTCCATTTCTGAAAATATCTGCACAGACTATACCAATCACAACTGACTGGGTCATCGGACCAATCACCACAGATTAGCGTCACGTAAAGGCGGGGTTTTGAAAAGTGAATCACTAAACGAATCATTTGAGAATCGCTGTCAAAACAGGTAAAAATAAATGCATATTATAAGAAAACTAAAGTCTTCTTTGTCATTGCATGCATGCAAAACTGTTGTTGGGGACTTCTAAAACAATATTTGGAACATTTTAAATGCCACAATAGGTGCTCTTTAATACGGATGATTTTGGCATACAGCTCAGGAAAACCCAAAAATCTAAAAAAAATTGCATATTTCATCCGACAAATAAAAGAAAAGTGTTTTTAATACAAAAAAAGTCAACCTTCAAATAATAATGTTCAGTTATGCACTCAATACTTGGTCGGGAATCCTTTTGCAGAAATGACTGCTTCAATGCGGCGTGGCATGGAGGCAATCAGCCTGTGGCACTGCTGAGGTGTTATGGAGGCCCAGGATGCTTCGATAGCGGCCTTAAGCTCATCCAGAGTGTTGGGTCTTGCGTCTCTCAACTTTCTCTTCACAATATCCCACAGATTCTCTATGGGGTTCAGGTCAGGAGAGTTGGCAGGCCAATTGAGCACAGTAATACCATGGTCAGTAAACCATTTACCAGTGGTTTTGGCACTGTGAGCTGGTGCCAGGTCGTGCTGAAAAACGAAATCTTCATCTCCATAAAGCTTTTCAGCAGATGGAAGCATGAAGTGCTCCAAAATCTCCTGATAGCTAGCTGCATTGACCCTGCCCTTGATAAAACACAGTGGACCAACACCAGCAGCTGACATGGCACCCCAAACCATCACTGACTGTGGGTACTTGACACTGGACTTCAGGCATTTTGGCATTTCCTTCTCCCCAGTCTTCCTCCAGACTCTGGCACCTTGATTTCCGAATTACATGCAAAATTTGAGCGACAGTCCAGTGCTGCTTCTCTGTAGCCCAGGTCAGGCGCTTCTGCCGCGGTTTCTGGTTCAAAAGTGGCTTGACCTGGGGAATGCGGCACCTGTAGCCCATTTCCTGCACACGCCTGTGGCTCTGGATGTTTCTACTCCAGACTCAGTCCACTGCTTCCGCAGGTCCCCCAAGGTCTGGAATCGGTCCTTCTCCACAATCTTCCTCAGGGTCCGGTCACCTCTTCTCGTTGTGCAGCGTTTTTTGCCACACTTTTTCCTTCCCACAGACTTCCCACTGAGGTGCCTTGATACAACACTCTGGGAACAACCTATTCGTTCAGAAATGTCTTTCTGTGTCTTACCCTCTCGCTTGAGGGTGTCAATAATGGCCTTCTGGACAGCAGTCAGGTCGGCAGTCTTACCTATGATTGCGGTTTTGAGTAATGAACCAGGCTGGGAGTTTTTAAAAGCCTCAGGAATCTTTTGCAGGTGTTTAGAGTTAATTAGTTGATTCAGATGATTAGGTTATCACAAATGCAGACCACCATGGCAATTTATGTAAAATACTTCTGCAGTGTTGTCACCCATAAAATCCCTTGGGCTGGACAGAAATCTAGGACCACTCCTCAGCCAGACAGGGAGGCGTCCGTAGTTAGCATCTTGCAATGACAAAACGCACCTAAAGCGGGACCCATGGCGAGGAACCCCATTTTGTCACATAGAAACTTTACACTGGACCTCAAGCTACGTGGATTGTGTGCATCTCCTCTCTTGCTCCAGATTCTGGGACCCTGATTTCCAAAGGAAATGCAAAATTTACTTTCATAGGAGAACATAACTTTGGACAAATGTTTGTCCTTTTTGTCTTTAGCCCAGGCAAGACACTTCTGAAGCTGTCTGTTGTTCAAGAGTGGCTTGACATAAGGAACGCGACAGCTGAAACCCATGTCTTGCATACGTCTGTGCGTAGTGTTTCTTGAAGCACTGACTCCACTGGAGTCCACTCTTTGTGAATCTCCCCCACATTTTTTAATGGGTTTTGTTTCACAATCCTCTCCAGGGTGCGGTTATCCCTATTGTTTGTACACTTTTTTTCTACCACATCTTTTCCTTCTCTTCGCCTCTCTATCAATGTACTTGGAACAGCTCTGTGAACAGCCAGTCTCTTTTGCAATGACCTTTTGTGTCTTTCCCTCCTTGTGCAAGGTGTCAATGGTCCTCTTTTGGACAACTGTCAAATCAGCAGCCTTCCCCATTATTGTGTATCCTACAGAATTAGACTGAGAGACCATTTAAAGGCCTTTGCAAGTGTTTTGAATTAATTAGCTGATTAGAGTGTGGCACCAGGTGTCTTCAACATTGAACCTTTTCACAATATTCAAATTTTCTGAGATACTGAATTTGGGATTTTCCTTAGTTCTCATTATAATCATCAAAATTAAAAGAAATAAACATTTGAAATATATCAGGTCATGTATATAATATACAAGTTTATCGTTTTGAATGGAATTAGATAAATAAATAAACTTGTTGATGATATTATAAGTACATGACCAGCACCTGTACAGTAAAACAGTAAAACTGCAAAATATTATTACAATTGAAAACAACTGTTTTCTATTTTAATATATTTTAAAATGCAACGCTGAGTCCCCCCTCCAGCATTTTTAGCAGTCATTACTCCAGTCTTTAGTATTCCAAACTGTTGAATGCTTTATATATTCATACTCTTGGCTATGTTCTGTTTTTCATTTGCAGGAGGCTGGATGTGCCTATGTAGTTGGACTGATGGCAGTGTATTGGTGTACAGAGGTGCTGCCACTGGCTATCACTGCTCTTTTGCCTGCTGTGCTCTTTCCGCTCTTCAGAATCATGGAGTCCAAAGATGTAGGTTTCAGGTCTTAAAAGTCATTCTATAACTAGCATAACTGACTTTACCTTCATTAATGTCTCCTACTTTAACATTTAACTTTCATTTTAACTATACAACCCTCATTCTTACTCATTCTGTTTCTTCTACGCTGTTTATCCTACTTTTTTTTTTTGCAGTGTTTCATTATATGTATGTGACTCAAACTTGCATCCCAAGTATCTGATATCTGTATGATAGGTGTGTATGCAGTACCTAAAGGACACCAACATGCTGTTTCTGGGTGGACTGATGGTGGCTGTAGCTGTCGAACACTGGAACCTACACAAGAGAATCGCACTCCGGGTGTTGCTCATCGTGGGTGTACGACCAGCTCTGTAAGCAATTAAAATCTTCTGGGAATATTCTCGTTGAAAACAGCAGTATCAGTTATAGCCTTCCTCTCCTGTCTTGTAGGCTGATGCTGGGATTCATGGGCGTAACAGCTTTCCTCTCCATGTGGATCAGTAACACGGCCACAACAGCCATGATGGTGCCCATCGTTCAAGCTGTGCTCGAGCAGCTCAACAACACAGCAGAAGAAGAGCAGACCTCCATTCCAGAGAATGAAGAGAAACAAACTGAAACCCAGGGTGAGAAATAGTCTAGACTAATGTTAAGTGAGAGTGTGAAGCTGTGGTGAGATGAGGCGATCTGCTTTCTTATTTGGTCCAGAGCAAGCAGTTGTTCAGCATGCTCCTCTAATGTATGGTCTGCTGAGGACCACTGAAAGTGTTGGTTGTGGTGAGATGATACAACCTCTTTGCTTTTATCGGATGCCCTGCCTCCAGCATAGCTGAATGAGGCCACGAGGAAGAGGAGGCATCCATCAGTCCCCCCTCCAGCATATACAGAAAGAGTGATCACTTCACTCTTCTGTTGCCTTCCCTCCAGTTTGACGAGTGGTGTTAGCAGTGAACAGCGGAGGACACCGCTTACTGAAGGAGTGGTTGCAGTGAGGTGATGCAATCCCTTCACTCTTCGGACATCCTTCCTCCAGCACAGCTGGTAAATTGCTTAGGGTCAATTGCTTTACTGGAGGAGTGGTCACGGAGAGATGATGTGACCCCTTCACTCGTCAGCTGCCTTTGTACCCTAAACTTCTGAGAGACAACCGCTTCACAGAGGAGGTGGTCATGGTGAGATGATGTGACCCCTGCACTTTTTGGTTGACTTTCCTTTGGTTGACGAGAAAAATTGAAGCAGGATTATGCTCCTTGTGAATGGGTTGATCCGCATCCCCAGGCTACTCAAAGGTCTTATGGGCTTTGGGTTGTCCTGTTGCTGTGGCTCAGACTGGTCTAATGCTGGAGTCCCCATTTCATTAGTGGTTAAGCATGGAGGCTTTGGGGCTTTTTCCTAGTCCATATTCATGTTTTATACAGGCAAGATGTAAAGGTTTCAAGTTTTATAAAATGCACCCAATCTTCTGTTTTATTGTGTTCAGTTGCTCTGAATGGCCACAGCTTCTCAATGGAATCCGACACAGAAGAGCATTCTCGAGACGCAGAAGAAAGACTAAAGATGTGTAAAGGCTTGACACTGTGTGTGTGCTATGCAGCCAGCATTGGTGGGACAGCCACGCTCACAGGCACTGGACCAAACCTTGTTCTTATGGGACAGATGAGCCAGTAGGTACCTCACATTCGAGTTAATCCGCAAGGCATGATAGAAACATACTATATAACATTCTTACCTTCTGCTTGGTTTTTAATTATCATATTAAATCAACATTTATTTGACCTACAGACTTTTCCCAGATAACCCTGACATCATAAACTTTGCATCATGGTTTGGATTTGCCTTCCCCAACATGATCATCATGCTCACACTGGCCTGGCTGTGGCTACAGATTGTGTTCCTGGGTTTAAAGTGAGAGTCCTTTTCTAATGAAACAAACTCAGCCTCCTCATATATGCTTATGCTATCATATAATATACACTAGTTTATTCTAACATTTCATGTGTAAATTAAGCTTCCGAAAGACATGGGGCTGTGGGACGGTGAAGACAGAGAAGGAGATTGCTGCCTATAATGTAATCAAAGAGGAGCACCGGAGTCTTGGTCCCATGACCTTTGGGGAGCTGAGTGTCCTTGCCCTCTTCGTCCTCCTGGTGGTTCTTTGGTTCACTCGTGATCCAGGCTTTGTGGATGGATGGGCAACAAACCTTTTCAATGCTGAAAAAGAGTAAGGATTAAAACACTATATCATTGATGAGACACAGAAACCATTTTAGTGGTGTTTGCTAAGTCACTAATATATTGCTCATCCTGTGCAGTTTGCAGTTTGTTGAGGACATGTGTTTTAGTATATGAGCAATATAGGCAGTGTGTGTGTGTGTGTGTGTGTGTGTGTGTGTGTGTGTGTGTGTGTGTGTGTGTGTGTGTGTGTGTGTGTGTGTGTGTGTGTGTGTGTGTGTGTGTGTGTGTGTGTAGTATTGTACCTTTATAATATACTGACAACCACCTGGTAAAGAGATGTTAATGAGAAAGCCAAATGAAGAATTAAAACTCATCACAACTTTGCAAAGTAACAACTTTAAAATGTAGTTTGTAATTTTTTATTTATATATAAAAAAATAAAAACTGTGCTTATCAATTGATATGTGCAATCATTAATTTTAATGAAACACAATTATATTGTGTAGAACATTTTGTCCTGAAATGTCCTCTGATACCATTTGAGGGTGAACAAACTCCAACTTTAAGGATACTCCAAACTACAAAAACGTGACAAAATAGACATAATGTTGAAAAAACATTAATATTACAAGTAAATATAACAAAATGCCTATAAAACTGAACAAAGTAAAGAAAATTCAACTGTCAGTTTGAACCATTGCTTAACACACACACACACACACACACACACACACACACACAGAGCGTGTTCTCCTGTTATCAGCTGTGGCGTGTTCCTTTATTTGTAGGCCAAATGTCCAGAAAAAAAAATGTGAATGGAGTTTCCCCACATTGCAAACAAAATTTGTGTACATTTCCTGATGACGGCCACATGCTAAGATTATAAGGATTTAAAACTGTGAAAACACTGAGATTCTCTCTGGGTGAAAGGTATGATACGTGATAACACTTTTATAGTGTCCTTGTAACACGTTACATGTAGTTTCTACAGTAATTACTATGCTTGCAACTAACCCTGAACAAAACCTAATCTGAACCCTATAGTAAGTATATGTAGTTAATTAATATTACTCAGTACTTAAATGTTCTGCACTGCAACAAGGACACCTTCAAATAAAGGTTAACCTTACTATGAGGTAAAAACTAATTAAATTATTCTGTTGTGTTTTGACCTTTAACCCCTCGTTCAACCTCATGGTTCACCTCTGTGCAGGTTTGTGACAGATGCCACAGTGGCAGTGTTTGTAGCTGCCCTGCTTTTTGTTTTTCCCTCTAAACCTCCACGTTTGTGCTTCTGGAGAGCACAGAGCTCTGACACAGGTCAGTCTAACACCTGCTTAGCTGATGTCTTGTTTGACTATTAAGCTACACTGTAAAATCCAACAGTTGTTCTAACTAAGACTTTTTTAGTTAACTATACTTAATTTAATTGTAAAAATCTAGTAATCTGTACTATTCACACACATGACTATACTATACTATGTTTACTCAGAAAACCCAGGTTAATTTTATTGATTGGTTTTGTCAAGCAAAATGAAGTTTTTGAGGAGGGGCAATAGACTTTTCACTCATGCTCAATCTTTAGTCATTATTCCCAAAGGCAATCTTGAATGTTGAATTGTCAATACAACTCAAAATTTTGAGATGACATCACATAAAGTAAGCTGATTTAAAAACGTTATGTAGATTTTCCTAAAAATCTTTTAGTTTGAACTCACCATTATAGCTATTGGTGTTGCCTTTGGTTGGGCACTTGTTATAATTCTCTTCTTATTGATGCTGTGATGCAACAAGAAATCACAATTACATGGTTTCAAAGGAAGGGAAAGTAATATGTTGCTTTTGAAAGATGACCCATAGCTAAATCATTAACTTGTCTATTTTTCATTACAGATAATAATCATTTATTGCTAACACTTGTGTCATTAGCAGCTTGTGAAACTTTTAATTGGGCTGATATAATCCCGATATATGTGTGACAATATCTTGCAACTGACCATGCTTGAGTCACACACATACTTCAATATTAAGCATGCAAAACACAACAATGGTAACACCAATGTTAGCCATACTAAGTAAATCTAAAGTAACTTATCAAGTTCCCTCTACAGGTCTTTTTTAGTTACTAGAACTGTTTTTCACCATTATCTGAATGCCTCGTTGTTGCTGAATAATCATCTATAATCTTCTCTGTGTTTTAATGAACTTAAGTTAGAGTGCTGTTGTTTTTAAAGATTTTTTTTTTATCATAAAAATGTCAACAAAGTTCATAAATAAATTACATGAATAAATATGACTGTGGTCTATGCAGTGCCCCAGGAAGAAAGTGGCCCGACTCCAGCTTTGCTGACATGGAAGGTGACACAGAAGAAGATGCCCTGGAGCATTATCCTGCTGCTGGGGGGAGGCTTTGCCCTGGCTAAGGGCAGTGAGGTACAACAAATGCTTTTCAAAATGTGTCTTTGTGTATTTGAGACTCAAATCAAATAGATTTATATTACTCTAGTGCTTTACCACAGAGTAAGTTTTATGACAATATATAACAATTTTCTTCCAAATTTAGATCTAGCTAGTATGTTGTATTTATAGTGTTGTCTAATGAATATTTGGTAACACTTTATTTTAGGGTTCAATTCTCGCTGTTAACTAGTTGCTTATTAGCATGTATATTACTAGGATTCTGGCCGTTTATTAGTACTTATAAAGCACATATTAATGCCTTATTCTGCATGACCATATTAATCCTACCCAAAACTTAGCTAAACTTAAATGCTACAAAAACTACCTTACTAACTATTGATAAGCAGTAAATTAGTTTTTATTGAGACAAAAGTTGTAGTTAAAAAACAACAATTTGTTAAAAATATAATTTGTTGTCACATGTAAAAATGTAAAAAAAAAAAATCTGATGTTCAAAGGTAATTATTAGTTTTGGTGCATTTATTGTGAACATGCATGTTTATACATTGTACTTGTATTTAATAAATAAATACCTGTATGCAAATACAGCATTAATTCATTTCTGTAATTCCATCTATAATTACACTGTTGACCCGTCCCTTAACCATTAACCCACCCATATTAGCAAACCTGTCCCTAACCATACCCGTATCCCACCTAACTAGCAGCAAAAGTGTTGTGCAATAGAACATGAGAACATTTTTGGGATGCAATAAGTACATAGTAGTTAAAGACACCTAATATATGTGTAACCAGAGATTTATACGTATAATGGTTTTGTTCTGTGCAATTCTCAAAAAAACTTGTCAAAGAGTCTCTGACATGAGTTTAACATTTTCAAAATGTTATTTGCAGTAATTAAACACCATATAAGAGGCCTGCTTCAATCATCATGTGTTCTGTTTTTGTTTGCTTTTATCTGGGTCAATGCTCAGGTCTCAGGGCTGTCAAAATGGCTTGGAGATCAGTTGTCGCCTCTTCAGAGTATTCCACCCTGGGCGATTGGCATTGTTGTGTGTCTGATGATAGCTACCTTCACTGAATGCACCAGCAATGTTGCCACGGCAACATTATTTCTGCCTATACTCGCATCTATGGTATGTACACTTCCAGTATTCACTATGATTTACATTCTTAGGGCCAGATTTACTAACAGCTTGCACCAGTGCAAACCCTCTTTTGACGTTATAAAACTACTGTCGAGATTTACTAACAACACGCAGCTAAAAATTAGCACTGAAAATAGCGCTGACCTTGTTGCATATGCACTTGTTGGAGTTTCCCTTATAGACACAAAATTTATGGGAGAAGAGTATTTAAATGAGTCATGCAAGGTGATTTACTAAGGTGATTTGCTCGCCATTTAGTGGTATTTGTGCCATTATTTAATGCCAAAAAAAGCATTACATGTCATTGGTCATTATAGAAATGATCCAGCTTCCTCTTGGTTCTTTCATTTGCGCTTCATCAGTAGATCACGCACAGAACTTTTCACTCCCATCTGCGCTTTTTTGGAATTACGCTTTCACACTAATTTGTCCTGTTTAGTAAATCTGGCCCATTAATTGTAAAGCTCACAAATAAATAATGCATGCTCCTTTGTATTTTTTGCATGAATTAAGTACTGACATTCCGTTTAGTCCAAAAAGTCTGAGACCACTGGTCAATTTTGTTTTAAGAGGTTTTTATTTTTGTTTTTGTTTTTTACAAATGATATAATCAGAATAACAATCTGAGTGAGTTTGCGGGAAGTAAAATTTTAAGTAATTAACACTTTTTAAGTCATTTTAATTAATACTTATATTCAGCAAGGACACATTAATTTGATTAAATGTCACTGTAATGTCTTTTCCATTGTTACAAAAAATATGTTGTTGTTTTTTTTTACTGAAGTAATGGCTTCTTAAAAATTCTGCATTACCATTACAGGACAAAATTACATTTTCAAAAATAATAAAGTATGAAGGTATATAAAATATTTACTGCATAATGATCAAAATAAATGCAGCCTTGGTGAGCATGAGGGGAAAAAAATCAGACCCCACCTTTTGAATGGCAGTATGTGTGTGTGTGTGTGTGTGTGTGTGTGTGTGTGTGTGTGTGTGTGTGTGTGTGTGTGTGTGTGTGTGTGTGTGTGTGTGTGTGTGTGGACTGGTAATCCCTACGTAATGGGGACAAAATGTCCCCACAAAGATGGCAATATCCAAAATCCTTGTCCTTGTGGGGACATTTTTTGGTCCCCATGAGGAAAACAGGTCATAAATCACACTAAGTGATGTTTTTGAAAAAGTAAAAATGCAGCATCTCTCCTGTGATGGGTAGGTTTAGGGGCAGGGGCAGTGTAGGGGGATAGAAAATACGGTTTGTATGGTATAAAATGCATTACGCCTATGGAATGTCCCCATAAAACATGGAAACACAACATGTGTGTGTGTGTGTGTGTGTGTGTGTGTGTGTGTGTGTGTGTGTGTGTGTGTGTGTGTGTGTGTGTGTGTGTGTGTGTGTGTGTGTGTGTGTGTGTGTGTGTGTGTGTGTGTGTGTGTGTGTGTGTGTGTGTGTGTGTGGACTGGTAATCCCTATGGTATGGGGACAAAATGTCCCCACAAAGATGGCAATATCCAAAATCCTTGTCCTTGTGGGGCCTTTTTTGGTCCCCATGAGGAAAACATCTTATAAATCACACCAAGTAATGTTTTTTGAAAATGTCAAAATGCAGCATTTCTCCTGTGATGGGTAGGTTTAGGGGCAGGGGCAGTGTAGGGGGATAGAAAATACGCTTTGTACAGTATAAAATGCATTACGCCTATGGAATGTCCCCATAAAACATGGAAACAACGTGTGTGTGTGTGTGTGTGTGTGTGTGTGTGTGTGTGTGTGTGTGTGTGTGTGTGTGTGTGTGTGTGTGTGTGTATTAATACTTTTAAATAATAATTACATATGGCCATTTAATTGTATTTATTTAGCTGGGACAGTCAATTTTTTTAGATTTGAATCACTGATTTAAATATTCTTAACATTTGTCAATTTGGTGTCATGTTAATTTTGCAATAGTGAGATACAACTAACTATTGTCAAACTCACATGTTGCCTTCATGCTGGATTCTACAAGGAATGAAAGATTTATTTGTTTATGTCCTTTATATTATACCACACACAATGAACAAGTTGCGTAATTGTGAAAAGGTGTTTTTTGTACATATTTATTTACAAGCACAGCTTCTTCCTCCATAAATCTCTCACAGGGTTGTATCTTTCTTGTCTCTTGCTGTGCAGTTGGCACATCCTGCCCTCTTCTCATGAATTAGTCTATGCAAGAGAGCCTGTGAATGGAGGGATTTGTAAGTTGAAGTGGCTCATATGGGAGAACCATGGAGATGTGTCATTGTTGTCCGGTTGAAAAAAGAAAGAGAAAGGAAGAATGAGAAAGAACGGGCATTGGGGTAAGAGGGCATTCAGCTTCCCTCGCTAATTCACTCGCTGCTGAAGGCTGATGCGCAGACGCTTCTCTGTGTGTGCCAGTGTTGTTTTCCTCTGTTACCTGTAACACAACTCAACTTTGAGAATAGAGCTAGATCACTGTAGGAAGTAGAAGGTTTTGTGATACTTGAATTATGAAAAAGAACTGTATCAAAAATGACTTATTGAATACATGTCCTGAACACTCCACCTGTCTGCTATTGGCCGATTATACAGATAGTGAGTGTTCCCTGAAGAAATTCCTTGTGTGCATGAGCAAACTTGGCAAAAAATAAATTATTTTATTTTATTGTAAATTAAATATTCTATTTAATAGTGCACTGTTATATTTAGGCAGGAAAAGAGTGGAGACGTGGAACTTTATGCAGCTTTTTTAATAAATATAATTCAGTAGAGATTACAAAGACTCAAACTAGACATACTGGTGGCAGTCTAATCATAATTACAAAGGCAACCAACAACAGTTGTGAGTTACAGGCTAATGTTGTTCCCCTTCTGTTAAACTGCACAGCTTTTCTAGTTTTTTGAGAGACACTCCATCATACACCAACTACAAACAAACACCTTTTCTATCATGTATGCCTATGAAAGACGATGGAACCAATCAGAGTAGGCAGGTCCCCCAGGTGCAGCCCCTCGCCGATCTGCAGGATTCAGCCAGGTCCTTCTTAGAAACAGTGAATTATTTTGTGAAGCAATTGGTTCATTGATTCAAAGTTCCCTTTCGTTCAGTCGCTACGACGTAACGTTAGTGACTAACGAATGGGGGTTTCGCTTAGAAGCCTATCATCTTCGAGCTTAGAGAAAACGCCCAATGGCGTGCCAATGCCATGGGCATGCGGAATTTGCATACGTAACTCCGCCTCACCGTGAGTATATAAGGAGTGCGTAGCAACATCGCATTATGTTTCTGCTTTCGGAGCCAAGAGGACCTACCTCTTCACTCCTACAGCCTTCTGAGACTCTGTCAGCTTCTTCGAGACGAGCAGCTTTCCGGTCGGTGTTGGTGTAACGGCGCGTTCCAGTGATCGCATACTTCCTGCCTGCTGATCTCTGCAGTGGTCTGTTGACAGCTGGTGTGTGTTTCCCGGCATCGACTGCGAGGCTTCCTCTCACAAAAAGAGCTTGCGTGCGGCACGTCTTTTTCAAGACGGTTCGCCGTGCACTTCCGGTGCGATCGATATCCATTGCTGTCAATGGGCACTTTCACTGCTCGATGTGTTTGGGCTTCAGCACGTTCGGGCAGTGTTTGTGGATGTGTCATGTTCCCACTGCGGGAATGTGACCATCGCGATGTTGTGGTCGAGACTCAGTGATCTCCGTGAGGAGAGAGTCCCCTCTGCCACACCCCAATCTACCGTCTCCGAGAGAGGTGGTACTTTGGCTGGTGGCCAGGGTGACCTGAGGGCTGTGCTGTGGTTTAAGACCCCGGCGTTCATTCCTCGGACACCCCCTCTCGCACATCGCTTCCCGCGAGTGCTGGACTGAAACAGCGGCCCGCCTCTGACGCCTCGCTCGCTCAGTTCACACTCCAGATAGCAGTGAGATTTAGATCGCCGCATCCCAAGGTGGGCTAGAGTCCTTTGGGGATGACGATTAGGCAGTGCTCCGCCTCCGGGTGTGTCAGCGCAGCCTGATCTGACCCAGAGTTGACAGCCATGTTATCTCGGGCAGCCGCGAGCCTCGGGCTGGTGTGGAACTCCGCCCTGTCACGAGTGCTCGTGGTTGCGCGATTGGTTTTGGGACGGCACCCGACAGCAGTTGGGCCCGCCCCAATGCCTTCGTCCCGAGGTGCATGAGGAGGTCACGCGGTCCGGGAGTCCCGTGCTTCCCGTGGCCGCTCGGCCTCCTCCGCCTTCTCTGCCCTCGATGGGGCCGTGGCCTAGGGTACACTGGGGTCCCCCCCACTGTTGAGCACTCTGTTGCGCACTCACGGTGTCCACAGAGTGCCCGACGTGGCGTGGCTATCCTAAGCACCCTCCCAGAGCCTCAGGGCCCGTCTACGGTGGCGTGGTCCTGCAGAGCTACGGGCAGGCCGCCGCCTTTGCACATGCACGAGGTGGAGCCGACCCAGGGCTCTTCAATGAGCTGCGTGCGCCACTGATCCCGCCCTCTGGGCGTTGAAGGTGGCCACACGCTCCTGGGCGGCGATGTCCACAGTCGTGGTCGGGAGAAACACCTGGCCTTACCTGGTGATGTGGAGGTAGTTGAGCCACCTCCTCAACTCGCCCATATCCCAGGCTGGCCTCTTCGGCGGCGCGGCTGAGAACTGCGCCCAACGGTTCTCGGCCGCCCGAGAGCAGACTGAGGCTGTAACACGCACTGCCCCGGGCGGCCAGCTGCTGCACCAGCCGCCGGCTCAGTCGCCTCAGTCCGCTCGCCGCCGAGCGCCCTCCCCTACCCGGCCCCAGCAGCAGCCTTCACCGGGGCCGTGTCATGGAGGAGGTTGCAGGATGACGCCCAGTCTGCACAGCCTGACTAAACGCCAGGCTGGAGGTGGACAACTCAGAGATGGGTTCCAGTTCTTTCCAGGAGATGGTAGCAGGGCCTCTCCTTCCCCCGGTGGAGGGCCGGGGGAAAATCCTTCGCTGCTGGCCTCCGGGCTGGCGGCGCTTGGAGAGAACTGGTGTCCCCATCCCTGAGGACACAGAGACTGGTGATGGCAGTGTGCACCGCCCTCGGGCCGCGCCGCTCGTCCCTTCTCTCGCCAGCCTCTCAGAGCAGACCCCAGTGGAACACGCGTCCTTCCCTGGTCTCCTCTGTCAGGACGCAGCTGCTGGCTGTGCCCCCACACCGGGACGCTACGCCTCCCACGTCTGGGCCAGTCATGCTGCCTCGCTGCCCCACCCGGGGTACGTCTGTGGTTCGAGTGACCCCCGTGGTCAGTTCCTGGGAGTCTGACTACAGCTTCCAGGACTGTTCGCAGGGCCGCAAAAACCATCAGGCTCGCCACGCGATTCAATTCGCGCAGGCTCCTCCTCGCTCGGGAGTCCGTTTACCATGGTGGGGCCCAATGTCCCAGTCATGCGCGCGGAGGTTGCCACCCTACTGGCGAAGGGTGCGATCGAGCCTGTCCCTCCAGCCGAAATGAAGTCTGGGCCTCGGCCTTTACTTCATTGTACCCTAGAGAACCGGTGGGTTATGGCCAATCCTGGATCTGCCCGTCCTGAGCCGATCCTTACAGGCTTCCGTTCAGGATGTTGGCAGCGAACGCCTTCGAATGCGTTCGTCCAGTTGATTGGTTGCAGCGATTGACCTGAAGAACGCCTACTTCTTTGTCTCCTACCTCGACGCGGACCGTTCCTACAGGTCTGCTTCGGGGCGGACATTCAGTACGCGTCCCTCCCATTCGGGCTAGCTCTGTCCCCTCGTGACTTCAGGAAGTCTGTCGAGGCAGCCCTTGCGCCACTCAGGCAGCACGGGGTTCGCATCCTGAACTGCCTCGGCGACTGGCTCAGACTGAGTCACTCGAGAACAGGGTGCGAACACAAAGTTCTAGTGCTCCAGCACGTAGCCTGTCTGGGCCTTCAGGTCAACTGGGAGAAGAGCAACTCTGCTCCGTGCAGGGATCTCTTTTCCCGGTATGGTTTTCAACTCGGTCGCCATGGCGTGCAGCTTACCAGCGAGCACGCGCAGTCAATGCTGACTTGCCTCCGTTAATTCGAAGCAAGAGTGCGGTTCCACTGAAGTGTTTCAGAGGCTCCTGGGGCATATGGGCATCTGCGGCCGCGTGACGCCGCCGGATTGCTTCATATGAGACCGCTTCAGCATTGGCTTCGCGATCGGGTCCCGAGATGGGCATGGCAGTCTGGTGCTCCGGGTCCAAGTGACTCAGGCATGCTTACAGGCGCTCACCCGTGGTCGAACCTCAGTTTCTACGGGCCGGGGTGCCCTTAGAACGAGTTTCCAGGCATGTTGTCGTATCGACGGATGCCTCTGCCACGGGTTGGGGTGCCATGTGCAATGGACAAGCAGCCGCGGGCTCCTGGACAGGACCCCACCGCCTCCTGCATGTCAATTGCCTTGAGTTGCTGGCAGTACGGTTCGCCCTGCACCGCTTCGGCGTTGCTGAAGGGTCAACATGTGCTTGTCGGACAGACAACACGGCCGTAGTAGCGCATATCAACCACCAGCGGTCTACGCCCCGCCGTATGTCTCAACTCGCCCGCCATCTCGGTTTATGGAGTCAGAAGCGCCTGAGGTCCCTTCGTGCTGTCCATATTCTGGGAGTCCTGAACCTCGCAGCCGGCGAGCTCGCGGTTTCAGCCTCTCCGGGAGAATGGAGACTCCATCCCCAGTCGGTCCAGCTGATTTGGGAACAGTTCGGGACGCGCAGGTAGATCTGTTGCCTCCCACGACTCTTCCCACTGCAGCCTGTTCTTTCCTGTCCGAGGGCACGCTCGCACGGATGCACTGGCGCACAGCTGGTCACAGCGGGGCCTCACGCAGGTATGCGTTTCCCCAGTGAGCCTACTCGCACAACTTTTGTGCAAGATCAGGGAGGACAAGGAGCAGGTCCTTGGTCGCCCTGTACTGGCACGGCCGGACCTGGGTCCCGAACTCGCACTCCTTGCGACAGCCCTCCTGGCCTATTCCTCTGAGACCTCCTCACTCAGAGATGGGGCACCCTTTGGCACCTGCGTCCCGATCGGTGGAGCCTCCACGTGTGGCTCCTGGATGAGACGCGCAGGTTTGAGTGGCCTGCCACCTTCGGTGGTCGCCACCATCACTTCCGCTAGGGCAGAGTCCACTCAGCATGCCTATGCGTTGAAGTGGAACCTCTTCGTCACCTGGTGCTCTTCCCGCCAAGAAGACCCTGGAAATGCCCGATCGGGTCTGTGCTCGTTCCTCCAAGAAGGGTTGAAGCGAAGGCTGTCTCCTCCACCCTCAAAGTTTATGTGGCCGCTATATCTGCCCACCACGATCTCTTGGAGAACAGAAAGGTAAGTCAGCACGACCTGATCATCAGGTTCCTGAGGGGGGCGAGGAGACTGAATCCTCCTCGCTCTCCTCTCGTTCCCTCTTGGGACCTCTCAGTAGTTTTAAGATGCTCTGCAGAGGCCTCCTTTGAGCCTTTGCGGTCGGCTGATATTAAGTTCCGGTCGATGAAGACGGCTCTGCTGACCGCATTGGCCTCCGTCAAGAGGGTCGGGACCTGCAGGCATTTTCGGTTGACGTGCCTGGAGTTCGGGCCGGCTAACTCTCACGTGATCCTGAGACCCGGCCTGGATATGTGCCCAAGGTTCCCACCACTCCGTTCAGAGACCAGGTGGTGAACCTGCAAGCGCTGCCCGTGGAGGGCAGACCCAGCCTTGGCACTGCTCTGTCAGTACGCGCTCCGCGCCACGTAGATGTGACACAGTGTTTCAGGACCTCAGACCAGCTCTTTGTCTGTTATGGTGGAGAGCGGAAGGAAGTGCTCTCTCAAAGCAAAGGCTGCCTCACTGGATAGTGGACACCATTGTTTTGGCTTACCAGCAGCAAGGTCGACCATGTCCCCTTGGGGTGCGGGGTCACTCCACTCGGAGTGTCGCCTCCTCTTGGGCTTTAGCGCATGGCGCCTCGCTAACAGACATCTGCAGAGCTGCAGGCTGGGCGACACCTAACACATTCGCCAGATTCTACAATCTCCGAGTGGAGCCAGTGTCCGACTATGTACTCGCCCCCCCGAGGGGCCGGTAATGGGCCAGGCTCAGGTGTCTTCGCTTGCTCGCCATTCCACTCCTCGGACTGGATACGTGCGATATTCCTCAGGTGAGCTCCCCGAGAGCCCTGAGTTACTCCAGCACTGCTTACGCCGATGCCTGTGTGTCTGCCCTCTAGCGAGCCCAGACCCTCGTGTCCGGCCAGGTGCCCGTGTACATGGTTCCCCTCCGGCGACCCCCACACGTGTATTTCACCGTAAGCCTCCGCAGTGAGCGGGTTTCTTCCCTTGGCATGTCCCGGCCATCCCTAGGGTTAAAAATCCACCTTCGGCTGGTACCTAGAGTTTTCCATATGCAACCCTTGCGGTCATATGTGTACTCTTAAGTCCTCCCTACGGGTAGGCATCTTGGCATTTCCTCACTGGGATATGCTTCCCAGTGTACCTTGGTATTCCTGTGATAAGTGGGAGTCCTTCGTCCGTACTAGTCTTACGACAGGAACTCGTGACTTACGCAGGGCACTGGAAGACAGCTGAGTGGCGGGATTAGATTGGACCCCATTCGTTAGTCACTAACGTTACGTCGTAGTGACTGAGCGAAGGGAACGTCTCGATTACGGATGTAACCCTCGTTCCCTGAGGAGGGAACGGAGACGTAACGTCCCGTTGCCACATCAGCTGTGCTACCTGGAACGCAGGAGTTCAGTCTTGGCTCCTCAAGCAGGTAACATAATGCGATGTTGCTACGTACCTCCTTATATACTCACACGGTGAGGCGGAGTTACGTATGCAAATTCCGCATGCCCATGGCATTGGCACGCCATTGGGCGTTTTCTCTAAGCTCGAAGATGATAGGCTTCTGCGAAACCCCATTCGTTAGTCACTAACGTTACGTCTCCGTTCCCTCCTCAGGGAACGAGGGTTACATCCGTAACCGAGACGTTTCTCCCATCACTACTAAACACACGAAGCTAGAACTCAGATATAACAGGCACAGAAAAACAACTGTGAAAAATACACTATACTCCAACAATGCTATTGACCAATTACTGGTTGAGCCGATGTTGCTGTGTCGGTCTGGACGGGATGCTATATATAAATTATTACTTCAAAATATCCTGAAGGGACCAAAGACCTACATTTTGGGGAAAATTAATTGGTGATACTTTTAACATTGAAAAAAATACAGCTCATTAAATATAATTCCATATACAGTATGTCTCAGAAAAAGAAGCCGGTCTAACTTATTGTTTTGTTTTTTCAGTCCCAGTCTATAGGTATCAACCCTCTGTATGTTATGATCCCCTGCACCCTCAGTGCATCTTTTGCCTTCATGCTGCCAGTGGCCACCCCTCCAAACGCCATAGTCTTCTCATACGGATACCTAAAAGTGTCCGACATGGTGAGTGTCAGCCATTAATAAATATTCTTTCAAAATATGAACCATCACACTACTGGGAATGATTAAATCCAAAATGCCCAGTGATATCTGATGGGAATGGAATGCTTTGGAAACTAAAGGAAATTAAACGCATAAAAAAATGTGAAGAATATTATTATGAATGTAGAATTATTATGCACAGCTTCACAGACGAAGCTTGGTCTGCTTACTGAAAGCAACTTGCCATTATTTTGTCTCAAGATGCACATCAGTAATGAGGCTAATTTAAGGCCATTTTATAAAAGCTACTTAAATGTCCTAATTTAACTAAGGCCTAATCCTGGTTTAATCTAAGCCCTGTCTGTGAAACCAGGCCTCAACATAATAAAGGTACAGGTTTAATAAAGTTTACTTTCAAAATGTTGGTTATCCAAATATTCACTTATATCCGCAGGCCAGGACAGGGATTGTCATGAATATCATCGGGATCCTCTCCATTACCTTAGCCATTAACAGCTGGGGCAAAGCTATCTTCAGCTTAGACACCTTTCCCAGCTGGGCAAACTCTACAGCTGTGTGAGAGACTAAATCCCACCATCAATCTGCTGTCAAACTGCACCATTCAGCACTATTCTCACCATGCTTCCAACTGAGAAAGCCAGGCAGGATAACAGCCAGTGGCAGGTTTCACTGGAGATGATATTGTGTCCTCATTTGTACTATAGTTGTGCAGTTCAGTTGTTTATTTTAATGTAAATTTGTATAACTTCATTAAAATTATATAATATAGTTGCTTCAAAGGCAGCTTTAAAGGAATATGTGGAAAGCCAAAAGGCTAAAATCATCTAAATACCAGGTAGATTTTTAAACACAAACACACACACACACACACACACACACACACACACACACACACACACACACACACGTTTGTTTTTGTGAAATGTGGGGACATTCCATAGGCGTAATGGTTTTTATACCGTACAAACCGTATTTTCTATCCCCCTACACTGCCCCTACCCCTAAACCTACCCATCACAGGAGACTGTGCAGTTTACTTTCTGTGAAAAAAAAACTCATCCTGTGTGATTTATAAGCATTTTGAAAAGTGAGGACATGGGGAACGTCCTCATATTTCACCCTCTTTTTGTAATACCTATGTCATACCCATGTCATTATACACATTTGTGTCCTGATATTTCACAAAAACATGCCCACACACACACACACACACACACACACACACACACACACACACACACACACACACACACACACACCTCTAAACAGTGGATAACTGTTCACACATGCAGGGCAGTTTTTACAGAATAGTGTAATTATGTAAAGTTCAAGATTAATTTAAACTCTCACTATTGCAATGTACATTTAATAATGTAAATTAAAATATTGTATTTTGTTCATATTTCCAACTAATAAATAAATAAATTTAAATACACTGTTTGTTCATTTTACCTGCATATACCCAGTGTTTTAAATTAGAAGCCTACACTTGTATGATTATGTTTTGAGTCATATTTATATTATGTTATGGACATTTATAAAGGAACACATCTACATAAATAAAACATTGATTGGGAAAGATGGGGTAAGAGTTTAAAAACAATGTGGAT
Organism: Gobiocypris rarus; assembly: GCA_023029165.1. NCBI lineage: Eukaryota > Metazoa > Chordata > Actinopteri > Cypriniformes > Gobionidae > Gobiocypris > Gobiocypris rarus. The sequence continues at coordinate 14,751,689 of CM040930.1, read as the reverse complement.
TTACAGATAATTTGTATAATGTTTAGCTATATGAGTTTAGCACAAAAGATGATGTTTCATCTAAATTGTCTGGACTATATGAGGAATCAGTAGAATTGAAAAATATTTGCTGTCATATTAAGTTATCTTTTTTTGAAATAAGTACTGAAATAAGCTTCTATTGCCTGTTTCTGTTGTCATTTTATTTTATTGAAAAATTGTCATTTGCATAAAATAAATACTTGTATATACAAATTATGTAAGTAAGAAATGAACTACATTAATGTAATCACCTTACATCTATTATAATGACTGGTAAAGTCCTTGGAGGCTGATGAGTGACCAGATGAAGTATTAAAATTAGAAAAGTGCTGAAGTGAGATTTAGTGACTGATATCTATTGTTAAAAGAAAAGAAAAGTAGGCGAACATATTACATTATGTATTACATTCCGTTTGCTTCGGCAAGTATGACCATAGATGAGTATGACCGAGTATGACACCCACCTCACATTTTGCACAACGACGGAAAGTGATAATGTCGTGAAGGGCTTTTACGACATAAACATTGGTTTTCTGGCAAATATGGCGTCTCCGTAGGTCTTCCTAAAGCAAACCGGAATATTTTGGTTTTGCAATCTCTCTATACATTCGTGTAGATATATTTTCAAGATATTTCAACACCGTTTTATCTCCCGTCTTCTGTCATGGCTGGCGTTATGGAAACAGGTTTGTAAATGATTGATGTTGACTATGAATGTGTTATTTCACTATTATTCGCCCGCACGACTGCAAACACGTTACGACAAGTTTGATTTGATTGTGTGTAGTTATACAATGTATTGTTATGAGTTTACTTGTAAAATTACTTTGTGTATTTTGTGCCATTTAAATTATGTGAAGTAGGGTTGTTGTACCGAAATATGTTGCATTTCGTTCAAGCTTTTTTTCTTCTCTCTAATATAAAACGTTGATAACCTTTTTAAATTCATACTTTCGCAGATGAGCAAGCAAAAAACCGTTTCCAGCTGGAGTTGGAGTTTGTTCAATGCCTAGCGAACCCAAACTATCTGAACTGTAAGAACAAGCATTGATATTATTACAAGCGTATTTGACATACTTTGTGATTCAGATATATAAATACAGTTAAGATATTTCATTTATTATTTTAGCTATAGCAGTTTGAATCACCAAATCTTGGGTAATTTTGTTTGTATGGTTCAATTTCGTAAATGTCTTATTATCGCGTTTTTTTATGGATTTAAATATGTCCTAAAATATTCTGTTTTTCATTCTACAGTTCTGGCTCAAAGAGGTTACCTGAGAGAGAAGCCTTTTGTCAATTACTTAAAGTATCTACTTTACTGGAAAGAACCAGAATACGCTAAATTCCTGAAGTAAGTCTTAAGGTGTATTATTAATATTATTATTATTATTATTTTTAATTCAATTTAAATTCGCATAAATACTTACAGACACAGACACACACTCATGTCTGATTTACTATATTTGTGAGGACTGTCCATAGATGTAATGGTTTTTACACTGTACAAAACATGTACACACATACAGTGTTGCAGTACATTTGATTGTTTATTAGATAATTTTTGATGTAACTTAAAGTAATGAGTTTGTCGCTTCTCCATTACGTAATCATGGCTGCAAAACAATTTCTTGCAGAAAGAAATCCCACCCTCGGACATAAATCCCTTAAAGGGATAGTTTACTCAAAAATGAAAATTAGCTCATGATTTACTCACCCTCAAGTTATCCTAGGTGTATATGACTTTCTTCTCTCAGACGAATACAATCAGAGTTATATTAAAACATATCCTGGCTAATCCAAGCTTTATAATGGCAGTGAATGGCTGTTTCTATTTTGAAGTCCAAGTACATCTATCCATCACAAAAGTGATCCACACGGCTCTGGAGGATTAACAAAAGTCAAGCGATGCATTTGTGTGAGAAAAATATCAATTTTTAAAACTTTACAAACTGTAATCTCTAAATTCCACTAAGTGTTGCACGAGCTCATGAGAGACTGGCGTCCCAGCGTATGACTTAGGGCGCTCCGCTGAGAATATGTGAAGAATTTAATTGTTTGAGCTACACTCTACATTTTATTTTAATTATTTGATTATCTTGACATCCAATGGCTAATTCTTGCCACACAGACAAACGGCAACAAACACGTCTGATGGAGTTTGTTGGATTAGTGTGATACCCCTGTCGGTGTTTGTTGCCGTAGGTCTGGGTTTGTTTTCTCCCGAATGAACATTCAATCTGCGTTTGTTGGGTCGTGAATGTCTGAGCAGTGTGGTATGATTTTCCAACAAACGACATAGAAACAGCCTCAAATGAACTATAAAACGTGTCTGAAAGCTGCAATCTTTTATTTTTATTGGTTAAAATTAATGGAGATTATCTCGTGTTTTTCCGTGGGTGCTTGAGTTTGTCGGTGTCTTTTGGGGCAGTGTAAACATGACATTTATTTTTCAAAAAATTCTAAATCCAGCGGCCAATTTTCAAAAAGATGTCATTTTAAATCAAGACACAACCAAGTTGTATGTACAGTGTCGGATGGGTCATACTATACTGACTCATGGGCATTTATTGAAGGGCACCAAAATGTCAATACTGTAATACGAACTTGTCTATAAAACATAGCCTATACTTTTGGATTGCCCAATCTTTAATGTTATGATAAAAAATTTTATCAGGACTAACTTTTAACTTATTTATGGATCCATAAAAAAAACTTTAAATTGTTTAGCTCAAATGCATTTAAATAATCTTTTATAGAATTCTACTCATTTTGAACATGTACTTATTTTTTTGTCTAGGTTGAATTTTATAAAATGTTTGTTTTCATTATATTGTATTTACGATATTATGTTGTTACATTTTTATTATGTTGGGTTAGGAGATTTTTTCTATTGCATACATGTATAGCTGTAGGTATCAGGAAATATTCCAATTGGTCAGAATATAAAAATATTCGAAATGTGTTTTTGAAGTTGAAAGTTATATAGGCTGGAAGAGATTATAAAGGCTCGGTCAAATGGGGGAAAAGTAACACAAATAATGTAATGTTACTTTCTATAAAAGTAAGTTCTTTTTTTTATGGAATAATGCAATATTGTAATGTATTACTTTTAAAAGTAACTTTCCTCAACTGATCTCATCTAGATCTTCTATGTTTCTCAATAAATTAATTTTCCTACAGGATAATGTCATATTAGACTCGTGTAGTTTAAATCTAAATCTTTTGTTGTTTTCCCCTTAGATATCCTCATTGTCTGCACATGTTAGAGCTGTTGCAGTATGAGCACTTCCGAAAGGAGCTGGTGAATGCGCAGTGTGCCAAGTTCATAGACGAACAGCAGATCCTGCACTGGCAGCATTACTCACGGAAGCGCACACGCTTACAGCAAGCACTCGCGGAGCAGCAACAGCAGCAGCTGCCTCAGGCTCCATCCCATGGCAACACCGCCTCCAAATGAGGCAGTCAACATGCTCCTTCTGCCATTTGCTGAAGCATTTTTGTAAAAAGTCATTTTCAAACGGTTCAAAATTTGAATAGGACTTGGACGGTGCTATCTGTTGGCACCTAATGTTGTGTCTGTTTATGAATGACTGGAAAGAAAGGTAAAAGGGCTTCAAAAGAAGGTAAGGGGAGATTGAAATAGATTGCTGTTGAGCAGTATATCATGTCTTACAGTTGCCAGCTTCGCCTCCACCTCCACCTGTTAAATGCTTTATCTTATAAATATTTGTATTATGGTTATGTATGCATTTTGGACAAAAACAGAAACTCAAATCCAAAATAAAAAATGTTTAAAGCCAATAATTCCACTGCATTATTTCATCTTAATCAAAATCATTAAAAAAAAGTTACACGGTAACAATTTACATTTAAGGTTTCATTAGTTAACTATTTTATTTAACATGAACTAACAAACAAAAGGAAATCCTGCACACTATCAACACTATCAATACAAAAATCTAAAACTTTTTATTAGCAACGTTTCCTACGCACCTATCTATTATCTACAGGTGTGCGATGGTAATTGTGCACTAATTTAACATGAACTAAAAATGAACAATACGTCTACAGCATTTATTAATCTTAGTTCCTGTTAGATTAATAAATACTAACAAATGTGTAGCTCTTTGTTTGTTCATGTTAGTTAATACATTAACCGTTAACAAATTAAACCTTATTGTAAAGTATTACCGGTAACACTTTACACTCTAAGGTTCCACTTGTTAAAGGATAGTTGATCCCAAAATGAAAATTAGCCCATGATTTACTCACCCTCAAACCATCCTAGGTGGATTTTATGACATTCTTCTTTCTGATGAACACAATCAGAGTTATATAAAAAAATCCAAAAAGTGCATTCATTATAAAAGTGATCCACACTGCTTCGGGGGATTAATAACCCATCGGATGCGAAGCGATGGGTTTGTGTAAGAACAGAATGTCATATACACCTAGGATGCCTTGCGGGTGAGTAAATTATGGGATATGGGAATTTTTGGGTCAACTATCACTTTAACATGTGGCATCATGAGAGAATATGTCATGGAATGGAGGTATGTGCATCTAGGGCTGCGTTCCAGTCCAAAATTGTTATGCCCTTCACTTGCTAACTTCCCAGTTTAGTTCACTCGGATGTGCGTCATTGCTTACTTTGCACAAGTGCCCACTACTGCCAGATTTCATGCATAAGGGAACACACTAAGCCCTTGATCATTTGGAAATCACTATGGCTGATTTATTATTTAAACCCCTTTTTTTATTTATGAATTTGTTTTATGCACCATTCTATATGCATTTAAGTTGTTGGAGAAAATATATAAAATCCTAGGCATATGAGCTGTTGGAAAGAAAATGTAATTACACAAATGAAAAAAAAATATGACTGAACATAAGGTAGCTACAAGTATTATAGGATTAATTCTCAATATAATTTATATATGATACACTATTATGCGTATAATTCACAAAATAATTAATATAATCATACACTTAGGCGCGATCTAATGTGACGTCAAAATCAAGTTGAATTGTGAGGTGTAGAGCTGCTTGAAGTGTACATCGGAGTTCTAAACCACTTAAATACACGGGGGTACTCTAGGTTCGGCCCTAAGTCCGAGCCCGAACCCCCCTCCCCGGACAGCATGCCAAATACGCATTTAAATTTACACTCTATAAATTATATGTAAGTGTGAACTCGTGAATTAACTGTAAACATTTCTCAATGCAGATTAAATCATGGAAAGGGGGAATATGTCATTCATTGAGTGCTTTAAACCAACCTTTATTAGACATGAATTGCATTTGTATTAAAGGTGCACTGTGTACATTTTAGAGGCATCTGGCAGTGGGGTTGTGAATTGTAACCGTCCACCACTCACTCCTCCCTTCCCGTTTATGAGGGACCACCCACCTGCAGGCGATCAAGACACTTTGGCTTCACTTTTCAGGATGTGTGTGGCACACCTAGTTTAGGGCTAATGTAAAAACATGGTGGTGCAAAATGGTGACTTCACTGTAAGAGTACCCACGGTGTATGTCGATAGCAATGCCTCCTTAATAAAAACAAAACAGTCTTTATACACCACTGAAAACATACTCATGTATATTATATTGCATTTCTGTCAAAAGATCCTCATAAATATTACACATTGCACCTTCTAGTGTTCCTTAAAGGAACACTCCCCCATTTTTAGGAATAGGGCTTATTCAATATCTTCCCAACATTTAGATATGTGGGCAAATGCATTTTTGTCTTAGTGCATGCGTTGTTTTAGTTTGGCAGGGTCGCCGCTAGCTTAGCTTAGCATAATGAATGGAATCCTATGTTGCCAGCTAGCATGTCCTGAGTAAAAGTGATCAATAATAATTACTTCTTGTGGCCTGCGTATTCACAACTAATACAAATAGCGATGCAGATTAAGACTAGGCGATTTCCTAGGCAGATATTAACATGGGACTATATTATGGGGAAGCACAGACGAAGCACTGCTACTTGGGTGCAGAGATATCACGCAAGGTTTAGAACAACTTGTGGGAGTGTAAATTATGGGTGAATTATCCCTTTAAAGTATCCCTGTAACTTTTCCATCCACTAGAGGTTGCCTATTTAAAACAAAGGCATAGCTTAATGACGCCAAGTTTGAGCGCAGAATCTTGGGACACGTGGTCTTCACCTCACAGCCGGTGGAAAATAATCGGGATAGGACTCGGGCAGAAATCATGTTCATGGATGCGATTATTATCGTTGCTGTAGAATGAAGCAGAGCAGGACCAAGTGTTGTGGGAGCGGAGCAAGGCTGCTGGAGTGTTTGTTAATTAGATGAACGCAACACATGCCTCGTGAGAAGCAGGACTTTTAATGCCACAGGCACCATTTCTGCTTTTCCGGTCATGAATATTTGGTAACACAGCTGTTAATCATATTAGATACATTCGAGTGTGTTGAAAATTATGTTGTGATGTCGTTACACTGCGTTCGCTCTGCGGCTGCTATGACACTTGTTGCACACTGCAGTAAGAGTAAAAAGTTCCTGCAAAATAAAACCGGAAACCGAGGCTAACGCCGATATGACGCAATTGACAGGTGACTCGCTCACACGTCCCGGTTCATTGTTTAAAATAGCAATTTTCCCACGATTTGCAAATAGTTTAGGATATTGTAAGTACTCAATTGAACCAAATATAAAACACAGGCCTAGTGGTATTTTGATATTTTACTGATTTTTTTTTTTACATAGGGCACCTTTAATATGATCTGACAGAGCCTTTGTCCCCTGAACTCCTTAGCATTTTAGATTCTCGTTATATGAACATCAGAAATATTCACAGGACCATCTCAGGATTATGCTGAATGACCACAAGCACCTCACATTCTTGAGTACAACCAACACAACAGGCCTTTTACAAACTTGAAAGAGGGGGGAAGTAAGCCCTCCAGTGGCTGCTGAGATGAAGCACAGAAGTCATGCTGAATATTCTCATTCGGTGATTTGACCAAGTTTTTCACTTTTTCATTTGAAACTATATATAGCCGCGTTTCCACCGCAGGAACTTTCCCCAGGAACTAGGAACTTTGGGGTGGTACTCTGTGTGTTTCGACCGCAGGAACCAGGGTCTAAATGAAGTACCGGGTAAATATTTCCCCCTCCGATAGTCCCTGCTCGCGAGGTAGTGCTTTCTCAAAGTTCAGGAACTTTCGGGGGTGGAACTTGGGCGCTGAACATGCTGATTGGTTGAGGTCACGGAGCATTTTATTTCAAC